>CM034150.1:698289015-699011515 GCA_019776745.2 Taxus chinensis
TCTCAATGTAGGCAAGGTATAGTCATGTAGATTTAAAACTAGAATATTGTCCTAGGGGAGATATAATCATGTATGTGGAAATCAATGAATTCCTTGCCCTCATATATGCATGATATAGATAATGGAAAATGTAGGAAATAACGTATAATAATATGAGAATGGTATGCATCATGCCCCATAAGTAAAATCGAAATATAATCGAATTTGAGCATATTAGAAACAATCAATATATGTGGAAGAAGGATAAAGATCAATCAATGAAATTGAACATGAGTAGAATAAGATTAGATAAATAATGGGGAAGAAAATTAGATAAGGAGTACTCCTTACTCATCAACCACTTACATTGGATCTATGTATACTTTGTGGTGTGACGTTTTCATAATTATGTCGTCACTTAGAATTTAATGGAGGCTTTTGGGATTGGATAAAATAAAACTACATCAAGGGAAAGGTTTAAAATGGCTAAGAAAATAAAGGAAAATAACCAAAGAAACATTGAAAGATAAATATTAGAATCCTTGAACTTAAATAATCCACGGAGATAAATAAAAAAGAGTATGGTTGGGATACATCAAATAGAGGAAGAGGCTACCAAAAAACATCAAGCTAAAATATAAAGAAATCATGACTAGATGAACACATAAGAGGAGTCATGAATCCAAATTAGTAGTAGAAGAGTTAGAATAATCCTAATTAAATATCAAAGGGAAATTAATCATAATAGGAAAGTGGGGACATAATCAAAGAGAATAAAATAACATAGGAGACCATATACATGAAGAGACATAAAGGATACTATATCCATCAAGGAAAAAAACACAAACTATGTATGATTATTAGAGTAGGGTTGGTGTTGCATGCACATGGCTAGTTGATAAACTAATCTATCATATAATCACATCTTGGAAAATTATCATCATAACCTATATATTGTGAAATATATGTATCATTGGAATGCAAGATAATGATAAGTATATCAACAAGTTTAGAAAATACAAATCATTGTTATCATTATCATTATTATCATGGAAGCAATTGCTTCCTCTAGAATCCATAAATAGAAACATGCAACAAGAACATGTGTTTGATCCCAACCCATATAGTTTTCCTAAAAAAAAATCCTTAAAAGGAATTTTGTATCCCCACTATGAAAATAGTTTTGTAGTGTGTCATTACACGAATTCATCAACACAAGTTTGGATGTATATATTACCATTATCGATTTTATGATGATGATGCTAATGTTCTCCAAAATATTTGTAATACCTATAAATTACCAAAACGTATCATATATTGGCCTTCTTCTATCTCTGTGAAGATGAGAGTGAGAAATATCCTCCATATAATTCTAATGAAGCCTCTTATGATAATGATATTTACCAATGTGATGAGAATGGCAATTGTTAGCATTTTCAAGATCCTCTCCTTGTCTCACCAATATCATTTGTAAATTTACCATTGCTTCCAAAGAGATTTTCATGAAATTTATAATCTTGACCATAATGATTAAAAAGTGTGCACAATTTAACCACCTTACGATAATAGAAAAAGTATGTAGTATGTTAAGCACAAGCTAGACACTTGGATGTGCTTCATTATCAAAATATTGTGGCCCGTATGCATGTCTTAAACCATGAATACAACATGATAAAAATCACCTAATATCCAACGTATTCCTAGTTTGACTCTAGTAATGAAGAAGACAATGAAATCTTACCCTATTACCTTCTAATTAACCCCCCTTCTAAAATATCAGCGGGGTAATTCAACAAATTTTAGAATTTATAATAAAAAACACATTATAAACCCTATCAAAAATGATGTCATCAATCAAGTCGAAAATTCTTAGAAAAATAGAGTCAATCTAACCTCAATAAACTTGATGTTTTAGAGAAACTAGAAACATAAAACTTCTTTGGCCAACCTAATGAATTCAAAATTAATATTGTGATAGACAATCTCATTAGCATGGTTGATGATGTTCAACAAAGTTATAATACTACACCTAAAACATCATAATATATAATAAATAAGTGATAATTCTAAGGGAATAGATGCTTGAAAAAATAAATAAGAAACTAACAAAAAAGTTGAAAAGCATGTATTAGCTAATATGGTTGATATGCGCTCTCTCTCTCTCTCTCTCTCCTCTCTCTCTCTCTCTCTCTCTCTCAAATATTACGATATATGTAAAATACAATTCTAGGGCCAACATGCAAGCCAAGGATAATACCTATGGATGTAATAGTCATAGATATAGAAAATAATAATTCATGCTCTTATCAAGGGCATAGGGTTCCAAATCCTATGTCTAAGATAAGGGGGTGTGGTTTTACTAGAATCCTAAGGTTGTAAGAGTAATGATAATAAGAAGAGTTAAATATATACTAAGGGTTGTAATGTCGTTTGGAACCTAAGATAGGAATTTAAGAGATAATACAATAGAAAACTTATTTATAATGGAACATAACATGAAGATGACATCGAGCATGGTTAATGCACTCAACTATGTAACCGGCTCTACTAGATGAAATCAATCATGCTCAATTTTATTTGACACACATAGCCTGACATAAAGGTAAGGAGAGGAGAAATAATAGAGGTAGAGTAGAATACTTTGAGAAGGTAAGAATGGGATTTAAACATAATTTAAAACATGTGTTATAGGCAAATGTGAAGGTGATAATATTGATGATATCAAGTGGTCATAGAGGGATAGTATGAAGGTAGTAAGGAGGAATGTTATGGAAAATTAGGTGATACCACACATGATGAATATATTACCAAGTACTATACAAAAGTCCTAATCCCATTACCAATAAGCCCCTTAAGGACACACAATTAGGAAAATTAATGTGGCGACAACCTGTAAATATAAAGCATCAGTCAAATTTAAACATAAGTTGTATGCATATGTCATGATTGACTATCATTGTGTGTCACGATAATGTAATATGATATGGTATTCGGAAATATATATGGTACATTATAATAAAAGGAAATTATAAATTATAAAAATATAAAATCAACCAAATGAAATATATTTACTAGAAACTTACCTTTCTTACAAATTAGGATACATAGTGAGTATCGTTGTCTCGACCATGTTGTTGAGTTGTGGAGCTCAATTAATTCATTTTAGCATGCAATGGAAAACTTGCTGGAAAATAAAGTAACCATCATCAGTTAAGGTGGAACCGACATCGGTTAGGAAGGACTGGCATCAATTAGTCAAGAGAGGAAATCGGCATTAGTTAGGGCTAACTGGCATCGGTTACCTGTGTGAGGATTGTTTTAATCAACTCCTGGGAATTAAATCTATTTTTTAGCATGTAAAGTAGCTATTGATTTGTAATACCATGGCCGAAGTGTCTAAGTCTATTAAAAAGGACTATATAAGCATAAAATCTACGGTTAGCAAGTAAGGAATGATTAACACCGAATTAGAAAGAACTTGCAAAAGTTGGCAAAGAGATGAGATTCGGTGATGAAGCAAAGTTGAAGAAGAACAGAAGAAAGTATTTGTACATTGAGAGGTTGTGGAAGATTGTTGTAAATCTCAGTGTATATCTTGTCAATTTTGGATAACTATAGGCTTGATTTCTGGTGGGACGTATAGCCCATAATGAGTGAAACACGTTAAACTATGTTGTTTGATTGGATGTCTCTTGTTTTGAATTCTTCTGGTTTAGAATATCTACTTTATTTTCATGTAGCTTCGATTTGATAGGATCTATCGTTACAATCGGTTGTACTAAAACCCAACAAATGGTTCAGCGCTTGTTTGTGCGTTTTGTGTGGTTGCAAATTTACTCACAGAGGGTTTTCTGAGTGAGTGGGAGCTACAACAATGAAAAAAGAAAATAAATACAAGGTAGACAAATTCGACGGCTGAAATTATCAATTATGGAAGATGAAGTTGAGGGATTATCTATATCAAAGAGATTTGTTATTTACCATTGGATGAGAAGTCTAGACCTACAAAGGACTGAGAAGAATGGAAGATTCTTGACATAAAGGCTTTGAGATCTATAAGATGAGCTTGGCAACATCCGTGCTTCCAATATCACAGAAGCAACTTCTATGGTAGAGTTAATGAAATCTCTTGCTAAATTTTATATGAAACACCATGGCTTCAAATAAAGTTTATGTATTGATAGAAAACTATTTAGTTCTAAGATGCATGAAGGTGGATCTACATCTAGTATTTAAATGATTTTCGGATCTATTGTAAATCAATTTAAAATCGGTTTGTTGAAATACCATTTGATGATGAAGTAGTAAAATCACTTTATTCTTATGTTCTTTGCCTGATAGTTGGGATAACCTTGGTAATGGTTGTTATTAATACAAAATCATTAATAATGTTTTTGAAGTTTGATGATGTGGTTAGTATAATATTGAATGAAGAAATTTTTAGGAAGAGTACAAAGGATCACTATCATCAGAAATACTTTGAATGTAGAAAGAAGGGGCAGACAGAAGGAGAGATCAAAGAGTAGAGTAATGGGAAATCAAAGTCAAGGGGATAGCATATATAAATCTAGAATTAAGTGAATTACTTGTTAAAAATGTGGAAAGAAAGGACATGTAAAGAAATATTGTTGGTCAAAGGATTAGAGAACCTAACAACCAGAAAAAGGTAAAGAAGCAATCTGGCTTCATCAAAGGTAATGCAAAATGTTATTATTATTTCTTTAGATAGAGATAAGAAAGGGGGTTATTATAAGAAATATGCAATCTTGGCTTGATTTTTGCACTTTCATTAGGAACAACTCTCTCATGGATATTGAACCTAAGCAGGGTTGGTTCACTTGGAGTAATCATCAAAGAGGCTTTAGTAATATCTCTGAAAGGTTGGATTGATTTCTTGTTTGTCCAAGATGGTCCCTTAATAATATTGTTCTGGAAAGTTTGGTGTATCCTTGGTTGGGATTGGATCAATTTCCGGTGTCCATTTCTATCAGCTTGGATGATGCTACCAGAAAACCCCCTTTAAATTTGAGCACATGTGGCTTAGATATAGCTCCCTGGAGGAAAACATCCTAAGGTGGTGGAATTCCTACAAGGTTCAGGGCTCCAAAATGTATGTTCTTACACAAAAGCTAAAATTGCTAAAGGGAAACATGCTGGAATGGAATGCAAAGAGCTTCAAAAACATTTTCCAAGAAAAACTTCGAGTGGAAAAAGACTTTCAAGATATGAATTTGAAGGTTTTTGTCTTTGGTATGGGGCAAGAAGAATATTTTTTGGAAAAAAAGCTTTTGAATGAGCTTGGTGAAGTGCTACAAAGGGAAGAAATTTATTAGAAACAAAATCCAGGGAGAACTGGTTGAAGGATGGAGATAGAAATACCAAGTTTTTCGATGCTTTTGTTAAAGCCAAAAGAAGCTCTAATTTCATTTCCTCTATCAAGAACGTTAATGGTGAGATTATCACTGATCAAAAAGGGATTGTGGAAGAAGGCATTGATTTTTTCTCTTCTCTTCTGAGGGGGATATTGTTTCCCATGACGTGGTTCAAATTCTCTTTTAGACTTTATTCCTCCCAACATTTCTATCCAAAAAAATGAGATGTTCCTTAGGCCTTTCTCCTTTGAAGAAATAGAAAAAGTTGTATTCTCACTGGAAAAGAACAAAGCCCCTGGCTTGAATGGCTTTCAAGATGACTTCTTCCAGAGGTTCTGGAGCATTGTGGGATATGATGTATGGGTTGCGGTTGAAGAGTCTCAAAGATCTTGATTTGTTGTCAAAGCTATGAATAACACCTTTATTTTCCTCTCCCCTAAGAAGGATAAACCTGAGTTCTTTTGTGATTTTCGGTCGGTCTCTCTATGTAACACTGCTTATAAGATTATTTCTAAAGCTATTGCTTCTTGATTGAAGGTATGTTTGGATCCTTTGATTTCTTAATAAAAAACCAGTTTTATGCCAGGAAGATCAATTTATGAAGGATTTTCCTTTCCCATGAGCTGATACACTCCCTTTCTCAGAATGGTTGCATAGGGATGATGTTAAATCTTGACATTAGTAAAGCTTATGATAAGATCAACTGGATATTCCTCATTAAAGTTCTAAAAAAGTTTGGTTTATCTCCTTCTTTTTGCAAGTGGATTTTCAGTTGTATTTTTGGTCCTTCCTTCTCAGTTTTGATCAATGGTTGTGCAGAAGGTTTTATTGAAAGTAATTGGGGAATCAGGCAGGGCGGTCCCCTTTCTTCTTTCCTATATATTTTGGTGGCAGAGTCCCTTAGCAGGTTAATTCATAGTAAAGTCTTGGAAGACAAATTGCAAGGGTTGAAACTGAATGATGGGGTGAATCCCATTTCCCATCTGCAGTTTGTAGATGACACCTTCCTCTTTAAGAGGGCTAGCATTACCGAGGCTAAAGAACTAAAAGACTCCCTAGATGTCTACTCTCTATCTGCAGATCAAGAGGTAAGCTTCGCTAAATATGTTATTTTCTTTTTTAATGTCAGTCCCCGCCTTGAAGCAAGAATCTTGAATATCTTTCGATTTAAGAAAAGCAAGTGCCCTTTGAAGTATCTTGGAGTCCCGCTCTTCGGTAGGGTTGGCAGATCTATTCTGTGGAAGGATCTCATTTCCTCCCTAGAAGCCAAATTAAGCTCTTGGAAAGGTAAGTGGCTCTCCATGGCGGGGAGGCTATTGCTAATCAAATTTGTTTTGAGCATCACATCCATCTATATGATGTCAATTCTAAAGATTCCCAAAGGAGTTCAAGATAAAATTACCAGCTTAATGCGGAAATTTCTCTTGCAAGGGGTGTCAGATGATAAGAAAATTCCACTTATTAAATGGGAATCTTTGGCCAAAAGAAGTTGGTGGGGTGGGTATTGTCAATCTTGGTTTGCAAAATATAGCCCTTGGAGCCAAGTTAGTGTGGAATCTCCTTTCTAAGCCAATTTTTTTTGTAAGGTGGTGGAAAATAAATACTTGGGTGTTGAGCTTCCTACCTCTATCCTCTGAATCGATAACCCCCTAAAGGATATCACATTTGGAACTTTATGGTCGGGTGTAGGTCATTGTTTCTAAACAATGCTTCCTGGAAAATTGGTAATGGGGAATTAGCCCATTTTTAGGAAGACACTTGGAATGGATTGCCCACCCTTGATGAATATCTAGAATTTATGGAAATTAAGAGACTTTTGATTAATGAATGGAGATCTCATGTAATTAATTATGGAATTAGAAATACAGACCCCTTATATTCTGGGATGGAATTTTTTGATCGTCTTAATCTCCCTAAGGCTGTAAAGAATAGCTTTATTTCAGTTCTCAATGAGAGGCAAGTTATTATTTCAAATAAAAATGATAAAATTATTTGGACAACAACAACCTCTGGGGCATATTCTCCTAATCGCGGGTACAAATAACTTGTGATAGATATCAGAGAAGATGATGTGATCTGGAAAGCCTACTGGTCTTCTTCATTCCCACCTAGAGCTGAGTTGTTTACATGGATGACATTTAAAGGAAAAATCCTCACTCAAGAAAGGAGGAAAAAAATTGGAATTTGTGGCCCTTCCAGATGTGTTTTATGTGAGAATGTTGAGGAAGATAAGGATCATCTTTTAGTTCATTTCCCTTTTACAGCAGCTTGATGGAACTGGTCGTGTGCCAAATTAAATCTCCCGTGGGTTTAACCTCAAACCCTCTTGGAGGTTGTTGTGGCTTGGCCTAAAGGCCTCGAGGTGGGATGCTCTCTCTTCAATCCCGTTAAATAGTTTGGTACTTCTCTTATGGCACCTTTGGTGGGAAAGAAATAAAAGGATATTCAGAGGAGAAAAACACTCACTTGAGGAGGTTATTCTTAGGCTAGAATGGGCTATTTCGGAGTCAATATCTTCTAGTTGGAGTCATAATTTCCCTTTCTCGATCAGAGACATGGAAATTCAAAATAGCTGGCCTTCTATCCTTAAACCCAATGTTGGAACCGTGAAATCTTCCACTCCTTCTTTCTTGAGAAAGTCTGTTATGTGGTCTCCACCTTCTTTTGGATTTTTCAAGCTTAACTTTGATGGAGCTACCCGTGGTAACCCCGAGTGCCTCTAGGGCTGGATGTATTATAATAAATGATCGTGGTCAGTTAATTTGGGTTACTTCCTTCAAGCTCAAATTTGGGAATTGTAACTTTGCCTAGCTTCAGGCTCTCAATAAAGGTTTAGATTTAGCCATTTCTAATAATATTTTAAATCTGGAAATTGAAGGAGATTCTTTAATAATTGTCAATGCAATTATCAATAAAAAGGCTTCATCACAGAAAATTTATCTTGGGATCAGAAATACTTTGTACAAGATGTCACGTCTAAACCAGTGGAGCATTAGACATGTGTTTCGCAAAGCCAACATGTGCAAAAATCTTCTTGCTAATGCGGGAATAGATCAACCCCAGTTGGAAAAAGTGTGTAATCATTCTTTAGAATGGGAGGGCTTTGATATTATTTTAAATAAAGAAGGGCTGTAGTTTTGATGTTGTCTTTTCTCTTCAAGCGTGTGAGGATTCTTTTTAATGTGGGTTGAGCCTTCCAGTTTTCTATCCCTTTTTTATTTGCAAGATGGATTCCCCTCAAAATCAAGTGTTGTCTCTGCTTTGTAATAAGTGGGAAATGGCTTTTAGGTCGTTTATCTCTGATAATCTGAGGGTCTTTTAAATCATGTTGATTTATGTCTCTTGTTTTAAATCAAGAAAGAATAGTGATTTGGAAGTGATAAAATTGGTGCTAGGGAAAAAATATCTGGTGGCGGTCAGTTCGACTCAGGTTAATAGCAGTGTGGCATCGATTTTTGTGGAAAACCTACTAATAATTCATAATTTGAAATCTGCAGTGATTAATCTTGCTCTTCACTGGATTCATTTGTCTTTTCAAGGTAATTTGGTATCTAAGGTGGACAAATGCAATATCGTGTTCTTGCTAGCTGGGGTAGGGGTGAGAATGTTAGATGGTGTGGACTAGAATGTTTTCAGGGAATTGGATTGATGTCATGGGCAGTTGTTGGCCTTCGTTGAGCAGTTGGTGAGGTTTAGTTGAGAAAAAGGGTTGGTCGAGCTCATTTTGAACTACCAAATTTGGCCTCCCTCACATCATCAGTCGAGCTTGTGTCAGTTTGATGGATGAAACTTTGGGATTCTACTAGTGAAGCATTCAACCATCTTTGGCATTGTTGGGTGAATGAAGTTGCAACGCTGAATTATGAGGAGGTGGGTGAATAAGTAGTCCTATGATGCATGAAGGTCAAGGATCCCCTATTGTTAGCTTGTCTGTCTCCTTGGACTCGGTGGAGTAATATTTCAAGCCTTGTTACTCGTACTATAGTATTACTATAGAATAAATCCTTCCTAGCTGTATTTTTTTCGTTATACTCAGTTGTTAATGGTGGCATAGTTCGCATCTGATTGTTCTATCTGAGGTATAGCCTCTTTATTTTGTAAAGGGAATGAGACCCTTCAACTTGATTTATTGTTGAGTTGTAGAGCTCAATTACTTCAAATAGCATGCAATGTGAAACTTGCTAGAAAACATAGTAACCGTCATCAGTCAGGTAAGGAGGAACTGACATCAGTTACCAGTGCGAGAGTGTTTTAATTAACTCTCGAGAATTAGATCTATTGATTGTAATTGCATGGCTAAGTGCCCTAAGTTTAAAAATACCTATATAAGAATGAAAGCTAAGGTTTAGAAGTAAGAATTAACAAGAATTAAGAAGAACTTGATTATTGTGAGAATAATTGTGAGTGAGAGAGAATTCTTGGAGGAGAAGCAAAAGCTTGAGAGAAAGAAAGTACTATACATCTTCGAGGTGTGGAAGATTGCAAATATTTAATTATATATCTTGTCAAAGATTTGGATAATAGATTGGCTTGTTTCTTGGTGGACGTAGCCCACACTGGGTGAACCATGTTAAATTTGGTGTTGATTTATATCTCTTGTTTTGTATATTTCTTCTGGTAGAATATCCACTTTTATTTACATGTATGCTTAGATCTGATATATTATCTATACAACTGGTGTGCTAATTCCAACAATTGGTATCAGATCTTTGTTTGAGGGTTTTTTGTGTTGACATATTTACTCACAGAGGGTTTTTTGATTGAGTGGGAGCTACAACAATGGCAGAAGAAAACAAATACAAGGTAGAGAAGTTTGACGACTGAAATTATCAATTATGGAAGATGCAGATTGGGGATTATTTGTATCAAAGAGATTTGTATTTACCATTGGATGAGAATTCTAGACCTATGAAGATGACTGATGAAAAATGGAAGATTCTTGACAGAAAGGCTTTGAGATCTATAAGATTGAGCTTGGTAGCATCTATGTTTTCCAATATTACAAAAGTGACTTCTACGGTAGGGTTAATGAAATATCTTCCTAATTTATATGAAAAACCTACTCCTTGAAATAAAGTTTATTTGATGAAGAAACTATTTAGTTATAAGATGAATGAAGGTGGATCTACATCTAGTCATCTGAATGATTTCAGATCTATTGTAAATTAGTTAAAATTGGTTGATATATTGTTTGATGATGAAGTAAAAACAATTTTATTCTTATATTCTTTGCCTGATAGTCAAGATAACTTGGTAATGATTATTAGTAATACAACATCTAATAAAAATATTTTGAATTTTGATGATGTGGTTAGTATAATCTTGAATAAAGAAATTCGTAGGAAGAGTACAGAGGAATCATCATCTGGGAATGCTTTGAATGTAGAAAGCAGGGGCAGGAAAAAGGAGAGATCCAAGAGTAAGAGTAATGGGAAATCAAAGTCAAGGGATAACAGATCTAAATCTAGAGGTAAGGGAATTACCTATTGGAAATGTGGAAAGAAAGGACATGCAAAGAAATATTGTTGGTCAAAGGATAAAGAGAACCAACAACCAGACAAAGGTAAAGAAGCAAATCTTGCTGCAACAGAGGTAATGCAAGATGCTCTTATTCTTTCTTTAGATAATAGAATTGAATCATGGGTTTTATATTCATGAGCTTCTTTCCATGCAACCCTTAATAAGGGGTATTTCAGAAATTATGTCTAGGGCAATTTTGGGCATGTTTATTTGGGTGACGACGAACCTTGCAATATTACTGGTAAAGGGGAAGTTCATGTAAAATTACAGAGTGGAAATACATGGGTATTGAAAGATGTGAGGCATGTGCCAAACCTCAGGAGGAATCATATTTCTATAGGGAAACTAGGTGAATCTGGTTGCATGGTTACTTTATAGGAGACTCTTGGAAAGTTACCAAGGGTGCTTTTGTTGTGGCAAGAGGTAAGAAGTTAGGAACGTTATATTTATCTACCTATGTTACTGATCTACTTCAGATTTAGATGCATGCATGTGACAAAATCGGTTGGGCCATATGAGTAAAAAAGGAATGCAGATCTTAAAGGCTAAGAGTAAGTTATCAGATTTGAAAGATTTAGATCTTGATTTCTGTGAGCATTTTGTCTTTGGAAAACAAAAGAGAGTGAGATTTCTCAAAGTTGGGGCAACTAAGAAAGATTAGAAATTAGAGCTTGTACACTGAGATGTGTGGGGACCATCTCAAGTAGCTTCTCATGGAGGATCCCAGTATTATGTTACTTTCATTGATGATGCTACAAGAAAGGTATGTGTCTATTGTATTAAACGTAAATTTGATGTTTTTGAGACTTTTAAAAGATGGAAATCCCTTGTTGAGAATTAATCAAATTCAAAGTTAAAGTGCCTTAGATCTGACAATGGTGGTGAATACTTAAAAAAAGGATTTCAATGATTATTATTTAGTGAATGGGATACATAGAGAAAGAACAGTTCTAAGAACACCACAGGAGAATGGTGTTTCAAACAGAATGAACAGAACAATCATGGAAGGTGCTAGAAGTATGAGGATACATTCTAGATTGCCCCAGCAGTTTTGGGCAGAAGCAGTTGATACAACAATTTATTTGATTAACTATGGGCCTTCAAGTTCACTAGATGGAGGAATACTAGAGGAAGCTTGGACCAGAAAAGAGGTAGATATTTATTTTCTTAAATTTTTTGGTTTAGAAGCTTTTATGCATGTTGTAAGGAAAATAGGAAAAAGTTGGATGCAAAATCTAAGAGATGCACTTTCATTGGTTATGGATTTGGTGATTTCGGTTTCCGTTTTTGGGATTTAGAGAATTCTAAATTTATTAGGAGTCATGATGTTGAATAGAATGAAAATAGAATGTACAGGAAACAAATTTTGGTACCCAAGGATGAACCAGTTGAGAAGTTTGTGAATGAAAATGAACTCTCGGATTCAAAAGTAATACCAACAGGGTTACACAGTAACCGGTGTTGGTTGACCCTTGCCCAACATCGATCAACAGAACTGGTATCGGTTATAGAAGATCCAAGCCAACATCGGTTAGCAAAACCGACTTTGGTTACATGTGACCGATGTCGGTCACTAAAAAATTTGGATACAAATGTCCAGGAGGTCCAAAATGAGCCTCCGGTACCCCAAACTCCTGTGAGAAGGTCACAAAGGGTAAATAAACATCCACAAATATTTACACCTTCTCTATTTTATCTATTATTGACTGATAATGGTGAACCATAAAGTTTTGAAGAAGCAATGTAGGATAAGACCCACGTCCAGTGGGAGCATGACATGGATGAGGAGATGAACTCCTTAGAACAGAACCAGACTTGGGATTTGGTTAAGTTGCCAGCAGGTAATAGGACATTGCAGAGCAAGTGGGTTTACAAGATCAAGGAGGAAGAGGGTGGACAGAAAAGGTACAAGGAAAGGATTGTAGTAAAGGGATTTACGCAGAAAGCAGGTATTGACTTTGGTGAAATATTTTATCTTGTTGTTAAGATGACTTCAATTCATATTGTATTGAGTTTAGTTGCAGTAGAGGATTTGCATTTAGAGAAACTAGATGTGAAGACGAATTTCCTTCATGGTGATTTGGATGAAGAGATTTATATGCAACAATCACTTGGGTATGAAGTCAAGGGTAAGGATAAATTAGTGTGCAAGTTGAAAAAGAGCCTATATGGTCTCAAGCAAGCTCCAAGGTAATGGTACATGAGGTTTGATAGTTTTATGCATGAGCATGGTTACTTGAGATGTGAATTTGACCATTGTGTTTATTTTAAGAAGCTTAAAAATGGGAGCTATATTATTTTGTTACTATATGTGGATGATATGCTTATTACAAGATCTAGTATGCAGGACATTGGTGAGTTTAAGGGAAAGCTAGCTTGCACATTTTTTATGAAGGATTTAGGAGCTGCAAAAAGAATACTTGAGCATGCAAATACACAAAGATAGGAAAAAACAAGAAATAGTATTTGTCTCAGGAGGATTATATCTACAGGGTGTTAGAAAAGGTTCAAGATACAAAATACAGAACCTATTAGTACACCTATGGCTGGAGACTTCAAATTAAGAAAAGATCAGTGTCCTTCATCAAAAGAGGAGGTCAAATACATGACACGAGTGTCATATTATTCAGCATTTGGGAGTCTCATATATGATATGGTTTGTACCAAACAACACATTACATAAGCAATGGGAGTTATGAGTAGATATATGGCCAATCCAGGTAAAGAGCATTGGGAAGCAATTCAATGGATACTCAGGTATTTAAAAGGGACATCTAGCATGTCGTTATACTATTGAGGTTCAGAAATTTCATTATGTGGCTATGTTGATTTGGATATGGTTGGATATATGGATGGTAGAAGGAGTACTACTGGATATATTTTCATTGTAGGTGAGAACATCAGTTAGCTAGATTTCAAGATTATAGAAGGTTGTGGCTTTGTCTACTATAGAGGCAGAGTATGTTGTAGCTACAGAGGCTAGCAAAGAGATGATATGGATGAGTAGGTTCATGGAAGAGTTGGGAAATGACCAAAGTAATTATAAAATATTTAGTGACAATAAAAGTAAAATTCATTTGGCAAAGAACTCAGCATTTCATTCGAGAATGAAACACATTCAATTGAGGTATCACTTCATATGACAGGTATTAGAGGATGGACAGTTGAGTCTAGAAAAGATTCATACAAGCAAGAACCCTACGGATATGTTAATGAAGCCATTAGAAAAGGAGAAGTTGGAGCTACACTCCACTTCTATTGGTCTTCAAGTTTGAGACTTGAAGAGGAAGAAACAAAGCTAAAGAAGGATCCAAGAATGGCGATGTATAAGTATGGTGCAGTAATTAATCTCCAAGTGGGAGATTATTGAGTTGTGGAACTCAATTACTTCAGTTTAGCATGCAATGGAAACTTGCTGGAAAATAAAGTAACCATCATTGGTTAAGGGGGAACTGGCATCGCTCAGGAAGGACCGGCATCGGTCGGTCAGGGAAGGAACTAGTATCGGTTAGGGCTAACCGGCATCGGTTACCTATGCGAGGATATTTTAATTAACTCTCTGGAATTAGATCTATTTTTAGCATTAAAGTATATCTATTGATTGTAATTGCATGGCTAAGTGCCCTAAGTCTATAAACAAATATATAAGCATAAAAGCTAGGGTTTAGAAGTAAGGAATGATTAACAAGAATTAGAAAGAAGTTGTAAAAGTTAGTGAGAGAGAGAATTCTTGGTGATGAAGCAAAAGCTTGAAGAAAGAAAGTACTTTACATCTTAGAGGTGTGGAAGATTGTAAATCTTCATTGTATATCTTGTCAAATCTTTGGATAATAGATTGACTTGTTTCTTAGTGGATGTAGCCCACATTGGGTGAACCACGTTAAATTTTGTGTTGATTTATGTCCCTTGTTTTGTATATTTATTTTGGTAGAATATCCGCTTTTATTTGCATGTAGGCTTATATCTGATATATTATCTATACTACTGGTGTGCTAACCCCAACACATGTAGGGCATGAAGTTACTTAGTGAACCCAAATGTTACAAGATTAAAGAACAATAATATAAGATAAATTAGAAAAATAAATTAGCACAACAATATAAAGAGATCTTATGGGGGGTGTTAGTCTAGGTCCACAATAGTCTAGATCATGGTCAGATAGACTATGAGGAATAGTAAGTGGGTGACATAACAAGTTTAAGGCAAATGCATAGGTTAGGTCTAGATGGACTTGTTATCCATTTTTACCCCCATGCTAGAATGGACAACTGGAGAAGATTAAGCTTGGATAGATGGCAAGTGCTTCATGGTTGAATATGGGGTTTTATTTTGATTATTGTTGACTATAGACACGGATATTATCATATCATTTTGGTATAGCATGATGTTAGATGATAGAGATATTTTACTATTGATGGATTGTGATTCATAGTATGATCTGTGTGGATTATTGGAGAGATGTAGATAGATATTTTAATATTGATGATTATGATGTGTTGTTAGCATATATATTTACTGACATTCAAAATCTTCATCATTTTGACTATGATTTAGCGTTTGAACTAATCTCGTGATCTTATTTGATATTGATGAAATGGTAGAATTGAGATGTTGTTGAAATTATAGACAAATGATAGCATTGTTTAGTTTAGATGATGATTTAGTTATATGAGGATGTTTATTGATGGATGTGCGTATATTTTATCTTTGATGTATTTGATGTGGCCACAAGGCTGAAGGAGGTATTGTGTGATTTTGTAGGTAATTATATCACAAACAATCAAAAGGGGGTTAGGAGACCAACCACATCGGAATACTGGATGGATACAATGATGGTCACCATGGCAACTTGTGTAATGTTTGATGTTTTGTTATTAGTTTGTTAGGGGTCCCATGGGGGGGATGACCTCCAAATGTGACCATGGGCTATGTGTGTAATTCTTTCCCTTTTCTTTTATTTATTGTGGAGTATGTGATTTATTTTGTGATGTAATTTATTTTATCATTGTTGATTAATGTGCCTTAATTAAGTGGATTAATCATGTTTATTAAGTTAATTGGGGATGTGACAAAAGGGGCCATTTATTAGAGTAGTTTTTCCTTTGGATCTTGTGATTTAAGTTGAGTGTATGTGACCTTGAGTGTTGTACACCCTACCTTACTTGGGAAATTCGGATTTGGGCTTAAGGGCCATTTTTGGAGGCTTGTGGGACAAGTTAAGCTTGTCCCACACCTCTTAATTTAATCTACCAACTATACCTATGTGTTGGGGGTAAAAAATAGACCCCATTATGTAGATTGTAAGGTAAAAAGGTGATATTTATTGCACCTTCTTACATGAGTTTGAAATTATTTCCTTTTGAAGTGTGGGTATGAGTTGTTATGTGTAAGAGGCTTGTCATTTTTATCAATCACCAAATTATTGTGCCTTGGGATTAAGGTTTGACTTGTTTGTGGAGTTGAGGATAAGTGATGTGGCATCCTACATGAAGCCACCTCATCCTCCTCTTCTCTTTTTTCTATACATGCAAGTTCATTTATTGGTTAGGGGGTTACTTCATTTTATTGTGCACTTGTATTTTTGAGTTAGAATTTTTTTGGAGTGCTTGTTGAAGTCTTGGATCTTGTTGGAGTTGGATTTATCTTGAAGGAGCTTGGAGATTGATTCTTTGTGAAAGTTCCTATTATGGAAAGGTAGTAAATACACATGTGTTTACTTGTTTTTCTTTTATATGTGTGTATTGCATGCAAGTGAATGGTTGGTGTACTTTGTTGGGATCATGGGTGGAATGACTAAGTATGGTGTGGGAGAAGGATATGGGGATTTTATTTTAGAGGGAGACATAAGAGTTTTGTTTCATGTTTTGGGAGGGAGTTGGCTTGGGTGCATAAGAAAATTCTTTGTTTTTCTTCTTGAGGGAGACATAAGAGATTGTAGGGAGGAATAAGAGAATATGGAGGTATAAGAGTGATCTTGAGGGAGACATAAGAGTTGTGTACGGGTTTGTTTTGTGTTTTGGAGGGTTTCAAGGTGAGCACCTAATCCCATTGGGAGGAATAAATGATCTCCCCATAGTTCCTTACTCCATTGGCTTTTAGTTTTCAAGCCTTGTGTATTTTGAAATTTGCATTCTTGTGATTGTTATCTTGTGCTTGTATGTGTGTTAAATGGTTTTGAAAATGTGTATTGTGATGTTGATGCATTGTTTTAGTTGTCATAGGTTGTATCCATTTATTATTGCACTTTGGTTGGGGCTTGGGGGCCAATGAGGAGGATAGCTTCTTCTCCTCATTGGATTATTGGTTGGGTGGAGAGCATTTCCTACTCCCCCTTTTTGTTGTTGTGCTTGAAGTGAAGAAAATGGTGGAGCTCTTGTTGAAGATTTGGTACTTGGAGCATTTGTTGAAGTCAAAAAGGAAATTCTTTATTGTAAAAAAACTTTTAATGTAGTTCCACTTAAGGTGGAAGGTTAGTAATCTTGCATTTTAAATAAGGTTGTATTGTATATTTTATTTATCAAGTTGTAATGTATGTTTGAAAGAAAGATTTTGTATTGTAAGAAATGAGATATGCTCAAGAAAAAAAAAGTTCATTGTTACTTGTAGGAGTTTGCATTATTGTAAGAATGAAGGGAGAACTTGGAAGTTGTAAATCATTAAGAATGTATTCCTAGAAAATCTGAAATGTAATATAGTTGCTTGTGCTTTCATTGAATAAATGGTTGTGGTTGTAATGGAAAAATGCACTATGTTATAGTGAATTACCTTGTTGAAGGATTACCATTTTGTTGTTCAAAGTAAATCAATGATACTTAGAAATTAGATTGAATTTCATTCCTTCATTTGAGCTTGAAATCAATTTTATTGGAAAAGTATTCTTGTAGTTGTTTTCTTATATACTATTGAAATAGAAAATCTATGTACTTAGTGATTAAGTCATGGAATGAATAAATGTCATTAACCTCTCAACTAGTGACTTTATGCATATAAATTTAAGCTAAGGTTAAACTATAAACCACCCTAGTAGAATTTTTTTTTAGAAAAATTTTTGAATTATGGTTCTATTTTCGGAAGAACAGGACCACCACCCTATGCAGAGTGGTGGTCTCTGGACTATCGGCATGATAAAAGTAACGATCTTTGAATCGCCACCCAGGAAGGGTGGCATTTTTCAAATCGTCACCCAGGTAGGGTGGCGGTCACAGGACCACCTAGCCTGCTCAGGGTGGTGGTTTCATCACTTCGGGAGGTAAAGTAAAATCCATGACTGTACAAATTTGAACTTGATTTAATTAAAATCTGAGCCTATAAAATGTAAAAAGGAAACCACCAACAAACCATATGGGAATAAACTCATTGTTTAAGCATGTCAATCCTTGAATGGACATTTAAATGTATTAAATCTCATAGATTCAATGGTAATAGGGTTTTTCCCAAATAAAGAACTCAAAAATAAAAATAACTAAATAACTACTCCAGATTAGGGTGGAATCTCTACAATCAACAAATAGAAGACATTAGAATAAAAAATCCATGAATAAACTAAACTAAGCTAGATCCAAATGAATCCCTCCATGGTTTCCTCCTTACTTTCATGGCTTCCACTCCTCCAACCTGAAAATCAAAGAAAAGAAAAGAGACCAAATGAGGAGGCTAGGGAAAGGAAAAAGGTTAAATAAAATTTCATAAGGATGGTTAGGGTTAGTTTGGAACTCTAGGATCTAGTGGCCACAATTGATTTAATCCAAAGGTTAGGAATCAACCCTACAATTGTTAGGTGAGAATATATATTATGGGATTTTAAATAATTTAAATGTATGTGAAAATGGGTGAATGAGGCCACTTAGTACCCTAGTATGTTAAGTTAATTATGTAACTCTCCTAGTATGTTTTAGTAAATGATTCAATGGACATTAAAGCTAATAATTTAAGGGGACTAAGGTAACTAAGGATAAGGGTTTAATAAATGTGGGTTTGAATGTTAATTTGAGAGGGGAAAACTATTTAACCAAGTAAAAGAATTAATGGACACTTTTCTAGAGGATTGTAATTGAAATTGACTTTAGAAATGGGTTAAGAATATTTAATTATTAATCTAGACCTGATCCATTTAATGTAATGTAGAAAATTGCTGGTAGGAATTAATTAAATGTATTATAGGGTTTGACACCCTTGCAATCTTTTAAAAAAAAAAAAATCCGCAACTTTCTAGATAATTATTTAAGGTTTAATGTGGTTTTAGAACGTCCAAATTTGTGGGTGTTACACTTGGTATCAGAGCCATGGGTTCAACTCTTGGACCCTGAGCACACTTGGAAACATAAGACATAACTAAGAAAACCTAGCACAACTCTAAACCTAGATCACACATGACATTGCATGATATTTTAAACTTTAGAAAACATAGAAAACTGAAACAAAACCTAGAATGATAAACTAACTCTTTTTTTGGTCTGTGCAGGAGGTGCAGACTAGACGATGGGTTCTTACACATGGACCTAGACTTACCACCCCCATATCAGGAAGTAGCAGCTATATTGCCTCAGATACTTCAGACACTACAGGATGTTAATGCCGACTATATGTGGGGGATCTTTAGGAGGGAGACCTAGTGGACAAGATAGAGAGCCATCAGTAGAGGCTCGTGCACCTTCCTGAAACAGTGATGAGTATAGGGAAGAGAACTCCCATGTGGAGTCAGCTAGACAAGATTCACCACAGAGAGGTCATGGAGATAGGGCTATAGGACACAAGAGATAGATCTAAGAGCCCTAGGCAGCGTGATGATCATGTTGAGAGACCTAGAGGTAGACAATCTACAATGAAGATCACATCAGAGAGATTCTGAAACTCCATCCATCTCATTTTGTTGGGGACACTAGGGGATTTTAGGCAGAGGCATGGTTGGTCAGCTTGAGTGGATGCTTCAAGCTATGTTGTGTACCAGCAACATGAAGGCTTGTGTTTCCATCCACCTTCTGAGAGATGGAGCCAGGAGGTTTGGTGGAGGACTGAGGAGTAGAAGCTCCATGTGGATTCTAAGACAGTTACATGGGAGCTCTTTGAGGAGTGTTTCAGGAGAAGTTGATACTTTTCCAAGAGGTTCATTCAGTAGAGGATAGATGAGTTCCATGACCTATGACAGGAATCCATGATAGTGGCTAAGTATGAGAGTCACTTTCTAGACTTACTTCAGTATGTAGACTACATGCAGGATGAGCAGGTGAGGATCCATAGGTTCATCAAGGGCCTGAACCTAGAATTAGGAGGGGAAGTGTGCATTCATTATCCACAGACATTAGTAGAGGCCGTAGAGAAGGCATACATTGCAGAGGAGACTAGGGGGAAGACACAACAGGCCAGAGATAGAGTGTGGAGATGTATCCAACAAGATACAGGATAACAGATAGAGGGGGTTCAGCTCCTCCTCCTTGTGGAGGACATGGTTCTGCACAGTCTTCATTCAGACCACCACAACAACCACCTCAGCAGTAGTAAACATAGACTCATCCTCCATTTAGGCCTCCACAGAGATTTGATGCTCAGAGGGGATGCAGTATGGGGCCTCCTCCTAGGGGACCAGTCAGGACTCAGAAACCACCTAGAGCTCAGTCCAAGAGCTCATCAATAGTGACCACAACAGTCCATAACAGGATCATCAGGATCCATGCCTTAGACCTCCACTAGAGTAGTTGCAGGAGCCACTTCTCATTGGAGGGGACCAGGTAGTTGCTACGGGTGTGGTGTATAGGGGCATCATTGGAGAGAGTGCCCTCATAACCCTAATAATAAGGGTAAAGGACCTATTTCAGAGCTTATAGTAGGTGATATGGCTAGGAGCCATAGGATATATGCAGTAGTCGAGAACTGTCAGGAAGAGCACCAGGGCACGGTGATTGAGACTACAGGTAGCATTGATGGCATTTCTATTTCTGTTTTATTTGATTTAGGCTCCTCAGATTCTTTTATTTCTCCATTTGTAGTAGAGCGATGTAGGCTGGTGGCAGTTAGGTAGAGCCATAGTTGGGATGTGGAGATGGCTTCTGGAGCCAAGCTCACAGTGGACTCCTTAGTCAAGGAGTGCATAGTTGACCTAGGACCTTTTTCCATGACCTTGGATCTTTGTATCCTTCCTTTGGGTTCCTATGGGATTATTTTGGGCATGGATTGGTTATCTACACACAGGGCTAGAGTTGATTGTTACAGTAAGGTAATATCATGTGTAGATGATTTGGGAGTGGAGACAGTGATAGTGGGAGTTAGGAGACCCACCTCTATTCACACCATATCTGCTATGTAGCTTAAGTAGTGTGCATGACAGGTTACCAGTTGTATGCTGTCACGGTTAGTGATAGATCAGAGGATGAGTCTAGTGGGCCATCACTTGATGATCATCATATCTTGAGGGAGTTTTTAGATGTCTTTCTAGGGGAGCTGATAGGGTTACCTCCCCCACGTGAGATATATTTTCACATTGATTTGGTTCCAGGAGCAGAGCCTATCTCACGAACCATATAAGATGACTACCCCTGAGCTCTGTGAGCTCAAGTTTCAGCTTGAGGGCCTTCTTGAGAAAGGCCTAATCCATCCTAGTGTATCCCCTTGGGGTGCACTGGTGATTTTTGTAAAGAAGAAGGATGGATATTTGTGATTGTGTATCGATTATCGTCAGCTGAACAAAGTAACGATCAAGAATCATTACCCCCTTCCACATGTATTGATGATTTGTTTGATCAGATGAAGGGGGAACAATATTTTCCAAGATAGATCTTAAGTCTAGATACCATCAGCTGAGGATCATGGAGGTAGATATTCATAAGACAACCTTCCATACGAGATATGGCCACTACGAGTTCACAGTAGTGCCTTTTGGTCTAATGAATGCCCCCACAGTATTCATGAGTTTGATGAATGGGGTATTCTGAACATTTTTAGATCACTTCATGCTCATATTTTTTGATGAAATTTTGATTTACTCATGCATGTGAGGAGCATGAGGAGCACCTTCGACAGGTTCTGCAGTGTCTTAGTGAGCAACAACTTTACAGGAACCTGGAGAAGTGTGCATTCTTTCAGTCAGAGGTGCAGTACTTGGGTCACATCATTTCTGGGGAAGGTATCACAGTCGATCCTTCCAAGATTAGAGCTATTATGGATTGGCCCAGTGCCAACCAATGTGACTGAGGTGCAAGTTTCATGGGGTTGCAGGTTACTATAGGAGATTTGTTTAGGAATTTTCTCGGATTGCGCACCCCATCACTTCCCTTCAGCGGAAAGGGAAGAAGTTTGTTTGGTCTGATGGATGTGAGCAGGCCTTCAGTACACTGAAGGGATGCCTTACGTCAGCCCTGATTCTTATTGTGCCAGATCCTCAGAGGGATTTCTTCATGTGTACGGATGCTTCTTGGTAGGATTAGGTGGTGTATTGATGCAGGATGGCCATGTAGTTGTGTTTGAGTCTCACAAACTCAAAGATCATGAGCTCAATTATCCTACTCATGACCTTGAGCTTGCAGTAGTTGTGCATGCTTTGGTTTGTTGGAGACATTTCCTTTTGGCAGGATATTTATTCTCAGGACAGACCATTTGAGCTTACGTCACCTCTTCATGCAACCCAATCTCAATGCTCATCAGTGGTGTTGGATGGAGTTGCTATGTGAGTATGACATGGAGATAGAGCATGTGAAGGGGAAGGAGAATGTTGTTACTGATGCTCTGAGTAGAAGGAGACATTTGGTTATGGCTACTTCAGTGGGTACAGATTTGTGGAGCAAGGATTTTGTGACAGCTTCCACATGACAGTTTCTACCTTGCAGCTAGATCAGAGATTGAGTCTCAGAGACCCCTTGAGGGGAAGTTTGATGGTTTTGCATTAGATTCAGATGGAATTCTCAGACACAGAGGCTGGATCTATGTACCTAGGGATGGAGGTTTGAGACAGGATATCTTGGTAGAGGCTCATCGTGCACCTTATTCAGCCCATCCAGGGGTGAAGAAGATGCACGCCACCTTGAGATAACTATACCATTGGAGAGGTCTTCAGAGAGATGTAGCTCAGTTTGTGTCACGTTGTTTAGAGTGTCAGAGGGTGAAGGCTCCAAGCATCAACATCCAGCTGGCCTTCTTTACCCACATGCTATACCAGAGTGGAAATGGGACACCATTTCCATGGATTTCATAGTAGGGCTACTGACGTCGAGATACCACCATGATGCCATCATGGTCACGGTGGATAGATTGACGAAAGTGGCTCATTTTTCTCTGGTGAAGACCACCTATATAGCTAGTGCAGTAGAGAGTGTACTTGGATGAGATTGTTAGACTGCATGGGATTCCATGGAAGATCATCTGTGACCGTGATCCCTTATACACATCACACTTCTAGACTACCATGCAGTAGGCCCTTGGGACGAGTATCAATTTCAGTACAACATATCATCTAGAGATAGATGGTCAGATAGAGTGGGTGAATCATATTTTAGAGGACATGCTTCAGATGTACGTCATGGATCATCAGTCAAGGTGGGAGGAGTACTTGTACTTGGTTGAGTTTGCATACAACAACAACTTCTAGAGTTCTATTGGGATGGCACCATTTCAGGCACTTTATGGTAGGGAGTGTAGGACACCTTTGAGTTGGGACAGACTTGAGGAAAGAGTATCTCTTGGGCCAGCTATGTTACAGGACATGGAGCAGTAGGTTGTTTTGATCTGATAGAGGTTGCAGGAGGCACATGATAGGTAGAAGAAGTATGTAGATCAGAGGAGAGTTGACTGTAGTTATGAGGTGGGCATGAAGGTGTTCCTTTATGTCAGACCTCATAAGAGTCCTATCCATTATGGAAAAGGCTCTAAGTTATCTCCTAGATTTGTGGGTCCATTTGAGATCCTGGAGTGGATTGGTCCCTTAGCTTATCATCTAGCCTTGCCACCCAACTTGTCTCACATGCATGATGTGTTCCATGTATCTGTTCTTAGGAGATATATCCCAGATCCTTCTCATGTATTGGATTGGACCACATTGTAGGTGCAGGAGTAGGGGCAGATGATGGTGGAGCCATGTGTATTTTAGAGCACAGGACCCTGGGCCTTTGAGGCCGAGAGATTGATCAGGTGTGAGTCCAGTGGGATAGGTATGATGAGACTACTACTACATGGGAGGATGCTACATTGTTATGAGCCAAGTTTCCACACCTATTTAGTGACTTCCATGAGGAAGTCGAGTCTAAGGGGAGGGGGATGTAGTGCCCACTCCTCTTTGACACTTATTATATTTTGATTTCGATTACTGTTGACTATAGACATGGATATTATCATATCATTTTGGTTTAGCATGATGTTAGATGATAGAGATATTCTGACTATTGATGGATTGTGATTCATAGTATGATTTGTGTGGATTCTTAGAGACATAGAGAGACATTTTATATTGATGATGATGATGTGTTGTTAGCATATATATTTACTGACATTTGGAATTCTCGTCATGTTGACTATGATTTAGCATTTGAACTAATCTCGTGATCTTATTGATATCGATGAAATGGTAGAATTGAGATGTTGTTGAAATTATAAACAAATGATAACATTGTTTAGTTTAGATGATGATTTAGTTATATGAGGATGTTTATTGATGGATGTGTATATTTTATCTTTGATGTATTTGATGTGGCCACAAGGCTGAAGGAGGTATTGTGTGATTTTGTAGGTAATTGTATCACAACAAACAAAAGGGGGTTAGGAGACCAACCACAAGTGGAATACTGGATGGATACAATGATGGTCACCATGGAAACTTGTGTAATGTTTTGATGTTTTGTTATTATTTTTTTAGGGGGTCCCCATGGGGGGGATGACCTCCAAATGTGACCATGGGCTATGTGTGTAATTTTTTCCCTTTTCTTTTATTTATTGTGGAGTATGTGATTTATTTTGTGATGTAATTCATTTAATCATTGTTGATTAATGTGCCTTAATTAAGTGGATTAATCATGTTTATTAAGTTAATTGGGGATGTGACAAAAGGGGCCATTTATTAGAGTAGTTGGTCCTTTGGATCTTGTGATTTAAGTTGAGTGTATTTGACTTTGAGTGTTGTACACCCTACCTTACTTGGGAAATTCGGATTTGGGCTTAAGGGCCATTTTTGGAGGCTTGTGGGACAAGTTAAGCTTGTCCCACACCTCTTAATTTCATATACCAACTATACCTATGGGTTGGGGGTAAAAAATAGACCCCATTATGTGTTTTGTAAGTAAAAAGGTGACATTTATTGCACTTTTCTTACATGGGTTTTAAATTATGTCCTTAGGGGGTGTGGGTTTGTGTTGTGTGTGTAAGAGGCTTGTCATTTCTCTCAACCACCAATTTATTGTGCCTTGGGGTTGAGGTTTGACTTGTGAGGTGGAGTTGAGGATAAGTGATGTGGCATCCTACATGGAGCCACCTCACCCTCCTCTTCTCTTTTTCTATATATGCAAGTTTATTTGTTTGTTTGGGGGTTACTTCATTTTATTGTGCACTTGTATTTTTGGAGTTAGAGAGTTTTTGGAGTGCTTGTTGAAGTCTTGGAGCTTGTTGGAGTTGGATTGAGCTTGAAGGATCTTGGAGTGTGATTCTTTGATCAAGTTCTTACTATGGAAAGGTAGGAACTACACCTTGTTTTACTTGTTTTTTTTTATATGTGTGTATTGCATGCAAGTGAATGGTTTGTGTGCTTGTTGGGATCATGGGTAGAATGCCTAAGTATGGTGTAGGAGAAGGCTATGGGGATTTTCTATTGTAGGGAGGCATAAGAGTTTTGTTTCATGTTTTGGGAGGGAGTTGGGTTGGGTGCCCCACCTTTGATAAGAAAATGCTTTCTTTTCTTACTTGGTTCTTTTGAGGGAGACATAAGAGATTGTAGGGAGGCATAAGAGAATGTGGGAGGCATAAGAGGATCTTGAGGGAGGCATAAGAGTTGTGTAGGGGTTTTGAGTTGTGTTTTGGAGGGTTTTAAGGTGGGCACCTAATCCCATTGGGAGGCATAAGTGATCTCCCCATAGTTCCTTGCTCCATTGGCTTTGAGTTTTCAAGCCTTGTGTATTTTGAAAGTTGCATTCTTGTGATTGTTATCTTGTGTTTGAATGTGTGTTAAATGGTTGTGAAAATGTGTATTGTGATGTGGAAGCATTGTGTTAGTTTCCATGGGTTGTATCCATTTCTTATTGCACTTTGGTTGGGGCTCGGGGGCCAATGAGGAGGATAGCTTCTTCTCCTCATTGGATTATTGGTTGGGTGGAGAGTGTTTCCTACTCCCCCATTTTTTTGTTGTGATTGAAGTGAAGAAATGGTGGAGCTCTTGTTGAATATTTGGGACTTGGAGCATTTTGTAGAAGTCAAAAAGGAAATCCTTCATTGTAGAAACTTTTCTTGTAGTTCCCACTTAAGGTGGAAGGCTAGTAGTCTTGCATTTAAAAGAAAAGTTGTATTGTATATTTTATTTATCAAGTTGTAATGTATTGTTGGAAAGAAATATTTTTGTATTGTAAGAAAATGAGCTATGCTCAAAGAAAAAAAGAAAAAGGAAAGTTCATTGTTACTTGTAGGAGTTTGCATTATTGTAAGAATGAAGGAAGAACTTGGAAGTTGTAAATCATTGAGAATGTATTCTTAGTAAATTTGAAATGTAATATAGTTGCTTGTGCTTTCTTTGAATAAATGGTTGTGGTTGTAATGGAAGAATGCACTAAATTATAGTGAATTACCTTGTTGAAGGATTACATTCTTGTTGTGGAAAGGAAAGAAATGATACTTAGAAATAGATTGAATTTCATTCCTTCATTTGAGCTTGAAAGAAATTTTATTGGAAAAGTATTCTTGTAGTTGTTTTCTTATTTACTATTGAAATAGAAAATTTATGTATTTAGTGATTTAAGTCATGGAATGAATAAATGGTTTAACCTTTCAACTAGTGACTTTAGGCATATAAATTTAAGCTAAGGTTAAACTATAAATCACCCTAGTAAAATTTTTTTTGGAAAAATTGATGAAATTGATGGTTCTATTTTCAAAGAACAAGACCGCCACCCTGTGCAGAGTGGCGGTCTCTAGACCGCCTGGCCTGATCAGAGTGGTGGTCTCTGAACACCACCCAGGAAGGAGGCAGTTTATGAATCATCACCCAGGTAGGGTGGTGGTCATAGGACCGCCAACCTGCTCAGGGAGTGGTTTCATCACTTTCGATGGAAAAGTAAAATCCGTGACTGTGCAAATTTGAACTTGATTTAATTAAAATATGAGCCTATAAAATGTAAAAAGGAAACTACCAACAAACCATAAGGGAATAAACTCATTGTTTAAGCATGTCAATCCTTGAATGGGAATTTAAATGTATTAAATCTCATAGATTAAATGGAAATAGGGTTTTTCCCAAATAAAGAACTCAAAAATGGAAATAACTAAATAACTACTCTAGATTTAGGGTGGAATCTCTACAATCAACAAATAGAAGACATTACAATAAAAAATCCATGAATAAACTAAACTAATCTAGATCCAAATGAATCCCTCCATGGCTTCCCTCCTTTCTTTCATGGCTTCCACTCCTCCAACCTACAAATCAAAGAAAAGAAAAGAGACCAAATGAGGAGGCTAGGGCAAGGGGAAAAGGTTTAATAAAATTTCATAAGGATGGTTAGGGTTAGTTTGGAACTCTAGGATCTAGTGGCCACAATTGATTTAATCCAAGGGTTAAGAATCAACCCTACAATTGTTAGGTGAGAATATATATTATGGGATTTTAAATAATTTAAATGTATGTGAAAATGGGTGAATGGGGCCACTTAGTACCCTAGTATGTTAAGTTAGTTATGTAACTCTCCTAGTATGTTTTAGTAAATGATTCAATGGACATTAAGGCTAATAATTTAAGGGAACTAAGGTAACTAAGGATAAGGGTTTAATAAATGTGGGTTTGAATGTTAATTTAAGAGAGGGGAAAACTATTTAACCAAGTAAAAGAATTAATGGACACTTTTCTAGAGGATTGTAATTAAATTGACTTTAGAAATGGGTTAAGAATATTTAATTATTAATCTAGACCTGATCCATCCAATGTAATGTAACAGATTTGTTGGTAGGAGTTAATCAAATGTATTATAGGGTTTGACACCCTTGCAATTTTTAAAATAGAAAAAAAAATCCGCAACTTTCTAGATAATTATTTAAGGTTTAATGTGGTTTTAGAACGCTATGATAATTCTTCACAGGGAACTCCTCGTGCTATGATTATTTACTAATGCACAGCCTTTAGTTTGGTGGATGTAATCTGGAAACACAACAACAAACATAACACAAGAATACCATAGACTATGATAAGAAGGAATGATGATATATCTAAAATATCAGAGTAAATTATAATATTAACATGAAATTGTTACAATCTCACCCATGAGGTACTTCAAGTGTTATTGACTTCACTTACCTTTCACCAAGACTATGGGAGAAACTTTACAATTACACATCTTAATGGCTTCTTCAACACACCTTTAAACTGATGGCTTCCTTTACACACTTCATACAATATTTCTCTCTACTTCCTTCTATGCCAAATGAGGGGGGTGGCCTCTTTATTTATAGAACTTCTAGGCTTATCCATCTTATCTGTCAGATAGGATAAGAAATCCACTCTGACGAATCATATTCCATACCTTAACTCTTATTTGTACATGTAAGCTTATCTTTTAAGATAAGATAAACCTTATCATTTCACATGGGTTCCACATTTTTAAACTTTTTACAAATAAAATACATAAAATATTTATGACATCACTCCTTGTCCTTATTACCAATATAATATTTCTAATTCCTAATCATGTAGACCCTACTTCTCTACTTACCCCAACTTTGACATTTTAACATTACCAGACCACTTACGACAAATATTTACTTTTTACCACAACATTCCTATTGTAATTTTGACTATTACCGTACTATACATTATTGGCGGCATCATACTGGCAGCGCCGTTATCTTCTATCAGACGCTACTACTAATTATACTTAACAACATCCTATTCCTAATACATACATTAATGAAATAGAAATTACGGAGGAAAATTTTAGTGTCAACATCTTCCCCCTTCCTAGCTTCTAATCCATCCTCGGAGTAGACTATTCTGGTGCTTGGAAAATCTTCAACTTGTCGTGGTTGACCCATTTCGTAATGAGAGTGCCATCCAATTCCTCCAGTCGGTACGTACCATTTTCATGCACAGCTACTATTTTGTAGGGCCCCATCTATTTTGAAAGAATTTTTCTCTGTCTTCTTTTTTTGTATCTGGAATCATATACTAGAACCAATTCGTTCACATGAAATGGAGACCAACAGATCTTTTGATCAAAGTATTCCTTCTGCTTCATTTTCTTCTTATAGCTTGTATCCTTAGCTATTTCCCTCATTTCCTCTAGCAAATGAAGATGTACCAACCTTTCTTTTACTGAATCACTTTCATCCATCCTTTCATTTTCCATAACTTTAACCGTGGGAATATCAAACTCAATAGGAAGAACTGGATCAATGCCATAAGTCTTGTTGCTGACTTTGATGTTTCCCTATATGCCCACAATGCTGCATGAATCCTCTTATCCCATTTATGTACCTGCAAGGCTGCATCTTTTGCTAGAATTTGACACAACACAAAATGTGTTCGTTCCACTTGTCCATTTGTGCTTGGCTTGTATGTTGTTGCCTTCCTGTGCTTAATATAAAACTTATTGACTAGGGCTTCTACCACCTCATTAATGAAGTGGATTCCTTGATTTGTTAAAATTTCTAATGGGCAACCAAATATGGTGACAATGCATTCATACATGAACCTTTCCACTTCATCCATAGAAGCTGTTTTCAATGTCCTAGCTTCAACCGACTTGGTTAAATAATCTGTGGCAACTAAAATATACTTATTTTTGTGTGATGTAGTTGTAAGTGGACCTACAATGTCTATTCCCCACTTTTGAAAGGGACCAAGGGGAATAATAGGACATAATGGAGCTGATGAAGTCTTACGGTTACCATGTGTTTGACAAATATCACATGTCTTACAATAATTATAACAATATTTAAAAAGAGTGGGCAAGTGATAACCTGCATCCAAGATCCTTCTTGCTGTAAGTTGTCTAGAGAAGTGCCCTCCACATGTACCATTGTGTAATTCTTCTAGCAGTTCTTTCTCTTGATCAAGTCCAACTGCCCTCTTGTACTATCCATCAAGTCCTATATCGAAACAATACTCCATGTAGAATAGAATATGGACGACTGAATTGAGTAATCTTTCTCTTATTCTTTGCATTGGCACCATCAGGAAACTTGAATTCATTTAGATAATTCCAAATATCTATGTATTCACTAGGAGATTGTGTCAAGGGAGAACAATGCTACATCGGGGAAATCATCATCATCACAAGATGATCCTAAACCATCATAGGCTTGAGAGAGTACATCTGCATTGACCTGCTTCTTTCCTGGCCTATCTATAATATCAAATTCAAATTCTTGTAGCAAAATTATCCATCTTGCTATCCTCCCTGAAGGGTTAGGCTTATTAACAATATATGTTAGAACCTGATGATATGTTACAACTAGAAATTTTTTCCCTAGCAAGTAATTTCTATACTTCTTTACAGTAAAAATGATAGCCAGAGCCTCTTTTTCAGTTACAATATAATTTACCTCAGCACTGCTCATTTGTCTGCTCCCAAACTAAACTGGTTGTTCATCTCCAATTTTTATCCTTTTGGCTCACATTACTTCCTAGTGCTATGCATCTGAGGCATCAGTATACACAATGAATGGCTTGCTCCAATCTAGATTCTTCAAAACAGGTGAAGACACCAAGGCTTCCTTCAGTTATCCAAAAGCTTCATGCGCCTTATTTCCTGGTTCATAAGTAACATATTTCTTCAAGAATTGGGTTAATGGCTATGAAATCTTTGAGAAATTCTTGATGAACCTTCTATAGTAACCCACATGGCATAAAAATGATCTCAACTTACTTCTATTCATAGAGGAAATAGTAAATCTTTGATTTTTGAAACTTTATCAGGATTAGTACCAATACCATCTTTAGATACAACATGCCCTACACAAAACACCTTTAGAACATCCAAAGACACACTTTGTAGGGTTTAGTGAGGCTTGTGATTCATCTAACCTTTGAAATGATGTCTCCATCTGGTGCAGGTGATCTAACTTGCTCCCATAGATGCAAAAATCATCCAGAAACACTCTGATGAAGGTCCCAATGTAGGGTTTGAACACCCTATTCATCAAGTACTGGAATGTTGCCAGAGCATTACACAACCCAAAACACATAACTCTATAAGCAAACATTCCCCAACGAGTGGTGAACGTGGTCTTCAATTGATCTTTCTCTGCTATACAAACTTGGTTGTATAGCCTGCTATATCCATAAGCAAAACTATAGCACTCCTGGCCAGGGACTTCGTTCAAGATCTGATCTGAAAATGGAAGAGGATAATGATCCTTCTTTGTTTGCCTTATTGAGCTTCCTGTAATCAACATAAATGTGAAGCTTCCCATTATTTTTTATTGAGATCACAATGGGAGAAACCCATTCTGAATTCTCCACAATAAATATGAATCTTGCATTAAGCAACTTATCTTTTTCTTCTTTTACAGTCTTGGAAAAATTAGGATTCATTCTATATGGAATTTGCTTTATGGGCTTAGCACCATCTACCAGCTCAATACAATGTTCTACCCAACTTAATTGATGGAGTTCCTTATAATCAAAAGTGAATAGGTGTATGTACCTTCAAAAGAGTTGGAGGTAGGATTCCTTCTCATTCTCCATCACAGCATCACCAATATTTATTTGTTGGAGATGATCATCAAATTCTTCTTCAGATAATTTTATGGGTTCATGAGTCAGTGTGACTAGAAGGATATTCATGACTGAAACATCCACCTTCACTTTCTTCATCTTCAGTGTCCACTTCACTAGTACTATAGTAATCAGACGATGTCTAATCATCAGTTTCATCACTTGAATCCATAGGTTCTGCCTTATGATGCTGAGGGATCACATTTATCTTCACCCTCTCTTTACCACATCTAAGTTTCATGAATCCTTCATTCCAGTAGTTTATTGCATGAACTCTCCTTAGCCATGGTCTTCCCAACAGCATTAGGTACGCAACAGTGCCATTTTTCATCACCTAAAATTCTACCACACATACCACACCCATAACAGATATTGCCACATTTGAAACTACACCTTCTAGTTTAGTTTTTCCTTTATTTAATGACCTTAACATAAGTGTTGAAGGGTGATCAATTTTTAACCCCAACATATTCATTATAGACTCGGTCATTACATTAACTGTAGCACCTTCATCAACTAAGACATCATGAATTCAAATACCATTACATAATACCTCAGCTTATGGAGCATAGGGATCTGCCTCTACCTCCAAAACAATGACCTCAACCTCCTTTCTTCTTCAAGCATTGAGTCCACCTCACAACTCTCGCCCTCTTCTAAGAAGACATAACCAAGAGTTGACCATATGTAATATTTACAGGTCTTTTAGATAGATCTTCCAAGATGGAGTATGGTCCTTGCCCTTGTGAAATCAAAAAACCCTACACACCCAACTTTCTTATCCTATGTTTCTTACTAGTTTCTTCTTTCATATTCTTAGGATCATTTCCATCTTGATTATCTTTTTCTTTCTTTCTTTCTTTTTGTTACAAACACATCTACTTCATTATTTCTGCTCTTATCTAATACATCAAAAGAATTCACAGGTGCTTTTCCTTTATCATTATCTCCTTTACCAGATGTAGAAGCTCTATCTGGATAATTATACTTATAATGACCCTTTTTATAACAACCATAACAAACAAATTTAGAAATATTTCTTTTTGGACCTCTATCTCCTCCCTGAGAACTAAATTCCTTTCCTTGAAGAAGATTAATAGTTAACTGACCCATCTTTTTGAGAAAATCTTCATACTCAGTAGATCTACTAGGAGAAAGATTTGTGCTCACTGGGAGTAGTTGTGGATTCTAGACCAAAGGTGCTTGTGTAGGCTCTACTTTAGCAATAATTTCTTTGGGCTCCTCTTCCATTCTTTCTTCTTGCCTTCTTGCAATCTCCTTTGTTTGTTCAATGGTAGTTGGGTGGTCATACTTCACTCGTTGTCTGATCTATGGCTTCATCCCAAGAATGAAGTGCTTACATTGGAGATTATCCATGCCATTCATTAACCCATTCGCTAGTCCTTCCTTCCGGATCTTGGCGTCGAGCTTCCTCCTTAGCTCTAGAACATGAGCATGATAATCCCTTATCTTCTCCTTCTCTCCTTGGGTTAGCTTTGTGATCTCGATCATGAGATCTACATATTTCTGTTGTTCACTAAATTTTTCAATAAACCTTCCAGTTAATAAATCCCATGAATTTTTCACATTATCACCTAGTGTTTCAAACCACCCCAAGTGCTGAACTATCCAAAAAGGTAGAAAAAAATTCAATCCATTGTTCCCTTCTTATGAAGGCCATTACAAATACAAGATCGCTTAAAATCTTGAATGAAAGAAGAAGCATCTTCATTAGATTGAGCTAAAAAAATAAGAATCTTTCCCATTTTCAAAAGTAACCACCGTGAAATACTAACTCACAAGTACAATCAACAAGACTTATGTGTATAAATAATTATACTAGAAAGTGACTTTACACCTTTCTATAGTAAAATAGAAATGACCACAGTAAACTATGGTAAAACTTGACTTACTGCAGTAACAAATGACTTTACTGTGGTAAACACTATTCACAAGTAAAAAGTTAAGTTACTGCAGTAAATACTATTCATGGTAAAAAGTGACTTTAACTGCGGTAAATACTATTCCACGGTAAAAAGTGAGTTTACTGCGGTAACTACTATTCATGGCAAAAATGAATTTACCATGGTAACTACTATCCACAGTAAAAACAAGGTTACCCTCTAATTTATTTTTGACTAAGTGGGAATATCTGTCCAGAAAATCCACCAACGAGGAATGGTCCCAGCAATGGAACCAAAATGTCATCACCAATCCGGCACTATGATAAATCTTCACCGCGAACTCCTCGTGCTATGATTATTTACTAATGGACAACATTTAGTTTGGTGGATGTAATCTGGAAACAAAACAACAAACATAACACAAGAATACCGTCGACTATGATAAGACAGGAATGATGACAAATTTGAAATATCAAAATAAATTATAATATTAACATGAAACTGTTACAATCTCACCCTATGAGCTACTTCGAGTGTTATTGACTTCACTTGCCTTTCACCAAGACTATGGGAGAAACTTTACAATTACACCTCTTAATGGCTTCTTCAACACACCTTTAAACTGATGGCTTCCTTCGCACACTTCCTACAATATTTCTCACTACTTCCGTTCTATGCTAATTGAGGGGGGTAGCTTCTCTATTTATAGAAATTCCAGGCTTATCCATCTTATCTCTAAAATAGGATAAGAAATCCACTCTGACGAATCATATTCCATACCTTAACTATTATCTGTACATGTAAGCTTATCTTCTAAGATAAGATAAACCTTATCATTTTATATGGGTTCCACATTTTTAGACTTTTTACAAATAAAATACACAAAATATTTATGACCTCACTCCTTGTCCTTATTACCAATATAATATTTTTAATTCCTAATCACGTAGACCCTACTTCTCTAATTACCCAAACTTTGACATTTTAACATTACCAGACCACTTACGACAAATATTTACTTTTTACCACAACATTCCTATTGTACTTTTGACTGTTACCGTACTCCACATTATTGGCGGCACCGTACTGACGGTGCCGTTATCTTCTATCAGATGCTACTACTAATTATACTTAACAACATCATATTCCTAATACATACATTAATGAAATAGAAATTACAGAGGAAAATTTTAGTGTCGACAGGTCGCTGTCATCAGCACATCTTTGTTTTATCTTAATTTTTCATAGCCTAGATCATTTTAGTGGTGGGTATTGGGCTTTGAGTTCATATCTATGTTGGCTGAATATTGTTTCCCATTCTAGCTCTGTGTTGACTCCCATGGAGGTTTTCTTGAAGTTGTACTGCTGAACTCACCATTTTTATTCTACTATTTCTTGTGCAAATTGTATCTTTCTATTCATGAAACTCATTTCATCTTCACAATACTTTTATGGAAAAATTGATGCATTGTTTAACAATACATGTTATACTCAAATAATCTCGATTCTCTTAAGAACTTGTAGGGTCTTAAATAAGCCCGATGCCTTGAGCATCAGTAGGTCTAGTATCTCGCCAATGATTTTTTCCAATTTATAGCAATGTTCATTTCCATGAGTTATTTGCCAAGTTGGTCTGTGAAAAATCCATTTTAGATTTCAGAAACCAACTGCATTCGGCATGGAGATTTTTCTTGCAAATCATGAATTTTATCAAAATCAGAATGAGGCTTCAAGTTGGCAATGTATCATGGAACGTTGGGGTAATAGTGTAGTTCTTGCTCACTAATGTTTTGTGCATTCTGATGGTTAGCTCAATTAGAATCCAGGCCATACTCATCATTTGACCCCTGATACAATCATACATATTATGATGAAATCTCTTGGAATTCTGGTGGTTCTCCTTCTAAACTCCATGTAGATGCCCTTTAGTCTGGAACCTTTGAGATTTCATGAAAAATTAATTATATGGGGGGGGGGGTAGAATGTTATTTGATCCTTTCCTATTTTTTTGTACATTGAGTTTGAGGCACACCTAAGAATGCTTGCTACTTTGTAAGATAAGGATCTGATATTTGATCTTATCAAGACATGAGCCATCTCTTCCTTAATATTCAACTAAATTGCACTCGTTGCAAACTTGATTCCATCCTCTACACTTAGCTATCAATTGAAATCAGTTATTTGGTGGAGCTGGGTGGGTGAAATACCATGTAGAAAACGAAACCAATTCAAATAATAAGTTCTAGGTTTTTCATTACTTCATTAAATGGAGCTTCCACTTTTGTTTGTAGAACCTGTTTTTTTCTATTAGACAATTGTGAACTTGTACAGTTGAAATACAAGGCATGTGATTATCTATATTCAGGTTCTAAAATCAAGTTTTACATCCAAGTTAATACACTCTGTTTCTGGGTGAAAGGGGGATTCCTATAGAATCTGTATTTCAAATATTTAATCTCCTGTTCTTGGAACTCTATCTAATGTAATCCTTCTCATTTTAGATTCCTTTGTATCCTATTAATTATGCTTTAGGGGGATTCCAACTATGCAACCTAGTTGTTTATCATTTTTTCATTTGTCAGTTGCAAACATTCACATGAAGACATGCAAATGAAAATGGTTTCCCAATTCATATTAGTTTCATGGACTGTGCTTAAATTCCTAGATAAATAAAATTATCTTCAATAACTGAACCTACAGATTAAGAAAAAAGTTAGAAAAGTGGTGAGGCTATTAGCTTGCCTCTCTATTAATGTTAGCTCTGTTCCTGTGCATATTCTTATTTCATTTCGATACCATTCTGTTATTTCTTCTTGAATGCTTCTAAATGATTGTAATATGCATTATCTTGGGGCTATTTTCAAACCTTTTATGTAATGCATCCTTTCAACTACATTTCCTGATTCATCCTTCTCCCTACAGCATGAAATAAAATTCATATGCACTCAAGCCATATAGTGTATAAGAAATGATGTAAACATAGGATCTGCAACCTTATTTCATGCAATATCTGTTTCCCCAGGTGTCTCCTTAGACTTTGGATAGAGATAGAGGACGAGGATAGGTTTTTTTTTGCATTAGCCGAAGTAGTTTAGTGCTAAGATTAGGTAGAGGAATCCAACCTTCTCTGGAGGTCCATATCAAGTTCTCAAGTCCCACAACTTGAGAGATGGTCCCATACGTTTTATTATGTACGTACTAGATATTTTCATAGCCAGTCATCTCACACATGGAAAATTAGTGGGACCATTGTAACTTAAATTAGTTCTAGCATTCCTAGTGGGATGGGTTTGAAGCACCTTACCACTTCATTTCATCAATTTGTTGAGTTTTTGATGCAAATTCATGACCTTTGGAGGTATATTCTAAGCCCAACTAATCGACTCCACTGATCTAAAAAAACCCAATCTTTGAGTCCAACAAGCCATATTTCACTTCCATCCATTTGCATTCATTTTCTTTCCCATACCTTCATTCACTTTGGGATTCCATCCATGAAGTTGTGCAATCATGATTTCATATTCCATCATGGAATTCATCACTTGTAAGCGGTAGCATGTCAATCACTTCCAAGCTTACAAAATTCATTCTCCAAGGTTGTTTCAACAGGACCTCCAAAACCAATTTTATGATAAACATCAGTGACAGTGTGCATACTCCTATGGGAAAAATTCAAGTTCAGTTCAGTTATCATTCACTCAAACTATACATTTTTTCAAGAGGTAGGAGATGTATAGATTTTGGAGTTGACCATATTACACCTAGAGAAATGTTGAGTTGCAAATGAAAATTCAAAGTAATGGAGGATATATTATGGTACATACTAGGGCTTACAATCAAGTTGAAATCATTCAGGATTGCTTATCAGGATACCATTTTCCATGGGTCGGCCCTATGCCAAGACATAGTATTAACCCTTAGTAAAATTTGGACTTCATGGTTGAAATAGGTGTTGTCAACTTAATAAAGTGGATTACACTTGACTATAGAGGCTTCTGAACTGAGTGCAAAAATGATAAGATTTCAAAAAGTGGAACATAAATTTCTCATATAATATAGCCCTCTAGAAAGATCCCAAACCACACGAGAAAAGCTAAAATTTGCAATTAACGAACAACAAGCTTCTTACTAATTGCCCATGATTTGTGAAATAATCCAAGTTATAGAGCTGCAATACCCTTCCATTCCCAGAATGAATTCATCATTAGGAACTGTCATATCTCATTTAAAGCAGGAGATTGAGGAAGTACACACATTAAGAATAAATGTAGAACCTTCCAATCCACCACAAGTCCATTGTTGAAATGATTCTTTTGAATGACCAACCCACCCCTCCTCTTATAGTACCACACCCATTTTGGGAAGAAGATCTATCAAGGACAATTTAGTCAATGAGCTTAAGAATCTAGAATCATTTCACTAGAATCAAGATTAAAAGTAAAAGATTTTACATAAATTACTTATCAATCATGGGTCATTCCAAGATGGATAAAAATATACATCTCACAAGTATATATTATGATAGACTACAGCCTATCATATTGGGATTGAGAATCAACAACCAGTCCAGGTGATAGAGTATCATTCCATGTATGCAAAATATCAAGACCAAATGGATGAATAAAAAGTCCTCATAGCTCTAAAGTTCAGTATACCTTGATTTTTTAAAATGTAGTTTTTGGAGACTACTAAAATATTCCCATATGAATCATGCTCAAGATGAGGACCAACTCACAACAAGGGAGTAGGAAGTCTCAATGGAATTGCACAAAGCGAACAACAAGTTACATTCATGTTCCTAGAGCTTCCTACATTATTAGGAAGGTTACATTGATCCAACAAAAGTGAACATGCCTCGGCTACAACCATTCACAAGGTAGATTTCAATCTATGGAGGAAGAAAACACAAATTCAAAAGGTCAAGAGTGCAGAGTAGGTTAAAGAATTATAAAATGGTCAGTATCTTTTCCTCCATGCTTCATCCATTCAGTAAGTCCAAAAATATGGATGAGTCTGAACTCACAAATTTCATAAATGAGGATAGTGATATACATGGTGCTACAAGATTTCAGGGAATCTTAGAGAGTTACAATGAGAGTGGTGAAAGAATCAATCTGGCACAAGTAGATACAGGGTTACAGAGGTTGATTAACCAATGTCAGATTCTTCATAAGTACACTGGATTAGCATGCATTCACATGGAACTTACAACTTTTTCTAACCCCATCATCTATATTCTAACAATAAGGGCCTCTGGAAAAATAGAATACAAGATTTTTAAAGAAGAGTGGGTTGTGAATATGTTCTAAAGACAACCATGTTTAAAACTATTTACTATTAAGATACAAGTTTGATGTACTATAGCTTCGCGTTATATAAGTGAGGATCATATAAATGGAATAATGAGTGACACACATCCACAAATCAGTCATCAAGGTTAGAGGATCATTTGTTCACAGAAACAATTCTAACTCAGAGAAAAAGTCAGCTTACAATGTTACGTCACCTGGAGTCTAGGTACCATATCTACATGAGACCCTTGATTCTTGGAGTTAAAATTCAGAGCCAATTTCCACATGAATTCAGGGATCATACATAATACACGAGATCAAGTACTTGACTTGCATTAGAATTAAATGATCATAGTTTCCACCGGTACAAAGAATGACTACTTCTGAGCAAGAGGATGAAATTTAAAGAGTACATCAAGGCTCCGCCACAATTCCTCTTTAGACCATATGAAGAGCAACTAAAAGATGTATTTCTAAAGTTTTCAGTTGATATTTGATGATTTGGAAGTGGAAAATTAGCTTTTATTTCAAAAATGATGAAGGGGTTTCCACATCTTACACATACCCTATTTTTCATTTTTACCAAGGATCTGTTGCATGGTTCAAAATTGTGAGGAAGGGATAGCTAAAAAAGTCATGGGCCAGTGTTAGGATAGATGTTAGATATAATCACAGTTCCTCGAGCTAGTAATAGATTAGGTAGGTTCAAACCTAGATTTGAGAAGAAAAAATGTTTGTGCACTTTGCATGTTTCACTTGATACATGTATGATATTTCCCATTTTGTACATAGTTTTGCTTCGTTGTTACTCTTGCACAGTTCATTAGAAGTGGTGGTGTTCATGGGGAAATCACTTTTTTAACAGTAGTCCCAAGTATTTTCCAAATCAGCATGTGTTCCACAAACTTCTGTATGTTTCACACTTGCCAAGAAACCAGCAACATTAGTTCTTCATACTTGGAAATAAACCAAATTTTGGGACAGGTTCATCTTACAGCCCAACAAATCTTTTGTAGGGGAAACAAAAAAAATCTAGATTTAAGAAAATTTCCCACTCTCATAGAAATCTTAATTCAGAAATCTTGTAAGTGAGATGGTTAATCCAGGTCAAGTTTTAGGTTCAACAGTGCTTCAAGTGGCTCAAGGATAGAATTTCAGAGTTTTAGGTCAATTTTCAAGTTTATTGGACTGACTCCATGCCCAATGGACACTTCAAGGCCCCTAGTCAACCCATCTAATAGGCAAATGTCCCCGTAAGTCGCTAAATTGTTAGCCATTTTTACCCCCTTTGGTAAAATGGACAACTAGAGAAGATTGAGCTTGGAAAGATGGAAGGGGCTTCATGGTTGAATCTGGTGTTTTCATGTAATTTCCCATGCTTCGGATCATTTGTAGTGATTTTGGGAAGTTTGGGGTCATTTGAAGTGTTTTTTCATCCTCTGGGGTTTCAAGAGGTTCAGAACTTGGCCAGGGTGAGAAAACAGGCCCCAGGTCCCACATTCAACTAAAAATGGGTAAAATGGGAAAAATTGAGAAAGTAAATTTTTAGGATACCCTGATACATCTTCATGGCTCCCTGGCTCAGGAAAATTTTGATAAAATCTTAAAAAATCAGAGAAAATTTGAAAAAGTGGCAAAAATGGCTAAGGAGCCCAAAATCAACTCATCAAGCCATTGGGAGAGCTAATAGTACCTCGACAAGTTAGTTAGGGGCTTCAAAATGGTTTCAAGGTAGTAAATTCAAGTTTATCTCATCAAGTCAAGTTTGAAGCAACTCGCTAGGTTGCAGGGAGTCTGGCCTTTAGAGCGGCTCAATAGTGGAGCTCGGCGTGGAGGATGGCATGGCGTGGAAGAGTCATCCTCTGAGTTAACTCGACGAGACCGGGATTTAGCATGGAATTGGCAGGTGAGTTATGTGAGGGAGCCAATACAGACGCATTGGGCATTTCGGTCCCTAGCAGCCCACGAGGAACATGTCGAATGTCAGTGTTGGAAACCTACATTTTCCGCACAAAACAAGGGCCCAATGCATTGTGGCCCGGTGGTAATGGCTTGCGGTCCCGAGGGGTTGGAATGACATAAGGCCATTACGACCAATGAGGGAAATCATAACCCATGGGGAACTCAAGGTGAGTAGGGTGGTATGAGTCTGATACAGCCGCGTGAGGAGGTTGGAAGCCGAGCTAGGGAAGCAATGCACGCGGGTGAGTTATTACCGAGTTAGCGGGTGACGAAGTGATGTGAGGCATGAGCCAACTCGTCGGCGTGGAGAAGGGGTCACAGAGAGGGAGTGTCAAGTTAGCTCAGCCAAGTCGGAAACACATGGAATGCCAAGGTAATAGGTAAGGCTAGCTTGTCGAGCCGGCAATGAGTTGGTCAATTAATCTAGGCCACCTCATCACTAGACCCCTCTCCTTTTGCAGATTTTATGAAAATTGATTTGGTGGGTCCCTCCAAATTTTAATGCCCTCACACCAAAACCTTTGAGACATAAAAATTTAATGAAATGGGGGGAAAATGTGAAATAATTGTTCACAGCCACCAAAATCAATTTCACGGACCCGAGAATGTTGAAACGGGACAAGGAGTGGCATGCACTCAAATGTCCATATCTTCCTCAATACTCAACTAAATTGGACAAAATTAAACTCGTTGGAATCTTGATTCCATCCTCTACACTTAGAAATCAAGAAATCGGGGATTTGGTGGAGTTAGGTGGGTGAAAATGCATTAAATGAAGCATGGAGAGCCATTTTCTTCTGCATCAAGCTATATTACATCAAGGCATGGGTTTTATAGGTTCTCCATCACGTTTTTCAGCCAATCAATGCACTTTGTGGGTGGGTGAAAAGGGGATTTCGGAACTCTTCCCCTCTCTCTCTCTTTCTTTCTTACCTTCCTCTATATAATGTAATCCTTCTCATTTGAGAAAGAGAGATATTATGGGATGTAGGGGAAACTCTTACAAAATTGTTTCTCATTTTTTCATTGAGCTGCAAACCTTCACATGAATTCTACAAATGTAATGGTTCCTCTATTCTACAACTACAATGGACTGTGAAAATTCCTAGAGAAATAAAATTGTGTATTGTGGTGTTGTCTCAACCCTTTTTCAAATTTCTTGCATTTTCTTACCTCTCTATTGATGTTGTTTTGTTCTGTGCATATTGTTATTTCATTTGCATGTTTATGTTGTTGTATTTCTTGGATATTTGGTGGTAAATGTACATCTTGGGACTGTGTCAAACCTATTTTGGCCTCTTTTAACTGTATTTCCTTTCATCCTTCTAACTCAACAAAATATTTCACGCCCCCTTTTCTTGTTGATAACACCTCTATAGTTTAGGATTTCCCTTCTTTCATGCAATCTCTCTCTCTCTCTCTCTCTCTCTCTCTCTCTCTCTCTCTCTCTCTCTCTCTCTCTCTCCATGTCTCCTTGGAATTGATAGGATAGGATTAGATATGTGTTTTTCTTGCTTTACGAGTAGTTTAGTGCTAGGATTAGGTAGAGGAACCAACCTTCTCTGGAGGGCCATATCAAGTTCACAAGTCCCACAACTTGAGAGATGATCCCATGTTTCCCAATTACACTGACAGCTCATGGACACACACGTGGAAAATCATAGGGTGTTATAATTTGGAGATAACAGGCCTATGTTAGATAAAAATAAAGTTCCAAGATAAGTCTCGGAGAGTGCTAGGTCATTTCTGGATAGCCTATGACAGGTAATAATATGGTGCTAGAAAATGTATATTGGAGAAGACTAGCTCAATTCTTTATATCTTATGGTAGATAATAAGTGAGTGTTAAGATAGGTTTGGGGAGGTTGGATAAGTAGGGTTCGTATATCTTATGTGAGATAATAAGTTATTTCTCAAGAATTTATGGGGAGGATGAGTGTTTCTATTTTAGATAGTCTATGTGAGATAAAATGTCGTTCATAAAATATGACTAGGTCAATTCAAGATATCTTATAAACAGAGGCTAAGTACGAGCTAGAAATCCTAGTAAAAATGTAAGTTACATCAATGGGAAGTAACCAACCTGAAATTCATATTAAAAGGTACAATAATGTTCATAAGGATGTGAGGTGTGAAGATGAGAAATATATTTAAAATAGGACTAGGCCAATTCAAGATATCCTATAAAGGGAGGCTAATATATATATATATATATATATATATATATATATATATATATATATATATATATTAGCCTCCCTTTATAGGATATCTTGAATTGGCCTAGTCCTATTTTAAATATATTTCTCATCTTCACACCTCACATCCTTATATATAATATATATATATATATATATATATATATATATATATATATATATATATATATATATATATATATATATATATATATATATAACCTACAACTAGTGTAAGTTAAATCGGTAGGAAGTAATCAATCTAGAATGCATATAAAAAGGTACAATAATGTTGAGAAATATGTAAGGTGTGAAGAAGAGTAATAGATTCAATCCCACATGCTTGAAAAAATAATCGATTTTTATACTTGTTTTGTATGTTAATCTGTGTTTTCATTTCTATCTTGTACAAATTTGATAACCCTTGTGGCTAAAATGAAAAAAGAAAGTGGAAAAATAAAACATCTTATGACAATTAGATAAGGAAAAATATAATAAGACAAAATATGTGTTAGAATAGGTAGGAAAAAATGGCATCTAATAAAATACAAGATAAATCAAAGAAGATCAAAGACGTGGAAAATAAAATTAGAAAATAATGACATTGAATCTAATTCAAGATAAATGAATCCAAAAAACAAGATGTGTTAGAAATAAGTAGGTAAAATGACATCTAATAATATCTTAGATAAATCAAAGAAGATAAAGTATGTGGAAAAGTAAGTAATAAGGTTATAAAGGATATCCAATGTAAGAAGATATGAATTCTCGTAAATAAAGAACGAGCCTAAGGTAAAAAAATATTGAATGAAAAATGAGAAAGATCAAAGAAAGAAAGAAAGGTGAAAAAATGTGATAATATGGAAGCATCAAAATGAGTAAAACCAAATCAATGCTTGTGTTGGACTTTCTTGAGATATTAACCACAACCATCCAATGATGACTATGGTGAATGGAGATGGTATGGATGTGGATGAGTTATCTATGGGTAAGATCTAAAGATCTTACATAGTGAAATTAAAAATATATGGTTAAAGCCAACAATAAGCGAGGAACAAAATGTTGTACGATAGAGAAAGGATGTCAAAATAATAATGATGTGATCAACTAATGAAAATGTTTTTCAAGGGGATAGGAGTGAAAAAAAAATACATAAGACACTGAATGGAAATACATATCCTTAGCGGAGAATGAGAGACTCTAATTAATAGGACATGGATAAAGGTTTTCATCATCAAGGTATAAAGTAACCCAAATATAGAAGTTTGACTTAGGAAAAGTAATGCGGTATAAGTATATCCCATATTAATCTATGAGATGCAAGAAAACTAAAGGTTCTCACCTTCCCATGGTGTTCTTCCATTCTTTAGGACCTCACTTAAGGATCCATGGCCCTATGACAACGATTAGGTACTTATATGAAAAGGGAGAGGCGCTAAATGATAGATATATAGCCTCCTAACTTAGTCAAGAAAAACATATATCATACCCCAAAGGACCCCATACATTATGACAATGCCAACTATAGAGTTTGAGCTTCCAACTGGGATAGGGGGTGTGCTAATGATATCACATATTTTATGTTTATGATTAACTTTTGATTATATAGCTTACCTTTTATTGCTCGATTTTTCTTTATGTTCTTATTGTTTTTGAATTTTTTGGATTTTATTTTTCCTCCTCCATACATATTCAGAAGGTTGATCAACTGGGTATGAAATATAACAATGCTAGAGAACTTGCACTTAACCATTACAGAGGAAAACCTACAACCAAGTTGTTTATGTACATTTAGACATACCCTAAGGAATGAGTGTGATATCATTTCCAAACTAAGAGCTCCCCGAGTAGAGAGGGAGTAGGAAAGGTGAAACTACGAGTCATGCAATGAATTATAAAACTAGTAGCTAACCATACATAGAGTTTTTTATTCTTATGGAATGAAGGATGAAAGATGTAGTGCCCCCTCCGATTCGTGGTAATTTTTCTATTTCGATCATGTCGGTTTTTTCGGAACATTGAAATAGGTTTTTATTTTTTTTGTAAATCCCCTTGTGCCCCGTGGAGATAGGGATAACTCACTTGGTTTTTTTTTTAAAATCTTTATCCGCATATATTAGGATGGTCGTTAAATTTTGGCCTCGTTTCGATTTTTCATTTTTTACCACGTTTAAGATGATCGTCAAATGTTCCCCGAATTTTAAGTGCTCCATGGATGAATAGCTTTCATTTTTTCGCTTTATCGATTCTATTCTAAAGGATGGCTTGACAGTTATTTGAAGTCTCATTTTCGTGATTGTAACACAACAATGGCAATAAGTTATATTAAATGTTCAAGATAATCGAATGATATAAATCTTTTGAGATTAAAACGATAATGACAAAAGTAATATAAATATAAATAAAACTTAAAATATTTTTAATGTCCGCTTGTGCCAACCTGATACCACGGAAGAATTAAGGAATTTTTGGTTAATGCGAGATGATTTTGGAGATTTTTGGTCAGAGATTGTTGTGCGAATTCTTAGCATGCCAAAGGAGAATTAACGAGTCTTATCTTTTTGAGAAAGGGTGACAATGCTTTGTGAGGAAGTGCCTTCCTGGTGCCCGAACAATGCAGAGATTTGGGAGTTTTGGAGCATGGTTTGGGCTTCAATCAAAGCTGAGACTTGGTGTTGGATGTGGGTTCCCTCATCATTTGAAGTGGTTGCCAAAATTCCTTGAAAGTATGTGGACATCGTTGATTGCAGGATATGCGCAAAAGGATTTGTTAAAAGGATTTAAAAGCTTTGAACTGGGTATGGTCGTCCATCAATGCAGGACAGCGTAAGCGCCTAGAACAGTCATATGCAAAATGTGGGATCCTAGGAAAGTCACGTGAGCTGTTTGAAAGAATTTTTCAAGAGATATCTTCTTTGACAGTGATGACTGCAGGCGGCACATAGAATGGGATTGCTGAAAAAACATTAGAAACTTTCAAGCAATACAATTGGAAGATTTTTTTGCCATCTAAACCTGTGGTGAATGAGCGGTTTTGTTGCTGGTCGGTTGAGGGAAGCGCTGCCATCGTTTCACCAATTGCAACCAACAGTTGTCTAGATGGTCATTTCACCTCTGTTGGTATGCTCTCAGTTTGTGCCAATACGGGAATCTTGAACATGGTATGTAAACCAATCAAGGCATTAAGGATAGGGGAACATTATCAGATGTCATAGTTTCAAGTACGCTGGTATATATGTATGCAAATGAGGAAGCTTACCCTTAGCAGGTGACTTGTTTGACAAAATGCATGAAATAAATTTGTTTCTATGGAGCACAAAAAGCCTGGGTAAATTCTTGAAAGAGATATGGTCCCATGGAGGATGCCTTGACCATGAAACCTTCGTTTTTGTTACTTTTTGCACGCAGCCGTGCAAGTTCAGTAGTTTGAGGTGTTCGTCGAGCTCACTATTGAACTCACCGATCGATGAACTTGGACACTCTGAATTATGACAAATGCATGGAAACCAGTGCTTGATTGTTGTGTTGGAAACTGTAAAACTCACCCCCCCAGCCTGCGCCAAATCTGGAGCTCACCCTTCTCTGCCTCGTATTCCTTGTTTTCGTTTATGATCAGGCATGGTATTCTCACCTTTGTCTTGCATGATTTTTGTATTGTTGGTTTTCCATTTTGCAATGATATCGAAGTTCAAATCAAGGGAATAATAAGCATTCGCTTAATTACAATTATAATGAATTGTAGTGCAAAGCAGTAAAATGTACCACTTTTCTACACATCCAAAATGGTTATTTGTTTTGTCAATCAAACCATGTCTCGAGTCTAATGGAAAATTGGATATCATGAGTGAATAGCCGTAATTACTTGATTGGGCAAGTTAAGTTGAGTTTTCATTTAAATATTCTAATTGCTTTGTAAAAGTTAATAAAATTTGATTTTCAACGATGAGAAAATAACCTCCTTCAAACCCCCAAAGTGGAAAGTTAAGGGCTGACCTTGCTCCTTGATGACGTGAGACATCACATCACTTTTTAAATGACTTCAGATGATAGTTTAACCATTTAATGCCACATATTTAGGATCCCAGTGGACCCTTTTCACAACTTGGGACAATTGTAGAAAGTAGAAAATTTAGTTTGGTTGTGGCTCACAGTTTAGGCCCCGTGTTGAAAAATGAGTTTCCATCACCGCATACCTCTAGTATTTTAGCGTAACAATCATAATAAACCTTTATTTTTGAGAAAAAAATTGTATATATAGTTTTGCAAGTGCATTTTGTTGGCCTCATGTCATTCTGTAGCAAGGACGAATTGATTAAATTATAATTATTAGCTCCGCAAAAGTAGTCATAGTTTGAACCTTGTTCGTCAATTTTGAGTTTTGTTAGCTTCGTGGGGTTCCCTATACATTGGAGAGTTGATGCAAATTTTTACTTGGTGTGTTTCAGTCTTGGACGTTGGATTTTGAACGTAGTTTCTAAGCCAACTTGGCTAAAATTGATAGTTTCGTAAACTTGTGGCAATAACAGGAAAATTTTCATGGAACCTCCTTTGAGCCCTTTAACTTTTGGAAACCTGTAGACACTATCACATGATTGTTTGGAACTCTTTTATGCTACTGGTTTGGAGAAAATTTGATTGTAGAAAATATGGTGGTTTTCTCTCTCCTCTCTCTATCTCTCTCTTGCTCGGAAATGATATGAAATTATAAAAAACATTTCTTACCCTCTCTAGTTAGGTGCAAAGTGTTATGATTAATTGTAAATGGAAAATTGGTAATCATGAATTGTGCTAGATCATGGGAGAATGCCATGCCAATGGTTGTTGTTGACCCATGATGGTATGGTTGTTGCAGGTTTCAAGTAGCATGACAAATAGACTAAAATGAAGGGATTTGATTTTAAAGATTGTACAAATTTGTAAAGGTGTATTATTTTCCAAATGATGAGATGTTTTTTTTATTTCAACTAATCGTGCTTAGTTACCTTTTGAAGGAGGAATTACAAAAGAAAAAAAAGTTGATTATATCATGTATGTTGTGTAATGATAGGTAGTTGGACTTAAATGTTGTTCTTATGGTTTAGATGTATTGAAACAATCTTTTACCATGTTAATTATTGTATTTCCCTCTTAAATATTTTATTATTTGGTAGAAACTTACTATTCCTAAACTATCGAAATGAATCGTGTTCTTAACCCTTGTTACATTTTCCCTCCTAATCGAGTCTTGTTCGTTTTTTTAATACCCCTATCATTTTAAGAAAAGACTTAAACCTACCACATGTTGTTTCTTGTCTCACACCTTTGAATGATCTCATTAAGAGATCTAAGTGACATGAGTGGAGTCAGTTTTCTAATTTACCTACGCATTAAACCCTTATGTTTGACTCCATTAACCCCTCTTGGATTTAATTGATCTTAGGTAGGTAGTAACAATATACCTTGAGTGGTACAGACGATTTGCAATATAGGGAGGTTGGAATGCTCGAATGTTAACTTGTAGCAAGATGTATATCCCTTGATTTCAAAGGGGAAAGAAGTAAACCTAGGACCCATTAAGAGATTAATTGGCGAACAAAACCCATGATAAGTTTTGTTTATCGAACTATGTCCCTAGAATGTTGAGCTTAGGATCGAAGCGAAACATGTAACCTACCCCTTTAAATCATTACTAATCCTTGCCATGTTTTAAAAGATAAGATGATGTGTTCCATGTGTGAACATGTATTTTTTGACATTGTGACCTTCTTTCTCGAACATGGGTCTCATATGACGTGTGTGTATCTCAAAATGCATCCAAACTTCTTTCGTAGTCCTAGAGACTTAGGGGCGCTGTATGAATTTGTGTGTTCCTCCCTAGGAACCTAGTGAAGGGAATTTGTGTGGGTATGGAAGTGTGTAAGATGCTTAGATACAAGGCATGATGTCACTTTTTTGACATACAGGACGGAATATCTAGAAATGTAATTGTATGGTTATTCTAGAAACTAAACATCAATAAAAGGGGAAGACAATGTAAAGTGATTGGGATCACAAGGGTAGTTAGGAAATGCATTAATGCACCACTAAGATTCTATTTATGGAGGAAATTTGTAACTTGCTCTTAGTTATTGAGAATGTACCCATGTGATTTCGGTCTAAGAGTTTTAAGTACCTTGGATTTTTCTTATAACTTAATAAATCTTTCTTATCATGTGAAAGTAAATGTGCATGGCTCCACATGAGAACAAGTAATTGAGAAATCTTAGTTTCTCATTTGGGAATCAAAACATATGATGTGTAAATGTTAAGATACTTCTAATTAACAATCCAGTTGTTCCATGGGTAATATAGTTTTGGAAACTAGGAATCCTAATTGGACTCAAGAGGATAGTGATTCATAGGCATATCATGAATGATGCAAACTAAAAAGCTAAGTTGCATAGTTAAATGTACTACGAAATAAAAATAAATAAATTGGTTTTCAGAATGCGAACATATGCTTTCATGTTAAATGCTCTTCAAATCTTCAAGGTTAAAGAAAGGAACTTAATTGTAATAAAGATGTAAACCATGAAAATGATGTGTTGTGTAACCAACCTACCCTTGAGTTCATATTGTGGTTGATTCATTGTTTCAGTATTCATTCATATGAGAAAATGTGGCATTGATGTGCATCTCGTTTTATCATGTTGTTTATGTGGGTCTATGCTTGTGTAAGTGTCTCTTGTGATGTTGTGTTATTCTAAGTGAGCCCAAGTGATGTCGTATAGAAAGTAATGAAACAAAAAAATATTATCTTGGTTTATTTTATCTTGTGCTTTGGTTCGTCAATTATGGGCACTCAAAAGATATGAACTAATTAATGTAGTAATTGTATATCGCTAAAAACATCATAACATAGGAGTGTAAACTTGTGATAAGTCCAACACAAGCATGGAGAATGATAAAACCCAAGTGGAAAGAGTGTCATAAATATAATAAAATCATAGAAAAAGATCATAAGAGGTATAAAATGGCAAAATAACCTTAAAAGGACAATATGTCAAAGGTAGGTTGTACAAATATATTTACAAAACTTAATAAATTTCCATTTTATATTATAAAGAGGATAATGGTTGGGTGTACCCAAGGGGGATAAGATATCAAAGGAAATTTGTAAAAATAAAGAGAAAATATATATTCAAGCAGTAAAGTGATATAATCAAGTAGTAAAGTAAGATAAAATGTTATGGTCAGGAAATACGATATCTAGGCAACAAAGTGAGACAAAGTAAAGTGATGTATTCAGGCATCTATGATATTTATGCAAATAGTAAAACAAGTCATAAATTTCATAGTAGAATATATGGACAAGTAAATAATGAACTCATATAAGACATGTGATGGAACTATAAACATCCTCTATCACATCATAACATGTTGAATGTCATAGCATGTACAAATCATAGTGTCATAAACATCTTCAAGGACCTTTGAGATTTACTATTGTATCTCATTGCACACTAATATCATATTATATTTCACCTTCACTAAGATTCAAGAGAAATTCTCTTGGAAAATATAATCCATAGAAGGATAGAGGGATGGGATAAATTGAGGATGTGCCTCTGATTGAAAATGATAGAGGTGAGAAGGTTATTCTTTGAATATCATAAAGTGTATGTATAATGGTTTGTGGTTCCCATGATTGGAAACTAGAATAAATGGTAAAATGGAAAACAAATCCTTAGGATGATGTGGAGGAGAAGATATCTTTGGTTGATGGTCTTATAAAATTACTCTACATATGGAATCAAAATGGGAGTAAATTTCATGATGTGAACACTTTTTTTGTCAAGGAGGATGGGTCTATCATTAAATATCCTCTTCGTGCACTTGTGATTCAAGGAACTTAATGTGTTTTCTATGGGCTCAACAATCCTTGACATTATGACATGGTGCATCATGTCATGTGTACAACATTAGAGGATTACCAAAGAAGTATGTAGTAACTACATGACAATGGGCATGATGAAATATGTCTTGGTAGAGAAGGACGATTCTAAGATTGGAGAGATAACCAAAGAAACCGTATTAGTGTTTAGGTTTAGGACCCTTGTCACAAGTGGTATCAAGGATAGAAGATTTAACTAAAGGAACCATATTGTTGATAGGTTCAATATCTGGTTGGAGATGACAACTGATAGTGTTTATATTAGAGTTAAAGGTATATGACAATGATTCCATTGAAGATACACTAATGAATTTTCCCTACACTTCAGAATCACTAGATTCAAAATCATATTATAACCATTTTTTGATATAATATAATTTCAATATTCTTAGGTTTGGAATAGCCAAACAAGAAAGGATAACTAGCAAATAACCATCTTCATAATATGGGGCATAAATATTGATGTTAACAAATTCAATGATGATTTAGTTAGGAGTTACAGAATTGATCAAGTTAAGAGGATGTCAAACACTTAAGATGGTAATTGGATTTGTATGAGTTTCCTTCTTATAAGAATAAGGTTACAAAGAAGGAGAAATTGTGTAATGATACGGTTGAGAAAATCAAATATTTTGATGTTAATGTTGATTTCATCATGTTCATCATCATTTTAATCAAGAATATTCTAGGGATTCCTCCGAAAAAATTTAGGATGTTTATTATATCCTTTAAGGGAGTCAACGAGGTAATTAAAGCATTGATACTCTAGGAAAGTAACACAAGGTATTTTCGTGAGAGTTGGGGATATTGAATATGTTGCATTGTTTAAATTATTTGAAGTTACACAAGTTTGTGTTGCATTGAATTTGTAAATGTGGATTAGGTAAGAGAATTTAACACATTGACATGTAGATGAAATGATTTCAATATTTTATGTCCGTGGTCAACCAAGGATAGTGTTATAAGATCAATGAAATTTGTAAACCTTCATTCTAACAATGTGAGGAGGCACAATGATGAGGAATTAAATGCAATACAATGGGGGAATTTTTCTTTGTTCATACCCTTGACACATATTATAGGTTAATTTAGATTATTCATTGAGAATCCTAAGAATTGAATGAATTCCAAAGAAGTGACTCAAATTTTGACCCTCATCTATGAGATCCATTTTAACTTGCATGTTCTTAATTCTTAAAGGAAATTAAGAGAGGAGATAAATTTCCATAAATATGGGTTCTTATAGGATCATAAATTTAAAGGGAAAATGAATAAACAAGGTTGGATTTGTTGCTAGATTGACTTGAATAGATAGATCTTTGCATTGTTGAATTATGCTTTCATCATAATTAGACAATAGACTCTTTTTCCTTAAAGCTAGTGGATAAGGGACATTTATATCAATGAGGGGTGACATTGAACAATTATGATGCTTAGGCAATGTTCATACGAGTTCAAAAATGGGATTTCACTTCAAATATTGGATATTTTCATGATTATATCACATTCATCTAAGCTAGGTTGTATGAAACTTGTTTGAATTTAAGGATTCTTCTTCATAATAATATTAAGAGAGGTTAAGGACTCATGTTTCATTAAATTTATATTTTTTTCTCATATTCTATAACATGTATGAGTCATCTAAGGAACTTATATCAACCCTATAGAAACAATATAGTCAATGTAGTTCGAAGAAGTAGGTTTTGCATATAATGAAATTGACCCTATAGGTTCAGGTTGGTCGATGGTTTGTTTTGAATAGGGTTTTCAAATTTTTGGATTTCTGAAAAATGCATGGGGAATTCTTACCTTTAGGATAGGCCTAAATACTTATGCAATTATTAGAATGAGTCTATGGATACACATAATCGATACAAGTAATGAATATTCTCATACCTTACATTATAAGTAATTTCAATGGAATTGGTTGAAGGGGTTGAATTTTTATTATAATTAGTGTGATGATGAGATTTATTCACCTTAGAATGGATAGGAAAAATATTGGTATAGATACTCAAATAGGAATTACTCTTACACACAACATCATGACAATCATGTTGTTTATTTTTGTCTTACATTTTTATGGTCTCATTGTGTATTTCACTTATCATGAAATCATGATGAAATTTATGTTTAAGAAATATAACATAAGTGAGTGATATAAGTGATTGGCGATTGTCATGAGAAGAAACCGAATTGGCATGCTGCCAATAAAACCTTTTTTCATTCTACCACTAGGGAATATGACATGAAGTGTCCACAACTATGAAAATGGAATAGGTAGATGGTATCCTTAAATATTCCCTTGTGACATGTTGATGAAAATTCCCTTAGTGGGATGGATGAGGAAAGGAGCCTCCCTTAGGTTGGGGAGGTGATGAACCTTGAGATACCAAACTCATATATGAGATAATATTGTCGTTTCACATGTTCAAGGGATTTCTCTAAGTATGGTGGAAAGAATGACCTAACTTTGTATTGAAGGTGATATTTTAAATCTATGAGAAAATTTAAAAGAGATTGTCATTGGGAATGTTATGCTTAGATTTATTTTCCAAATATTTTCATCACTTGATAAAGGCTTAAGCCATCTTATGTTTATATTGTTTACAATTAACAATGACATTAATGTTGTTTCTAGGTAAGTCATGATATTGAAATTATACATCTAAATAATTGAATACACCTTTGAGTTCAACAATAGAGATAGATGGAAGGGCATAGTACCAATGTAACGCATCTCCTGAGATAGTCTTGACTAAGCGCTTGGTGATCGTATAAGAATTAGTTTTGATGCAATCCTTGTTGATTTTTCCAAAATTATTAAGATGAAGAGTGGGATTAATTGATCCGTCATAGGTGATGGTTAGACTCATTCCTTTAATTTCCATCACAACAATATAAGAAGTTAAAGGTTTTGTTTGAAGTGATTAAAGAACCTTGTTAGTGATGCAAGATTGTAGGATCCTAATGGACGAGTGGGAGGGAGGGAAATTGATTTAGTGTACTCCACTGAATATGTCATGATATGTTGGTAACCTAAATTCTATTGGAATATATTGGTTGTTACTAATGTTTTTCTATTGGTTCATTCAATTTAAAAGCTATAGAAATAGTTGAATTGAATCCACATGAGGGTGTTTTGATAAGTATTCTTGGGTTGAGGAGGTGCATTGTTAAGGGTAGCACCTTTCATGGTCAAAGAATATTTGGAATGTGTATGAGATGAAAAGATAAGGAAATCATGCTTTGGACTGCCTTAATAGCTAAAAATATGTTGTTAATAGGATTTTGAAAATTGAGGATCTAATACATGCATTTTTAGATGGATTCGGTAGCTTCCCTATTAAATTGGGGAAAAAAATTGGATGAATGTTTGCATGGAAAATGTGTCGTTAGGATATATGTTATCCTCTTCTTTACTCGTATGCTCTAATCCCTCCTCGAGTATAAGATTTTATAAACGATTCTAGTGGAAACCATTTTGGTATATTTATGTAAAAATCTTTTATAATTCATACCATACATATTAAAATCCACGAAAGGATTCTAGTTAAGGAAAAGAAACCCGACTATTATTTTAAGTGTCATAGAGATGTTTGATGGTAGGAACATAAATAAACCTTTAGGGTTTCTAGAGGAAATAGGAAAGAAATTTGGGAAGTAATGTATACTTGAAAATTTGAATCAAACTACATTGTAATTTCTAGAATCACCATAAACAACCATAAGATAAACACCTAAAATCACCCCCCTCTCTATAGATCTTAGATATTTGTTCTTCAGATAGATATCTAATATCTATAGAGAGGGGGTGCCATGTCCCTATATCATGCATACATACTAAATCAATAAAATCTTAAAGTAAAGACATAATACATCTTTATCAATGATAGTATGACTACCACAATATTATTATGAATCTTTGTTTGAATTCGCCAAAGTAATCCACAATATTATACCCTAACAATAGCTCTTTGTGCCTTTATAAGAAAAAGTAGAGGTTATTATTAGGGTTGGAGAGCAGTTGCTTGCAAAGTAATTTTGTTTTAATCTACTAATAGTATAAATCAATCAAGTAAATAACTTGGTTGATACCCTTTTGTATTGATATATGTGGATAACTATGCAATAATAGGTTAATTTTGTAAATATTAACTTACAATTAATATTACAAGTGCATCTTAATCACATAAAATAGTGTATGATTAATTAAATACACTAACATCCCCCCCTTAAGATGTACTTTGATGAAGGGAAGGATGGAGGAATCACCAATCTATCCCTCCTTGACAATACCCTCCTTCACTCCTAAAAGTTGTCTGACCTGAACAAATTGGGCCTCAAGATTTGTGAAGATGTTTGCAACCTTATTTTATGTTCAACAAAATTTAAGGTCAACGTGTAGACATCTTCACAAATCCCTTGCTTCGAGCCCGATTTGTTCACATCAAGAATATTTTGGGATTGGGAAGGTGTTTTCAAGGGGAGACTGTTCAATATTCTTCCATCCTTCTGTTCAATAGTGTTTAATTAACCATACACTATTGTATGCGATTATGATGCACTTGTAATATTAATTGTAATCTAATATTACAAGTGCATCTTAATCACATACAATATTGTATGGTTAATTAAATACACTAAAAAATTGGTTAGGATATTGTTAAGATGAAAAATAAGGAATATAATCCGCTAATGTAATACAATTTAAAAATGAAAGCTAAAACGATGCACTCGGTTATAGATTAAAATTCATTATGGGATCAATATAATATATATTATCTAAGATGGTCAATATGATTACCATGTCTCTCTTCTCAATAGTATAGATTATGATATAAGTTGAAGACCATTCTAGGGCCAACACACAAGCCAATGATAATGCGAAGTGGCGCAATAGTCCTGGGTTAAGAAGACAATGATCCATACTCATATCAAAGACACAATGTACTAAAACCTACATCTAAGATAGGGGATGATATCTTATTAGAATCCTAAGGTTGTAAGAATAATGATAATAAGTAAGATCTAAGATATCCAAGATAAGGGTTGTAATACCATTTGGCAGTAATAAGTAAGAGTTGTAAGAAATAATGCAATAGAAAAATATATGCTACTCTATCATAAAACAAATCAATCATAGCAACATAAAGAAAATAGAATGGTTTAGGGATACTTTGTGAATATATTTTTGGTTAGTACCCCCCAGGGTTAGTAGCATCTCGTGAGAGAGTTGTCGTGGGTGGATCCAAGAGAGATAAGTAGAAGACCTATAGACAAAATTTGGGGAATCCAAAGACTCGATAGACCTTTTTGGCATAACTCTTGTTCTTGTGTCTCCTAGTAACCCAATGCTCCAAATTAGACTTCCAAGTATAAGCTCCTCTAAACCCTAAACCTCTTAAATGTTTAAAAATGAATTCGTGAGTGAAAGAAGAGAATACTATGAAATTGTAGTCTTATAAAATTAATGATAATGATTCCTTTAAGTAGGAAAATATTTTTGATAGCATCGATTAGGGTCAATACATTCATACATAAATAAGGTTCTACTAGATTGGTGTCACTGGACATAAATAATTTGACATAAAAGTAAGGAGGAAATATAATGGAAGTAGAAAAAACACTTGGAAGAGGTATGCATTTGATTTTAAGGAGATATAAAGGTATAATAAATATATGTGTAAGTGATAATTCTAAGTATATCAAGTTGTAATAAAAAAATAGATAAGAATATATTACCAAGTACTGTTAAGTAGTCCACCTTGCTAGAAGTGGTGCCTCTTAAACTACACATTCAAGGATATTTATGTGCAACCAACTTGTAAAGAGAAATCATTAGTAAGAGTGAAAAAGAAAGTGTATCCATATGCCCCAACTGAATATCATTGTGTGTCAAAGTAGTGTAACATGAGATGGTCTTTAAGACAGAGCTATACAAAACTGAAATCAAAATAAAATAAATGTAAATGAACTAACAAGTATGATTAAAAATATGAACTCAACCAAATGAAATATACTTACCTTCCCTTCAATTGGGACACATAGTGAGTCTCGTGTCTCAGCTATGGAGGAAGGAGAGGTGTTGTGTGAATTCAAATGATATAACATTAGAGAAACAACAGTAAAATATAAATTACTATATTTAGTAGTAAAACTCAGTTTAAAGGGAGAGATCGTTAGAGGGTTCTAGGAAAGGTCCAATGAAAATGCCTAGGTTAGTTCTAGATAGCCTATAGAGGATGGTATGTCGGTTGTAAAATACGATTTGGAAGCTTATGAGGGGTGTAAGGTCTATCAATGGGAAATAACTAGTCTAACATAATTATAATTTAGGTAAATCAAGAATATAATGAGTCAAGATATGAAGACGAGTGATGGGGACAATCTCGCAAGCCTAGAAAAAATAAATGATATTTGATTTTTTTAGAAAACGGTTTTGGAAGACAGTGTCTTGTTAGGGAATTTCTCATCCTCCCCTTAAAGGTGAATGGTATGTTTGAGATGTTAAAACTATGTATTTTATGATGTAAATTTTTAGATATTGTATATATGTATATGACGATGTTTGGACTTTGACATGGACTTGGTTTATGTTATTATATATCTGTTGGTTGTATTAATATTGCATGCTTGTTTCTATACTTAGACAAATGTGATGACACTTATGGCTAATAACGAAAAGGGAAATGATAAATTAGGTAAGTAAATAAAATATCTAATTAAAAATAGATAGTAGAATCAAGTAAATATAAATGTGTTAGATAAGTGGGTAAAATGACATCTAATAAGATATAAGAGAGATCAAATAAATTAAAATATGTGGCAAAGATTGAATAGGTAATAGTAACATCCAATAAAATCTAAGATAAACTAAAAGATGTAGTAAAGATAGTAGTAGTGCAGTAAAGGAAATGTAATGTAAAAATGTGTGGTATCTTATAAATAAATAATGTGACCAAGACAAACAATAACATCCATTGTGCAATCTAAGAAAGGTCAAAGAAAACAAAAATTGTGGTAAGAAGTGATAATAGGGAAGCACTAAAATGAGTAAATTAAAATCAATGATTTTATTGGATTTTATCTTGAGGTAAAGCATTACCATATGGATTAGGGTGTATAAAAATGGTTTGGAGGAAAAGGGGTGATTTGTCAGGATGGACCAAATGCCTTACAATCTGAATTCAAAAATATTTGGCCAAAGCCAACACCAAGGGAAGACAAAATAAATACAATACAAGATAAAGAATAGGATGTCAAAAGAGTAGCAATGTGGTCAAATACCAACAATATTCGTCAAGGGCAGTAAAGGGAATCATCACCCAAAGAAAATGATTAAGGCACCACATAGGTGATACAATATCCTTAGTGGAGAATGAGACACTCTAATCATTAGGAAATAATTGAATTTTTTTGTTATTAAGATATGAAGGAACCCAAGTATGAAGGTTCTTCTTAGGAAAACTAATGAGGTATAAATATATCCCATGTCAACTATGAGATGTAATAAAATTAAAGGTTCTTAACTTCCAGTGGTGAAATATATCCAAGATGTAAAGATGTCAAAGTTAGATTGCAAAGTTTGTAAATGAATTACCAAAGTAACTCATAAAAAGAACAATGGTCAAATGTACCCAAGGGGGATGAGATATCAAAGGCAGGTTGTAAAAATAGTTTGTAAGAAATAAATAAATAGCCAAAGTAGCTCATAAAGAGAAAAATGGTCATATAAACTGAAGAGGGAAGGACTCAAAGAAACTTTATAAGAATAAAGTAAAAATAGACTACCAAAGAGTTTCATAAGGAGAGAAATAGCCATATCAACCTAACGGGGAAGGTGTTAAAGGAATATTGTACATACATAAGGGGGAAGGTGTTGAATGTGTTTCATAGAATAAAGTAAAGTAAAGTAAGGTATTCGGGTAGTAGATTAAAGTAAGGATAGTCAAATGAAAAATAAAAGGTAACAATAAATAGTGTAGTTAGGTAATATAGGCAAGTAAATAATGAACTCATAGAGGGAATGCAATGAAACTACAAAAATCCCCTATCACATCATAAACATGTTGATGAATTTCATGTTGTATGCAGATCTAAATGCACAAGGAGAGAATACCCTTGATAGGGTATGCTTTAAAAGAGTAGGTGATATTCTTTAATTTTTTCTTGAGTTTGGATTTGTTTGGACTCAATGGTTACAATGTTTTTGGTTGGAATATGAGGTATGGGAAGACGGAAGTCATAATATTCTCCCAAGTTGGAGATAAAATGAGAATAGGAATCTAATATGTCCTAAAGGGTGAGGGGAAAAATTAATGGCTTAAATAAGATACTAAATTAAGATTAATACAAAGTGAATGTAGGCATTGAGAGATATCCCAAAGCATGAAGTGAAGGATAGACATCAAGAGATGCCCAAAATGTGGAGTAACATAATTATAGGAACAAAAATATGCCCCAACGTTTGTTGAAAGAGGATGACATGCACTAGGATATGCCCCAAAGTGTGAGAAAAATGTGAGTTAATGGACCAGTGTAAGTAATGTTGAGTTCAAGATCCCCGCATTTCTGCTTAATATTGTGATTTAATGCAAGAATATGGCTGAAATAAGTTATGTGAGGGTTAAGGATAATATGTGATGACGTTGAATCGTGAATAATATAATTTTTTATTTCATTTTTCCTTTTGAGACACACTGGTCGATGTAGTTATTTACTGTAAGTTTATTTAAAATGGAATTTTATTGAGAGAATTTGTTAACGCAGTCTAATAAATCGAGTGTTTTCTTAATTGCATCATGGTTTTTAGTAGGATGGTTGATGCATTTCTTTTCAACATGATGGTTAGTGTATTTTTTCTTAGTTATATCACGTTTTTTAACATCAAGGCCAATGCAATTATAAATTTCTGATTTTATAAATTGATTGATAAAATTTGAAATTGATTAAACTACCCGATTAGTTTTTTCAAATACATAGTGGGTGAAAGGGTTAAAATATGTAATAATCATTGGTAATATCAAGATGAAAGTTGGAATGATCATATTATAATGGATCATAGAAAGGGGTAGGAAGATCATCTTATGGATCTTCATCAAACATGGTAAGATCTTCTTGTAGATCTGCATCCAAGTACACATCGAATATAGGAAGATCCTCTTGCATATCTTCATCAAATACAAAAAAAATCCTCTTATGGATCTTTATCTAGATATACATTGAATATGGGAATATTCTCCTATATATATTTGAGCATGTTACATTGGATGATTGTGTTTGAGATAGAGAAAAGGTGCACCATGAATGGTTTGCTTTAACTATGGTCATATAAGCCATAAAGGAGCAACCCAAATAAAATTGAAGTAGGTTAAGGCTCACTAGAAAACCCCGATGTGGTGACATAATCAGAAGTGATGATAAGAAGCTTAGGATCTAAAGAGAAATAAAATAATTAGTTCATATGATAGGAGGTAAACTAAGATATAAATATATATGTGAATATGACTCAATCAAGGGTGGAGTAACATCCAAGTTAGGATCTCCATAATGTAATGATGGTATAGTCAATGTGATGAGAGATAAAAAAAAGGGAACATAAATTTGGCTCAATCAAGGGTGGAGTAAGATTCAATTTGGGTTCACCAAAATGTGGGTGGGCTAAGATGGTCAATATGATTATCCTATTTATCTTTAAACAATTATATTAGAGATAAAAATAAGACTCCAAGGCCTTCACACAAGCCAAGATAAAATACCAAGTGGTGTAAGTCAGAGTCATGGATCTAAAAAACAATAATCCACAAAAAAAAAAGTAGGGTTCTAAATTCTATGTTTAGAATATGGGACGGGGTCTTACTAGAACCTAAAGTTGTAATAATAAGATAGTAAGAAATCGCATGCCAAAGATCTAAACTATGGATTATAGAGCCATGCGACAGATATATGAAAGATTCAATGATAAGAATAATGTCATAAACAAGAATATGCTGCATTGTCCTAGTTTAATGCATGATAGATAAAACATATCACATTGAACCAAACATAAAATAAAAAGAAGGATTATGGATAATTACATTTTTAAATATGCTCTTAACACATTAACCCCCCAGGTTTATTAACACCTTGTGATACAGTTATGTGGGTGGATCACAAGAGGATAGATATAAGACCTAAGTAGATCATGGTTGGAGACTCCAAATACTTGGTAAATATTATTATTGCATCTCATATTCTTTTTTCTTCTTATACCCCAATGTTATAAAGTATACCTCCATGTATAAGTTCCACTAAACCCATAACCATGAAACAAGAAAGGGCTTTTTTACATGTGCAGGCAAATAAGATTATGTGACGATGTTCTTAGAGAAGTGACAACAATAATGCCCTTCAATATGGGGACACAACTTGAAGTCGTCGTATCTCTTAGATGACTACTAGAAAAGGGTATATTTGTTGTTGACTACAAACAATTTGGCATAAAGGTGATGTGGGAAAGAGCATAGAGGAAGAAAAACACTAGGATTCATGTATGAAGGTGATTTGAAGGGGCTTTGAGGGTGTTGTAGGTTTCATTAGAATGTGTGAAGGTGCTAATACCGAGGAAGTACTAATATGTTTACACCAAGGTAGAAAATGGTTGTAAAGAGGTAGTGAGGAGGTAGGTAGGCACACTAGGGAAAGTTAGAGTGATGATGCAAGCAATGAACCTATCACCAAGTAGTTTCCAACTAGCCCACCCTTCTCTCGTTGATGCCCTTTAAGGAACTCACTCAAGGAGATTAATGTGCCAACATCTTACAAAGTTAAATCATTAGTAAGTGTAAAAAATAAAGCATATACACAATGTCTTTGTGCACTTATGTTATCCCTATGTTATTATCAAGGCCCTTGCTAGAAACATTTCTTTGAATAAGCACACCTAGTAAAATACATTTCCACAAGCATTTCAATGTAACACAAATTTTAAACCCCTTATCACTCCCAATGACCTAATAAATATAAGAAGTAAATGTTATATGTTGTTCTCAATGTTTTTGATATGCTCTAAATGGGGAAGAATGCAAAGAAACGGGCTAAAAAAAAGGTTGAATATTTTTATGGCAACACAAGACATAGAAGGAACAAGTAAAAGTTTTAATAACACAAAGAACATGCACCAATAAGAGCCTAGATTATAATAGTAATCATTAAACAAAAAAATAATCTAACATCAAATAAATTAATTTGTCTTGTACTAATACTAGGTTTCTACCTAGTTCCCCCACTTTGATGTGTGTGTGTACACGCATGTATACATGTCAAAGTAGAATAATATACCACTTACTTGTGAATGTTTTATTGTGGTTAGATTGTCATCTGTTTATATTTTTTAATTTAGTAATGGAACAAAAATGAGCTAAAATTTGAAAGGAAAGAGAGAGAACCTTATCTCCATATTGATGAGTTATGAAGATCTTGAGGCTAGCATTTATTCTACTATATTTGGTAAATTGTTCTAAAAACATATAGAGATACATGTATAAGTGAATCAATGTCTATATAAAAATGTATATTTAAGGAATCATTGAAATATAGATAAGAAAATATAGGAGCAACTACACATTGTTGTGTTGAAATAGGTAAATATACATATGTAAACTTGTGTCTCAAAATTGAAATAAAAGGTGACTCACGATGATAGTAAGAAATATGAATCTAATATGAGTATGTCATGCAAAGATGTATATTGAAGTACCGCATGCATCATTTGATGTCTTCTTCCATATAACGAAACAAGAAAATATGATGTTTAACATCATGTGGTTGCTTCCATATGGGAAAGTGAAGAAACCTCATGAGGCGTAGAGATTGGGGGTGAAAGCAATCATGATATATGCCCCTCTTTTGAGGTGTGGGATAAACATGTGAATCACATATATATAAAAAATTTAAAAAAAATGCACACCATGTGTATGATAAAAAAAATCAAGTTATGATGTAAACATAATAAGATAACATATTGCAAATATGTATCTAATATGTAAATTGTCATTGTGTGGGCCTTTTTATAATCAATGTAAGCATTATATGGTCATGCCCCAAGGGGTGAGATGTAAATCGTGTAATAAAAATAGGATAATGCCCCATGTTGGGGAAGGTACAATGAGTTTAAGTAATAAATATGATGGCACTCTAAAGTGGGAACAGTATAATCAATGAAATCTTGAAAATTAGATGCTACCCCCAAGGTTGGAAAAATATAATTGGTGTAGGCTCAAATTAGTATATCCCCCCAAGGTGGGAAAGATATAACAATGTAAGGTCAATGATGAAATAGTATCCCGTAGGGAAATATATAATAGTGTAAGCTCAAAAAGTATACAATTCCCCCAATGTAGGGTAATATTGAACCAGTGTAAGCTCAAAAAATAGAATAGTGTCCTAAAATGGGAAAGACGTAATCGGTATAACCATTAGATAGGATAAATATTCAACGTGGGAAAGGTGCAATCATGTAGGATCAAAAAACAAAATAGTACTCAAGGTAGACATGACATGGATAGGAAAATCAAGTGGTCCTTGCCTCTAATGTATGAATGTTATCAATTTTGCAAACTGTAGGAAATAACATAATAATATGAGCATGATATTCATCGTGTCACGAGGGACACTAGGAATGCAAGATAAGTTAAACATAGCAAAAAATCAATGTACATAGAGAAATATAAAGGTAAAAGATAGGAGACAAAGACCAACCAATGAAATTGAAAAACTGAGTAGATGAATAATAGATAAATATAGGGAAGAAAACTTAGAACAAGGAAGAGTCCTTGTTTTCCTACTATTTGCATCAAATATATACACGCTTAGGGACATGGTGCCCCCATAATTGTGTTTTCAGGTCATGGAAGTTAATGTAGGCTTTTGAAATGGCATAAAAACAAGTTGAATTAGAGGAAAGGCTTGAAACAATTGAGAACAAAAAGGAAAACAACTTGATAAATTGTGAAAGATAACTAATAAAAATCCCTAAAGCTTGAATAAGTCATGAAGAAAAATAAAAAGGTTGTGGCTAGGACATATCAAATAGAGGAAAAGGTTATCTATAATGAATTTAATGAAAATCTAAAGAAACCTGATACTGAAGGAACACGTAGGAGGAATTATGAATCCATATAAGTAAAGGAAAGGTTGGAGGAATCACAATAAGATATTAAAGGAATAGTAATCATAATAGAAAAGAAAGGACATTAGTACAAGAGAAGAAAAGAACATAGGATGTTATGTACATGAATAAATATGAAGGAAATATGTACTTAAAGTTCAAACAAGATCTATGTAAATATAAATAGAGCAAGATCGATGTCACATTCAAGTGGTTATTCAAAATACTAACCAACCATATAATCACATCTTGGAGTATCGTCGTCATAATTTGTATATTGAAAATAATAAGCATCATCACACACAAGATAATGTCTAAACGAGTCTATAAAAATACTGCATTGGTGCCATCATATCTATTTGTATTACCATAAAATCATATCTATTTGTATTACCACAATGGTTAGCCTAAAAACCCTAATATGATCTCAACACCTTGTAAGACCCATAAAATATGGAGGGTGTTAATGGGGGGCAGTGTGATCTACGTGGATCTCAAGGCTTTACACATAGGACAATGTTGCAACTATTTAAATCATTAAATTTCAAACAAAGTTGCAGATTGTAGAACATATAATAGAAATTTAGTACATGTCAAAGAAACATCCATTACAAATTGTAAAACATGTAATAAAATCTAATGCATGATGAGGAAACAATCATTGCATATTGTACAACATGCAATAAAATGTAATGCATGACGAGGAAACAACCATTGCACATTCAAATGCATGAGATTAATAGATTAATACCAAAAAGGTGAAGTACATAATATAGGACTAGGAAATCATGCTCTTGTTATCAAAAGAGAATGCTTCCTTATTGATTTTCTTATCTTACATTATGAGTGACTTACTGATTTATCTAGACTACAAGGTGATTATTCATATGTTATATCATCATAGTATGCTAATATATGAGATTGATGACCAAATGATACCAAAAAAAACTCAAAGTATGGAAGTATTCAATGATACATTCGAGCATTGTTGATTCTATATTGGTACCTTTGGTTATCAATGCATTAGAATATATAGCATTACATGAAATTGATTACAAAAAATAACAATTATAGAAAATGAAGGTACAGGGGCAGTTCATCTTCTACCCAAGTGACGAAAAAACTTCTTGCAAGAATGACACTTAAACTTATACCATGTGTTACGTCAATATGTGCTTTCACATGGTGCAAGCATGGAAAGTGTCACAGGTGTGGAACGTAGAAACATCATGCCAAAAATTGGACAAATCCTCCTCCTTTGCAATGCTGTCTTTTGCAAATTCTATGCTCCTAGAATTTAGACGTCAGATCCATATTTATAGGAACAAGTAAAGCAATTTGGTGCCTTCCCAACGCATAGATCACCTCTACCTTTCTCCATATCCCATGACTGATTTTCATATTGTTAGTTTCTTAAGGAAACATAAATACTAAGAATTGAATATAGATCCCCCAAAATCCATCGTGAAACACAAATAGTCCATCACAAAAATTAACCCAATCTACAATGTGCAAAAGTTTATAAAACCGTGTAAAGAAATCTGCAACCAACAAGTGCACGAATTCAAAATTCCATCCTCGCATAGAACTTTTTGCACGACCATAAAATTACATCAAGTAATAAATCCCCTTTCTAGATAAAAATGGATTGTGCATAAACCCAAACATTTACACAAATTTTCTTAAAATGTAACTTCTTTTTACTTTATTCAAGATTGCACATAGACATGGATGCTCTTGCATCATACGCCTCGTGTAATAAAATACATGAGCATGGTGCTCACACAATTAGGGTAGCTAGTAGTACGACCCTTAGACCATTTATCAAGGTCTATGTGTGCCTTTACACCAAACAAATACTACCCATACTCCAACCATTGTACTTTGTTGGGTCATTGATCGACCTCCTCTTCCAAATCCATATCTACGTATCTTCACCCCATACCCTTCTCTCATTGGGATGACCTCCTCTATGTGTGAGGTGTTTATCCCCTTTCCCAATAATTTTTATTTTGTACAATACCTTTGCACACTTCTTCATATGGGGCCATCCTTGGCCCATTTCCTAACCAATTTTGTGTGGCATGGTTATGCCCTACTACTTTTCTTAGACACTCACTCCCTACTCTTGCATTCAAGTTCCTTTGTACTTCATTGTTGTGCCCAACAACCACATTGGAGTGCTTTGGGTCCACTCTTCCTTTATGTGACATATTCCTTAGTGTCAGGAAACAAACTCTCCTTTCTTCAATGACCAACATGTTCTTGCCTCTACACAAGAAAAAATAGTTATTATGCTTGGGACTCTCGCTTACCTTTTGTTTGTATGTCATTCTCTCTTTGCGCAGACTCTATCTTATCTCCATCTCGTAAGACATCCTCACCTCTATGTAAGACCAAATGACTTCGATGCACATTATCACCCTTCTCTTTCAATGGATGAAGGATAAATTTGGGTTCATCCTTCCACACACATATTGTATTGGCCTCACTATCATACAATATCTCTCGAGCATATTGCCATGGACTCCCTAGCAAAACATGTCACACATCCATTAGCAAGATGTTGCACAAAACCCTACCCATGAATCTACCAATCTTCATCTCCACTTCCCATTGCTCCTACACACTGTCATCCTAGACCTCCACCATCTAAATCACCTTATGAGGATTTTGATGTGGTATGTACATCAAGCCTAGCTTCTTCACCATCCCTGCAGACTCCAAGTTGATTATGCTCACAATGTCAACTAACACCACATTATTTTCCCTTATTCTTGCACTTTCTCCTAAAAATGTATTGCCTCTATGAAAACTCCTTTTCCTTTTCTACAACCCTTAAGACTTTTCTTGTTGTGAGTAGACTCTCCTCGTCCTAAGGTTCCTCTACATGTGTGGGTGCCACAATAGACTCCACATCCACTTGCAAAGCTTTTGCATTACCTCCACATCTCCTCCCTTCACCACCACTTTGCGTATGAAGAAATTTGCACACTTGTTGACCTAATCCTCCACATCTAAAGTAGTTTCCACCAAAGGATTTTCCTCTTCCTCACTCAAATCTATTGTATATCCCTAAAGTAGACTCTCTTCTCTCCTACATTGTTTACTTAGTGCTCACACAATCATACCTCTCCAAATCATATATGGTTTGATCCTTCCCACTACCAAGTTTCCCCTTGTGCAGAACTCTGATGTCTAAACATGGTCTTCTCCTTGATCATTAAACTATACTAGTATGCTTCCTCAACAATCTATAATCACACCGTATAGATCTCTTCTTGGATTTTCAAACACAAGTTGATACATCATGATCCTATATGATTCAAATGTGGATTTGAATTAGCCCAATTCATGTAATTTTCAGTGGTAGCACTTGGATAAAGCAATTCTTATAAAAACACATCAGATCAAATAGCCTCGTAGGATTTTACCATGTATGGACTTCATTATATGTATGTATTGATTACATATTTGGGTTCATCTTGAAAAAACACACTTTCAAAAAAATGGCACCCTTTTGAGTTCATATGCAATAGTTATGGTCTCTACAAGTTAGAGGACTTTTTTTGGTTGCAAAACTATCCATGAAAGCAGAGTGGCAGTTGTGCAAGAATCAATGGCGGGTGCTAGTGGTGGTTGTGCAACTCAATGGTGGTTGCACAAGCGTCTCTGGTGGTTTTGTAACCATCAATCTATGGATACTGGCGATTTCACCACGGGTCCAGAAACACGTGGATTGGGAGTGTAGTTACCTCACCCACTATCTAGTTTTTCCCAACTTGGGTTTCTCTAGGATAAATCTTGTGTTAACATGTGTTTCAAGTTTTCTTGTTTCTTATGTGTACATGTGTTAATTATGTTGCACATTTATTTTAGTACTTCATAGCTATGTTTTGTTTGCAACTGAAGCTATTTTATAATCACTTTATAAGGTAGGATTTATAGAGTCCATGTTGATGAAATACACTGTGGAATATCCACAAGGTTAACAGATCATATTAGTATCAAACAAAGTTTTCCTTTTTTCTAAAAAAGGTTTTCTAACACTCGCAATATTTTTTGTTAGTGTTCCTATGGTGCATGGTTTGCGTGATGTGATTGTTTTGCAGATGGATGCCCATTACCCAAATAACAAATACTAGTGAATAAGTTGTCTTGATTCCTTGGCAATAAGGTGGGGGTCAAATTTTATTGTTGTTATGTCTATATGAAAAGGATGGTACAAGGCATTAATAAACATTATGTTTTGATGATCATGACCAACATTTTTTTATGGATGAGGAAACCACATTAGGGGCGTGAAAAGGTGGACATAAATCCATAGGAGTTGAGCATTTTGCTTGACCAATGTACCTCCATACAAGAGGTTCCAACACACTATCGGGCAGTTGTTCATAGACTGTATGAACAAGTGAAAGCTAAAATCAAAATGCATGCAGGGTTATCCGAAAGGTTCAAGAGTGATATAGGTGTCAAGCAAGGATGCCCTCTCTCTCCAACTTTATTTGGGCTATACATCGACAAACTAGAGGAGTGGATGAAAAAATTCGAAGGTAATGGGGTGCATCTAGCTAAGTATATGGTAAAACTCTTGTTGTACACGGATGATCTAATTCTAATGGCAGAAACATCCAAGACCTCAAGAACCACCTACTCTCTTTAGAGTGTTTCTATAAAGAAGTAGGGATGCAAGTAAACATTGGCAAAACAAAAGCTCTGATTTTCTCTTTGAAGAAGACAAACCAACAGCCCGAATTTCAATTTGAAGGTGAACCTCTAGAAGTAGCGTCAGAGTACAAATATCTAGGCCTCGATTTTCACAACAAGCTCAAGTGGGACATTTGTAGGATGAAGCGAATCCATGGAGGTTGGAGAGCTCTCTTTGCACTCCAAAACAGGTGCAGAAACGCTAAACTATGGGACTAGAATACCACTAAGGTTCTATTTGGGTTGCTTATCATTCCGGTGATATTATATGGCTGCGAGATATGGGCTAGTGGAATGGCAAATTCAAAATGAAGACAACTTGAAAGAATTCAAAAAAGGCTTATAACACACCATTTCATAATTAAGGCTACGGTTCCCTATGAAATCATCATGGCTGAAACAAGTTCTTTCCCCTTGGAGGAAACTGCCATGACCAAGCTCATAAACTATCTAAGAAAAGTTGGCAACATGAAAACAGACAGATGACCTAAGGCTGTAGTGCACGAAGAGCTACATAGACGAAAGAACACGTGGATGAAGCAGAACTACAAATGGATGTAAAAATGGGATATCAATTTGAACGAATGCTCGAATCTTAACAAAGACATCAAAAACTATGTAAATGAAAGGTTTATATTGATGATGTGACGGAAGACAATAAGTAGGAAGCGTCAGCATTATATTATTGAGTTCAATCCAACTTGTGACCAACAGTGAAAAAGTCTATATAGGGGCCGAAATAAAATGGAAAGAGAAAATCCTCATTGCTCAACTAAGGACTAACTCTCACAAACTTAGGTGTGAAACAGGGAGGTGGGCAATACCCAAAGAGCAGTGGGAAGAGAGAACTTGTATATTGTGCAATACAAGGGCAATTGAGACAGAAGCACACTTTATCCTCTATTGTCCTAAGTTCATGAATATTCGATCCAGATACGAAGGACTCCTAAACAGCGGGTCCATGGTAGAGCTATTTGCGGAAAATAAAATAAAGGGCTTGGGGGAAATGCTATCTCAGATCAGCGGGAAGAGGAGCAACCTCTTAAAAGAATTCAGGAAGCCCGCTACGGTCTAAGGTAGTTTGGTACAATTATGTGGTCCCATAGCCCTACCAATCTCATGGACGTAATTAAAATCTTTCAATTTCAAAGTGTAGAACAAGACATGGTCAACATGGATTTGGGCATAATTTCCTTGTTAAGGACAAGGTAGAGTCGTACTCGAGCAAAAGAAGCTTTGACGGTAAAACTAAGAGCTTAAGTCTCTTAGGTATATTCTATTTATGTTTATATAATAAATAGAGGAGAATGCTATTAAATTGGATATGGCTCCTCTTTATAAAATAATATTTTATTATAAATATTGAAAGCTTGCACTTCTTATAAAGTCATCCATGCTAAACATTGAAGAAAATATTTTTCCCACGATGGCCAAAAGGAGTTCGATAAAAATGTTTGTAGTTGGAAGGAAAGAGCATTAAGAAGGGGAAAGCAGGTGGATAGAGATTGGGGAGATTATGATTTCCAAACATATCCAAATGGCACTTGATCAAAGATAGGTAGTTGATTGCAGAGGAAGCATAACGAATGAATAGGAGCTTCGTGGAATGTTGAGAAGGTGGTAAAATTGCAAAGCAGCTCTATTTAAAGGCTACATAGTTGAGATCGTTGAGCTCGATAAACCTTACTAAAAAGGTGAACGTTGGAGTTCACTCCAAGAGGGGAAAGATGTGGGGAGGAAATTTCCTCAATTAGTTACTGAAGCTTTTAAAGACTTAAAAGCCTCACATTGGGGAGGTATCATCAAAATGTGGATATGAAATATGCCCAATTCATGTAATTCTCACTCGTAGCACTTGGATAAGGTAGTTTTTATAAAAACATATTAATTCGTATAGCTTCCTAGGATTTTACTATGTATGAACTTCATCATATGTATGTTTTGATTACATATTTGAGTTCCTCTTTTAAAATGACACATTTTCGAAAAAATGACACCCAATTTCAAGTTTATATGCAAGAGTTATGGCCTCTTGAAGTTAAAAGGATTTTTTTGTTGCAGAACCACCCATGGAGGCAAAGTGGCAGGTGCACAAGCATCAGTAGCAATTTTACAACTTAGTTGTAGTTGCGCTTGTAGTTGAGCAAACATTAGTGGTGGTTTCATAACCCTTTTGGTGATTGTGCAACTGCCTATCTACAGATACTCGCAATTTCGCCATGCATCCAGAAACATGGATTGAAACAGTTGCAAATATTTCAACTTCCACAATCTGTTTCTTGGACTTCTTGGCAATTTCTTGAGGCAGAGGGAATAAGTATAGGTTTGATGGATGTAAGGGAGCTGAAGAATCACAGAGTCACGGAATTTGATTCCCATGATAAGTTTTAACAAGTTAAGAGTCTTTGTTCGGAATTCAATTGTGAGTTTCCTAGTTATGAGTGATTATCTTTTGTAATGTTGTTAAAAGGGTCTAAAAGTTGCTAAACAATTCTTGTGCAATCTTTGGAGAGAGTATGTGTGAAGCTTTGTTCCATAAAGGGACATTAATGGCAATAACTATTGGAGCAACAAGCTTATCACACAGGAAATAATATTATAATATTGTATTCGATATTATATTCAACATGAATTACAATCAATACTAAGGCTAATAAATAGCCATGGAAATAGAAAACTGACCTCCTACAAACCAGGAAGTCACACAACCAAACAACCCGTTAATATCATTACGGGTATAACAAAAATATATTCTTGAAACAATATAACAAACCTATATTATTAATAATGAGTTACAATGTAACTCATATTAATAATATTACAATATATGCACTTATTAATAATGAGAGCACTATAATATTTTCCTTACATTCCCCCCCTTAGTGCGAACATGGGGAAAACACCATCTTCAACCAAGCAGCATGCCACTCCGTAGCCTGCACATGGTCTCGATCCTCAACACCGACTATCGAAACTACATCATCCAGGGACCATTCGCCCTATTAGATGAATATATGAATTGGGACCGTTCAACTAATTCACATCAACCATCAAATCAGTTTGATCAAGAACACTTCCTGCAATAGTATCAATGGTACAATTTAACATCACGGGGGACACAAGTACTACACTGCACACAGGAACATGGATGTTCATTTGTTCTTATTCATCACACAAGACACAAAGATGTCACTAAAGCAGTTTGCGGCCTCTGGGGTAGTGACGAACTCGAGGACGTTGATTGTCCTCCTACCTCCGTTTCCTCCATCCTCCAAAAAGAGGATAGATGCTCAAAACAGATAATCTTCATCACACTTGAATAATTAATAGGTTCATTGTCACTTGCAGAATTAGAAGTATCATCCCAATCTTCTTCAGCAGCTAAAGCCTTTTGTTCCAACATATCATCTGTAATGCCCCCTCCTGGGACATCGAAAAACACATCAATCGTGACTAGAATTTTAGGGTAAATTTTTTTTTTTAAAGAGAATACTTAACCACGCATATACAATTGTCCAAAATTAATTAGTTTAACGAAATCGGTTTACCCAATTTGCTCAATCACTAACCCCAAATGATTTTATTTCTTTAAATTCTATTAAGTTACTAGAGACCCCCTAGAAGGAGTCTACACCCCTTTCAAATTTATTAGATTTCCCCCTTTTTATTTTATTTACCCCACACACAACTCTTAAACTTTATTTTCCATTCACATTAAAATGCCCATGACTTAAAAGTGAGCAGGGATGATTTTGAACCTTAGGATTAGAGAGCTCTCAACCCTTGATCTTATTTTGCCCTAAACTTCTTTATCTCTTTCTTTTCTCACATTATTTTCTTTCATTTTGTTTATTTATTTTTTTGTGTCTCCTTTGAGCAGGTGGAGGAGTTTGGTAATCTCATGGGTTGAAAGGATACTACCCTAATTTCATTTGTCAATGGAAAACAAAACAACAGAACCATTGTTAGAGCACCCTTGTTTGGCGGTTCTGTGTGGGGAGAGGAAGGATCCACGTGAGGGAGGGGATGTGTCTTGCTTGAAAACGGAGTGAGGAAGAAGGCGGCATGGTAGGGGCCGCGTGGGTAAGGGTTGCAGCAAGGGGGAGAGGTGCACAGTGGGCAGGATAGGGGGACGGCCAGGTGGAGGAAGCGGCAGGGAGGGGGGCGACAGATGGAGGGACAGGCAGGAACAGGGGACAGGGGGGTGGCGCGGCAGCGGCGGGACGGGCAGAGGCGCGGCCGGGGGAGTGGCCGCAGGGGGGACAGGGTTTGGAAGGTGTGGGGCGGGACAGGCCCGCGCCAGCGGGTCTATACAAACACGCAGGGGTGGGGGGACCGAACCCCCCCACCATTTAGGTTTTTTTTTGTTTTAAAAAATACACGTTTAGTTTAAATAAAATTTCTTATTCCAAGTTTTATATATTATATTTATTTATATAAATAAATCATTTTATCAAATAAATAAGTATATATATATATTTATTGCCATATAAACAAATGACTATGTTTAAAACAGCAGGTAAATAATATACTCTAAATGAGTGTGTATTTATATAAAGGAATTTTTTTCTAGGTTTATATGAACATATCCCTTTTGTAAAAAAAATATAAATCTATATATTAAAATGCCACCACAAAATAATTCCTTTTCTAAAACAAGAGAAATATCGTTTTGCCTTTTGTAAAAAAAAACAGCAATATATTCATTTGCATGAAATAAAAAACGGATTTCTAAAACTATGGTAATCCAAAACTGGATATGAGCATTTTACAAGTGAATTAGTTTCTTCCATGGTTAAACAAGATCAACTTTCTTTTCAAATGTCAATAAAGAATAATTCATATTCTTAACATGAGAGATTCACAACATAGAATGCATACATATCAACAAGAAGGCAAAATTCCACATATATATATTTTCTTTCATTTCAAAAGGAGACTACATACAAGCACAAGCTATATTTCATTCATTGTTCTTTACATAACTTTCAATACATCTCCATGCAAACTATGCAATAACACAAAGGGAACAACTTAGCAACTATTTCCCAAGATTGAAGTAAGGCTTTTAAAATACAAATAAAGGAAAACAAATTTCTTGCAAGTGGTTTCCACACCACCAAGAAGATACTTTGCAAAAAGGTTGGTCACCCTTCAAATAGCCATAGTTGAGTTACAAAAACAAAGGAATGCCAATAAGGTGAATGAGAAAAGAGTGCTCCAAGATGACAAGGGATTCCAAGCTTGAGATACATCCTTCATGCCTGCAAGAGATCCAACAAGAAGAAGGAGCTTATTTGCCACCCAACCATAGGCATCATCACATGCCTATCCCAAGGTTGGGATGCATGCTAGCCTCCCCCAAGCCCATGGGAAAGAGGATAGCTACCAAAACTTGCACAAGGTGGAGGATAAAACAATGAAACAAGCATACAAACATAAAAATTCACAACACAAGACTCCAACTTACAAGGAGGAAAAACCCATGTTCATCCTCCAAAAAAGGGGAAGAGAGGAGAAAGTTCTCCAAAAATAAGCATCAATATTATTTGCACACTGAACACATCTTCTTAACCTCCTTATTGCTCCTTATTCAACACAAGACCCTCATTATTCCTCCCCCTTTCTCCTAATCTTCCTTGGAAGGATTTTCAAACCCCAAAAGGGGGTTTCCTTACCAAGGATGGGGAAGGAGATTCAAGCCAAATGAATCAACTTCCCCACCTCAACCCTTGAGGGGAAAAACAATAAGGTCATACAAGGCTTGGCCATCAAGCCTTGAGGATTGAGAGGGAAAATTCCCTCTCTCTTCCCCCACACTCCAAAACTCCATCATGCCATATGATGGAGGGAGTAAAAACACACAAACAACACTACAAGCTACAATCAACAGTAACAATTTTAAGCAAATCAAACTATCAACTAAATTAAAGCAACACAACAATAAGATCTAAGAGCCTACCTCAAGGAAAGCTCTCCAAAAAGCTTCATAACTTCAAGTTTTCCACTCTTAGCTACAAGCAAATCCCAAGCTCCAAATCACCCAAGCATCCAAACAAGAAAATCCAAAGAAAAAAAGTCCCTTTCCTTTCCCATGAATGAGAATTTGAAGAGGAGCAAACAAGCATTCTCACAAATGAGGGGGTGACATGTGTCACCCTTCTCCCTCCTCATGGTCAAAGATGCCAAAACAAAAGAGAGAAAGGGTAAAATTATCTTTTTGCCCTCTTCTCCCAAATTCCCTTAAATGTTAGCAAAACAAAACTAGTTGAACTTTTGATAAACACACAAATCCACATCTCTTCCATGGATGTGACAAAACAAGGGTAGAAAGGGAGGGAAAACTCCCTTTAGCCTTGAAAACAAGCCCCCCTACCCATTAGGTAGGGTCCAAGGGCTCATTTTTGTGATAGGGGGACTCCCAAGCTACAAAGGGGTCCCCAAAAATGCCCAAAATACCCTAATTTCGGGTTTTTCATTTTGGCACAAGGGTAGAGGGTGTGGGGACCACCCAAGGGTCTCACATGTGACCCTAAACCCTTGTGATTAAGAGACTTATTAACAAAAATCAACAATTTAAAAGAAAGTGGGATTATTAACTCCCAAAGCAAGTTTACCACTTAACTAGCAACCCTAATCCAAATCTAATAATTCAAAGCAAAATACTTTACATACATTGGGGTCACTCATAGTGCCCAAAATTAATAATCATCTATCCTAAGGCTTCACACAGTGAACATGGCTAGGACTCAGCCCGTGGGTTGCTTGTGCAAGATTGAGTAGCTGGCCTGAATCCCACGTTCTCCTGTAAACCTGTCACCTGCACACTCATTGCACACATTAACCGCACCTGTCCGATACAATATAATTAAGTGACATAGTAAGATATAAATGCATGCTAAACTAACCTAACATCCTACTGAAATCAAGATGCGACAACGTGCACAATTATATTCCACATTCCAAAAGTTAAACAAGATGATAAAGTGACATATAATCCCACCATGCAACAACTATCCACCAATATAATTAGGTTTCCAAGCACATCATATTCATTAGTTTCCATGTCGTAACAAGAAAATGCGACAATAAAGAAATTATGCTAAATTGGCGCTATACGCCTGAATGTCACACGTCTAATATAATCAAACATCTAAATATAATGTCCAAGATATCACCAATCACTGTCAAAACATGTCTATGAGCAAATAAACAACCAGCTACTGAGCTATAAAAAGTGTGGGCACTACATCATCTAAGAGATCTTGAGCTCTTTTCTTACAATTCACAAAACCATGTCCCGGTTGTTTACAGTAATGACACAAAAGATGTTTCTTTGACAATACAAACTTTTTTTTACCTTTCTGGAATGATGATTTATTGTTTGCAACCATGACAGTTTCTTGTTCTGGTATACACCTTTTAGTATTTCTTCCTCATCGAGCAACGAGGAAATTAAATTTTCCAAATTGGGATTGATCTTACTAAGAGTAAAAACAATACTCGAATATTCTTTTGGCAAACTATTTAGTAAGATTGCTTTAGCATCTTCTCCATCTACCTCTACTTTTATTCCTGCTAATTGATTTAAAATGGATCGAAACTTACTGATATGTTGAACCATATTGTCATTTTCTCCCATCTTTAGCCCAAAAAGTTTTTGCTAAAGCACCATTGCTGCACTACCTACTTGAGATCCAAATAACTTGTTCAATGTCACCCAAATGTTATAAGATGACTTGGTCAGATCAATATAATGCAAATATGCATCAGAAAGACCAAGGTCGATAATTGCTATTGCTTTTCGATCCTTACTTTCCCATTTCACTGCTTCATCTACATCATTCGGTTTTTTAATTTTTCCCTCGACAATGTCCCATAAGTCTTTATTAATCAATTGTAATTGGGTTCGTACTTGCCATGTGTGGAAGTCTTTACCATCAAATCTTTCAATTACATTTATCTTTTCCATTTGAAATTCCACAAAATCAGGAAACTTGAACCAGACAATAATAAAATCTTTATAGTGGCAGAGATACTTGATTTTAATAAAAGAAATATATCAGAACTTGACAGTTAACCGACTCACCAATATAAGCTAGCAAATTTTGGAATGATAGGAATTAGAATACAGATCGCTCAACGAAAATTTCATTATTCAGGGATCTGCTAATAGTGACCACGCATTTCAATGCTGAGAATATTGCTTGAACCTTTGTATCGACTGTAGTAAAGATCTTGCTTGCATATATCCGCAGATGCAAAACCAGCTGACCAAATTATTCAATACAAAGTTACAAAGTGACAATATCAAATGATTTTATACTAAAGCAAGTCGTCGATTGAAGACTGCATGCACAACTATTTAATCTGCTGTGCACATATATTCTCCTCAAAGCTGTCCTGCATGTTGGTTTGTAGCTCAAGTTGAAGATGATCGGGCTGTGCAAAGCCAACAAAGTAGATCTCTAAGCTTGTAAGATAGAAGCGGCTCCACTTCTGAAGATCAAATACTATATTTGAATGCAGTAGATCAACATGCAGACCATTAACAATGATGCTTCTATGTTGTAATTTGCCTCTGGAAGAACATCCTTGGTCTTGCATTCTAGAAGCCTTCCACGTTTTCTACACTACAACTTTCCATCCTTTGACCCGATAAACCATCAATGGAGTTGGTTGTGTGCAATAAGAGGACGTTCTGACAAGGAAGGACGTGCTATTGAATAACACAGAACTACACACACGTTGTTAGATCAAAATCTCATAAAATGCCACCTCGTACAGTCTGTACTGCATACACGCAATCCCTGAATACTCATGTTACCTCCACTTCAATATGCATGCATGTCAATCAAGGATCCCACTAATTTTTCTACTTTAAAAAACATACAATCCCTTCTGCCAGAAAATTGTTTCCAAAGAAAACACCGAAAGGGTCTATTTGATTTGTAATGTGAAATTACCACGTGAGCAAGCTAGGCAGAATTAAATGCGAAGATAAAAGAATCTAACCAAGTATTCAGAGGAACTAGACGGCAATAAATTATCACAGATTCAGATCAATTAAACCTCCTCTACGAAGAACTCATTCTCAAACACAGTGCATCTATCATTGATCAACAATTTTTCCCATCTCTTCAATTATCTAACATGCTTCCTCCAAGGGCACGAGCAGATCCACATATGAGCAGGCAACGATCAGTTATCTAAACGTCTCTGCATAGTTTGAAGTCATTTACAGGGCTCATACGTATCCAAAGGCCATCGTTGTACTCGCTCTGATACCAAATATTGGAGCAACAAGCTTATCACACGAGAAATAATATGTATAATATTGTATTCGATATTATATTCAGCATGAATTACAATCAATACTAAGACTAATAAATAGCCATGGAAATAGAAAACCAACCTCCTACAAACCAGGAAGTCACACAACAACAAGCTTATCACACAAGAAATAATATTTATAATATTGTATTCGATATTATATTCAGCATGAATTACAATCAATACTAAGGCTAATAAATAGCCATGGAAATAGAAAACCAACCTCCTACAACCCAGGGAGTCACACAACCAAACAACCCGTTAATATCATTACTATCATTACGGGTATAACAAAAAAATATTGTTGAAACAATATAACAAACCTATATTATTAATAATGAGTTAGAATGTAACTCATATTAATAATATTACAATATATGCACTTATTAATAATGAGAGCATTATAATATTTTCCTTACAATAACTTGTTTCTCCCATTAAAAAAAAGGCGTTCCAAGTTTTCCATACGGAGAGATACAGAACATGGGCAAGAATATGCAACTATATATCCAAGTAATAATTGTATCAATAAACCCAAAAGCTTTCAGACTGCATCTATCAAAAAACGTAAGAGATGGCCAGCTTGATGAATATGCTCAAATATTTAGTGGTGTAGGGGATGTCTGATTTTTTCAACTGCAATTATATTGTCAGCGATGTGTTTGATGGACAAATACTGAGAGCCAGTAATCAGTTTTGAAAAATGAGGATTTAATCGGAAGGCAATCAGTTTCGAGAGGATCTTGTACACAATATTACAGAGCAATAGGCCAGTAGATTCATATTCAGCACAATTTGTTTATTTCTTCTAGATTCTTCAATGAGGGCGGTAAAATCATCCTTAATAATATCCGATTACAGATGATAGAAAAATGTCAGGACTCGGGGCCTTGTCTAGCTCAAAGGAGAACAAAATATTTCTCACTTCCCCTATAAATACACACCCTCATCAAGCTAAATAATCATAAATTTTAGTGAGGACAAAATGATAAACTTTTCTTAAGCTCTTTGTTGTTATGGGATCATTGGCTGCTCTGTTAGCAAATTACTGAAGGAATTAGTAGCATACTCGAGCATTCAAAACAGTTCCGTAAGAAAATTGTGTCCACAACTCCTTCGTGGATCCAAAAAATCGTGTCCAAAACTCCTTTGTTGACCCATTGAACATGAGACTGTTGTCTTAAGTAAACATTTGTTCTCAACTGATTGGTTGTAACATTTGTTCCTGCTTGCAGTCCTGTAAAATTTGTCTTCGATTTCTGAAGATGGTTTGCTTTTTAACAGTAATATACTCGCTTGTTTATTCTATTATTACTTTTCACAATACTCTTATTCTTATTCTCCGCTGATGCAAAAGTTGCTGATGTTTTGAGATTTACCTTTGATATCCGCAATTTATTGTACAGAATCGCCTGTTATTGCCAAGACATGTTGCAATCTATCCATATCACCAGAATTCAGATTTGCTAAGGAGATAACAGGATTTTTCTCAAAATATTGAGTTCTACTTTTGCCAGGAACAATGTTTTTCTTAACATATGGTTTGTTTGGCCAATGGATCCCTTCAATTCTTGGGGCAATTGTTCTGTGACAATCTTTGAAGTTGGAACTGAGGTTAAGAGGGGCAAACCCTTGTTATGCAACCATGCGCATGGCACATTCTTCACCTAAGACGGATATTTTCATAGTCAATATGACAAGAGGTTCATCGAGATTCAAATTGATGCGTAGTTACGAACCCCAGGTTTCTTAGTGAAGTCCACGGCATGATACATTCCCAATTGCAAACCCCATCTTCCTAGGAATGTTTTTGTAGAGCTTAAGAATATTAGACTGATATCGTAGTTGGTCAAGGTCTGTAGCTCCTCTATCAGATGGAAAGCCAGAGACCTATGCTTCATAAAGAGTACAGATCTGTTGATGAACTTAAGGCCCTCCTTAAAAAGCGCTCTCTCTCTCTCTCTTCAAGCATCATAAATATCTCAATAGATCTCATGGGTTTCCAGTTTTTTTCAACTAATACCAATAGTGTTTAAGGTCCAGACCCGATTTTCAACATGGTGAAAGAGACCTTGGGAGTTTCAATCCCCATGGAGCAAAGAGAACAGGACATTGTTTTTTTAGCATTATAGATTAGAAATTGCTGAAGATGTTCTTTGCATGGCTAGAGAGATTCATTTGAAATAACTCTCCTTAGATCAGGTCTTATAGAGGAGGCCATGAACCCCAGGAAAGTGGCAGATCTGCTCAAACAAGAGGAATTTTGGAAACCAAAACAGAAAAGCAGGTAGAAGGAAAAGAAGCTTGAGGAAAGAGGACTACAGGCATTAATGAAGGATGGCGCAGATCAAAATTACAATCATTATACTGACATGACAATATGTAATCCAAATGAATATGTTATTTAATATGAACACCTAGAATTTGAAGGATTTTCTACAATACACTTAAAGAGGTAAGAAGCTACGGCATAGTCTGTAAATTGGAGGGTAAAATCAGGAAAATATCAGAATTATTAAACAAGTGACATCACCATCTTCAACAACATAACATTAACATTCATAACAATCATAACGTATTATTGCCATACAACATTCATTAGACAATGTCTTGTATTCAACAATAGAATTAAAGGCTAACAAGAACAAGCTACAGATAACAAGAAGGGTTGTCTTCTGCTCATTTAGCTAACAGAAAAATCAGCTCACAGAAACTATTACATCACAGGAAAATGATCGCACAATTCAAATTAACAAATTCAATTCAAAAAATGTAATAACATCAATTGACACAAAGATCAAAGGACAGAGACGGGGATCCACATAACAAATATATAGGACAAAGAAGTTGATGATATCTACAGACAACTAAAACCAGAAACATGAATCTGAGCAAATCATATAACCCATTGCGTATAGAGATAAAAATAACAAACAGCTCATGGAGTGAATATCAGTTCATGTTCCAATGTAAACAATCAAGCAAACACGTGCTTATAGTCGAGAGATTAAATTGCCATAATTCCAACTCACATTTGAATCCAAACAACTAATCTACCCTCAAATCACACACAATCAAAAAACAGTCTTAAGCAAAATAAAACCCATATCACTTTTGGATCCAACAATCATTTTGTTCTGACATGCAGTCAGTCAGATCAAATATGTTGAGTCGATATACATTTATTATCATAAAATGCAATACAAATCACAGATACAGATGACACAATGACCATAATTATTTAAAATGCTTCAAGTTCTGCTATTAAATTGTTTCATGGATTTCCCATTAGCATAGCCAGCCAAAAGCACATATACCGAGTTTTTGACACACATTATTCAAAACCTACGAAATCACACATCTACAGAGTCTTTGTCAAAAAACTACATGAGTCATCAATCAGAAAACACACATTAGAGACCCAGTCACACACAGCCTAAAACCCACCACGGAGTCGAAGCACCAGATGGAGGGTGGACTCTTTCTGAATGTTATAATCAGCAAGAGTACGTCCATCCTCAAGTTGTTTGCCAGCAAAAATCAGCCTCTGCTGGTCAGGAGGAATGCCCTCCTTATCCTGTATCTTGGCTTTCACATTATCAATAGTGTCAGAGCTCTCAACTTCCAGAGTAATAGTCTTCCCAGTCAAAGTCTTCACAAATATTTGCATACCACCTCTTAGCCGAAGCACGAGATGGAGCGTGGACTCCTTCTGGATGTTATAATCAGCCAATGTTCGTCCATCTTCCAGTTGTTTTCCAGCAAAAATGAGCCTCTGCTGATCTGGAGGGATCCCTTCCTTGTCCTGGATCTTGGCTTTGACATTGTCAATGGTGTCGGAGCTTTCAACTTCCAAAGTAATGGTCTTTCCGGTCAGGGTTTTCACAAAGATTTGCATGCCTCCTCGAAGACGGAGGACCAGGTGGAGGGTGGATTCTTTTTGGATGTTGTAATCTGCAAGTGTACGCCCATCCTCCAGCTGTTTTCCAGCAAAAATAAGCCTCTGCTGATCAGGGGGAATTCCCTCCTTGTCCTGGATCTTGGCCTTTACATTGTCAACAGTATCGGAGCTTTCCACTTCGAGGGTAATGGTCTTTCCAGTCAAGGTTTTCACAAATATTTGCATCCCTCCCCTAAGACGAAGGACCAGGTGGAGGGTGGATTCCTTTTGGATGTTGTAGTCTGCCAGGGTGCGTCCATCCTCCAGTTGTTTACCAGCAAAAATGAGCCTCTGCTGGTCAGGTGGAATTCCCTCCTTGTCCTGGATCTTTGCTTTTACATTGTCAATGGTATCAGAGCTCTCAACCTCCAGAGTGATTGTCTTGCCAGTGAGGGTCTTGACAAAGATCTGCATGGTGAAATTAATACTATAAACCTTAGATAACCTGCAAAACAACATGTCGACAGAGTTAAGAATGAATATCAGAGCTGTAGTTGAAGATTTATTCAGAAAATATAAGCTTCTAAACAAAAAAAATATTAACATTTATAAGTTAGATTTCTAAGATAATTTCCACATGTTTTCATTTGTGAAACATAAATCTAGATATCTACTTTCAATCCTCTATTTTAATGATGTTTTTTGGTGCTTCATGGAGGAATAGGGTCTACACATGTCTTTGGAAAGGAATAAGGCATACACACCTCTTCAGGGAGGAATTATCAAGAAAACCTCTAAAACGACAGCCCTAAACACAAAAGAAAAACAGAGTCTGCAAAACTTTAAATATCGATGGGGTTCTCATAATAAAAACCATACTTCATGCCCTAAAATAGATCTTAAATTCATCCATAAATAGACAAAGCGCAAAAATCTGTCGCATAAATTTAAAAAAAGAAATCCATTTTACAAAACCCTGGTAAAAAAAATGATCAGAAGACCCGAGAGAAAGATACTGTTCCGGTCCACAAAAGACAAAATTGAAAGCCATGCTGAAAAGTCCAAAGAAAATATCTCATTGAAATGTTAAAAAAGGGGTAAGAAAAAGGTGTAAGCTAGGATTGCGAACTTTTCTAGACTATAAAGTCTACTCCTAAATTGTTGATTTGGAAGTTTTTAGTAACAGCTTTCATGGGACCATAGAGAGACGAAATAAGTTAAGGCGAGGCGATTCAGATGAATCCCTCATAAAAAGAGGCTTATGTTTGAGACTCTGACCTCACCGAGACAAAATCTGATTCAAAAAACCTAACGAGCAGAAACCTTTAGAAGAAAAACCCTAGAAAACAACTGATATTTAGCAGCATAAGCGAAATCAAAATCCTCGAGAAGCCAAACATTTCAATCTGTAATCAATAACGCAAGATCAAAGAAAGAGAAAAAACGTACCTGCAGTCCGTAGAAGAAAGCCGCCTTGCAAAAAATCTCGAGCAGATAAGAGCGGAGAAGTATGTGACGAGTGCTTATTTTATGGATGAGAGAGACGAAGAGGTTTGTATTTATAACGCTGGAGGAGGTCCACCTTTAGCCATCGGCGTCGGCAATGCTACAAACACCGACAACTTTTGGAATTTTTGCATAACATATACATACCGATTCCAACAATTACAAAATTTGGAATCTTTTGAAATTTTTGCTAATAAGCTATTTGAAAAAAGTGGAAAGCATGGACAATCATCGTTGGACCATAATGGTTATAAAGGATAAACCTAGAGCGCAGAAAGAAAACTTGGATGAAGCAGAACATCAAATGGATGGAGAAGTGGGGCATCCACTTCCAAGAGTGCCCTAACAGCAATAGGGAAATAAAAAATTATGTGGCAGAGAAGTTTAGGAACATCATGTGGACAGAAAATATTGGTCGTAAGAAAGCACACTATATCAAATATTTCAACCCCACTTGGGCTCACAATAACAAAGCTTATTTAAGGGTGGATATCAAAGGTAAGGCTAGGATTATTTTGGCTCAGTTGAGGACCGGGTCACATCATCTTCGTTGTGAAACGGGCAGATGGACTATTCCCAAAGTAGAGTGGGAAAGGAGAACTTGTCTTTTCTGCAGTACAGGGGTTGTTGAAACAGAATGGCACTTCATCATGGAATGCTCAACGTATGATGACATCCACTTCCAGTATGAAAATGACTTACAAGTGGACAACCTAGATGAGTTATTTGAGGAAGCAAAGCTTCAAAGGATTGTTGGTTTTGTGCTCAAGATTCACAGTAGGTGAGAGGATTTGGAAAAGAACTTGGTTTCAGCTTAATGTTTCTGCTTTTCTTGGTCCCTTTGACTCTTCAGTCACGTGGACGTCATTAAAATCTTTCATTTCATTTCCTCTCAAGGTGAAGGTTTAGGGTATTTAAAGATTGAAGGAAGATTATTACACCCTCTAGATGTTAAAAGTGGCTCTTACATTTAATATTCGTTAAACTAGCAATCGCCCTTAGGATGTGCAATAGATACGTCGATAGGTGGAGTGAGGTATGCATAGTAAAAAGTAGAATGAAAAACACAAACATGTAAGTTAAAGTATTAGGTCACGGGTGTCGTTGTCAGTGGTTAAAACCTTCCACTACAAAGGCATCCTCATTCTTTGCATGCCTTTCTCACGCATACACAATTAATTGAAGTTCTCTATTGTCTTAGGCTTGATATCGGAAAAGAATGCCATAATGATTCTTTCAGCCAATATTTTTCCCATTGTTATGTTGATGAAAATCCTCGAATTTGTCATCTTTTGTCACAAACACACAAATCAATGATTAATATGTTCTAAAAATCATTGAGTGAGTACGGTAAAAAATGAATTCATCATTAAAATTTGTACCACTAAGATGAGTATCAATGCACACTACTAACACTTGAAATGTATTTAGGAATATGAGCAGTTTATATGGTACTAAAGTGTTGATATTGAAGTTGTGTTATTAATTGTGTGTAAATTGCTTGTGTGAATAATATTCACAAGAGTATGGAGTCGAGTCTAGAGTCATAATTGTACCTAGAAAATTAAGATATAGTAAGAGGAAGAGATTTGGTATATAGAGATTAGAAATTTGTTTGTTCCTTGTCAGTAACCACAAACTACTAATAGGATAAGATAAGAAGCAAAATACCATTTGTTAGTCTTGGAATGGTTTCGTTTTTGTGTTTCTACTAAAACCCCATCATTGAAAGATACAAACATGAGGAAGGCCAACAATCTCTCTCTATACATATAGTTGAATCAATTATAAAATAAAACATATGACTAAGAATTTTTTTATACAAACACAGGATTTATTTTATAATTGCAATGGAATGTTTGAGGTGTTGTGTAATGAAGATATTGATAGGGAAGTATTGAAGAAGTCGAAGTTGAAGAATTGAAGGTGAAACATTGAAGGTGGGGGAGAGGGGTGATGAAGAAGTGGCTCGAGGGAGAAGAATTATTGTGGTGGGGAATTTATTAGAGGGAATATATATGATCCTCTTTTTTCTTCTTACAAGTCATATACATGGACAACATGTCATTTTCATGAAATACTCAAGGGAGAATGGTGGTGAAATGTGTTGATATTTGAGGCAATGAACTCTAGAGATACTTGTGAAGGGGGTGTGAGTAATCCCCTATCATTCTATGAAATACTTCCAATTTCAACAATTACTTTTTGCAATGGCAACCCTTTGTGTTTTTGTGGATAGTTAGAGCCAACCCCATGTTGATTGGAATTCACTTATCCATACGACTAAGAACAATAGAGAAAGGGAGATGTTGGGGGGACTTGGCATACCATGTCACGCCAATGTAGTTGTTGAATTTGATAACCATAAAACATGTTTGTTGTCATGTTAAATGTCTAACATGTAAAATTTAAAATTTTGGTCATGACAACCAAACTCACACTTGAAATCCCCTTTGTTTATCAATGTAAACATTTCCTCCAGCTAGCATTTTCAACAGTGTCATCCTCATTTTCTCGAGAGGAACGGGCTAACATGATTTTCAAGTGTGTTTCATGTGCAAATAAGTGTACCTAACTTGATTTGTGCGGTGTACTGAGATCTAAGAAAGAATAGTGTTCTCAAAGGCTTCAAAAGGGATATTTTTTGGTCTTCTTTTCACACGAGGACATCCTTCGGAAGCTAACTGCAAGGGAAAAACCCATCTGGATTTTGTTTGGAAAATTAATAAGATGATCCAAGGAAATTTAGGAAGTTTATGTGGAGCCATGAGAGGTTGGGGAACTTTCAAGTAAAATTGGGGTCTTTTGGGCAAGGCGCCAGAAAAATGTTTGAAAGGAGCTATTCACCTTGTTCGAAAGGTTTTAGAAGCCTTAGGAGGACTTGGGAAGCTAGATAATAGGCATTGGAAATTTGACAGAGCCCTGTTTCGTGGGTGTTTTAATCAAAATAGAATTCTAGGAGTATAAATATGTGGAAATGTGTCCATCAGTGCCAACACAAGAACCTTTTTACAAGGTGGAACTTATTCAAAAGGTTTCAAATGCCTAGGAAAGAGTTAGGAGCCTAACCAAAGGTAAAAATAAAAACTTCATTTACTAGCACACATGCATAGGTAAAATTGGAAAATGGATTGAAAAGTAAAATTGTAAGTTGAATTGGGTCTTGAAAATGTTGGTAATGAACTTAGAGGGTCTTTTAAAGTCAAAATCATATAAGATTGGCCCTCTGAAATCCATGTCTTTCTCTCAAGCCTAAAAATCCACTCCTTAGTCTATTTTCACGTTGAGTTTGATGACATCAGCATGGCCACTCAACTTTTGAGCATGGATGTCCTTTATCCCTTTGTCCCTTGGTGCAACGAGACATGGGGCAGTCCAAAATGTGCTCCCCCTATGGAGATAACTTTTCGTCACTCAGAATGATGACTGGGGATGTTATAAAAGTGTAATCAACTCACCATTTTCAAAAAAATATGACCCACTCCTCATGAGAGCCTCACCCATGGTGCATTTTAGAGAGGTTGATGTTCTTTTGTCCCCTATTTTTTAGGGTTGCAACCACACCTCCAACCTCCACCAGACCTAGGTTAGCTAGTTTGAGTTTAAGGTGAGTTAAATGGAGCCAATAAGAGTTGAAATGAATTTGAAAGAAGTACAACTTAATACTTATCCATTTTTGTGTTTCATTGTGATTTTCTCTTCCCTTATTTTTGTTGTAGTGTAGTTATGCTGCCAAAATTTCTTCAAACATCCTTCATACCAAAACCCTTTTTGCTCATATTTCACAAACCCCTTGTCGGGTTATCATGAGATTTTAACACTAGTTCCTTCTCAAAAATGCCTTTAAAATGAATCCAACCTTGCATCCAATAGTGTTCTACATTATTTTTAATGGCCAAATAATTTTTCCTGAAATAAAAGACTCATTTTTCAAATATACAGAGTTATTGTGATTAAAATCATCCAAAAATTGGAGCAAAACATCCTTGTGAAATAACAAAAATTTTGAAACCACTTTCATTCCATTTCGACACCGGGAAGATCCGCTTCTAAAAATAGTAAGTCTTCTTATTCCTCACTTCCTATAAATAGTAAGTGTTGCAAGTAATTCATTTTCAGAGTTGTTATTTCCCTTTGAACATCAAGGAAATTCAAAAGTGCCAAATTAAGCAAATGATAACTAAAATGGGATTATCAAAATAAGGCTCATTAAAAATATTAAGTGTCAGGATATTGGTTAAGAAACAAGGAGGTTGAGCCTCTCGTGCCAAAGGAAGAACACTTGGATAAATTTGAAACAGTTTCAAAAACATCTTTGGTGAACAACATTCCAATTTTGGAAATTCTCATTCTGAATGGACTTTCTCAATGCTTACAAATCCCCACCTGTAACAATGTGGTGATCACCTCTCGGGATCTTTCCTCATAGGAATAGAGATGGAACATTTCATACTTACAAAAGATCGATAGTTGAATTATGGCTCAGGTGGAAAGGAAGCCCTCTTGGTTCCCTAAAATTGGTCTAAGAGTGATTTCCATCTCATCATATAGGTTGATCAAAAGTTGGAAGCATTATCCATTCAGTCTCTCTCTCTCTCTTCTTCACCCATATTAGATTAGAGGATTTGGTCTTGTACTCCATTACGTCTCACAGATCACCATGGTCATTTGGTGACAATATTACCAATATCACCCCGTACGAGCAATTTTTCTCATTGTGCATACCGGGGTGCATCAAATGCAAGAAAGATCATAGGGACATGGAAACGCTTCAAATATTGGAAGGTTGGTTCAAGTGGAATAAGGATTTTCTCATTATTTTTAGTGGTCTATTGATCATGTGCTTCTCACTCCTCTCATGGTACCTAATCGGGCTACGAAATTTGATCATTCAGAGGAGTCCCAAAAGAGGAGTTTTGTGAAAGAATGAGTGCACTAGGAGGCTTCATCAAGTTCATGAAGTGGTCAAAGGATCAGAAGTTCACTAGATTGCATCTGTACAAAGTAACTTAGAGATTATTCATTCTGCATCTCTCCTCTCTCTGTTCTCTCTCTCTCTCTCTCTCTCTCTCTCTCTCTCTCTCTACTTTCTAATTCTCCATTGTAAATTGTACTTTATGGCTCTTTCATCCTATTCACTTAAGTGACCATTGTAATTTTTTCATTGTAAAATTCCCCTTTTCATTGATAAGAAAGGGGATTATTTTTCTTTCCTAGAAGAATGTGAAAGGTCATAAGTGGTGGGACTATGAAAGGTCATGTGGGGGTAGATGAAGAGATAGATTGTAAAGCTATAGATTCGAATGGCTTCTCCATTCCATAGGGTTATTTTTCTTAGTTGATAGAGCCCATTGTCTTACTACAAGCAAGAAACTACAATTCTTTTATCTCCTTGTCTTATTTTTTCCTCTCCATCTCAACTTTACTCCATGAGCATGGTTACTTGTGCAATATTATGTAAATAAACTTGGATTTACTTGTGTTTTATTCCTCTTTTCTTAACATGTTGTCTTCTCATTGTTAACTTGGAAATATCATGGATTTATGTCAATAAACTCATTTTTTTATTTATTGAGTAAAACCCCCTTCTCACTTTCTCACCTCTCTCCATACACACACACCTTTCCTCCACCTCCTTTTTGCACATGGGGCTTAGCAGAGTATTCATGTGTGATCCCTGGTCGAAAGGTCACCCACGATGGTTAGAGTAGTATATATATTTCTTGTTTTCAATAAATGGAGTTGCCCCATTCCTAAACAGAGGGACCTAGTCCCTTAACATTGGTGAAAACCCCTAATTTTCCCTTGTGAGAAATTATTTCACCAACAATGCCAAGAAAAGTTGTTTTATGCCAACTTTATAGACAAAATATTTAACTTAGCAAGGTGAAAAAAAGACTTAATTGTTATCATCTTTGCATTTTTTATGTGATGCAATATTTCTTGCATATTAAATTTATCTTGATAGCTTCCAACCTGAAAAGCCCTACTTTTTAAATAGATTTAAAACTTGTGGGGATCACTATAACTACATTATTATGCTGTGTTTAATAACACAATTGTTGATCTAATATAAACAAAATGGTAAACACAGTAGAAAAATGTGGTATAAAAATAATTAAATCTAACACATATTATAAGGGTTGCATTAAATTTGATAACTTTAAATATTATTAATAAAATATACATCTAATACATTGAAACTTTACGAACATTAACTTCAAGCATACAATCAATCAAAAAAATAGTGCCAATTAAAGTTTGAGTGACCCTCTTATGAGGTGGAACAATATGAAGTGGAGAGCTACCATATTGAAAATTTATAACTTTGATTATATTTCTAACAAAACCTCTCATTCGTCACACAAGGGCACTCACAACGTAAATGGATTCAATAGGGATACAATAGGAAAATCTAGGGGAGATGGTCATCTCATTTGAAATCCCCAAACAACTCAAATCCCTCCCCCTCCATCTCTTGAAGACCTTGTAAAGACATAATCCTAAAAAAAATACATTATCATGCAAACATATAAACAAGAGTTGTGATGTTGTCTAGAATGTGTGTACCTAATAATTAAAAGGAAATCTTCAATTATCCAAAATAAAAAGTAATTTTAATTTTATTTAATGTAAAATATATCAAAAGTTATGGAAAAAGTTATATATTTTAAAGTACACAAAAGATGAAAACACAAATACAGTCAAATCAAAAAAGTACATTGATAATATATTGATGTAAATTTGTCAACAAATCAATGATAAAAAATCAATCAAATCATGTTACCATTGCTACATTGCATTAGTCATCTTATAATAAACCTAAATATAAGTTTTATATTAATAACCACTCAACTATATGATTGAGCTTTAAAAATCAAATTTCACATCTAGATTGTAATATACTCTGAAAACCTCATGTCTTTATTTCCCTTTAAACATTTTCTTTCTAGTTGATCTTTGTTCCAGTTGCTATTCTTGGCCTCATACACACAATACTATTTAGATTAAAATTAATTCATAAATGTGTTATTACAAACATATATATTAATAATTAGTACAAACCATTGTCTTATTTAATGCAATGTTTATTGAGTATTAAATTTGTCTTAATAGCCACACCCTTAGAAAACCTTACTTTTTAATGGCTTTGTGACTTTTTGAGATTACTACAATTACATTATTATAAGCATCGAACTAATACAACACTTACATGGCTACAGAGTGAGTGGCTCATCTCCCTTGGAAGAACAAGTATAAAATTCTATGATATCTCTTTTTATGTTATGCAACTGATGTTATAGGTAATAGGCAATTATAAGAATCTTCAAAGGTGCATATAATAATAACCCCATTATTAAGATTAAGGGCATTATATTCAAATTAAAATAAGATAACATCATATAATGCTAGACACATTTATTTTCTTCACTGAAATAATTATAGTGTGCAATGATTGTTAGGGGTGGTGTTGAATAACTCCTTCACGATGCACCTAGTAGGGGCTTTCTTGTCATAGGTTTTTGCACTCATCATAGGATTCAAAACTGTGTTGTAGGGCACATAAGGCCACATGTCAATATACTTTCCTATAATTTTCACTTTCTTGATTACTTGGTTTGGTTTTACACTACGCCCTCAACGCTAGGTCATATATCAGGATGTGGATAGCCAACATGTGGCTAACATAATCTCTTATCATGTCATATCATATTTATTTATGATTTTATATGCTTAGTGGGTCGGACTTAGGGCTCGGGGTAGTATAGTAGGGTATATATAGGAGTTAAAGAGTGGGATATTATCATCATATTGAGCACTTGAGTTTTATTGTATGGTTTGGAGGTTTCCCCCTTGAAGTGTCTAAGTCATTCTACTTGTATATTGTGATCATTTCTCTATATTTTGGTGTTTTTTAGAGTACTATTGTTGCTGATATTCAAATCTATCTAAGTAATTTCATTACAAGTGGTATCAGAGCTGTGATCTTGACCAAAATTAAGTTAAAACCCTTAAATATTTGTTTCGGCCTTATCTTGGGAATAGATGCAAATTTCTCAACCAAACTATTATAAAAGTTGCAAAACATATCAAGTAAGATTCTCATAAAAAATTAGGATTTTTTATCTAATTTTCAAAAGTTATTGTCATTTTAGTGTTTTTCCTAAATTCGCTCCGCAAACCACAATTTATGGAAAATTTCAAAGTTATTTACATTTTTGAAAATATCCAGAAAAATAAAAATGGGGTTTATTCTTTGTACTTTATGAATTAAGGCATAAATAATTCATAAATTGGACACTTAAAACTTGATTAAATGAATTTATTATATAAACCCTGATTTTTGTGCATCATGGGAATTCTTTTCTATGGAAAGGGTGAGGTGGAGGCTAGAGAATGGTGGATTGAATTTACAAAGATTTATTTTTCATCTAGATGGACATGGTTTTGGTTTTCATTTTGGCTTGATGGTCCAACTAAGAGGTGGGTCTCTCAATTGAATCAAGAGTGTTCATATTGGTCTTGGGAGGAAATAGAAAAAGTTCTCTTGGCCATGTGGAATAAAGAAGAAGTAGGCATAGAAGGCAGAGGAGGAGGAGGAGGAGGATCAATTTTAAGAAAAAAATAGAGAATAATATTTTCGATAGTGTGGCTCTAAAGAGGGAAGATTCAATATCTCTGTTTGAAGAGTTAGAAAAATAATATAAATGAAGTTCAATTGGATGGTAAGAAGATTAATTTTTTGCATTATTGAAGCTTTCTCGTCTCAAAGAGAGTTTTCCACTTTCAGATTTTGGAATGTCATTACACAAAATGTTTCAACCTATATAGAGTTACTTCTGTTGGATAAAAAATGCCAAATTAGTTTGGAACATGAGGAAATTATTTAGATGTAGAGGGTGAAGAGGAGAGTAATTATTAAGTATCTAATCAAGTTGAAGAATTGAGACAATGCAATGGAAACATGGGAGGAGGAAGATTTCTTGTACCAACATCCAGAGATCATTGAAATTGAGGACTACACTTGTTTGAAGAAACCTAAAAAAATTCAACATTGGGGACAACGTTGCTTTGAATGGGAAGAACATGCTACACCCTTAACCCTAGATCATATATCAGGATATGTATATTTGACTTGTGGCTAACATAATCTCTTATAATGCCATATCATATTTATTTATGCTTTCATATGCTTAGTGGGTCAGCCTTAGGGCTTTGGGTGGTATAGTAGGGTATATATAGGAGTTAGAGAGTAGGATATTATCATTATATTGAGCACTTGAGTTTTATTGTATGGTTTGGAGGTTTCCACTCGAAGTGGCTAAGTCATTCTACTTGCATTTTGTGATCATTTCTCTATATTTTGGTGTTATTTGGTGTTCTATTGCTACTAATAATCATATTTATTTAAGTAATTTTATTACATTTTATGTATCATGTGATCATCACTTTTTTCAATCTTTTGTCTTTATCCCATGTTTCCAAACTTGTCATGCATTAAAAAAGAATTCAGTAATGCACTTTTTTCTAATATGGTTTCTTGGTTTCAAATCCAACAAAATTAATTAACCATGGAAGGAAACATTTTTTTCTTATTTTTGTTACCTGACATACAAGTGAGGGTCTTCTTTACTTTATGTTCACACCCATCACAGTCCATCCAGGTCTTTAGCTCCATAGAATGTATACCATCCAAGGAACATCATGAAAAATTATATATTCCATCTTTGTATTAATTTACATTTGAACCAAAATAGTACTTAACCTAAATCCCATCTAAATTTAGTTCAGATAAAATTTAAAAGTCTAGGGAGAATGAATAAATTGCCTCTAGTATCTTCTTCATTATGTTATCACCTACAAGAGAGTTCCCTCGCCCTAAGTACACCAACAAAATTTCCCTTACAAAGACATCTCTTATGCAAACCATATACTCAACACCCATTAAATTGAAGTGAAGACAAAGAAATCAAGAAAAATTACAAACCCTAAATAAAAATAGAGGATAGTGCTAAGTAGTATATGAGTGACATTCGTTGGTGTCTGTACACACTAAAAAATTACATGGGGCAACACTTGACCGTAAACATATCCAATGATGACAAAGCTACTTCCAAGACAAGAACGAGATCCAAATCTCTCCCTCCTTTTTACACTCCTACTTTGACTGAGCCAAGCTTCTTCACCCCACTCATAAATTGTCAATTTGTTTACTAAGTTATTTGTATTGCAATTTTTACTTCCCTTTAGGGGAGGTTATGTAGCTGCCCCTATGGAAATAAGGGTGGTTGTGTCACAGTGGAAATCAAAACTAAAACACGTGTTTTTATTGTGATTTACTTTTCTCCCATTTTACTTGGTCAAATCTGCTAAAAATGGGATCATTAGAATGGTCTTTACCTTCTCCTCTCTTCTTGCTAAAAATATCTTATTGAATTTTTCCCCATTAGTTGAATCAATCACTCTTTTTCGACATGTGTATTATGACTTCTTCTTCTCCAACAATTCTAAATATCCCACATTTGCTTGTGTCATGAGTTGGAAATTTTATGTTATGAGATGTGTTATATTGTTGAATTTTGGAGAGTTCTTATAAAGACAACCAATTATTTGTCTTACTTTCATACTACTCACATTCTAGCCATCATTCTTTATACAAGACCATCCATCCTATTTTCTTCATTTATTGTTGCCATTCATTTTTTTGCTCTCCCGGATCACTTGGAACTCACATATTGGAAGGAGTTTGAAGCTAAGGAGACAAAGAATACATCACCAAAAACATTGGGAAAAAATACCACAATAGTGTAGTGAAGAGGTTGGGGATGCACTTCATTTCTTTCAAAGTTTTAATATAAGCATTATCAAGAAAGCTAGTTTCAATGTTATTTGGAATGTTAGATATCATCACTTCATACATGCATATGTTATACATGTATTTGTTTTGCAATATTTATTCTAATAAATCTTCTACCTTGGATAATATTTTCCAGGCTTATCCCTATGGATCTGCTTGGGAAAGCAGTTAGAGGAAGAAGTGAAGAAATCTTCATATCTTCTATTATTTATTAGTTCTTTTATTTAGATTAGAAGCAGTTCTGCTAGGGAAAGCTTGTTCGGAAGAAAGAAAATAGACTTTGAGAAGCTTCCCTTCTCAACAAATCTGAGGCAGAAGCTTTACTTTTGTGAAATCAATAATATTTTGAATGTTTCCTCATTAAAATTAATATTTAAAACCTCCCTACAACAATTGTTCATGGTTTGCTTTATTTTGATTAGAAGAAGTAATTAATTTGGTTGTTTTCATTTGTTAGTTTCTTTAGACTGCATATCTTACTTGATTTTAAATAATCCGCAAAATATCAAAAATATTAATTGGTTAATTATTTTGAATCCATTCCTTTCAAAAAGTCTCTCAAAATACAAAAAGATATATTAAAGTATTTGCATTTGTTTAATTTAATTAATTGAAAAGGAATTTGATGAACTAAAGAGATTCTTGTTTAATTAAATTTCTTTCCATTATTTATTAATTATGAGGATTTTGCATAGTCTAGGAACCAAGATCAAGATTAAAAACCTAGTTATTAGGAATTTACGCTACCAATTCATAGCCTTTGATAATCATTTAACTATCAATTTGGTTTCTTTTTTTCTCACTCACGAGTTGATGACCATACATGACCATTTCCAGTTCGGATCAACCTTGTAGGAGAATCTTTAAACTAATCTTTAACCCATTAGGTATTGATCTATACTAGAGAGACATAGACTTAGGATTATGTGCACAAGTTTTATACTATACTCCCTTACCCCCAAAAATCATCAACCAACTTGATGCTCTAAACGAGAAATTATTCAGATCTGAATAATTTTAGGTTAATCAAGAAAACTGAGTCGAAAACCCAAATCTATAGTTTATTCCCCTTATTACATCATCTAAATTATTGTATGACCCCTCTCTAAAGATGATTATTTAGAGACGAACAAACACTTTCCAAGAGTCATTTAGCTAGCCCAAAACATATTTGATCTAACCAACATAAATTGGGAAACACACAATAATTATCATTGATCATAGCATTCCACACACATAGATAAGTAGAGTTTTCATTGTCCTTGACAATGAAGCTTCATACTTGCAAGTTGATCAATTAAGAGTTTATCAGTCTTTGACTCTTGATATTTAGCCATCCCCACATATTTCGTATTTATGACTTTACACCTACTCACACTCATCCCATCTTCTACATTTCAGCTATGTCGGCATGACCTTGGGAATTGGAGTACATAAGAGCACATGTGTCACTTTTCCTATGTACAAATATGGTGAACCTACCTCCACGTCACTTTTCATGCGTACAAATATGGTGAACCCGATGTGAATGGCTTTGTCTCAACAATGTGCATACCTACTAATCATGTGAGGATAGAGGAGGTCAATAAACCCCAGAGCACTCAAGATGTTCAATCTAATTCATACAATATGACCTTTACTAGTGAGACCAGTTCCCACACAAGGATCTTTTCAAGACCTCACATTATCTTGCAAACGTCAGAGGATGAGATCTTTGCATGAATCATTGGTCTGTTGCATACAATAGACGAGTCTTTAAATAGAAAGCAAACTCATACTTCTGAAATTCTAAACAACAATGGTGAAACTGCACATCCTGAAGCCCCCCCCCCCCTATATGCAGGAAAATAAAAATACGAATACTGAACAATTCATAGAGGGATATCACTCATCCCCTCTAGAGAATCATATAAATTACATTTCTAAACAAAAGTGTCCAATCATCTCCTGACATGATGTTATTTCCACATTAATGGGAAAGGATTTGAGAATTTGAAAGCTGCTAAAACCTCACAACCAACCCACATGTGATAGGGAAAAATGTGGGTCACCCCGACCAGATAATCAAAGTCACGTACCCCTTTCACCAATTTGCAACCAACATAATAGTGCACGTTCAAAAAGGTTATTCAATTCAATCAAACCCACGCGACTACCTTCTCACAAGAGTTGGCACCCTAGGAATGGGATCTCAACCTTCGTACGTATACTCTACCCAACGACCCATGTCGGCAATGCCTTTCCACATGCCATACCCGACAGTGCATGGATTTCATAACCAAACACCCACAAATGCATTCTCAAATGTTGCTCCTCCCTACATGCATATGTATTCAAAGTCTGCACAACCAGACATTTATACGTTCCTGACCCATTCTCACAATTCCAAGGAACCCCATATGCTCTAGCTAACGCCTATGTTATATCTTACCAAGAACCTCCTCCTCCACCTTTCCATCAGGAAACCTCTATGGTAGAATCCTACACAATGGGAACCTATGTCAAGTACTTGAAAGAACCCCTTAATTTCAAAATACAGAGGTGTCATGATTCCTTACCCATTTTCCGGACCTTCCTAAGTTTAAAGGAGAGGGAGACCCCAATTCCCACATCAAGGTCTATGCTACTGCGATTAGAGAGTTGGTCCCGTGGGATGTGGTAGTTGCTAAGATGCTTCCCAAAGACGCTTGAAGGGATCACTCTAGATTGGTATTATCAAATCCTTAAGCATCCATACATTCTTTCAAACAATTCATATCTCAATTTTTCAAAGCCTTCGACATGAATAATTTGCTACACATGGGAATCAAATAATTCTTACACATCAAACAGGAAAAAAATGAATTTGCTTTCTCATTTCATATTGAGATGGTGACATGTTCTTTATTCTTCCGCAAACACACCTAACATGGACCAAATGGAGTTTTTTTGTGATATCTTCCTCCACTCACTTAACTGTGAAACCAAGGAGGAAGTACAAAATTTCCCCTTTCACACTTACAAGGAAGTGCTAGAAGGTGCTTCATTCATATTGACCAAACAGCCATTAACAATGGATGCAATACCTATGGTGTCCAACGGGAAGTTGGTAACTCCCAACCAAAACAACACAAATTATCAAAAAAAAATGGAAATAACAACCAAGGCCCAAAGTCATTGAACCGCAATTGTGGTGTCACCACAGATGGTGTTACCAACCAAGATAATAAGCCCAATGTCATTAAAAATGGTAACACAACAATAACAACATGGGGAATCAAAGGAACCCCAACCCCATCCCCTTGTTAACACAATCGATTTCAAAAATCTTCCACCTTCGAAAAATCAAATTCAAGGCCTAAAACCAATACCAAACCCTAGTCATGGGGGCACAAAAATACACATATAACAACCAGTCCCTAGAATAACAATCAAGGGTTCAACCAACAAAAAACCAAAACCAAAGGCCAAGGGATTACAATCCCAACTTATATTCCATGGCTTTCACTACACGTTGTTGGTCACGATGACCCTAGTACTTGTAGAGAGTGCAACAAGTTAATCAAGAGACTCCCAGAGGATCAACGACAGCTATTCATTAACATATTCCTAGGGATCTCCAAGGGATATCCACAATTTGGTTATACAGGGGCCCATTGCACCTCAAAATGCAAACTTGGACATATATCGGGATCCATTCCCCAACATGTCCTAGAAGACCAGAAACTAAATCCCAAATGTGAACAAGGGCATTCCCATTGGAACCCATGAAAATGAGGCCTCATACCTCTAGGAACCTGAGGTTTCCCTCAATCTAAATCAAAAAAACAAGACAAATATTGTGGGCCTAGTTGAGTTAGAAACTGAACCAAAAGTCAATGTGATATGACTCGAATGAGAGAGTATAGTTTCTGCAATCCCCTCCCCACTTACTCTCTTTTGCAAGACGATACTCATATTGTCCCCAAGCCTAGTAGGAGCATATGACTTGATTACCGACTTAACCAAAGACCTTCTCCCACATTTCATTTCTTGACTTGTTGAAGAATTCTTCCAGTTCATCATTCTGTCTGTTAGACATGCATTGGGTCTTGGACATCTAGTCCATGTCACGCCTCCACCTGAGGCCCAAATTAATCATATTGACTTTCGACATACATCTTACAAGGTCATAATGATAGGGACATTAGGTATGTGTTCAATATAAGTAATACTCCCTACTAATGTTGAAATATCCTGAAGAAGAGATCCCACATTATAATTACAAGTTTTGGTCTATAAAAATTACATTAAGAGAGACATGATTCCAATGAAGCGGTTCCTTGTGAATATAGTTCCCTTCTTCTTCATTGCATAGAAGTTAGGATATGGAGAGACCAATTGCTCCTCTACTAGAAACATGTTGCAAGGTTATGACAACCTCAAAGCCACTTCAAATTTGAACCATAATCCTTCCATGTCTCCCTTGGAATGAAAACCATTTAACTGAGTTTTACATTATAGATAGGGAGACAAACTACAACATGTTCTTGGGAAGGTCATGGATTCATAGGATGAAGGTCTATTCCCTCCACATTGTTCCAAGAGGTTAGGTTTCTTCATTTAGGGAAGATCTTCTGTCACTCAATGAAGATCCTATACCTTTCTACATACACTTAGATCAAATATTAAGAGGAAGCTTGGATTTCATTTTAAATTTAATCTCCTTGTGAACCAACTAAACAAACCACCCATTTTGAAGGAGTTGGTTACAACTACAAAATGGGTTCCAAAGGATGAATGAATAAACCAAAAATCTAAAGCCATAGAAAAATGTGACAATAAGGTTATTTGTTGTAGAATTCGTATCCACAAAAACCACAATCAGAGATTTGAAACTCTTAAATAATGATTCACCAATCACCCTTCCCTTTGATCCACATGGGATATTGCTAGCCTTATTTTGGCTTGGACATCTCTCCCTATGGTGAATGATCTCGTATATATATGTATGGTAGAAGTATTGAGAGATGTGAGAAAAACCCTCTAAGGAAGTCATGAATTCCATCTTCCCCAATTGACCTATTGGAAACTCTACTATGATGGAGCCAAGTGTCGATATGGTGTGGGTGTAGGGGTGATCTTAACCTCTCCTAAAGGTAAGATCATGCCCTTTGATTTTTAAATTGGACTTTGAGTGTACCAATAATGGAGTGAGAATATGAAGCCTTTATTCTCAGCCTCATCTCGTCACCAAAATCATGGAAGTTAAGAACCTTAGGGTCTTAAGGATATTATAGTTGGTAGCCAATCAAGTCTCTGAAGTTTTATGAGACCAAAGTGGAACACCTCTAGCTTTACAAGGTTTTTATATGTGATGATAAGCAAATATTTTGAATTTATATCTATTGAAGTCTATCCCTAGAGAAAAAACCAACTGGATGACTCTATGGCTTCTTCCTCCTCTTGATTTTTCCTAGATGACAGGTTTAATGGAAACAAAATTTATTGTATCCATGAGATTTGAACCCTTAGTGTAGAAAATTAAAATGTCAGCAATACTCCCTTATGTAAAAAATAAGAATGAGCTCATCACCATGGATTATGCTTGAAAATGACAAGGAAAATTTTGGGTTTTCTTACATGCATACAATGATCTTCCCCTTGAATCACCACAAGAGAGGCTTTTCTCTCATCCCCCATTCTTCATCTTACTTTGGGGCCAAAGCTGATCCTATCTCCTCCCCATAAGATTTTAAAATATTTGAGGTAGAAGAATAACCTCTTAAACTTCCCCCTACTCCCCTAGAATTCAAAGAGGGAAATGCTTCTCTAATAGAGGAAACAATCGATATCAATATCAGAACTGGCACACAGACCCCAAAATTTTGAAACTAGGTTCTTCACTATCCACTGAGGAAGTGGAAGAGCACACTCAATATTCTTAGGGATCATGATTAGGACCATTTGCATTCACTATAAGGACATGTCTGGGGTCAACCCTAGTGTAGTAGTTCATAACTTGGTAACCAAACTTGATGCCAAACCCATTAAGAAAAATTTAAGACCAATGAAGTTGAAGGTTGCTTTAATGGTCAAATAGGAGGTAATGAAACTCCTACATGTAGGGTTTATAAATCTCAATGGACTATTCCATGTGGTTGTCCAACATCATCCTTATACTCCTCAAGAAAAATGAAAGATTAAAATTTGTATTGACTTCAAGGATATTAACAAAGATTTCGTCATGAAAGATGATTTCCCATTACCATCTATAGATGTCATTGTTGACACAATTTTTGGATATGATTTGTTGTCTCTTATGGATGGATTCTCAATTTACAATCAAATAAGGATATTTAAAGAGAATCAAACTGAAAAAAAACCTTCACCACCCCCTGGGGGACCTTCTATTGCACAATCATGCCCTTCGGACTTGAAAAATATTGGTACACTTACCAAAGGGAAATGACTTACATATTCCATGACCTAATCCAAAAAATCGTTGAAACCTATATATGGATGACATGTTAGCAAAGGCTAGAAAAAGAGGGTGAGCATCCCGAAGTCCTTTGTATCATTCTCTCTTGTTTAATCAAATATGGTGTCACTTTGAACCCTAGGAAATGTGTCTTTGGAGTTACAGGAGGGAATCTCTTAGGTTATGTCATTTCCTCCCAAGGAGATGATCAATGTAGGCAATTCTTTACCCTGACCCCACCCACAAAAAGTGTTCCATCAAATAATTCTTGAGATGACCCCACCCATGTCGTAAATCAAAGTCTCAAGAAGACATTAAATATTTTCATGGGAAAACTCGGGCAAATTTGAAGGTTTGTCCCCGACCTCACCTATGTCATACATCCCATCAATGGTCTTCTCAAGAAATTACATATCTTTGGTTTTATTAATTCTGCAGATGGATTAAATCAAGAATGCCAGGCGAAAAAATCACGATGCTTTCAAATATCGTGAAGTGTTTCCTTCTTTCTCCACCCACTCTCATGCCTCCCAAGTTTGATTGTCCTTTGATTCTTTATTCTAAGGCCACAAACGTATCTTTCGCATGCATGTTGGCACAAGAAGAAGATGATGGTCATAAGCGTGCCATTTATTTTATTAGTCATGTCCTTCTCGATTATGAAACCAAATACACTTAGAAAATAAGAGAAAGATTGCCTCGCCATTGTCTTCGCAACAAAATGAATGAGGTACTACATGCTCAACTAGGAGACCAAATTCATTGTCAAGTCCAAAAAATTATGCACCTTCCTCACCCAAGCAACCTTATCTAAGAAGGATTGGTCTAGGTTCATAATGTTCATGAATGAATTTAAACTTACATATGTGAACCAAAATTCAGTCAAGGGGAAAATCATTTGTCTGATTAGCTAGCTTACAATCCTTTGGATTTGGGTGAGCCAATCAATATAGACTTCCCCAGTGAGTGCATTTTTCATATTGAAAAACCTACGATTTTCTACATGCCCATGGTACTTTGACATAAAACCATATTGTAGACAAAACCTACCTAGAGGGGTCTAACTCCTACATTAAAGATTGCAAATAATATTCATAATAATCACTAATATGTCATCATAGAGGAGGTCCTTTATCAAAAGGATCTTTGATGGTTTACTACTTAGGTGTGTAGAATGAAGAAGAAGCGAAGAAGATCCTTTTCAGAAGCCCATAGTGGAGTTTGTGGCATGACACTTTGGTGGCAAACATTCAACCACCTAAAAGATTCATCAAATGGGTTATTTACGAGCCCACTCTTGAGCACAATGTTGTGGAATATGTATGTAGGTGCTCATAAATGTCAAAGAGATTTCACATGCCATACATATCCTATCCTCAAGCTCTACAACTTATTGTTACATTGTGGCCCTTCTCTACATGGGGTTTAGATTTGATAGGAAAATTCTCTCCTACTTCTACTGATTTTCCATAACTTTATCATCACAGCCACTAAATATTTTACTGAAGTGGGTTGAGGTGATGCCTTTAACCACAGTTCCTCGGTCTATCATAGCCAAATTTATCCTGAACCAAATTATTTGTAGGTATGGCATCCCACGAGGTCATTATCTCTTATAATGGCATTTTAAAATGATGAGGTTTAAGAATGACGAGGTATTGAGTTGTATGAAATATTTAAAATCTCTCATCACAATTGCTTCTTTGTATTATCCTCACATCTAATGGTCATGTTGAGGCCACAAACAAAACTTTGAAGTTCATTCTCCTCAAAACAGTTAAGGAGAACAAGAGGAGATTGAAACCTAAAGTTGTTCCCTATCCTTATGGGCCTATAAGACTTCCATATCGTACACCAATAAGGGTAACTCTATTCTCCATGATTTTCGGTTTAGAGGTTGTTCTTACCTTTAGAGGTGGAACTCCCTAGTCTTCATGTGTCTTTACAAGGCATATTAGATGAAGATGAATATAGAAAAACATGTTCTTAACTGACTTAGAAAATCTAGATGAGAAGAGGCTCAAGGCTAAGAAAACACCATTGGGTTTACGTGGACAAGAATGTGTCGGCAATACAATAAGTAAATTCTATGAACGCCCGATCTAAAGACCTTGTGTTGAATTGATAGTCACATAGACAAGAAAAATGGTGAAGTGTCATAAATTCAGGCCTAAATGTCTTGGCCCATATCAAGTAACTGAAGATTTCAACAATGGTGCCTATCATTTGTGCACTTTGGAAGGTGAGGAGTTTGGTGAATATTTCAACTCGCTCCACCTACAAATTTTTTATATATGAACTCATAGTGTATCCACATCATCTTTGTTACATTTTTATACTTCATCTCATTTTGCATTGTCACCTCTGTTTAGATGGTATAATGAGTTTACTCATTTGATAATAATCTTAAAATTTTCATACATTAGCATATGTCTCAATCTTACATTCTCACAATTTCATCATACTCTTGCATCTATATTTCCACCTCATTAGATTCAATTTTAAAACAAAAGTTAAAATTGATTCTATTAGATCTTGTGTACCTCACTCCTTATGTGGTTTCTCCCACTTCAATTTTTTCACCTACAATCTTATCTAGAAGTTTCTTGATAGAAAATCATTCCCTCCAAAAATTTCTCTCCTTGCTAGAAATATCTAATCTCTTCACCTGGATATTATGTTTTCACCATCTCAATCTTAGGTGATGATCCCTCACGTCTTACTAGTTCGTGTGAGGTTGAGATTGGGGGAAAATGTTCCTTCCCAACAAGCATAATGCAAGAACAAGACAAAGTAAAGATAAAAACTCTCTCTCTCTCTCTCTCTCTCTCTAACAAGCTATATATATATATATATATATATATATATTACAAATAACTACACCTCTGATCCTCCCTAGTATTTAGTGATGAGCCCACATTTCTTACTAGTAGTGTGAGGCGGGGATAGGAGAAAGGTGCCCTTACTCACCTACATATTTCCTTTCGTAATGATCCCTTAATTCTTACCAGTAGCATGGGGCAAGATATAGGGGGTCATCTCAAATAGTCTTAAGATAATATGAAACAAGGTGCTTAAACATATAGAATTCCAAGAAGATCACTTAGAAGCCCATGTTTTAGGAGAGATAATTGTATCCTAAAATCAATTCTTTCTAATAAGTGTGCCACATCCACAAGTCTAAGTCTAGCCAAGACCTATAAAGTGTAAATTGTTTTGTATTTTGTCAGAATAACTTCAATAGAAGGATGAGTCATAACTTTACCAAATGAATCATTATTAAGTCTCGTGTTTTCTCTTCATCATTTACTCATTTATGCATCACTCACTCACATATCTCACATCCTTCTTGACTCTCAATGTTGAGCCCTCGCATCTTACTAGTATGTGTGTGGTCAAGAACAAAGTAAGATACCTCATCACTACACCATATGTAACATATTTTCCAATGGAATGGAACATTTTGAATTATTTGAAAATTTAGTTTCCTAAGTACAATCGCAAACATGTGTGTTTTCCTATCTCATTTTGTTTATCACATTGCATTAACATCCATAGCATCTATCTAAAACCATTAAAACATCAAACATTCCTAGCTTTTCAAAGTGCACAAATGAAGTAGAATATGTAAAAATAGATAAACAAGGGAACACCGAGCCAAAAACAAGTCATATATGTGTGTATGTATGTATGTATGTATGTATGTATGTATGTATGCATGTATGTATATATGTATGTATGTGTGTGTATGTATGTATATATGTATGTATGCATGTATGTATGTATTTGTCAAAATTCTAATACAATGCCATCACACCAAAGGACATGTGTGGTCAAAATACTCAATCACGAGCTCAAAATCCCCAAAAAATTGGTATATACACAAAAATGTGACTAAGCAACAAAGACGCTCCACCTATCTGTCCCTTCAAGATCCCTTCGAAGCAATGGGTCCAAGGATCAAACTGAAGCTCTTATGTCATGGTTGGTTGTGTCCTACATGGGAACCTTCATTCATCAAGTGATGAGAGTGCCCATGGTAATTTCCATATGAAGCTACATTACTAGTAGCCCCAATATGACTAGGTTTTCCTCCTACGAGCATTTCACAATAATTAGAAACTTGTTGCCTCAATACAACATTCTCGGTATGTATTCGATAAATCTCATATGTCACATGCCATGTAAGTGTAAATACATTAGTATGATGATCAGAATGTGTCAGAAGTCTTGGATCCACATTCAGAGGATCTCATGATAGGCCAAAAGTAAGGACGAAAAAATCAAGGGTTGTCTTCCTAATAATCACTCTCCACTCCACGGTAGTGGCTGCAAGACACACAAACATCAATGAAGTAGAGAACCGCTAACATTTAACCAAGTGACTCTAATATAAGAAATAAGAGAAGGGTAATAAAAATTACTCACTTAAACCCCCCTCAAACCTATCGGGATCTGCGGCCTCCTCCTCGGATTCTCTCACCTCTTCCTCCTCGGCCTTTGCGGCCTCCTCCTCAACCCCTACTACTTCCTCATCACTCTCAACCCAATCAGGGTTTGTCTCCTCCTCCTTGCTACGCTCATCCTCCTCTATATTAGATCCCATTTCCTCTTCCACCTCCTCTTCACCCTTTTCAATTGATCCTCAAATTTGGATGACTCCAGCTGGTGTTATCCCTCCTCTAATAACTTGCCTAACACAACTCGGTGTAGCCTTATCGATACCATTGGTACCACAACGGTCCATCTCAACCTCTTTAGACAACTAGATCTATCCTCCCTAGTGGCTTTAAGCATAATATGAACTACATGGAGGGCATCAATGTATCTGAAACTAAATTTTTGATGCACCCATACTGCTAGGTGCACCTTTATTTGCCCCCTAACAATCATTTTGACTGTAATTTTTTGAAAAATCCCCTCCCCTAGAGATTTTTCCAATGAAAATCCAAACATAGGGCAGAAAGCAAAAAATATCGTAGCTAACATATTCATGGACAACAACTACTACCATTAGGTCCCGTGCCATCATATTAAAACACTTGTCAATCTAATTGTACCTGTGCATGAGATAGATGCCGAAAATCTAGAGTTCCAAAAATAGCAAAAGAGAAAAACCATAAATGATTTCTCAAATTGATAAAAATGTGATATATTTCGAGTGTTTGTGATATATGTATAGGGTTTTTTTTCTCCCCCTCACGTTAATGGTAAGTAATTTTTTCTTTTTATTTTGAAATATTTTGCTAATCTATTTCTAATATTACACTTGATTCTTGCCTTTCTGTTGCATGTGACGAGAGGTGTGGTCTATCATCACCTCAACATAAATTTGGATCAAGTAACTTTTTAACTCTACCATTTTGGGAAGCACAATTCTCGAAAATCACTTTTTTGCTCATTAATGGCTAAAACACTACTCTGGGGGGGCAATATGTACGCACTCAAAAATTACATGGTGCAACAATTGAATGTAATATGCCTCCAATGATGAAAAATATACTTTCAAGACAAGAATGAGATCCAGATCCCTCCCTCTCCCTTTTACACTCCTACTTTGACTTAGCCAAGCCTCTTCGCCCCACTCCTAAATTACCAATTTGTTTATTGATTTGTTTGTATTGTCATTTTCCCTACCCTTTACGGGTAGTTGTGCATCTTCTACGATAGTTGCGTAACCACCCCTCTAGTACTAAGGGCGTTTATGTTACCACGGAAATCAAAACTAAAACACGTGTTTTGATTATGATTTAAATTTATCCTAGTTTACTTGGTCAAATCTACTAAAAATAGGCTCATTGGAATGATCTTTGCCTTCTCCTCCCTTTTTGCTAAAAATATCTTGTTTAATTTTTCCCCATTAGCTGAGTCACTCACTCTTATTTGACATGTGTATTATGACTTCTTCTTCTCCAAAATCTTATAAATATCCCGCATTTGTTTATACCATGAATTGGAAATTTTAAGTTTTGAGAGGTGTTATGCTGCTAAATTTTAGAGATGTTCTTGTATAGACAACTAGTTCTTTGTCTTACTTTCCTACTTCTCACATTCCATCCATCATTCTTTATATCATACCAACCATCCTATTTTCTCGATTTCTTGTTACCAACCATTTCTTTGGTCACTTGGATCACTTGGAACTTGCATATTGGAAGGATTATGAAGCTGGGGAGACAAATAATACATTACCAAAAACATTAGGACAAATTACCATAACACTGTAGTGACGAGGTTGGGGATGCACTTCATTTCTTTCAAAGTTTTAATATAAGCATTGTAATTGTCTTTTGAAATAAAGAAAGCTAATTTCAATGTTATTTGGAATAGAAGATATCATCACTCTCTATGTGCATATGCTATACCTGTATTCATTTTATAATATTTCTTCTAATAATGATTCTACCTTGGATAATCTCTTCTTGACTTATCCTTGTGGATTTTCTCAAGAAAGCGGTTAGAGGAAGAAGTGAAGAAATCTTCATATCTTATATTATTTATTATTTCTTTTAATTAGATTAGAAGTAATTCTTCTGGAGGAAGTTTGTCCAAAAGAAATGGAATAGCTTTTGAGAAGCTTCCCAAGAAATTTGAGGCAAAAGCTCTGCCATAGGAAGCTTTACTTTTGTGAAATCAATAATATTTTGAGAGCTTCCTCATTAAAACTAGTATTTAAAACCCCATGTAATGGAGAAATAACCACATCCGGTTGTTCACCGTTTTGGTTTTTTATTAGAAGAAGCAATTAATTTGGTTTTAGTTATTTGTTCATTTATTTATAATATATATCTTATTTTATTTTAAATAATCCACAAAAGATAAAAAAAATATTAGTTAATTACTTAGTTTTAATCCATTCCTTTTAAAAAGCCTCTCAAAATATAAAAATATATTTAAAGTAGTTACATTTGTTTTTTTGTAATTAATTGAAAAGGAATTTGATAAACTAAAGGGATAAATTCATCTATATTTTTGTTTAATTAAATTTATTTATGTTATTTATTAATTGTTAGGACTTAATGTAATCTAGAAACCAAGATCAAGACAACAAACCTAGTTATTAGGAATTCACGCTACTAGTTCATAGCCTCTAATTATCCTTTGCCTATCCATTTGATTTCTTTTGTTCTCAATCATGAGTTTTCGACCATATATGACCATTTGCAGTTTGAATCAACCTCGTAGGAGAATATTTGAACCAATCCTTAACCCACAGGGTATCAACCTATATTAGGGAGACATAGAATTAGGATTATGTGCACTATTTTTTTGCTCTAATCCCTTTCCCACAAAAATCATCAGCTAACTTGATGTTCTAAATGAGCAATTATCCATAGCTAAACAGTTTTGGGCCGATCAAGCAAACTGATTCAAAAACCCAAATCGTTAGTTTTTTATTCTTTGTGCATCATCTACAATATTGTATGACCCCTCTATGGAGAAGAGTATTTAGAGACAAACATACACTTTCTAAGAGTCTTTCATCTAAGATGAAGCATCTTTGGTCTAACCGATATAGATTAGGAATTACACGCATCAGCTGTCCTTGATCGTAGTGTTCCACACACATAGATAAGACAATTTGTTGCTATCCTTGACAAGTAATTTTCATACTTTCTAGTTTATCGATTAATATTTTCTTTATCTTTTAATCTCGATCCTTAGCCATCCCCACTTATTATATATTTACTACTTTACACCTACTCACACTCATCCTATCTTCTACATTCTAGTTGTCTCGGCCCGACCTCAAGAATTTGAGTGTACAGGAACACCCGTGTTACTTTTCCTGTGTACACTTTAATGGGTGGAGATGAAGGGCCACAATAAGAGGGGGCCAAGTGGATGCATTTTTAGTATCTCCTTCATCATCGCCTACAAATATGGAAGCTTGTGAATTTCCAAACCCTCATGCTTCTTCCTTTTCCCACCATGCCCTCCATATCATCTTGTAACTTCCTTATAGCTTTAGGTTTTAACACCATTTGTTCCATGTACCACTCTATCAATATCATTATTGTTCCCATCCCTCAAAAAAACATTTCATGCATACCATTCAAATAGAAAATAACCATGAACAAGAATTTTTGACCAAGAACAATGAGAGGGAAAAAAATGTCGTATGTAAAGAAAAGAGATAATGTCCTCATCATCTAGCTTATCCTCTCTATTAATAAAAAATAGAACACCAAAAAAATAAAACCATGTGTTCTCATTGTAGTTGTGGATCTCCAAGCCCTTGAGTCAATGTTCTTCCTTATATATTTTAAACAAATCCTTTCACGTATAACACAAATTGTACACAACATGAGTGGATTCAAAGTGGATCCAATAGCCAAAAACATGGGAGTTGGTCTGTGAGCTGAAAGCCTCAAGTAACTCAAATCCCTCTTCTACCATCTATCAAATATTTCACACCTCCTTATGCTCACCTCTCATATCAAACCTCCTACTAAACAACATGAAACATTGACATATGAATGTAAAAATTTCCATCAAAGGTTAGTTTGAGTCATAAAGAGGTGGAGTTGAGATGAAGTGAGAAAATCATTTCTATGGTGGATATAATTAAGATTTGACATATAAATAGATGTCATCGTGAGCAAGGAAATAACTTGTTTAGAATTCGTGCATCCAAATGTTCAAAGGTAGGTTCATGAGGGAAATGGAGAGTTTTTTTAATGAATATTAGAGTGGGAATCTAATCAATGAGCTTTGATGTAATTTTGGACATGGGTAGCGATGTCATATGGACTCAATGCATGCCTTGTGTTTAGCGTTACAAGGAAACCTTCCCCTTTTTATCCTTCCAAATCCTTCATGTATAAGAAAGTTCCATGTAATAATTATCTATGCAATGCATATCTCCTAATTTCACATATTATTATATCTAGGGTGGAATACCTTCCAATATTGGTATTCTCTATTATGAAATATTGACCATAGGAAATGACACCCATATTGTTGTAGTCAAATTTGGATGTGGACACGAAAACCTAGGTAAAGGATTCCAATAGGGAGGAGGTTTATTGGGATGATACGAGGTCCTCTCTTGCTGATTTCTCATCTAAGTTCCAAGGAAGACATTGAATCTTCTCTTATTTTCTCTGATCCATCACAAATTTTCCTATTAAAACCAACCCTGTATTGTTAGAAAAAATGCTTCCTTCATTGATGTTAAGACCCTCCCCCTCATTAAGAGTGTTTCCATTCCCACTTTTGTCTACCTCTCCATATATGAATCTCTATTGATGGCTCCTCCCTAGATATTCCTCTCAACACATTTGATATAAAATTTGATGGCATTTGACAATTAATGTCAATGTATGTGGTATGAGAGAAGCAATTTACACTACCACATGGATGACCAAAAGTAAGTTGTTCATCATTTGTAATTTGATGTGAAAACCTACCACAATTGTTGATCTCTTGTCATGCGTCATAGTTGGGCACCTGATCCACTAGTAAGCATGCATATCAATGTAATGAATACGTTAATAATTTCCATGTATTAAATAAGGTCAATTTATTAGTAAACTTGGTACTAATAGATGCTTCTTTTTTATTATTTCATAATTTATCGAGAATGATTTTAAATTCTTCCAAACATGATCTACTACACAAACCATTTAACAATAACATAGTATTTTTGACGAAAGTTCTCATGCACAACTAGTAGAACAAAAATACAAATTATTCATTTCCAGTTGTGAACATCCATGTTTACTTGTGTGATACTTTAGAATAAGTCATTGAAGTCATACTTTTATTCTCCAAGAAAATTCAAACCCTTTCATTGTTGATTAAATTTGACGACATTCACGAAATTCCTTGAGAAAGCACAATGAACTTGTAAACCATCATCCTAGCTAAAACAAAAAACAAAAAACATTGATAAATAGTCAAAACAAAAAACATTGCAACTCTAAACATTGAAAAAAAACCATTTACAAAAGGGAAAATTGTAAAGCAGTGCAAAAAAAAAATTGTATTCAAGGATTTATGAGGAAGTGATTGTATTATAATTCTTTTTCTTTTCCATCACATTGAATGACTATGAATTGGAGTTGCAATATGAAATCATCAAATTGGAAATGGTATCACCATGTGATTGCTTCATGAATCTATTTTGTAAATCATGCCACTTTAAGTTGGCAATGAGTGGACTGGTGTGCTTAATTCAAGCCATGCCCCACCTCGAGTCCATGGGTCACACCTTCAATATCTTGTAGGTAAACATAATTCCTCTGGAATGAAAAGTAAGGAAGTGATTGTGTAGAAGTGCAGATTGGTTTTATGCTATAGCTAAATGGGGAAGGTTTAGTGTGCATTGAGTGCATAATATAAGAGATCGTATGGGAAAATGGTGTGTGAAATTATTTTAGCACAGATGGGATACTTGGAGGTGCATGAGGAGTGTAAAGGAGTTTCTCTCAAAGGAGGGATAAGTCAAGTGATTGCATAATGGTATGGATTGCACAAAAGGTACATGAATGTTTTGTGGCCTATAAGGTAGTATGGTAGATAAAATAAGTAAAAGTGTATCTTGAGACCATGAGTGCATGAAAGAACAACAAATATGTGTGGTGAAGGATTACATGAAAAAGGAGTGCATGGATGACCTAAAAAATGATAGTACATGTCAAGAAAGTGAAAGATAGGACATGAAAAGGGAAACTAATTATATGTAATGAGTAAAAATACCAACTATTAAACTGACGTGGAACAACGAGGGAGGTCCAATGGAAAAAATGTGGTTGACAGGATTCATGATCTCGAATTCAACTTTGAGTTTGAGCAAGAAGATCTGGAGGCATCTATAAGGACCCAAATCACCAAGGGAAACTAATATGAGCAACTATAAAAGATGGTCGAGTCTACCATTTCAAAGAGAGTAAGAGTTGAAGGGAGATGGTAGTTGGAGAATCAAGGAAGAAAAAAGAGTGGATGAGTGTATGTAGGCCATTAGAGTTAAATAGAGTATAACCAGTCAATTTTTATGTCCCCGAGAGAACCCCATTAAAGTATGTATAAACTCCATGAGAGTTGATACAATCCTTAGAGAAAGTAGACACATGTAGATGTCGATAAGGCCATTGAAGAAATATAAGAAACTAAGTGTTTCATTCCTCGATGTAGGAATTTGCAAACGATACTAGATCATTTCAATCAATTGTGTCACCATCATTAGTGGTATCAGAGAAGGGTACTTTCCTATGAAAAGGAATCATAAATGCTGATAGAATGTCAAATGTGAGGAAGCTAGCAAGAATATCATGCTCTCCAATGTGAAAAAGGTGGGTAGAGAGTGCAAGAAGACCACAAAGTACACCAGTGAAAGAGTTGGAGGAGAAAAAATGTAACCCAAAAGAGGTGAAGTAGATACAACAATTATTAGGATAATGGAGGATATAATGAAGGAGATAAAATGTGTGAGGACCAGACTAGAGGAATAAGACTATCGAAGGGGTCTAGAAACTTGCAACAATGGTGAGGAAGGAGAAATGACATGTAATGAAAATGTGAAAAGAAACCATGAAGGAATCAAAGAAGAGTCAATGGTATGAGAATTACAGTACAGATAGAAATAACAAGTGATATGTAAGAGGAGAGAAGACTCAGTGGAGAATCGACGATGCAACAAGATGGGTTGCATGGAGATTGCGCAAGTAGTGCATAAGAGAAGAGAGAAGGCCGAAGGAGAAATCTCTTGAAAAAAAAGATATTGGCACGCATTATTCACTAGATGTTTTTATGTGTGTGAAGAGAGAGGGCATCATGTAATCAAATGTCCTAGAGTGTAGTGAGGAGATGACCAATGTGTATAAGAAAGTGCACAAACAACACATGAAAGGAGAAGGTTCATGCACAAAGTTGTGAAGAGCGCATAAGAGATGGCCAAGTGTTGAATATGGCTAATGTGGAGTTGTAAGAGGAAAGGAAATAGATATTCTACACAAGGTGTAAGAATAAGGTAAAGTGCTACCTGGTAGTGGTCAACAACAAGAGTATTGACAATCTCGTTGTGGAGGATATGGCGCTGAAGTTGGGATTGAGGTTCATAAGGAATACCAACTCTTATAGAGTGACCTAGTTGGTGGAAGTTCAGGAGGGCATTGTGTGTGAGAAATATGAGGTAGAGATGAAGATTATGAGATTCATTGATCGAGTGATGTGCAAAATCCTTCTAATGGATGCATGACATGTCCTTGTTAGGGAGGTCATGGAAATTTGACACATAAATGATCTAAGAGGGGAGAGAAAATATAATAAAAGTGTGTAATGATGGGAATACATTCCATCTATCCCCATTAAGAGAAGAAGTTGCGGGTCACCAAATCCATATGGTAGTGTACTGAGGAGAAGAAGGTTGAGTGTGTGCAAAATTCCAGTAGGGTTGTGTGTAATGGAACATGGAGAAGGTGAGCTCAAGAGATGAGAAAAGATTTAAGGGAGGAGATGGAGTCACTCAAGAGTGCATGGAAAAGACATTGCAAAAATGATCCAACTCACTAGGGGAAACCTAGAGGCATAACTATAAAATATGGTTGAGGATACCATTTTTAAGAGAGGAAGAGTTGAAGGGAGATGGTGTTTAGAGAATAAAGGAAGAAAGTAAAACTGAGAATGACTGAGTGTATGTAGGCCATTAGATTTGAGTAAATTATAACCAGTCAAGGTTTATGTCCCTAGGAAAACCCCATAGAAGTCTATATAATCTCTATGAGAGTTGATACGCCTCTTTAGAGAGAGAAATTACATGTAGATTCCATTAAGGGAATTGAATATAAGAAACCAAGTGCTTTATTCTATTGTGTGTGACTCTGTAAATGACACTGGCTCATCTCACTTTGTTGTGCTATCATTAGAAACATTGGATAAATTTTATGCATTTTCCCTTTTCTTTTCTTGAATAGAAAAAGATAAGCGTTGATGGATCATTGTAGATACATATATGTTGGCAACGGCTTGTAAGTCTGTGAGATTTTGTAGACACTAAAAAATGCACAAAATCATTATTACATCATGTTTTTGGTATTATTTATATATGTGGGTCCTTAATGATGAAACAAAGTCTCAGTGGTGCAAGTCCTTATCATTTCACTTTTAAATTTCTTGATCCATCTTTTGATATAGATTTATGGATGTTTAGTTATTATTTTATGTTGTGTCACAAATATCTCTAACTTGTTTCATTATTTATTTGTCTTTTGCTAATTTTGGGTCAAAACTGTATAGATTGGTCAAGAGCATACTACGATCCTGATGAGATGTATAATCCTGCCCCTTTTTGGGTTTTGGGTTCTTTATGCCCATTGGGTTTGTTGGTCATTCTTTTATCTTTCATAATTTATATTTATAGCTGACTTTGTGTACCACTAACACTAGAATTTTAAAGTGATATAATCCTATTTATACAAGTTCATCTTAAGCATTTATTATCTAGCAAACACCTATGTATGTACTAAATACAAAGGTAATGAATCAATAGTACAATCTTCATATTATATATCACATTATAAGAGGGCATAAATTTGTTTTTAACATATGCACACAAGGATTTCATGGGAGCAAAGTAGTCATAGAATATTATCGGTGTGGAAGACACAGGGGAAACCATAAGTCAAGGGTTCTAGATTACATATGTAGACTTAATACAATGCATTAGGATAACTACATTGAGTCTCAAATGTAGTGCAACTTAGTTGGTGGCTCACCAACGGGGTGACTGCATCAAGGTCATTTTGACTCAAGAATTTACATCTTTTAATTTTTAGATATCTAATGAGTGTCTCGAGGTTTATCGCAAGAAGATAGGTTTGTTTGTATAGGTACATGTATGAAATTCAGGGTTATAGGATGAATTCTAAACATACACAAACTGTGTAGCAAAGGCGATAGATAAAGAACCTAAAAAATTAGACTCTCTGACGATCTAACAATCGAAGATAGTAGGAAATGTCTATTTTTTGGGATCCGGTCATGACCTTTTGTACAATCATGCCCCTACATGAAGTTTACCAATAATAATTGATCTTGGTTCATTCAAAATCATTTATACATCGTAGTTTTGGAAGTGATCATAGTCTAAAACTAACTATGGGACCAAGCTAAGATCACCTTTCTTAACCCCTCTTGTGTTTTCAATTGCTCCATCAGTTTGGCACACTTGCAAATATCCTAGTTTCCATTGTAAAATTATGTAAATGATTCTATTATTTTATACCATGCAACATATAGTAATCAAATCCTAGTTAAATCAGTTGAGTTAATCTATTAAAATTACTTTAGGGCCGATACATTATGGTGAACCCATCCTTTTTTTAATTCTTTACCTAGATTAGGGTTTAGATTATATATTCCATAGTTAGGCCGTGTGTTATCACAAACCTCTAGTGGCAATTAGGGTTTTTTTTTCAAAGTTAGATATGGCTTGTTGTAATGCTTTATAAAACCATAAGGATTATTATCCCTTTAAACAAGTACTAAGCCCACTTATGGGTTTAAAAAGCATGATCTTTTTATACCATATGACCTAATATATTTGCTTCTACTTGTGATATGGATTATGGTAATGCTAATACATCTTATCCCTTTTCTAATTTGATAAAAATTACGGGTATGATGAATCATCATATGATTCTACATCCTAGGCTACAAAAATCCACCTTGATTTTCCACTCCTTGTGAGCCACCTAGTGTTAGTATACATTCCACCGAAGGTCTAATTAGCTATCTCCTTACCCATCTTAGAGGCACTGCGCGTGAGCCCATGTATCTTTGCATTACTTCAGTTGAATCTACACAAATAGATGATAATAGTCACTAATAAATTGTTTGAATCTCTTTATGACTGATGACCTTGGTTCTAAATATACCTCCAGTGATAGTGAATGGCTTAACATGGATGAAGCTCCAACATTCCAGTATTCTTATTAAGTTGCATATTTTTCCTAATCATGCACAACCTCTCCCGATATAGGATCCCCTAAGGAAATCGTTGACTCCATTTCAGATGATGATGAGTTCCTAAGCTACATGGGCATGTCCCACACAATTTCCTAAAATATACTCTTATTACCTTCCTTCATGATACTAATATAGTTGAGTGATGGTAATTATGAACATTCTTTTACTTCTATATGATAGTCATGGACATAGTGATGGTGATATTCTAGGTGGTAATAAGATTAATAGTTTAGGTGATTTGTCCTATTCTTCTTGATATTCCCATGATGGTGCTCTTTCTCTTCAATAATGTTGTTATTCATGATGATGACTTTTCTCATAGTGGAGTTGTTAATCCTAATCATGTTTCTATCTCTAGTAATGTTAATACTCATAATGATGTTTTTCTACATGATGATATTCCTATTTTTGCTTATGAAAAAACTAAAAATACTACATGTATCTCTACTCTATCTCTTGAATGTACTAAATGATGTTAGCACTACGTGATGTATTTACCTTCTCTTGTACATGTAAATACTATGAATGCTAATATACCTTCTATAGGTCTCAATGATAATACTAATGGCTATCACTCACATATCGTTACTTCTAGTGTTCTCACTCCTCATGAAGATTATTACCGATCCCTTTGAATGTACATGGTTCTAAGGTTCCCTGTAGATCATGTTGACCCAAATAAAATCCTCTAGCTTTTAATGTACCCAAACACAATAACATCACCTCTTAAACAAAATAGTGGTCCCTGTGGCTACTATAAATGGAAAGATTACAACTCTTGAATGAACTTGTTGAATGTTTAATGTACCATACCACATTAAGAGTTAATCTTTCGTCTCATGCACACGGTCAATTACTTGCAATGCAAGGTGCATGTTCTAACCTTAGAAAGTAAGGCTTAGTACGTTGAAATTAATTAAAACAATATACATGGAAACCATATATGGCATAAAATATTCCAATCAGCTTTCCCTCACAATTTTATCATGCTTAACTTTAGCTTGTTTGATGGGAGTTTCAAGCCCTATCAACATCTTAAGTATTATAGGTTTATTATGTCTTCTTATAACCACAATAGGCTACTTTTAAAATAATTTCCATAAAATCTAACCCGAAATAAAATGTCTTGGTTCACTCACCTTCCTAATAGATCTATGAACACATTCTTAGAACTTGATGAGGCTTTTCTCATGTACTTTATCGATAACAAGGGTCCTAAAGTTATATATGAGTGGTTAACCTCTTTGCATCAAGGAAAAACCGAGGCTATTATTAATTGTATACTACATTTCAAAGCTAGTATACAATAATTAATATACAGGACTATGGATTTAGAAATGCAATACATATTTTGTCAAGGCCTCACATTCCTGCTTAAGAAAAAGTTTCTTTATGACACAAGTGACTCATTCACAAACCTTTATTTGTGCATTCTTGACATAGAGAGTAACATTTTTCCCACTCAAACATCCACACGTTCTCTTGATGTTATTCCCATTGCATCCACCACTCCACATGATCTGCATGATTTTTTGATAAGGTTAAGGTGTTGCACATCAACAATTCTTCTTATCATGTTACACCCAAACCCACAAAGACTGTGAATTCTCCACCGCTTCCTAAATGAAAACCACCATGTTTTGACAAGACCATTGTTCACACACATAATATTCTACGTATTCTACTTGATAAATGATCAATTCAGTTACCCTCTACTACACAACATCCTCATTTGGAATTTGAAAAAGTCTTACCTTTTTGTAATTTCCATCATATTAATGGACATCATGATAATGATTTTTATGCGCTAGATCAAAAACTTCAGTGGGTTGAATTCAAAGGAATTATCTCCTTCAACACACCACATGCACATATATCTCTTTCCCCTCCTTTATGTCAACATCCTATAAAGACTACGATATTGGATGATAGACCTTCCGATGGGCATGCCTGGTTTTATGACCTCTTCCAAAAAAATTCCCCTATCAAAGGAAGTTGTTAGTAATCAACCAATACCAAATAGTCTAAATTAAAATGGGTTGCAGAGGAACAACACTTTATCATGCAATATACTCAATTTAATCACATGTCTTTTATGGTCATGATACAAACACTACCTATCCAATCAACTAGTACATCACATGTTATCCTTGACTATTCATCTTGGTGATCCAGAATAACCACCTATCCTTTATTTGGTTAAAATACCATGACTTCTCAACTTATAATTCATCATGCTTGGTAATCCTAGTTATTATACATGTTACCCTCATCTCTATCTCCTAGAGACATATGAGGATTACCCTTCCTTATTTCTTAAGAATTTTTTTCCTTTTCATTCACTTTGTTCCCGCATACTTTAGTGAAGAGAATACTCTTGCCACATTTAATTTCCATACAAACATCATTGCACACTGCCATATTTTCTAATCATACTCAGTTTCACAGTATTTAAACAATGATACATACTCAAAACAACCATCATAGTCAACACATGCTTCATATCGGATTTTATATGACTCAATTACATTAATACAATATATGTGGTAAATTAAATTTTGTAGCTAATAGAGAATCTCAACACAAAATGACACCATATGAGTTCAATACAAGAACATGTGTGTATGTCATCACTTACTGTGTGTGCGTGCGCGTGCGTGCATGTGCGTGTGTGTGCATGCCCGTGTGTGTGTGTGTGTGTGACCTATGCTTACCAAAATGAGTAGTATATTACTTTGCATTGGATTGCAAGATCTATTCACATATTAGAAGGACAAAGAATGCAAATCATCTCTCTATTATGCAACATAATAAAGTGGTATGAAAGGGTTGAACATTATTTTTTATACATATACAAGAGTCGAGCATTGAGGAAATATGATGATGGAGGAATACCCGATTCTTTTTTAGTTCAAGGATGTATTTTTAGAGGAACTCATAGGGATGCCTCCACATCATTTATGTACCACTTTCTTATGTTTCATAACAAAGAGATGATTGGGATTCTTTGTCCACTTAATATGTGAATAAATCTTGATAGTCATTTTCAGCTAATACATTAATTATTTTGATAAGTATGGGCTTGTAGTGTAGGACATAATTGTTGATAAGTTTGTTAGATCTAATAAAAAATAAAAAAATGTCATCACACAATGACACCATATGAACTGTATGTATGTAAGTAAGATGTGTGTGTGTATGTGTATATAGTCAGTTAAAAAATGACAATTACAATTAGGACTCATGTCCTTATAAAAAATGTTTATACATCATCACTATCATCATCATCCTCTCTCAACACATCAAGGGGAGCTTGAGAACTCTGAGGCCTCCCCTGTATATCCAATATGACCATGTGAACATGATTGTGATATATATTGTCACAGTCTCTCCTACAATGGTCCATATCTATGTGCAATAGCCTCTACATATTATTCCAGTAGATGTTGATAAATCTCGATCAATAAGTCTTATGTAAGATCTATCCCAGGTGAATGAATGGGTCCTCTCTGTGCTAGCTCTATCTCTGTTCTCGTCCCTCTCACTCAATAGTACAATACAGGTGATCATTTGCCATAGCTACAAGATTTAAAAAATATACATGTCTCGCCTACTACATCATCGACACACTATAACATATGGTTCAACTAACCAAATCATTGTTAGGGATGATCTTCATTGATGTCCTCACAAATGAATTAATATGCATCAAACAATATGAATCACTTAAGATACAAAACACCACATATCTACACTGCAGTCCCTATACTCAATAATTAATCCAATCTCTCACATCAATTCATTACTATTTACTACAATTACAATTATGATGTACTTACGTTGAGCAATGGACATGGCTATGACATCATTTGTAGGGGTATATACCTCAGCTTACATTATATCCTCCCGCATACTGGGGGTATCCCTATTCCAGCCCCTCCTCCTACATAGGTGGGGCCATACCTACTCCATTACTCTTTTTTGGTGGTGTTCCTACCTCCTTAGCCATGCATATGATCACAGAAAACATTAATACCCATTGATACTCTTCCCACCATTATGCATATGTTGCAGTATATCTTATACCATCTAAAATTCCTACTATAACCACTGGGTCCACCTTGTCTACTAATGGGGTAAATTATTGTGTTGGTGTCAATCCTTGATTGACTCCCATATATTAAAACTACATGTGTGGACCTCCTCCACACATGTGGTGCTAGAGGCACATATTGAACCAACCCAAATTAGCACATCATGCACTCCCACTAATATAACTTTCCTACCCTAGGTAATCTATCATCTAACCATATGGTTGTTGCACCCCTGTGCAAATCCACAATATTGTCGGCCCATCCTCTGAACTCTATATACAACCTCTTTACAACAACACAAGGGGTCAAATAATCCAATATGGCTCGATAAGAGGTCATGTTTGGACCTCGCCTCCTCTGTATCACCCACCATGATGTGAATATCTTTGTATGGGCCCAATCATCCCTAGGACCTCAAAGTTCCCCACACAACAACTATGTTCTCATAGGCCCATAGATGTAATACATTAATGGAGGCCAACACCACCTCTGTGGCTCTACAAATTGAATGTTTACATGTCCCTATATAAGTGGGCCAATAGACTATGACACCATTCATATCTCACTCCATCATCCTCTATAGATTGGCATATCCACCACATCTAATATGAAATAGACACCCCTCCACCATCTACTGCTACAAATTATGCTAGTAACAATGTAATAAATTTTCACAATCATGGAACCCACACTATCACAATCAAGCTCAAACGAATAATGGGATCTATAAGGATTCTCGTGCCCAACAAAAATTTACGCACCCTACACATCTTAAATGACACATCTACTAGTAAAACTTGTACCCTCTTTCCCACAAGTGGAATCCAAAAAATGTTATACACATCCTCTAGGGTCACAGTCATCTCCCCTGTTAGAAGCCAAAAAGTATACTTGGATGGATTCCACTTCTCACACAATGCAGTGATCAAATACATATTTGGGAGACCCTCCCCTGATCTATCCATATGTCATAAACTAGATATATCTAGTACATCCCATCCATAATCATCTAGCCTATACCAAGCAACATCTCCATATGATGATCATCGTTGAACTCTCTCACATGGACATCTCTTTGCAATCACTAACCAATTTAAACATTTATTGGATCATCTATCACTGAGAAAAATTATGCACTAATCAAAAGTACATACTCCATATTAAAATTTACAATTATGGGACGATATCATTTATTATTTTCGTTACTTGGGTCGAAACTGCATACATATGATCAAGATTGTACAAATCTAGGTCAAAAATGTACCAAACTGTATGGTTTCAACCCAAAACTCAAAATTTACCATTCGACACTATGATACCCCTACCACTCTTAATTTTAAAAAAATTAACAATTTCACAACAATGCTAAAAATCACTATTATTTTTCAATTAAACTACAATTTTTCAACACTTACAAACTTGTTAACTATATGTGCTTGTATGACATCCGCCACCCAGTCAAATTACAATCATAAAACCTCTCTGGTGTGTGATCTATCATCTCTCTTAAAGTACAAAACACTATCAACAACATTAACAATGAAATTAATTTTTCACTTTTCTACCATACCATTTATAGAAAATGGGCCCCTTTGGGCATATAGTCACATATCTTGACCTAATCCTAGTGGCTAATTAATGACTAAAACTACTACACTCCATATATTGGGTGTAATTCCTTTGATTTTTATGCCATATATATCATTGAGATCATTATTCCCCCTATTTCTATACGAAATTTTGATGACACTTCTTTCACACTCTGTAAGGGTCCCCGTGAATCTCATTTTATGCAAGTCTATATACACACTCTAAGCATATGTGCTCACTAAAGTACTTTTTCTGAGTCATTATTCAAGGCTGATTCAATGTATATCTACTATAATCTATCAAGATTAAATCTCCTTTGTAGACTTTCTACCCACTTTATACTATTCTAACAGGAATATTCTCTAATTTATAAACTTCTATGAGTCCATTATTCTTCTATCAAGACACAATCTCTATTTTCCATTTGTAAAAAAATCAATAACTATATCAAACATTGTCCCTCTTTCAAAGTTACAATCTATAATCTACATTTTACACCAACATACTCCCTATGTTTGATCAGTACTTTTGTTATTGACATTCACAAGCAATGCAATCCAAATTTTATCAATCACAACTCTTATTCTTGGCATGCTTTTCAAATTTGATGACACAAATTCAAAATTTAATCGACGACTACTATTTAAGATTTTTTCAACAATTATTCTAATATCACACAACTCTCTTTTTTATTCTCAACACTCTACTCAACGTTGATGACACAAGTTCAACTTTCTATCAAAAATTAATTTCATTATAAGTAATTTTATGTTATATTATCTACATTCTCTTCAATGTTGATGACACAAGTTTGAGTTCACATCAACTAGTACTTTCACCTCAAGTGATTCTATTTTCTATCATCCATTTTATTGATATGGGTTGGATATGCAAGGTCGTCGCCTCCCTTATATAAATCAATATGCAAATAAAGGATCAGACTGTGAACTATGGATACAAGGATGTAGTGAACACTAAGGTTACTAAGTTGTGGTTGGCTATGCATGGCCATCCTTGTTCCTATACGAATCTATATACAATCTTGAATGACCAAATGGTCAAATTTTAGACACAAAGATCCATTAAAAGTTAAGTTACAAATGAATATTTTGTTGTATTTATTTCAAATGTAGTTGGAAATAATACCTATCAAAATCTAAAAATTATCAATATTGTTTTAACAACCATATAATGCATAGTGGCGATTGTTTATGGTTTGTTGTTTCAAAAAATTTGGGACTTAGATCCATCTGTAGTGATGTGGTCCCGCAATATTAGAAGTATTTATTTAGGGTCCAACTAGGATGCCTCATGACAATATTCACTTGATGATGGGACGCCCAATTCCCTCATAAGAAAATCAAACACTTGTTGGGGATTGATCAAGAACACCAAGTCAAAAATATCCATTTCTAGAAATACTCCTTTCACATTTGTTACACCCTTTAATGTTTATAACACACTACTCCCTATCTCCACGTGAGACACATCAATGTCTTGCGTTATTTTCCACTCTTTGTTTTATTTATCATCACACTTGGACAACCTCCTATTCTTCAACACTATCATGTACACTCTTTTTCTCCTTTACAATAGTAAATTTTATTCAATAACATAAAGGGGGGATTGTAGACACTAAAATATACACAAAATCATTATTACATCATGTTTTTGGTAAAATCTATACACTTGGGTCTTGAAAAATGAAACTAAGTCTCAATGGTGCAAGTCCTTTTCGTTTCAATTTTATATTGTTCGATTTGTCTTCTAATTTGGATTTATGTATATTTATTTATGCTTTTATGTTGTGTCATAGATATCTCTATCATATTTCATTAGTAATTTGTCTTTTGCTAATATATGGTTTAAAATTATACATATTGGTCAAGACTATACTATGGTCTTGACTGAGATGTATGGACTTACCCCCCTTTTAGGTTTTGGGTCCTTTCTTCCCATTTGGTTTTTGGTAATTATTTTCTCTTTCATAATTTATATTTATGTTTTGATTTTTCCACCACTAAGATTCAAATTTCAAAATGATAGTCTCTTATATATACAATTTCAACTTAAGAATTTATTATCTAACAAGAACCTATCTACATATCAAATATAAAGCTAAGGAATCAATAGTACAATCTTCATACTACATATAACAACATAAAAGGGTATAAATATATGTTTTACATATTTACACAAGGGTTTCATGGGAGAAAAGTAACATTGCTTGTTATCAATGTGGACGCATAAGGGAAATAATAGGTCAAGGGATTAGATTGCATGCACACTTGCATAATGCACTTAGAGAACTACATTGAGTCTGAAATATAGTGTAACACTCGGTGTCCCACAAAAGGGGTAACTACTGAGGTTAGTCTAACTCAAGAGTTTACATATTTTATTTTTAGGTCTAATGAGTGCTTGATGTTATTACAGGAAAATAGGTTTTTTTGTAGATATAGGTGTGAAATATAGGTTTACAAATGAATTTGAACATACATAAGTGTGATATGTGTGATAGCAAAGAAACTGAGAAAAATATGACTCTGAAGAGAACAATCCAAGATAATAGGAAAGGTTAGTTTTTAGGATCCGGTCCTGACCTTTTGCATGGTCTTGCCCATGCTTGAAGTTTGAGAAGAACATTTGTTTTGAGTTAGTTCAAAATCCTTCATATTTCCTGGTTCATGTAGTGGAAAAATTTGAAACTGATATGAGATCAAATAAGTCATATTTCTAACCCCTATTGTGTTTTCAATTTCTCTATCAGTTTGACATGCTTGCAAATAGCTCAATTTAAATTACAATTTTATAATGATTGCATTATTCTACACTCTATAACATATAGTAATCAATCCTAGTTAAATCAATTGAATTATTCCATTGTAATTAATTTAGGGTTGATATAAATAGGTCGTTTATGTTTCTATTGGAGAGAAGCAAGTTGCACTGCCATGTGGACCATTCTGATGTCATTCATACATCAACACAAAACCTCATCGCAACTACCCATCCTTTGTCATGTGTCAAATTTGACCTCCCTTCATATGCTAGTAAACACACCTATTGACATAATTACATGTTTTAGCATGGTGGTGTAATTGGAAATTATAGTCCAAATTAAGTCTTATTGGGCCATTTGTCAATTTTGTATGATTGTTGACTCGTTGTCCAACACTCCTTTTTTGTATTATCTAAGTTTCTCCTCTTGAATATCTTTTGTTTTGAGTGTTTACATTTGTATTAGGCTTATCAAAATTGTTTACATAACCTTGTTAAATGTTGTTGTTATAATTTTCATAGATCAATTCAAATGCTAATAGAGTCCTAATTTGAATGTAATTCATCTATAAATACAAATGGATCATAATTTATTTAATATCTAACAAGTAAAATGAAATCTATCACTGTAAGAAGAATTTGATCATTTATAAAGAATTAAGAAGCATTATTCTAGATCAAGCAATCATTAGAGCATTTATTGAAGTGTAGAAATTCGTGTTATAGGTACATTAGACAACCTGAGTTTACATAGTGATGAATTATTGCAATTATTTTTGCTTTTGATGAAATGTTGCAATTATTGGTGTGTTATTTATGATATTGTATGTTGTTGAGGGATTTAAAAAATATCAATACAACTTTGTTTTTCCCTAGAATAATATTTGCCAAAAAACACATTTTTCATCCTTAAGGTTTTAGATTTGATTGCCTAATTAGAGAAGAAGACGTTTATTTCTCTTGTGATCAGACCAAAGGCGCAAAAATTGAGTGAGGCTTTTGGAATTCTAATTTAGGAAAACACATTCGTCAAAAAAAAATTCTTGTGCTTGATTTTTTTTTATCTAAATCAAAACTTGATGCTCCAAACATCGTATAGAATGGAACTTGATGAGTTGAACATCCTTCTCCAATCATAAAAAATTTTCTATTTCATTTTGTTTCATTTATGGGTACTAGTTTCTACTATAAAATCTTGACGATTATCTCTATGTCGCTCTAAGGAATGAGATTTTCCTAAACCTTATATTTCTCTCTAATTCTCATATGATGAAATAAATTAGGTCTAATTTATATTTCTCTCATGGTGGAATTAATTAGGTCTAATTTATTATTTTATATTTGTTCATCTAATTAAATAATATATACATTTTATATTACAATTTTATCGAAATTCATTTATCTATAATATGTTTCAATGTACATGTGCTCTCTTATATTGTGCTACATATGAAATTTTAATTTTTTAGGGCTTGTCTCATTTAATGCTCTTATATTCAATATCCATTTCATGCTCTTATATTCAATATCCTTAGATTAACTGCAATTAATTTCAAACTCTAAGTTAACATTTTTACAAATATTTAAAATCCTGGGAAATTTGCATGGTGTGTATTCCATGTTTTCATTTTTCCAACTAAATTACTCAGGTACGTTAGGCATGCAATAATTCACAATTACATGTTTAGTGGAAGTTTATTACCCATTCTTCCTCACCCCGAGGGTTAAACATTACAAAGAAGACAATTAAACTAAAGATGATTATAAGAAGAGATGATTTCAAAACATTTATCTTCCTAAATGAGTGAAATTGATCTTCCACTTCGCACCTTGTTGTTGCAACTCTTTCTTGGGTCAATTAAGAATGAAACAAGAGGTAACAAGATGAGGGTCATCAAAATTAATTTCTAGGTTTTATTTTTCATTGAAAGGTTGTAGAATTTCCTTTTATTATTTCTTATTTTGTTCAAATCCATATATTAGATCTTTGTTATTTCATAAAAGATCAACAAAAACAAAAAAAAAGGAAACTAGATTAAGATTAACATGGATCTTGTTTGTTTTAAACATTTTGCTTTTGATCTATTCTTATACCCGAGAACAAATTTCAGATTTTAGATTTAGCTTGTCATCTTGCATTTAGGTTAGTTAAAAATTATCAAAAATTCGCTCAGAGAAAAATCATTTGCAACTTTGTATGTAACTTCCTTATAAAAGGGGTTAATTTTACTTTTGCATCTAAATTTTTGAAAGTTTCTAACTCATTTACAATTGTTTATTTCCTTAGATCTATGATAAAAAATTATTTCACATATTTTCATTTAGATATGAAATATTAAATTTATTTGCAACATGTAGAAAAAATTTAATTACTTTTCATTGATCAAATTTCATTGAAAATACAAAAATGAAAATCTACATGTAATATAGTTGTATGATTGTGTCATGATTTGAATTCTTGTATGTGTGAAATTTAATTTTTGAATTAATTTCCAACACACCATTAGATTTTAGATTTGCATTACCTAACTTCAAAACATTAATCAAACTTTCTCCTTGCATTGTGGAAACAAACTCACACTTATTCCAAACAAAACAATCACCCTGCTTTCTGCAAAAAACACCTATTCTCTTTCACATTAATTATAAAACCTTCTATAGTAATTATCAGTCCATTTACATTAAAACTAGAAAGCTCCAATTTTCTTTAAAAAATTAACAAAAAAAATTCAAAAAAATCATGTACAAGCTCAAACCACTTCCAAACAATTTCTGAACAAGCTCCAATCATTCACATAGTTCCAGATATAGCCCTAAAAACCATAAGACAACCTTTTACACCCTTAAATGACACTTGAAAACCAAGTATTCCCATAAAGGGTAGGTAAATTACCACGCATCCCACTCCATTTGAGAAAAAAAATCCAAGTGGTCATTGTTTCAGAACTTATATGAGAATTTTTTTTCAGCCTCTTTGCCAAATCTAATCATCAAATAATTTTGCATTCTAGATGCATAATTCTTACCTATCAAAGTAAAACTTGATCAATAAATCCATGACCTTCAGTAGGTACAATCCAATCTTAGGATACAATTTATATCTTCATCCTTGAGTCTAGCCTCCTCCCATTTTTCATTCACTCATGGATATCATCATTTCTGGGCGAGAGCAAAAAGAAGTGGAAAATTTCCAATTATGATCCAACCAAACTCTAATGCTTTCTAAGAGGGTGACATCGACCAAGAGTTACATTATGTCCATATCCTTGATTTTTGTACTATGAGTAAAGAGCATTTTAGACAATTTATTGTCTTAAATGAACAAGTTGATATTGTTCAATGGCATTGGCATAGGTTTTCATACCGCCACATCTAAATCACTAGTAACACTTGTTGGGGTTAGCACACCGGTTGTATAGACAATATATCAGATCTAATCATACATGCAAATAAAAGCAGATATTCTACCAGAAGAAATATACAAAACAAGAGACATAAATCAACACCAGATTTAATGTGGTTCACCCAATGTGGGCTACGTCCACCAAGAAATAATCCAATCTATTATCCAAAGCTTTGACAAGATATACAATGAAGATTTACAATCTTCCACACCTCTCAGATGTACAGTACTTTCTTTCCCTCAAGCTTTTTGCTTCATCACCAAGAATTCTCTCTCTCACCAGCTTTTGCAAGTTCTTTCTAATTCTTGTTAATCATCTTCTTTCTTACTTCTAAACCCTAGCTTTTATGCTTTTATAGTCATTTATAGACTTAGGGCACTTAGCCATGTAATTACAATCAATAGAAATACTTTAATGCTAAAAACAGATCTAATTCCTGAGAGTTAATTAAAACATCCTCGCACAGGTAACCGAATCGGTTATCCCTAACCACTATCGGTTCCTTCCTTGCTTGACCGATGCTGGTCATACCTAATCGCTACCATTCCTGGGTGACCAATGCCGGTTCCCCCTTAACCGATGCCAGTTACTATATTTTCCAACAAGTTTCCATTGCATGCTAAACTAAATTAATTGAGCTCCACAACTCAACAACACTTACCATATCATTCTCTCATATGTTATCTCGGTCCGGCCTCACGAAGTCTGGAGTGCCCTAAAATTCTTGCACTTTCTGGTGCATATAGATCCTTACCTTTTTTACCCTCATATAAAGATGGGACCTCTATTTAGATATGGTGGGTGATCACCTATCTATAGATGGGTCCACATATCTATATAGTGTCATTTTCCTATATTTATCCCCTATGTCCTTGTCACCTTGTTATATAAAGATAGCTTCATTGAACCATAAATGAGAGATAAGATATAGGGCAAGGATATATATAGAAATATATAGTCAGGTATCTAGGCTATTCTATATAGACAAAATTTCCTCTGGGTCCTCCTCTGGCAATAGATAATAGGCCATTAGGGAATTGTACCACCTTGTATTATGTATAGAATGAATAGATAGATTAGGCGTCCATCTCTCCATTATATGCATGAAATGAGTGGTGAGTTTCCTATCAAGAGAGGCACGGAATTTATGCACCCTTATATATACACATATATACACATATACATACATACATATACATATATGTACATGCACACACATATTTGACATGAGTGGCCACTTTCCTATTGAGAGAGGCAGGGCACACGCGCACGTGTGCATGCACATGCACACACACATGCACATGCACACACACACACATACACACATAGAGAGATAGAGATATATTTGACATGATTGGTCACTTGCCTATTGAGAGAGGTAGGTCATTTATGCACCCTTACACACCACGCGTACACAAACAAAACATGAACACACAAACATACACACACACACATGCACGCATACACACACACATATGTGCGCATGCACACACGTACACACACACCCACAAAAACACACATGCGCACACATGGACACACACATGCACACACACACATGGAAACACACACACGTGCACGCACGCGCACACACACACACACACACACACACACACACACACACTTCGAGGTTCCCTATCTAGATTATAGGGTGATTATAAACATTTATCTACATGGGGAAGAGGACATTAATTCCCAATACTATCCCCACATGGATAGAAAGGGGAGTTGAGTAAACCTATATCATATGTACGATGCCCCTATATATCTATATGAATTGACCGTATCTATTTATAGGGTGCTTAACCCCTCTATCTTTATGTGGCTAAGGGAATTTATGTGCTTGAATAACCCCATATATATAGAAAGGGGAAGTCAAGAAACTCGAACCTCATTTATTTATATGGGATCAAGGTGTAAGTGGTAGGAAACTAATCATTCATACCTCTATAGATACTGTGGCATCCCTTGATGCCCCACCTTTAGATACATGGGCCTCTACTCCCTCTACTAACAAATGAAGGACAAGGGCTTGACCATTGATCTTTAGCCCCTTATATGCACCACTCAGTTGACTTAAATAAATTTATGCTTAGGATGAGAATCCATATTCATATGGGTCCTTTGTAATCATAAATAGCCTTGACCCCATATATAGAGGGCTCCTCTTCCATTGGCCTATAAATGGTCGTGTTAGTGCCCCTCCACCCCCCCCCCCCCCACCACACACACACACATATAGATATATATTTGTGTGTGTGTGTGTGTGTGTCCTCATGTTAACCAAATGCACATTCCATAGAGCTTAATTGTACATATAGATCAATCACTTGTTTTCCAGGGGCGTCAAGGAGATTGGTGTGGAGGAAATCCCATAAATGGTATACTTACTAACAGACTTACTATATCTTGGGGAGGAAATTGAGGGCCCACTTTGTAATACATAATATTTGGTTCTATAGCACATGAAAAAACACTACTTATTGACCAACTACCTACTTATTGAACAACTAAAAATCCTCATGTTTTTTCCTATACCTTAAGTCCACTAGGTAATATCCAATTCTTCAACATTGTGTGTGTGTGTGAGAGAGTGAGTGCGTGTGTGTGAGAGAGTGAGTGCATGTGTGTATCTATATATATGGAGTACCCCTATCTAGATAAATGGTGATCAACCTCTTTTATATATGTTGGGTCGGGGATATTTATTCCATTTACCTACTTATTGACCAACTAAATATCCTCCTGCTTTGTCATGTACCCTAAGTCCACTAGGTCATATCCACTTCTTCAACATTTTGAATGTGTACACACACATGTGAGCATGTGTGTGTGCACGTGCACATGCATGTGTTTGTGTGTGTGTGTGCGTGCATGCGTGCACGCACGTGAATGTATTGGTATGTTTGTGAGTGCATGCACATGTGTGAGTGAGTGTTTGTGCTTGTGTATGTGTGTGCATGTGCACATGCACGAGTGCGTGCATGAATGTGTGTGTTGTCACACATTATAATGTTCACACGATATATAATATAATCATATGTGTTTCTTACCATCCTAAGCCTCATTTTTTCAACATACATAACCTCGACCCCATATAAAGGGGTTCCTCAGCCATTGACCTATATTTGGGTGGGTGATTGCCCTACACGCACATGCCATCATGTTGACCAAATCCCCATTATATATATATATATATATATATATATATCTTATGTGCCTTTAGAGATCGACAACCTCTATTCCAAGGGTCAAGGATATTAAGAGGGAGAGAATCCTCCACTGTATAGTTACTAGCCTACTTATCATGAATTTGGGAGGAGTTCGAGGGCCCACATTGTAGTACCCAAAATTTGGTTCTTTAGCACATTAAAAAAACTTTAGCATTTATCTTTACATTATCCCATTTAATTACTTAGGGACCAACTAAAAATCCTCCTATTTTGTTGCGCACCCTTAGTCCACTAGGTCATAGCCACTTCTCCAGCTTAGTACTTTAGGAATCTTTGCATATTCTACATGATACAACTTCAAAATATCTATAGACTACCTCGTGTCTCATATATTATTGTATCTTTATCCTCGAAAGGTTTGTAGGCCCATGGCAATTTTGACCAATAAACATGTCCACTAAAACAAATGATACACCTTATTTTTCACTCTTATTGACTTTTTATCTTAGTAGTAACCATTGGTGTATTAACCTCCCCTAAGTGATATTGACATATCACTAGAAATGGGGAGGGTTGGTTAGTGTTGTACTTGTGAGATAATTTTGGTGTGTATTTCATGATGCCTTAGATATATTATCCTTTACATCTCCCATTCATCCTTTTATAACATCCCTACGACATCACCTTACTATCCTCTTACAGTCACCTCCATATCTACTCACAACACAATTTTACTTCCATTATATCACTTTTTTTCATCACATCCAAAGTCTTCCTCCATCCTTTTGACCCTTCCCCTAGGACCCCATGATATGTTATTACCTAGATCCAATGGAATTGACCATGGTCAATACCATCTAGATTTTATTTCTCATGGTCGATGTCGTTGGATAAAAGAAATTATAATAACTAATCATGTTCTTATTTATAGGAAGATTATGAGTGCACTTCTCAACACTCATAATTGATCATTTAGTATGTTTGCACTATCTAAGATTTGTTTAAAGGTCTTAAAGAATTATAATTAAGTCTTTCCTATATTTTGGAGTTTATTCTTGGAGCATTTGGTCTAGGACACTTAATAATAGGAGTTGCACTTACTATGGTATACCAAATCTTTAGAGGTACCAATGATTGTTTTAGTTAGGTCTTCATGTATCCAACTTATGGTTTCCCACATCAACTCTATCATAAGTTGTTGTTAACCCCATGGGAAGTTAACATGCTAATGGTTTTTGCATGAAGGTAAGTATCTCTAACCTCTCTTTTCCTTTATTATTTTCAAATTTGAATGATTGTTTGATTGGTCATCTATATATGTTAGAATAAAGTAGTGTATTATAAATATATTGCATTAGAATCCACCCTTTGGGATTTACAACCTATTGATCCTTACAATCCATGTCTAAAACCCTATCTTAAGCATCTCATCTTTATATAATCAATATTCTAGTAATATTTCACCCATATCCTAGACTTACATTTGGAACCCTACATCTTTTATAGAGTGTGGATTACCATCTTCTAGATCCACAACATTAGCACCTTACAACCCTCTTGACTGTGGAATTAGAATTCCCCCCATTATTATCCTAATCTATGTTATGGATAAGAAAAATAAGATATTCTATAGACCATTTTTAGCTTGCATACATACACAACTTCGTTAATTGGTCATAATTTTTAGTATGACCACTTCTCAAAAAGCTCTTGAAAATGTATTTTTGTTTATGTAGGATTCATCTTATATACATAAATCTAGTAGGAATAAATAATCATTTTAATTTGAATTATTTTCCCTTTATTTTTCATCAGAAATAAATCACCAAAATAAGATTCTCAAGCTTAACTTTGCATGAACATATCTCCGTTGATATTGCTTGGAGTTTTACGCAAGATCAATTTTTGGAAAACCCTTGAAAAACATTATCTGGCAGTGTAGCATTCTTCATAATAAAAAAAACATGGAAAGGAGAATATTTTTTTTAATTTGATAGCCATTGATCTAATTTTGCACAAAAAAATGCCAAAAATCAGATTTGCATGGTCAAATTTACATAGAATGATCTCCACCAATATTGCTTAAAATCCTTAGTGTGACCACTTTTCAAAATTTTCTTTCTAGCAACTAAAATATCCCCTCAAATCATACATATTTAAGGAGAATAACCCTTTACAAGATAAGTTGTTACTTCTTGAAAATAAAATATGTAATATTACACAATCTACCCCCAAAACAAATTTCCCACTTTGCACAAATTGCAACTCTACTACCACTTGTTAAGATTCACACATATAATAACAAAATTATTCCATTTACAAACAATGATATGAAAAATTTAATAGATATTACACAACACAAGATGTTTGTGGGCCAAGATTCCCTAATATACAATATAATAAAAAATATAATAATTACCCTTAAGGTAGGGCAATACCATACATTATTTCTTAAGGAAGGAACAACTTCACAAGATATACCAATATGCAAATGCTACTTCGAGGGGGGGGAAACTCCAATATGCTTATACCAAATACAATACTCTCTACTTACTTATCCTTCCTCACAATGATATTAATCTTTCTTATATATACCTCCCCTTTATAATAATGAAGTGATAAATTTATAATCTCAAAATGGGTTGAATCATTTCCCAATATAATTAATTTCATCATGAGCTACCCATTTGACCCATATATTTGACCCAATATAACTAAGGGAAGTGTCCACGAGATTTCTACATCACCATCAATACATCTTGAAATCATATCCCATCATACATACCTTCTCATTTATCACATGTTGGTTCATTTATCACATAGCATATAACATTGGGGAATAATTTTACAAGGTTAAGGGTATTTGTACCATTAAATGCATACACAACTAAGTACATCATACTTTTTCAACCCTTGGAGCTATCTCCAATAATTCAGGGAATAATTTTACTTGAATTATTACAAAGAATACTTTTTAGAGATTCGAGAGAGGAATTTAGAGATCTCGATCCATTATGTTTTAACAAAAAGTTTTAGTTTTAGAAATTCCACCTGAAGACTCCATGGGAATGCTTTAAAGAGAGTTTTACCCACATTGAAGTAATTTTGTTCTATAGATGTTGTAACCATGTTACATATTTTGAGAAGCTTTATAAATACCAACTTTTAATCATTCTACTAAAGGTTACACGTATCCTATCCTTTTTCCATTTATTGGCAACATAGTCATTAATATGTTTTCTAGGAAAATGAAATTCATCACTTATAAAAACACTATAAATACCAACATTTTCTATACAATATTTAATCTCAATTTCCTTTTTTATGGGCTCACTGGGGACTAAGTTAATCTCTATAAATCTACCTACTTCCTATGTAATTCTCTAATTGCTCCTCAAACATCCAATCCTCCTTTGCACTTTGAAATGATATGTCTTGAATTTGTAAGGAATTCAAACTTTGGGTTGCATCTCTAAATGATTCCTTAGTCTTATTTCCCATATCCCCAATCCATGCAAGTTCTATTTGAATTTCCAAGATTTACCAAATGCAATAATTTGACTCTATACATCACTATTTCCCTTAATCACTTGTATTTCCCCTTACTTGACTCATCAACACTTCTTCCTAAGCTTAATGTCCTTACTTTTTAAATCAAATTTGTTTTTTAAAATTTATATTAAAATATAATTTAAAAGTAATAAGAAATATCCCACCCTCAAGGGTATAAGGATAACACCTTCTAATAGAATTATATCAACTTAACCCCCAAATGACCCAACAATTTTTTTTAAGAACAATTGATAAGGAAACAACAATAAAATCTGTAAGGATATGCAAGATCTTACTGAAATATAGATCAAATGAGATTTTATCTTATTGGAAATATTTAAACCATGTTGCATGAATCACCAATGGAAAATCTTATCCCCCACTACTAATGTAGAGTTCCAAGCTTCTCTAATCTCTCGTCTCAGAGAATATTTGACAATTTATATAATTTTATCATGCCCACATAAGTTTTTTTGTCTCTAATGGTTAAAAGAGACATAACTAAAATTATTTACATGTCGCTACAAGGTTGCAAACACGTACATGCATGCCAAAGGTGTGGCAGTAGAAAAAACATAACCTAAAATGTAATTTGAAAAGAGGAATTTTTTCATAGCATAAGTGCAAAAAAATATCAACATCTGGGCAGGTCACTATGTAGACTAATTTTATAAGTATGTCATGAGGCTACACACTTGTAATTGGTATTGGTAGGATTTAGAGTTGTCCTTACTATTTAAAGAAAGTTTTTCTCTAGAATAATAGTTACAATCCTTTACATTTGTATATTTAAATACAAAAGGGAAACTCATTTTTATAGTGGAATCAAACCCAATCCTCTCTCTTAAACATTTATTTAATGTAACTATTAATAACATTACAAATTTAAGGTTCATGTCATGTCCCTTTTTGGAGGCTAAATTCTGAAGGCCTTAACCCATTCTTTCTCCATGGTTATAAAGAGAAAAGCAAAGGGAAATCTACGTTCTATTTTATTATTGCTTAGATAGTGTTTTCATTTATTATCATTTATCCTATCAGAAGACTATGCTCCAATAGTGAATCTTAAGTAGTTTATTAATAAAGGTATTTTGAGCATGTAGGCTACAAATACCCATTTGAATATTTAAAAGCATCTACTTAAGGGGTCGGCCACAATGTTTATATAAGCACTCTTTATGGCTATTTAAGGAGGTCGCTTGGGCATTAATGATTCATGTTTTGGAGGTTATTCTTATTTTGGTGAAAGTTGGCTATTGTAGCCCTTTTAATCTCAATCTCAAGGACGAAACCTCTTGGGTTGAGGATATCTTCCAAGGATGAAAACCCTTGGTTCAAAAACTTGTGAAGGATGAAAACCCTTCATAAGGTTTTTGGTATGCAAACTGGTTTGAAAAGGAATAAAGTATCTTTCTCTTTCATTTGTGGTCTTCTTGGTACAATAATCTATTTATTCAAAGTGGAGCGACCTACATTGGTGTGGTAATTTGGTGTGTGTGGCGATTCTTTGGAAAATCTTAAATTATCCTTCTATTCTTTATATTTTATAAAGCCAATATCTTAAATTTCATGAATTTTAGAGCTTTCGATGTTGAGTTGTGAATTTTTAAAATAACATTGCAGACAAGGGTTTTATTAAAATTCACATCTCTAGATTTAGAGCACTAAAAATCATTTTTCTTACATGAGATGATTCCTGGAGATATATAATAATTTTAAAAAATTAAGTGGAGCTAATTCAAAGGGTTTCAAAGGAATTAAAGTGGGTTTGAAACCCCAAATCAGGTCACTAACCTAGGAAGGGTTTGAAAAATGAGTTTTGCATGGTTTATAACAACAGTCCTATAAGTTTCATTTGAGAACTTTTAGCCATTTCTCAAGCCCCCCCAAAGGAATATTACAGTGGTGTTAGATATCTTTCCTCCCATCATGTGAAGTATGGAAAATGACATTAGTATTCAATATTACCAGAGGAGGGAAAATAAGAAGACATTGTAGTCTGGAAAAGAAAAATTGGAGATGATTATGAAAACACAAGAAGGAATGAAGGAGGTATTGAGTAGGTTTACCGTAGCCATCCAGAACTTTCAAGGTGGTGGTTCAGCCAAAGGGGAAGAATTTTCTTACAACTCCCATGAATCAAATAAGGATAAAATTCCTTTTGTAAGGCCTTACAAACCCCAATTCATGGCTAAGGAAGAATCCACTCCAAGTTCTTCCAAGGATTTGATGTTTTGTTATGGATCTCTTCTAGAGATGATGTGTGACACCCTTTTCTTTGAGGATATTTTGGAAATAAAAAATCATAGTGGGAATTGGCACAAGGCATGATTCCTAAAACCCATTTAAGGACTGTGGAAAAAATATCTCATCCATTGAGGGAAGAAAACCCTCTAGTGCGAAGAGGCAAGTTGAAGATCATGTAGCGGATCAACTATAAGAGGGAGAAATAATGATGAAAGAGGAAAATTCCTTTGATAGCCACCCTTTCGAGGTGATAAAAGAGGAAGAACCATCACAACAATTATTTTGGGTAAAGGATCGCCATTTGGGAGCCCTAAAAGCCATTGCCAAAGGTTTTAACTGATTTTCCTTCCCGCCCTATGAGAGTACAAGAAATTGGAGAAAATGTTAGGAAAAGACCAAGAAAAATGGAAGGTAAATAACTTTTTGCTGTTAATAATATTCCCTTCAATTGTAATAGTTGCATGTGGAAAAATACTAAGGGAACTTGGGAGCATGAGCAGAAGGATAACAGGAAGCTTGAGGAAAAAGAGGATGAGTTGAATAGCTCAAGAAATTCTCAAATTACAATAGAAGATGGATTCATTGAGAAAGAAGGTTTAGTGATCAAGAGATCTATGGCCATGGAGCTTACACCCATTGTAATTCTGAATGGTCAACATTATGAGGTAATCAATGATCATTGTTTAGTTAGTATTGATGATATTTTAACATGTGATGAATTCAGAATTGAAATGAAGGGTGAGGAGAAAGTAGGGGAAGTAAAATGAATGGTTGGAACCAATTTCTTAAATGGACATGATAACAATCAGCTTGTTGGTCTGTTTATGAAAACAATCAAAAGAAGATCAATCGATGGGATACTCAACCTTAACAAGAAGCCTAAGACTACCCAATAAAAGTATCGACAAATGTGGAAGGGAAAGATCTCATCCGGTGATGAAACCATGCCAAGGAAGAGTTCTGATTTGAACTCATAAATTATGAGTCATAAGAGTGTCATAGGCAGCCCATGGTATGAGGGTATCTTAGTTTTTTCCAATATATCATTTCAGATTTATTACCATGGAAAATTGGTTAGGAAGAGTACTCATGTCTCATGTATGTTTCATCCTTCCATGTCACCACTGATTAGATATCATCATGCACATCATACTTCGTGGGGTGATGATGTAAGAAGTAAATTTTGTAATAAAAATCATATAACTACTTGTGATCAATTCCAAAGGTGTTTCCGTACATGACATATAGGTGATATCTTGAAATTTTCATGGGGAAGAATACCCGATTTCAAAATCATTATGGAGGGAAATGATGGTTATTCTAATTTTAAGTTTTATATGTGGTTAATCAATGGTCCCATAATAATGGAATAGCTAGAAAGAATGGAATGGATGGGAAACATTCTTACTATAAAATGTGGCATACATCATTCATCCCAGTAAGGGGTCTTCTTCATGACCAAAGGGTCACCATGATTATAGAGAATGACAAACACGTCAGTTTATTGAAGAAGAATTGGAAAGAAGGATGGGGCCAAACAAGGCTGGTTTTGAAGGCTACATGTCACCATAACTTAAGGAAAATGTAGCCTTTTTGTTTACCCACTCAATAGCTATGCACACTAGAACTTCATCTAGATAGGTCTGAATGCTCACCCAAAGTGTGCGCAGCCACCAGGTCCCTCCTTTGTTATGCATATGAAGAGGTTAGCATGTGGGTTGACCATATTCATAATCAATATATCCAATTATGCATAAAGAAGTGAGATAACCATGACAATTTGTAAATGCATATAATAAGGTAACAAGTTATTTAGTAACAACAACACTCATATTCCCGAACACCATCATAAGCATAATTTCATTACATAACACATCTCTTATTACATTAACCTCAGTACATTTGTGCACATGACTTGCATGCTTTCATACAAGTTCCAAAATCCATGACTACATAACATCAAAACCCTCAACAATATCTAACTCACACACATGATACAAAACCGATAAACCCCCTAACATAGATGTACTACCTATATATAAGGGTGGGGACTTGTCCTTTACTACTTTTTGCACCTTACTAATAATAGGCATTAGTACAAAAAATAGCCTACATGATTTTTACATTCTCTGCTAATAATAGATTAACCTAAATATACATGACTTGCTTTAATATTATTATTATCTCGGCTCATGCATGATCTTCTTCTATCTCTACATGTGCTTTTTCCAATTATAACTTCCTTTGTGTGGGTTCCAAGTTATCCTAATTTTTTCTAAATATAAGCCTTGCTTGGACGCCACTCCTCTACTTTTTTATTTTTAGCCATGTCTTTGGAAAATCAGCTAAGTCCCTGACTCTGTCTTCTTATGCACAAACCTCCACACGCTGATCCTTCCTGCATGTTCTCGTACCTTCACGCACTTGCACGTGGTTCTAAACCTACACACATGGCTAGTATTTGGCCATTTATCCTGCTCAACATTACCCCACACTAAAATGATTTCCCATCCTCAGTAATGTGTCATCCAACTTATCTCTCCAAAGAATGGATGAATCAAATAATGTTCAAAGAATAAAGAATAAGGCCAAAAATTCCATGAACCAAAGAATGACTTTCAAACTCGAGTACAAGCTACCTCAAGATTCAGGTTGTTGTAGGAGCTTTGGGTACTCCACACTCAATGCATCTTCTAACTTCTTTCACTCCACGAGCTCTTATGTGGCCTTTTCGAGCACCACCTCTATAATGTTTGGAATTTGGTCAGGAACCGCTTCATCTACTCTCCCCTAGAGTCCCTTGATGACTACACTCAACTCTGCAGTCACATTTTCCTACATATCCATACATTCCAAAACCAAGAGTTAGATCTGCTTGATTCGGAACTCCAGTGTATCCCTCATGGCCTTTATTATTTCTTTCTATGTCGATACCTCAGCCATGAAATTGGTATGCTCAAGCTTAGTGGTTGGTGTTTTCATCTATATTTCCTTGAGCTCTGTTTCTTCTTTGGCGATGCGCACATTGAGGATAGGGTCACTCTTTTGGAACCTATCAAAATATAATTCATCATTTGTGTTGGTCTCCTTGACCTGTGTGAATATAACCTCAAGATTAACTATCTTGGCCTGTACAGCCACTTTATTCTTTTCCTTATCCTTGGCCATTTCTTTTGTTGATGGCCCTGCACCACTCTTGATGTTCAAAAGCAACATCCCAACTAAGTGCTCAAGGTAATCCATATCATAATTATACTTAGTTTGATCTTACCTCACTAAAGTGGGGCATGCACTTGTGATCTATTTTAATAAACCTCTGTTTGGTCATAGGCCTCCTTGGTGTGCTTTTGCTCCCCTTTGATATTATTCTTCAAACCTTCAATCTTGCTCTCCTGATTCCTATTTTCTTCTACCATGAGTCTCATAGTAGCCCCGTTGTCAAGATTCCTGTGCACAACGTCCATTATAAGCTTATTCAAGGCATTACACACCTACTCATAAGTCATCCTCATGGGGTCAAAAATATTGTACTCTTTCCCCAATTGCTTCTTTAACTCCAACATGGAGTAGGACCTATTGTTAATCTCAAACTATAACTCTTCAGCACGTGCATGCATACTCCATGATAACATCTTCTTGGTGTGAGAGATATATCCTTCCTTTTCCATTAGGTCCCATCAGAAAAGATTCTCTATAGGGATTGTGTTATGAAATATCACCCTCAACACATTTGTAGGATCATCAATAAAAGACATATGTGGTGCTTGGGGAGGTCTTTGTTTCCTTATCGCTTTATCCTTGTTCCATGAATTCCTTGGTGTGAATGGCCCTGTGTTGGTCTCCCCTCCAACACCCTTATCCTCCCTTATAACATATGAATCATCACATTCCTTTTCATCCTAGGGATATTCCTGGGTGTTGTGTATCTTCTCCTCATGCATTGGTGTTTTCTCCCTACACGGGATTCTATGTTATTTTCCCTCTTCCCCTTTCTCTGAGCTAGGATCCACATCTACTATTGGATCTTTCTTCACCTCTTGCATAGACTTCTTGCACCCAAAATCTTCCACCACATTCTCCTCCAAGCCTTCCTCGTCATCAGAAATTAATTGGGCCATTATGCACCCCTTCTTCGTATTTAGTGGACTCAGCTTATCCAGCTAAAAGGATCTTGCGCCCTTGTTGTACTTTCTTCTCTTGTATTGCATCTCTTTTTTACGCCATTGGTCCAGTGCAACATTTTCTTCTTTGTCTTCTGCAACTAGGGAATCCTCTCAACTCCTCTTTGGGATATCCATAGTATGCTTCTTTGATTAAGGCATATGGGAGTCATATACCTCAATCTCTTCCCTATCATTTGTCTTTAGGTGCAACACGACAAACACCCTACATATAATTCCTCTAATTGTCACATTCATCATTAAGTTCAATTTTAAGGTATTTTTCTTAGATGTCTCCAAGTATGCTGGTATGGTAGCATATCTAAAGGTGGTGTGCAATGTATACAAGTATTAATCCATCTTTTCTACATCAAATGTCAACCTTTGCGTATCCTTAATTCTTTTTACTATGCATTTGGAATACTTTGTTGTGAATGCAAATGACAATTTACACCATGGCCCCATTGGCCATCTTAAATAATGCATGGCTAAAGTGTTGCATCACTGCAAAAAAAAATTGATCCCCAACTTCTCCAGGAAGCTCCCTAGATATGTGTCATTCATTTTAAAATTTTGCATGCATCTTGTTGTACCACTTATCTAGCTGTTCCTTATACTGGTTGTTGAATGCACCCTTACATGTAAAATTTGTAAATTTTACCAAATGGGATCAATCTTCTGCAGGGTGGACCCACATAACCTCTTCTGGCCCATTTGGGACACTAACTTCCAGGAATACAATCAGTAAAAAATCCAAACCCCGTGTGATCTTATATCCTTCCTCATTTTGTGTCTTTTCTTCCTTAACAATCCCATTGGCGAACAACTGTGTAATTTTATATTGTATCTTGTGTGCCATCTTGTGCATGATGTAGAGGAATTTCCTGTTCACTTACACCATCTTTCTGATGTGCTAAGCTTGCAACTCATTAGTCTGGCCACTACCCTAGTTGTGGGGTCTAAAATTTTGTCCACAGTCATGGCTCTACCCCACTTTCATATTGTAACTTGGTCACCAATTCATCAATATTTGCCTCATCTCGCTAATCCAAGTCCAAGTCTTCTCCTGTATCCCATAACCCTGTAATGCATCCAATCAATAAAGTCATAATCCTTGTCCTTTGAACAACAAAATAGAAGTAATATTCATGTACCCTTGATACCAACCATTGGAAAAGGTGTGCAGGTCTCCCAAAGTATGACAACTCAAATAATTGTAAGGTCCCTAGCTTCTCGAGGCTCTTTCTTACAGAGTCATCGATCAGGAATTGACCTTCTTCATTCCTGGTTGGTAAATCCTGCAGTAAGTCCTCATTTAATGTTACCTCGTTCCCTAGTTCCATGTGATTTAACTCACCAAATTTTCATTTTGTGAGTTGTGAGGTCCACTTTTGAGCCAAAATTACTTCAAGGGGATACTGCATTTCAAGAACAGTTCCTCTGGTGGGTCTTCAACCTCCATTTTCTTGGTTCTTTCCTTGCCTTTATCATTAGGTGATGCCAAGGTAGCCCTCTTTAGTGCCATAAAAAATTCTTACGTCTTCACTTCAACATGTTCCCTAGGTATGCTTACTCCTCAAATCCATGTGCACTAAATCCTTGGCTTGCCTTGTGTGCCCTTATTCTGTAGTATCTGAGCCCTATTAATCGTATCCATTCTATTTCCAACTTCTGCAAACCCTAACTTCCCGTGCCCTAGCTTCTTGCTCAAACTTCTACTTTTCCCAACAAAGAGGCTTCACATTAAAATCCTCTGCACGTTGCTCTAGTTTACTCACTGGTTAATTTGCTTTGTCACATGTAGTCCTTTGGTTGCTCAGTTTCTCAAATATTTTGAATGAAAAGTAGAAAATAAATTAAATTTACCCCCTTTATATCATTCACGTACTTTTAAAACTCCACCGACTTACTTTTTGGATTTTAAAACATGTTTTCACACTTTTATGTTTAAAAGTATGTTTTCATTTTAAAACACCTTTTTCCTCCTAATCCACTTTTTTCTTTCTTCTATGGCTTTCTTTCATGCATGGATATCATAAAATTTTGGTGTTCTTAATACTTTCCAAACATATAGACATATATACATGTACTTCCTTATGCCATAAACCATCTTCCCCTACGCCACATTCCAAGTAGTACATCTTGTTGCTTCCTCCCCCGTGTTACATTGCGCAACATATTATTCACATGGATTCCAACCTAATAAAATCTCCCTCAAGAACCATCATCCTAACTACCCATAACATCTTCCTTTTGCCTCTGCGCATTCTCAAATCATATTTACCCAACACCTATATTTCTACAAATGTCATGCGCACCTCCATACGAACTTCATGGCAAGTACCATCATCAAAAAAATTGTTTCCTGTTGAAATGCCTGCTTCCACCCCATAATAAAAGTATACACGGTCCTCTGTGCATCAACTCAATAGATAGTAATTAGCTCCTGTGTGTGAACACTTATTACAACAAAACAAACAAAGTAAAAAAACATGAAAAGAAATATAATCTAAGTAGCAATATTGCCTTATTACAAACAAAAAGAAGCTTATCTATAGTAGGGGTTAAGTCTACTCCCATTGAAGTAACCGGGTAACATGGTGCCATCCAACGCTTCCAATTTACATGAACTTGAGTCAAGTATATTGGTTACTACAAAGGGTCTTAATCAGTGAACTTTCAACTTCCCCGGGTGGTAAGTAAACTTGGAGTCATAAAAAAGTACCATCTTTTCAACTATGAAAGATTTCTTAATGTTCCTATCATGCCTTTTTTTATCTTCTGGCTCCAATGTGCAATAACATGTCACTCATCTAGTTGCATTAATTTCTCAATGCACTCTTCCACAACCTTTTCATATAACAAACCACTTACGTGCACAATACAAAAAGATGGTAATAAAAACTCCACATGTAATACAACCTCCACGCCAAACACCAACTAAAAGGGTGTGGCCTTGTTCAACAAGTTTAGGTTGTTTTGCATGCCTAAAGAAAATTTGATACCTTGTCATCCCAATCCTTTCTTCTAACATCACATATCTTCATGAGTGTTTGGCCCGAGATCTTGTTGAAATATTTTGCAGTGCCATTCGCTTGAGGGTGATAAGGAGCAGTATTATGGTGTGCCACCATGAACTCTGCTAGTAAAATTTTCATTGCCTCATTCAAGAAATGAGTTCCTCTATCACTTGTCAAACTCAAAGGGCACCCATACCTACTAAAAATATTCTTCCACAAGAACCTCATTTGTATTGTTGTTGTGTAATCTTTTTTAGGCACAACCTGTTCTCACATTTTCAAGTAGTTAGTACATGTGATAATGTAGCGTGCCCATGTCCTATGCATGGGTGGTGCAATAGGTTGTAAAAAATCAAAAACCCACTTCTCAAATGATTCCATGCTTTATATGGGTCACAATGACATTTCATCTCTACTTCTAGGTTTTCCAATTTGCTGAAAGTGATCACATGCTTTGACATAAGCCTTGGTATCCTTGTACAGTGTTTCCAACCATAAACCAACTAGAAGAATCTTGCACACAATAACATATCCTACATAATTTCATTCTGCAATACCTCCATGAGACTCTTCCATAATGGCTTCACACTCATGTTTTAGAACACACCTGCGTAAGACCTCATCATGAACCATTTTATACAAGTATCCTCTACTGAGTTGATATGGCGCAGATAGAATAACATGTTGTTTTTTCTCCATTGTTTTCATTCCTTTTGGTGCAATTCCAGTGTGTAAAATTATTGTAATGTCCTCCAAATCTACTGCACATAGTTTAACCTGAACAACTATGCAACATGCATAGTGTCCTCAATACGCTTCACGTCCTGTCCAGAATTGATCCGTGATAAGTGATCAAGTCCCATGTTTCTCTTTTGTAGCTTGACAACAAATGTTAAATCAAAATCTTGAAAAAGGAGTATCCATCGGTAGATGCACCCTTGCAAAATAGGTTTGTTGACCAAGTACTTCAATGCCATATGATGTATATAAAAGATGAATGGTGTGGCCAATAAGTACTGTAAAAATGTACAAAACATGTAGATCATAGACAATGCCTCGTGCTCTGTCCTAATATAATTATGTTTTTCTAGTGTCAACTTTCTAATTGCAAAGCATATGCGATGATCCACATTTCCCTCTCTTGGTTACATCAAGACTGCACCAATAGCTATGCCAGAGGCATCAATATATACATGAAAAGCTTTTTTCTAGGAATGAAAGTGCAAGATAGGGGTGGTAGTCAATCTTTCCTTCAAGTTATCAAACTCTTGTTGTTGCACGTCACCCTAACAAAACTTTACCTTGGCCTTGAGTAATTCTTCCAGGGGCACAATAGTCTTTGCATATCCTTTTATGAACTTTCTGTAGTAACCAGTATGCCCCAAAAATATGCTCACTTCAATTTGGTTGGTAGGCTCTTCTAATCCCAAAAGCACTGCTATCTTAGCTAGATATTGCAATAATATATCCTTACAAATGATGTGCCCAAGAAAAGTGCCAAAAGGTGTAGCAAAGATACACTTCTTGATGTTAAGAAAGATGTTTAACTATCTGCACCTCTCAAACATGAGCCTCAGATTATCAAAATGATCTTTGGCAAGTCCATAGACAGTCCAGTCATCTAGATAAACCTATTAAAACTTATGGATAAAGTCATGAAATTGCTACACAACTATGTGCAAGAATACAACTAGTGCATACTTCAATCCAAAAGGCATAATGGTATATTCAAAAATTCCCCACTCAGTGGTGAAGGTGATATTTTCCTGGTCCTCGAGTGTAGTACGAACTTGGTGATATCCTAAGAACCCATCCATGAAAGAGTACACTCTGTGCCCTACAAATCCCTTAAGGATATCCTCTGTGAATGGCGTAGGAAAAGGATCTATGACACATGAGGCATTAAGTTCCCTGTAATATACACAGATCCTGATCCATCCATCCTTCTTGATGATAATAACCACGGGGCTAACCCATTCAAATTCCTTAATTGGTTTAATGATGCCAAACTTAATAATCTTTTGAATTTCTTCTTTGACCTTCATGCGCAAGTTCAGATTCATCCTATAAGTCCTCTTCCGAATAGGACGCGTGCCTTCCTTCAACTTAATCTTCATCTCTCCTAATGAGGGGTGTAATCCTTTCAACTCATGATAGCCTCTTGGAAACAATTCTTGAAAGTTTCACAAAATCTCAATGATATTTACTACCTCATGTTTTGACCAATAGTCTCTAATGATGTCCTCCCTAGGTGTATCCTCAGTGCCAATATTAACCTTCTTAATTTTTATAGGAGCATACTACATGCGCGCCTTGTCATCTGTAGAGTCCATTACTTCATGCACACCCTCTATATGGCTAATATATAGGTTCTCCACCTCTTTATCATCAATGAGGCATACTAGCTTCCCATTTTATTTTTCTTTCTAGGCACAACCCAATTACATCTCTTATATCTCTAGCACATATTCACGCACCTCAAAATTAGGTTATTTAAGTAACTAAAGCATGAGCTTTTCCACTTTTGTACTATCTCCTAGTGTGATGCACTTCATGATCTATAAAGCCTCATGTACAGGTGGATTATTAAAAAAATAATAAAAGGTACAAACAATACCTTTAGTCATCTCATGCTAGCTCCCGGTATCTCTTTTTAACCCAACATGGACATACCATGAACACATGCATCCACACAGAGTTGAATAGAACTTATGTAACCATAGAGATGGTGGTAATGCTTCCTAGACTTTCACCCATTATCTCTCACAATTATGGATGTGTACCGAAGAAGGGGTCTTCCCATCATACTCATGTATAAGTGTAGGTACATTTCTCTGAGTAAACCTTGTTGAAAAGGTGATTCTCACTTCTCTCCAACCCGACAGGTTATCTCTATGTGTTTCCCATTAGTACACTACTCTCCATCATAAAGTATAGACCAAAATATTCCTTTGTTCACCTTCATTTTGCCACTAGTTATCTGTAGTTTGTAAGAACATATCAGGATTCTCCTCACCAATATACCTTGGTAACTAAGTTACACCCAAACACCTAACCATGTGCGTCCTAATAATTTTGGTGAATCTTCCTTTGACCTCATGCCCAACCATTTCATATGTACCATGGACCCAATTGTCACAAGCAACACTAGTAATATCACTGATAGAGTGTGTGTCTTCCCACTAAAGCACACATTCTTTAGAGGGTTCCAAATTATCAGGGTCACGTAATGTATGTGCAGAAATTCTATTAAGCTCTTATTCACTCAAAGGATCAATGTATGGTGTACCCTTCACACCATCCAGGGTTATGATCATGCGCTCATCCTTGTTCACAAAAATAATGTATCTCTTGTTGAATCACAAGTCAACATTGTTCACATAGCACAAAGGATGTCCAAGTAATACTAGGAAGTTATCTACCTCAACGAGTTCCAAAACCTCAAAATATCCAGTAGACTTGGCTCCTTAAATGGTAATTGAAGCATCCTTCAACACCCTGATAGGCATAACCCTTGTCTTGTTCACCATATACGACACATTGGAAGATGGCTGAAATGGTGACCTTCCCATCGAGTTCCATGCATCTAAAGTCAGAACATTCACCTTCACGCATGTGTCAATCATAATGTTACTCACCAGTTAGCCATCAATCACTACATCCAGTGTGATTTCCTTGTCATACTCATGGTTATGTGTTGGTAAATTTGCATGAAGTATTTGACACTCACGCTCAACCTCTACACATGATACCTTCTAATGCAACCATTCCCCTAGAAGTGGGATGATTTTCTCCTACCGCAGTATCTTACATACATCCTTCAAATCATCTACATTTTTCTGTGGAAGATCAATATTCTCTGTGTGTTCCCTTTCACATGCATGTTCCTTAAGCCACTCAATCTCCCCTTGCAAGTCTCAAATTACCATGGTCTCTTGATAGAATTCCTTCTAATGGGAAGCATTTGGATACTTCACATGTATAACATAATCTATCTTGATGAGGGGTTTTAATTTATGGGATTCACACGTGCACGTTTCTTCTGTGTGAGTAGTCACTAGCATGGGCTATAAATCTGGATCAAGTATCTTCTTTTGCATCCATTAGTCATTATTCATGTGTTGCACCTTGATCAATCCCATGCCTTTGTCCTTCTTTTTTTTATTACACATATGCTCATAAATATCAAAGCAGTCTTCAACCTTATGTTGCTTCCCATAATACACACATAGATTTTGGGGTCACTCACGTTGGTAATGATATGGAGAGCCACAAGTATAGCAAGTCCCGTGAATAAATATTCCGCTACCACCAAAGCCTCTACTCCTAAATCCACTTTAGAATCCACATTCTCTATTATTATGCCCTTCAGTAGGATGAGCTTCATGCATCTGAGAACTATTTTCCACAGTGGTCTGTCATAACCCAGTCTTACATGCCTCATGAATTTGGTCTATAAACCATAAATATTTGGTATCATGGGTGTGCACATCACAAATATTTAAATACATAGAGACATTTTTCATTGTCGTGTGCTACAAGAAGGGGAAATTTTAGACATCATGATTCTTGTGGAAAATATCACAAGATTGTTACAATGTGTACACAATCTTGTGTGGACTACTATCCTTGGTATTTCCTTCCACGTCGCAATCAGTGCATAATAACCCACTGCACGTCTCATGTTCTGAGTTGGAAGAAAGCTTCTCCAATTTTTTGGGCATAACTATTATCTATGCCTCCAAAAATGAGCTCACTCCAGTTTTTACACTCCCGATTGGTTCAACGTGTAGAGCTACCTCTAAAGCCTTACATGGATCTAAATGTATTATGTGACAATGCCCCTTGAAACGGAGTCAACAATCCTCCAACGGACCACTATGCATGTTGAATTGGATGGATATCATAGGATATTTTAGACAAGAGAGTCTTAAAATACAAATCATACTCCCTCACACTTTCAGAAAAACCCTACTTGATATCATTGAGCATGCTAATACTTTGTTTCTCAAACTCTGGAATGTGAAATTCAACCAAAAACACAACGTGCAATGCATCATAATCTACCACAATCTAGTGCAGATCTTACTTTCTATAACAACTATGTGCATGCCCTTGAAGTGTGGTGGAAAATTTAATTTCCTTTCTATCAGGGGATGTAATGCCCTTATCTCTCCATAGAATTTCACATTTATGTACATGTTCAGCTACATCCTCCACACCTATATACTATGGGAAGTGAAGAGACATCTAAAAAAACACTTGAGGTGTCTCCTGTTGTGGTTGTTGAGATGACATTTGCTGAGGTTGATTTAGTGGTGATGATAATGATTTCCAACCATATCCTAGGGTCAGACTAGAGCCAGTTCTAGAACCACCGCCAAGGTTTCCTCTGTGCAGTGGCTAGCATGCACCTCATGAGACTCCCATGCTATCGGCCACTGCCTAAGGTCATGTAGATGAACTTCCTTATGTCTCAGTTGTTGTGTTGAACTAGACACCCACTATTTGTGTTGTCGCAACACCTACAAGATTGTTTCCAATGGTCTCCTCACCAACACTATGTCCTGATGATGCGCCTATAAACATTCCTCCAAAAGTAATCCTAAACATTGGTGCTTGATGCCTTGTCATATGTGTATCCTTAATCTGTTGCGCTTCTTGAGATGAAACTAAAATATGTCTACATGTATTTCCTTCCCAACATGGAGATCATGATTGCTCAAGTTCACTATGATGTTCTTCAACAACTACTACTTATGGATTTGGAACACCTTGCGCAAGGGATAGGTAACAAAGTTGGATTGAGTATGCACTAGAGATCCTCATTCTATCCTCTGACACGCTCTCATAAAAATCCAATGGGGTATTGTACGTACCCAAATTTACACGTGTTACTGTTAGGTTGTGGAGCTTGTTTTCAAGTGTGAAAGTGTTGAAGATAATACACTAAGAGTAATGTACACTATCCACAGTTGTCTCATCGGGGTTTGGGCCTTGAAAAACATGCTCTTCTCATATGGGTGGGATTTTTGACCCATAGGTTTATGAGACGGTTTGGCCCATAGTTTTAATACCCATGGATTTGTAAAAAGGCTTAAGTAGTTGTTTACTTATGTGGTTTTGTGCATATGGTAGGGTTAATGTAACATTGTAGATGTGTCTAAATTTGGGTGTGAATTATGTAGAGTTTGTTGAGCATAGCTCCAAAAAGATCCGGGTATTATATCGAGAGAGCAGTGGCTTGTAATAAAATATGAGCAAGTGATTCTTGGTGGACATAGCCCAAAATGGGTGAACCATGTTAAGTATTGTCTCTTTGTGTTGTTCTTTTATTATTCTGCACTTTTATTTTAGATCTGTAATATTTTCTGCATATTAGTTTCTACTGTTGCGATTTTGTGAGAGATTATTCCGCATAATTTATCCCTTATTTCCTAACATTTACATTGTTGAAAAACAGATACAAAATGTTTCCAATGATGACTCATGTATTTTCCAAAGGTTTTTGAGCTCCTAAACCTCCTTGCAACTTATAATTGTAGCCTAGTTTTCTTTAATTAGCCATTTACCACTTTTCTACAGCTTCTCGCTTCTTTTTAGTTCAATTTTGACCTTTAGTGTCAAAATCGCTGCCCTTCTTGGGAGGCGGTTTTGTAACCGCCGCCCTGAGCAGGACGACGGTATTGTAACCACCACTCTGCACAAGGCAGCGGTCCTATGCAAAAATTTTAGAAGCTTCCATCATGATTTAAGACATGTCTTGCTTCACTTAACTTCACTTTGAATGCACATTTCTTACCCATTTTAGCTGATTTCAAGCCCAACTGTATTGTGGTATTATCTTCATGGAAATTGATATTGATTAGAGTCTCCATGTAGCTATCCTTTTATATCCATCTATCAAAATAGTTCAGGTTAGAAGGGCTTTCCTTGTGCTTGATGAGAAGATCTCACTATTGAGCATCAACAACATTGTTTTTCCTCGACAAATTGTCCATACCATTTATGCACCCTTTTTCCCACTTCCAGATCATTTTCCTTGGCATGACCTCTGAGAGTTGAGTGTGGTTAAAGGTCGCATGTCGATTTTCATCTGTAGAAATTGGTGAGCCTGATGTGAAGAGCTAATTTATTTTCATATCCATTTCTTTCATTCATCTTCTCCTTCTCCCATTATTCTGTGGGTATTTATATACCCCTCGAATATGTCAGGATAAGACAGTTAGGGTAGGCCCATTTTGGGTCTCGAAGCATATTACTACCAGATGGGTAGGCAACAACAGTCGTCCTCACTATTAGAATGGGATAAAAACTACTCAACTCATCTCCCTGTGTCTCAAAATCCTCCTCCTAAAGGGACCAACCATAGCTCCTCAGTAAGGATAAAGGAAATTGACCTGCTTACATACACACAATAACCTGAACCCTCAAGTTCTAATAATATGACATTTACTAGAGAGTCAGGATCATCTCCTCGGATTTTGTTTAGACTGTAAATCAATATGTAGTCTCATCAACTCCCATTACTAAATGAGGGTCATTTAGCATGTTATTCCCAAAGTGAGAAACGCTTCCAAAACATAGATAAGATGTAAGGACATAGTGATGTCTTACTTTAGAATAACACCCCTACCCCTCTTACAACAAAAAACATTCCTAATGAGGGGTGGAAAACAAATTAACAATTTATAGCAAGATATCACATGCCTTTGCCACTTACCAAGGTTCAACAACGTATGCTAAAAAAATAACCATGACATCATCAGGAGAGGTCATCTCGACATTGGTGGATAGGGCTAGAGAATTAGAACTCACCCAAGCTACTCATGCTTCATCTGCTGCTGGGCAAGGGAAGATTCTCCATCATTCGTAGAATTATGGCCAAATGCCTACTACGCTCAATCCTCCGGTCTACACGGGAATTTATAGCCCCAGGGATCTTCACACTGGGTTAAGCACTTTGGGTATGCCCCCTTATGCTACGTACAGATATCCACAATAGGCACCAATCGGAAGTGCGTTCCCAAATGCCATCCCAGCTAGAAATGCAACGTTCCTTGGATTTTTACCTCTATCTCTGTACCAAATTAATGTGCCCCCCATACGTACACATGTATTCTAAGTCACCAAAGGGGGACATGTACTCTTATCCTAGCCCATATGGTCAGCTATAAGGAATGCCATATACCCAAATGAATGTATATGTTGCACCATTTCAACAGCCAATTCCGCCTCCACCTCCCTAACAAGGATCATTAATGGTTAAGTCTTACGCAGTAGGGACCTACTCTGAGTATCTCAGGAGCCCCTCAACTTCTCCATACGGAGTGTCATGCTCCCAAGGCATCTTCTAGACCATTCTAAATTTAAAGGGAATGTAGATCCACATGCACACATCAAGGCGTATGCAACTGCCATTTAAGAGCTATTCCTATGGGATGGGGTCATTGTAAAGATATTCCCTAAGAATTTAGAAGGTGTTGCTCTCGACTGGTATTTATAGGATACCTGAGGCTTCGATACATTATTTTAAACAACTCATGTTTGAATTTATTAAAGCTTTTCACATGAACAAGTTCCTAAGGATAGGAATCAGGGAATTCCTGCATATAAAACAAGAGCACAATGAGTCCGCTCCATATTTCATCCAGAGATAGCGCTAAGTACTTTATTCTTTAGCAATTGCTCCTAACATGTATCAGATGGATATTTGTGATGTATTACTTATCTCTCTTAATCGGTAAATGAAGGAAGAATTCTAGAAATTCTAAGGAGCTACGAAGAGGTGTTGGAAGGAGCCCTTTGTATTGATCAAGTGGTGATAGACAGTGGTCGAAAGACCTATGGCTCTAACGGGAGATTGACCACTCCCAATCAGGGTAATTCAAGCTACCCTAACAACACAAACAAAAACCAAGGACCTAAGGTCCTCAACAAGAATCGCGATGTTACAACTGATGGTGTTACTGACCAAGTAAAGAATCCAAACATCGTAAACACCCCAAACAAAAAACAACGTTAACAATAAAACAAATGGTAAGAATTATAGGAGTAATAACTTTACTCCCAAAATCAACGCAGTAAATGTTCTCACCAAATCACAACACCCTATGGTTTGCACAAGTGTGTGTGCTTGAGCTCACAGTGTGATTGGATAACATGGGTACTATCTCCAAGTTGTGGGACTTGCTTCTTGAGATAGACCTCCAGAGAAATTTGGTTATTGCTCCTAAACTACCTGCCACAATCTACTCTAATGCAGGAAAAACTATCTACTCCTAATCTAACCTTCCAAGGGACCAGAGATAGAGCGCATGAAAAAAAATCCCACACTAAAGTGCTGATACAAAAGGAAATGAGGGAATGAGAATAGTCTTCCAATGTGTGAAAATTAGAAGCAAAATGCAAACTAGAAGGGGTGATAACAGTTCTCCACAATCTAGCAACTGCATTCACAACAATATCTTATACACACACAATGATAATGGATCCTTGCAACATCATAATATAGACATAATATATATACAATGAGATTGAAAGGGAAAGAGGAATGCAAACAAACACAGCAGGGGAAGATACATCCACAAACTTGCATCTATTGCTTCATAAGTATGCACAATTCAATCTATTACAAGATAAGGGCCTAGATCACCATGCAAAGAGTCCACTATAAGGGCCTGCAGCACTTTGGTTTCACAAAACAATTTTGACAGAGTTTTTCTACTCAAAACTATCTCCTTTTACAATGAGCCCAACACTCCAATTTATAGAAATTTGAGAAGAGAGAGGGGGGGAAAATGAAAATCCCAAAATATGTTCTCTCACCACTTGTAAGATGTAGAAAATGAAGTGAAATGATGTTTTTTTTCTTGCAAAAGGCTCCCCATACTATCCCATGACTCACAACAGTGAGAAATGTCAGCCCATGCTCCATTAAATGCATCCCAACTACCAAATAAAATCATTGTTCTGGAATGGGCACGTTTTATGAAAAATCACCATCTATTTCTCACCAAATTATTAATTAATTTATTTATTTACGTCAGTATTAGAACCATGATTCCAACGATACCAATTTTTTGCGTTTTCGATGAGAATTGCAAAAGTTATGGCCTTCTGAGTACTGGTAGCTATTTTGGGTATACTAGGCATTTCTGTCATTTTACGGGATTGTGCATCTACTTTACTGGAGCTGAATATTTTTCCTTTATTTTTATATATCTACCCTCATCAATTTTTGGGAAAATCAGAACTCGGGGTCAAAAGATATGGCCATTTAAAGATCGAGGTCTGATTTGCATTGCTCTCCTTTGCATGCAGCTATATTGGGCATTTCGGGTCTTGGTGTCCTAGATGTCCCTTGTGCATCTTGGGCTGAAAATCTCCACTTCACCCTCACCATACTTGACCCACTTTGCAAATCAGGTAAGTCGGCTTTGTGGGGAACTCATGTCCATCGTGTACTGTCGTTGACTGGGCCATGAGGGCTGTTGACTCCCATTCCACCCGCATCTCCTTTATAGTTGGCTATTTCAGATTTTTGGAGCCCACGCGTACTTGTATCCCAACTATCCCGTGGACTGCGTGGGACAAAAAATTTTGATTTTTCTGATTTTCCTTTGAAATCAACCATTTCGGATCTACTGGCCCCGCATGTCCCAATGTCCTGAAGACCGCATGGGACAAAAAGGTCTGATTTCACCACACAACAAAGGAATGTGGCCATTTCAAGTTTTCGGGCCCCAATTGTCCCCCACGTACCTGTATGGTATGGGCCCCAAAAACCTGATTTACCCACAATACACTGTCTTGAGCCATTTTTTTCAAATTTTTTCCATTTTTCCCAACTCCTTGAATGTTTTCCTTGGATGGGGGGTTAGAAAAGAGCCAAAGGGACCTTTAAAACCTGATTTTCACCTTTTCATCTTTCCTAATTGGTCGAGCATGGGAGAATTATGCAAGTTATCCAAATTACCTCAAGGGGTGAATTTGGGATAACAGTAAACTTCAATCATCCTCTTCCAAAATAACAACAAGTTTAGGCTCAAGGCCCCAACCAGTACCCAAGTGAGTACCCAAATCAATATCAAAATCAAGGGCAAAGACCTCCAAACTTCAACTGCAATAACTAACAGTTGAAAAATAACAATCAAAACTTCAGCCCACAATAAAACACAAACCAAAGACCTCAAGATTATGATCCTGAACTATATTATGGTTTCGATAGGGTCTGAGGGCCTGATGCAAGAACATGTCATGATTGAAAAAAATTCTTACAACGCTTTCAAGAGGACCAAAGACAACTCTTTGTCGAGATGTTTTTGGAAAATCCTACGGCACCGACTCAAAATACTTGCATAGGGCCTGTATCCCCTCAGAACACACCGCTTAGGATCTTTAACGATCCCCTTCCAATGCATCCCAACAACTATAAGTTACACCCCAACGACTTGAACAAGGGTATCCTGGTGGAAAACAATGATCACAAAGCTTTGAATTCATCAAACCCATTGGTAGCACCTCCGTTGGATGGTTGCCAACATACTAAGATAGTGGGTCTAGTAGAATTAGAAATTGAACCCCAGATAAACGTTGCTACTAGAACTTGAGATTACACTTCACAACCCATTCCTATTTACCCATCTATATCAGATGATATTTATCAAATGATTTCAAAGCTGGTGGGGACTTATGACTTGATCTATGATTTGAAAAATACTTTTTCTCACATTTCCTTCTTGGATTTGTTAAAGAACTCCCCTGCTCATAGAGCTACTACATTAGAAGCATTGGGTCTCGGACACTTGATAAATATAACTCCTCCTCTGGAGGCACGAATAAATCACATAGACTTTGATGTCTATCCTCCTAGGCATCTAGAAAGAGATGTTGGATTTGTATTTGACATTTGTAAGATGCCCACCGACGCTGAAATATCATGTAGAGGTGATCCGTATTTGTACCTACAAGTTTGGATTTATAGCAACTACGCAAAATGTGCAATGATTGATGATGGGGCAGTAGTCAACATTGTCCCATTTTATTTTCTCAAGAATTTAGGTGATGAAGAGACCAATTGATCTTCAATGAGAAAAATGCTGAGAGGGTATGATAGCCTTAAGGAAACATCGATAGGAACCATAGTGCTGCCAGTTACCCTGGGGCCCAAGACGATCCTCATAGAGTTTTATATTATAGATGGGGAAATCAACTATAATATGACTCTAGGTCATCCATGGATACATCACATGAAGGCAATCCCTTCCGCATTGTTCTAGGAAGTAAGATTCCTACATCTGGGGAAAGTCTTCATTGCGTAGGGTAACCCGAACCCCTATGACATCCACCTAGCTAACCTAAAGAAGAGACCTGGAGTAAATTATGAGTTTGAGCTCCCCGCTAATCAATTGAACAAGCCAACGAGTTTGACACCAGAGACCAAATTAATTCCCACCATGGAGTTAGATAATACTGGTTTGATCGAAAGAATTCTGGTGGTCAAGGATGAAAATTTTGTCGTGGAGACGGTATCAACAGAAACCATGGCAAATATTTTCAAGCTATTGGAGAATGATTTACCCATTCTCCTTCCATTTGATTCCATGGGCATAGGACATGCTCTAGGACTTGTCTCTCTTCCTACTGATGGGATTTATATGGTTAAAGTCATAGAAGCAAGGGAATACGATACAAAGAGTGATTCAACATCAATATTCCCAAGCAACTGTTGGACTCTTAATTTTGATGAAGCTATATGTTACTTTGGCACTGGGGCAGGAGTGATTCTCACTTCTCCTGAGAGGACGTTCATGCATTTTTCCTTCAAGCTAGATTTCAAATGTATAAATAATGGTGCAGAATACAAACCTCTCATTCTTGGTCTCATAGTAGCCAAAAGTATTGGTGCTTGTAACATTAGAGTGTTGTGTGATTCACAACTAGTCACTAATCAAGTGTCAAAGGAATATGAGAATAGGGAAAAACACTTAAAACTCTATAAAGATGTTGTACTCAACTTAAGCAAAGGTTTTGACTTCATTTCATTCAAATCCATTCCACGTGAACAAAACCTTATCGCTGATTCCATGGCTACTTCTGCTTCCCACTTCTATCCGAGAAAAGAGTTAGGAGATAACAACTTCACAGTTTTGGTTTGCACAGAACCCTTAGTTCACAAAGTGCCAACAAATCTAATTTTGGCATACATTTAGGAAAATAATGATCCCACTACCAAAGACTATGTAGAGAATGACGAAGCTATCTTAGGGTATCTGAATGCCTACAAGGATTTACATCCCCAAAATCATAAGAGAAGATTTTCTCTCATTCCTCACTATTCCTCCTATGTTTGACATTACACTATGGATCCTTCTTCCTCGTAAGATCTTGAGATTTTTGAGAGGAGAAGAGGAAGGAAAATTAGAACTGCCTCCGACCCCACCTAATTTATGAAGAGGGTAATTCTTCTTTGATCAAAGGGATGATCGATATCAATATCGGGATGGAAAACTACCCAAAAATCTTGAAGTTAGGTTCTTCACTTACTCCTAAAGAAGTGGAGACACACACACAAATTCTCAAAAAGCACATTTCAACATCCTTTGTGTTTAACTATAAAGAGATGACAAGGATTATTTCTCATGTGTAGCACTCCACATCCTAGTGACCAAGCCTGATGCTACGCCCATCAAGAAAAAATCTAGACCTATGAAACCTAATGTTGCATTAATTTTCAAAGAATAAGTCATGAAAACTACTACATGTGGGGCTCATTAAGTCTTTCGACTACTCAATGTGGATGTCTAACATCATCCCCGTTCTAAAAAAGAACATAAGAATTCAAATCTACATTAAATTTCATGATATTAACAAAATTATCTCCCAAGGATGATTTCCCATTACCATTCATCGATGTTATCGTTGACACAACAACTGGTTATGAGTTTTTTTCTCTAATGGATGGATTTTCTACTTACAATCAAATTAGAATCTTCAAGGAAGATCTGACAAATAATAACTTTTATCACTCCTTGGGGGAACCTATTGGTATGTAGTCATGTCGTTCGGTTCTCAAGAACACTGTGGTGTCAATTATCAAAGGGAAATGAATTACATATTCCATGATATCATTCATAATATTGTTGAATCTTATGTTGAAAAACTTTTAGCTAAGGCCAGGAAGTGATGCGATCATCGTAAGGTGCTTTACATCATCCTCTCTTGTCTAATCAAATACAGCATCACACTGAATCCAGAAAAATGTGTGTTCAATGTGAGGGGAGGGAAGTTACTGGGATACTTCATCTCTTCACAGGGGATTGATGTAGATCCAACAAAAATCCATGATTGGTTTTAGAAATGATCCCACCATTAAAATGAGTCTTGGCATTAGATCTTCTTCTCATATAGTATCAGCATGCAATCTGAAGGTTTTTCCTTGATTTAAACTTTTCGCTATTCATCCAATAAAAAATTTATTAAATAAGGATCGTTACAACTTCTGGATGGATGAGTGTCATGCGTAATTTGAATCAGTTAAACATGATTGATATTATCAGCTCCCACACATATGCCTCTCAATTCAGATCACCGTCAAATTTTATAATCATAGGCTATAAATATGTCTCATTAGCTCTACAAGCTAGCTCAAGAAGAGGATGAAAAACAAGGGTGTTTATTCTATTTTATCATTCATACATTTCTTGACTATGAGACATGCTATACGTATATAGATAAATAATGTCTTCGCTATATTTTTTACAAACAAAGCAGTTAAGGAATTACATGCTTAGCCAAGAAACGAGGGTCATTCTTAAGACATATCATGTACAGAAATGTTCCTTACACAAGTTTCTTTATCTAAGAGAATAGTTGGATGCTTCATGAATTTGATGGGTGAGTTTTAATTAACATTCATTAATCATAAGTCCATTAAATGACAAATCATCACAGATTGGTCAGCTGAAAACCCATTGGAAGGAGGTGAACCTAGTTGACTTGTCTTTCCCCGATGAATTCATATACTACATCGAAACCAAGACCTCCCATTTCCACGTCCCCATGGTATTTTGATATTATTAACCGTATTGTATACCATGTGTATCCTGAAGGGGAAACCTCACAACATAAAGAAGATGGACTATGTGTCATAGCTTCCAAATACGCAATAATAGAATAAGTTCTCTACTGTAAAGCCTTTGACGGAATATTTCTAAGATGTCTCGAATGAGGAAGAATCCAAAAATATCCTCTGATGGAGCCAACAACGGGGTTTGTGGGGATCACTTCGGAGGTCATGTCACTACTAAAAAGATACATCAAATGGGCTATTTTTTGTCCTACATTAGAACATGAAATGCAATAGAGTACATACACAAATGCTCATAAGTGCCAAGAGTTATCTCACAAGATTCACATTCCTGCCTAAGCTTTACAACCAATCGTTACATTCCGTTTCCCTTCTCCACGTGGGGCTTAAATTTAATAGGTAAATTCTCTCCATCATCTCAACTAGATAGGACACAAATTTCATAGTTACAGAGCCACTAGAGTATTTTACAAAGTGGGTAGAGGCCATACCTCTTACCATCCGTACCGAGATCTGTGATTGTAAAATTCATTTTGAATCAGATCCTCTGTAGGTATGGAGGTCCCACAAATCATTATATTTGATAATGGTACGTATTTCAAGAATTGAGGAAGTACATGAGTTATGTGAAAAATTTAAGGATAAATCACCACACTGCTTCTATCTACTACCCTCAAGCTAACAAATAGGTTAAGGTGACTAATAAGACATTAAAGTCCATTCTCCAGAAAAACTGTAAAGGAAGAATAAATGCAGACTGGCACTTAAAAGTTGTTTCCAGCCTAATGGGCCTACAAGACATCAGTAAGGATGCCAAAATTTGGGTAACCCCCATATTCTTTGGTGTTTGGTTCCAAAGTTGTTTTACCACTTGAAGTTGAAATACATAGTCTCCAGATTTCACTATAAGGAATTATGGGAGAAGAAGGTTATCATGAGGCACTACTCTCTTGAGTTGGAAATCCTTGATGAAGCTTGGCTTAATGCTAAGACAGAGACATAGATCTTTACACTAACCAGATGTGCTGGTAGTATAACAAAAAAGTCTGCGAATGTGAAATATGTGTGGGAGATTTGGTATTAAGACTTGACAGCCAGATAGAAAATAAAACTGGTGAAGGAAGGAAGTTCAGGCCCAAGTGGTTAGGCCCATATTGAGTCATAGAGGACTACAAAAATGGGACATATCACTTGTGTACTCTAGAAGGTGAGGAATTTGGTGAATCTGTCAATTCTATTCACCTAAAAAACTATTATGCATAGTTCATCTACATCTCTACATGTACAACATTACATCCACATTGCATTTCATCTACTAGCTCATTTGTAAAAATTTTAATTGAGGAACTTATCTTTCAAGAAACTTTCAAAAACTTCTGAAAACATTTGAAAAACATCCAATCACATTTCTTCAAGTATCTGTAAATATTATCATCAAAATTTATGATCATTTCATCAATTCAACAAGATAAGACAAAGTTTTGACACTAATCCTACCAAGGCCTACATACTTGGTTCTACTCATATTTTTCTACCTAGCATAGGTGTTTTAACCCACAATCTATTCTATAAGCTTCTTGATGTCACATCTTTCCCAGAGAACCTATTTGGTAGAAAAAACATTCTAAACATTTTACCCAAATTGATTTCTCTCCTATCTCATCCTTTGGTGGTGATCCCTCACATATTACTAGTTGCATGGGGTTGAGGCTAGGGGCAAGCTATCCCTCCCATAAACATGACTCAAATTTAAAAATATAATTAAGAATAGTATATATATCATAAATGTCAATTCCAAATTAATTTTCTTTTACACACTTCCTTTCCCCACCAACCTTTGGTGATGAGCCCACACCTCTTACTAATGACATGAGGTTGGGAAAGGAGGGAAGTTCCCTTAGTCGCATTTATGCCTTGTCCTTGGTGATGATCCCATTATTCCTACTAGTATCATGGGGCAAGGTGTAGGGGGTCTCTACAAATAAATTAGTAAGTTAAAAGTAACTTCATTCAATAAAAATTTCTTTAAAATCTTAAAATCCCATGAAAGTAAGTTAGATGTGTATGTTCTCAAAAGAGTTAAAGCATTGAAACCAGATGTTTTCAATCAGGAGGCCCTCTATAGATCTAAGTCTAGATAAAATTGCAAGAAAATCACACTCTAGACTATGTAGTAAAATGTGTGTAGAATTAGGTTATAGGTTTCTAATTGGATTTCTGTCCAAATCTTGTCTTTCTCTGACCATTTTCATTTATCAAAATCATACAACTCACGTCCCTCATGGCTCTCTGTGATGAGCCCTCACATCTTACTAGTTATGTGGAGTTATAAGTGGAGTGAATTAATTTTATTATCAAGTCATTCATCACATTTTACCAAGAAAACAAGAAGTATTAAATATTGCTTGAAAAACCAAAGTTTCAATATTACATTGTTTTTTGCTTCAACATCATATAAAAGAAAAAACAACCAAAAAAATCATTTTATTTAGCACATCATTATCCACTTCATGCATTTTGAAAAGCATATAAAATCAGAAATTCTAAACATCTAGAGTACACATGTGAAGAAAACTATAAATGAAGTCAACTCTAATGCAAAGGATAACTGAACCAAAAAGAGATATCTGTATATATATCATCATAATAAGTCAATTTTTTGTACAATGTCATACCGCATTAGGTGTGTTCAAAATGCTCATAATGAGCATGAAAATACAAAAAAAATTATATATATGCCTCAAAAAATGGAAACGAAGCAATAAAGGCTCAATGGCTTATCAATCTCTATGGGATCCCTGAGATGGTGCATGGTTGTGACTAAGACTCATGTTGTAGCTCCGACATCATGAATGCAACGAGTGGTGAGAGTGACCATGAGAAAAAAAATCTAGTCATGGCCTCACTACGGAAATGGTTCCACCTTCGCCAACCTCTTTTCCATCTCATACGTGGATGATTTGTGTCTTCTTAAAAGACAATATATTTTTCTCCTTCGGAAGAGGCACAAAATTTTAGTGTGATGACCAGCATATAATGGATGCCCCACGATCTGTTAAGAAGCTCCTCTTGAGTCTTCTCTATAGGGATGAGAAAAGTATAAATGCAAATCCTACAAATAAGATCTCTCCAACCGTCAGTAGTGGCTACAAAACAAATAAAACAACTGTCAAGTTAGAAAACCATAAAAATAAAAAAACAACACTATGCGTAGTTATTAACATTTCTAGCTAATGAGGTCAAGAAAAGAGTTTCCACATACTCAGATCTCTGGGCATCCATGTTGGGTCAGATGGTGTAGCTAGTGGTGGTGTTTCTGATGCATGCACCTATTGTGCCTCCCCTAGTCCTGAAGCAATGTGTTACCCTATGGTTGAATCCTCTTCCCCGCCTATCTTGATAGAAAGGGGATCCTCAGAAACTAGAGTCACCTTCTCTACCTTCATCTCCTATCTCTCCACCATGAAGATCTCATGAGTAACCTTAGACTCTAGGTCACTTTCCTCCTCCTCGTGAGTGTCCTCAAGTGTCCTCTCATCTCCTCAGAAGTTTCCTCCCCCATCTCTCCCTTGAACTCAGTAGCCACAACAATTGGTATCTCTTGCTCCTCCTCCCCAATGTGAGTGCGTGAGGCCTGATATCTGAAAGGGGGGATGCAAGTGAATGTTCTCTCCAAGAACGAACAACCCATCTCACTGTGATATGGACCCCTAGAGTCACAACATTCCAACCATTGGTCACCCCTATGACCCCCTCAAGACTCCCTAATGTTCATGTATATAACTTCCATGGGAGGAAGAACATCAATATAGGGTAACCTAAACTGCTGGGGTACCCTATAAAATGGGTGAATCTCCACCCTCTCTAATTTGTCCACTAACTATCCAGTAGTAGCACAAACGATCACAGTAGTCCCATCTTGGCCACCATACTCCAGACATATCCTAGTAGGGTGTAAAAATGAAATAAAAACTATAGTTAAGGTGGCCACTAGCTGATGTGGTCCTCTGAGAAGTGACATGTTAGTCCATCTCGTGGCCCTGATGGCTCTTAGGTCCTGTTTCATGACTCCCCTCTGATAGGGGATGATCCTGTCATACACCCAGCTCATCACTAATGTGGGATGACGTCAATGAATATCCCTGTAAAATCAACACCTGGTACAAGTCATCATATGTAGCCCCCAAAATATCTGATCCCCAGGTGTAAGTCCACCCATATTGCTCAATCTGTATAACAATTGGTGCGTAACAATAAAATAACTTATCCCTGCCTTTATCTCTTATCAACCGCGAAGCCAAAATACCCATGATGACCTTAGAAAGAGTAGGGATAGTGGTGGAGGAAATAGAATGGAGCCGCATACCCTGATTGGTGCCTACTGACACCCCATTATCCCCCATATAAGTGGTCCAATGCCTAGCTCTTGTTGTAGACCCTATTGTCTCAAGATTCAAATGTTTGCAAAGTATAAGAACTCCAAGTATCTTGTACACGTCCTTGAGAGTGATGGTCCACTCTCCTCTAATACATAGAAGGTGAAAATGTTTCTGGTCCGCATCCTAATAAGAAAAGAGGTCAGATAATATATGGCTAGAAGGTGCAATTTGTGGCACCCGTACGATCCTCCATATCCCATCTCCATGCAACAAGTTTGTGTCTCAGCCTGAGTCAACTGATCAAGGATAGCTAGAAGCCAATCACACTCTCTCTTTCGGCTCCACCGAATGTTTTCCTCCTTCCATGATGCAACCTAGAATCTATTGTGAATAACCTAGGTGCACTGACACATAACCCAACCTAAGCTAAGTGCTCACCCAAAGCATGCAAAGGTACCAAACACCTCTTTAGATTTTCTTGTGTAGGATGTTAGTGTGATGAAGATAAGACATATTAAGATCCATAAATAAACATAAACATTCCACAGTGCATAATCAAGATCTAGATCTTAGAGAATCATGAATTAAACAATAATTGTAATAAAATTAACCATACATGAACCACTTTCAGTTATGTCTAACACCATTATCCAACCAATATTATCCATTGCATTAAACACTGTAAAACATAATAAGCTTCTTACATTATAATGTATATCCATAAGTCATGGGTGCATCAGATCCAACAGTATAACTCTACAATAACTCAGTCTCTAGTCTGTCAAATTGAATCTCTTCAACTACATAGTTCAATACATATTTATAGAGGTGGGGACTTTCCCTTCACCATTTACGCACTTCTCAAAATAGGTTACACGCTGATAATAGCCATGCACCTTTACAATAACATGCACACATGCAAGTGCGCTAATAATAGATGTCCTATAGTTAACTGGAATAAGTAATCCTATTATTAACTACAACCATGCATGGTGTTTACCAGCTGCTCATTCCCAAAATACCATTTTCATGTCATGTAAGTATCCATATCGATGTGTGTTCTGCATGTTATCTCCAAAAATAGTATGTATCCATAAAAATGGCTTAAGTCCTGAACCTAACTATTTTGGCTCATGTTTCCTTTCCTATCATTCCCACGTCTATCAAATGTGCCTTGTTCCCATGTACATATTCTTTTTTGTCTTCTCCTTAGAACAATATTATATTTTATCAACATTACCCGACACTAAAGTACATTGTCATCCTGATAATGGGGATTCTTTATGATGTTCCCAAATAATAAAGAATAAGAATTCAAAGAATCACTGTACAAAAGAATGAATCTTTACTTTGCAGCATTCTCTTCTTCAACTGGGAGGATTGGCTTTGGATATTCACTCTTAATTTCAGCCTCCAATGTCTGCCATTCATCTAGCATGTTGTCCTTGTCTTTTCTAGAATGTCTGTGGCTATGGCATCTAGTTCATCCTAAGTGATCTTTTCTTTCTCATTTTGCAATACCTAGACAACATTGGCAATACCTGACATCATTCCTTCCATGAGATCCATCTTCTATGTTATGAGCTTCCCAAGCTCATATATCCTCTCCTTATGTGGATCTTGAGCTGCTGTAAGGGCTTCATGATTTTGTTTCACTAGTGCCAATCTGTCTGCGTGATCTAATGTCTCATCTTTCATTGCTACCAGAACTTCATTATCTTCAACCAGAGTTCTGGTCTGTATCACTTCCTCTAGTACTACACACGAGTGTAGAGCTTGGTATGCTTTCTTTAGCTCATCCTTTAAAGTCTGGAGCAATGCCTCATACATTGAATTTTTTTTTATCAAAGAGGCCCTTGCTCTCTTTGCTTCTTGTTCAACATCTTTTGGTGTGAGCATTCTAAGTGGTCCATCTTCTAGCACCAAATAAACCAAAGTATGCACATAATACATAGCAGAAGGAAAATTATTTGGTACCTTTGGTTCTAGATGAGGCCTTACTTTCAAAATATAATCACCAATATCCTCTGCTATGCTAGTGAAGGCCTCATTATTTTCTCTATTCTTGTTCCTTCTCTTCCTTTAAGCTCTCTATCTCTACAGGTTTTTTCCTTGTTATACTCCATCAATGCTCTAATGGTGGTGGCCTTATCAATATTTCTCCGTGCTACCTCAACAGATACCTTGACCAAGGTATTTATGACCTGATCATCAGACATAAGAGTGGGTTTTATCAGCCATGTGCCTACTCTGTGTTGCCTTCTTTACTCTTCTTGAGACACAAGACTCCCCATACACATAAAAATCTGGTTCATCCATGTGAGTCTGCATGGACCAAGATAGTTCTTTCCTTGTGTGCATAGTGGCCATATCTGGATCCATCAACTCCCATCCATATAATTCCTTAAGGTCCACTATTCTCTGAAGAATGGGGCGTGGATGATTTTTTCTTGTGTCCTCAACATAGCCCATACTTGGCACAACATATTCTTCACTTATCTTTTTCTTGTTCTTGGCCCTTTAGGAACCTGAGCGCCAAGGTTTGGAACTGGCCCTTCTCCTATATGAGTTGTAATTGGTGCACTGGATTACTCACACATAGTTTCTTATGTTTTTTTCACCCCTTCTTCTTCATCTCTCATTTCTTCATCCCTGGGATCCTCCACATCTTCCAGTTGAACCGGGGTTCCAGACAAATTTCTCTCTTCGGACTCCTTCACCTCCTCACTAAGCCTTCAAATTTCTTCTTCTCTTATTCTCAGTTGCTTATTTCTGAGGGAAGATTTGAAGGTGATCTTAGTATAGGTTGTGATGTTCCAGTGCCTTGGGTTTTGGTTCTTCTGAATACCCTCTTAAACTAGAACTCACTCTCCACTTCTCCTTCTTGCGCTTGTGGTGGGGTATCTGCGAGATCACTCTCCACTTTTTATGTGGGCTTCCTCCACCCTCTATGGTCCAAGCCTCAAATATCCTCATGTTATTTTTTCTCATCATCTATCTCTATGGTTGCGGTAGGATTTGGAGCTGCCACATTCTCAACTGTGTGTTTTCCCTTAGGTGGCCCTTGGTAGCATGAACTCATTCTCCACATACTTGTTATTCTCCAGCCTAGGCTTAAGCTGAAGATAGGATGAGTGTGGCTCCACTATCCCCAATAGCCAAAATTACTGGCTTTATATTTATAACATCTAAAATGAGCCTCTCAATGTAGGTAGACTGACCTGGATAAACATATGTTTTTCTGAGAGTATGGTAGTCACAATCTACCTTGTCTGCATTGAAGTTAAGCTGACACACATCAGTAAACTTGTGAACTGAGGCCAAGAAGTAGCATGTTGTGAAGGTATAGGGTAGTTTTCACCATGGACTCCATGTCCCATCCTTCATTGCAAACCACGCGATGCATAAATGTTGATACACTATGAACTATACTGCCTTACCCACTACTGAAGGTAAATCCTTCAGGAATGCACCATTCCTCTTAAAATGCCATGCACAGTCAATCATACCATAGTTCTGCCCTTTACTTGAATAGGCCACTCATTTTTCCTTCACATAAGTATTTCTCGAACCTCTCCATGAGGGACTTTTTCTCTGTGGGGTAATCCCAAATTTTGTTCTTTGGCCCATCAGGCACTCCAATTTCTACAAAGACAAGAGATAGTAGAATAATGCAAAAAATTATCTTCTCACATGTGCATGCTTCTTCAGTAATAGTTTCTACTAATGTAGCCATCCAAGATGTATATTTCTCCCTTTGACATTTTCTTCGCAATGTGTAACCACATGGTATTTACCTGTACGACCATCTCTCTTGATCCTTTAACTTACTGAGCAGATGCGCAGACTTTCCTTACACTATCGGATACTTATTTAATTTATCTATGTCCATTCCACATGGACCCTTGGAGTATACCAAATCCTTGCTGGTGGCTATAATAATCTCCTTATCAATCAAATCACTCATAACATATATATCCCTGTGCCCTTCAGTCTCATCAATGTAGCAATTAGGGCTAATGTGATCCTTACCCTCCATCCAACGAAATAGAAAAAGTCCTCATGGAATCTTCTCATAAGACATTGGTATTAAGCTTCTAGTTTTCCAAAATATGGGAGTTCATATAGTTGATATAACCCCTACCTTCTTGAGAAAATTATCCCCAGCATTGTCATATACTAGCATTTCATCCACCATGTGCTTATTGGTCTCCTTTTTCAACAACGCATCCGACTCTCCCCTATTATTAGTGGTGTGGTGGTTGTAATCAATTACTTTGCATTTGTGGATATGGGAATCCAAATCTCGTCTTGATGATCACTCCTTATGGATACTGCATCTCTGAAAAAATTACTCTCGAGAGCAATTTCGATCTCAAATTCAACCTTTTTCTTCCCCTTTGTACTTGTTGCAAGTGCTTTCTTCGGTGCCATTATAAAAATCTCAACCTTTGTATTCTATGTCTGAGTAAGCCCTCAAACCCTATCTCGAAAACATGAGTTCCCTAGCTCAAAACTGCATGCCCTAGCTTGAAAACATGATCCCTAACTCCTCAATACTTTTGCTTGCACTTAAACCATTCGCTAATGGGGACATGCAAGCCACTTCCACTCACAAAAATCCTCTCTCCACATATACTTCTCGTAACTCTCCTGCACCTCAACACATTCTCTCTTGGCTCGGTCACAACTCAGATCGCTCAAATAATTGTGATCACAAAGGTAAAAAATGAACCCAGCATCATATCGTTATATAGATTTTCAAAAAGCTAGTTCATTTATTACTCCTTCACCTACCACCAATCCTCTCATTAATTGACCATTTTCCCAATTTCCATGTGCGGTACACCTTCATGCCCTAACTATAAACTTCTAGCACACCTTCCTAACTTCTAGCTACAAACTTCTATTTTACATGCTTCCATGTACCAAAGTACCTCGCCACTGTATACACTTCCTCTATGGTAGTTTCCATGGCCTGCAACTTACCTCACATTATATTGCTCATTCATTTATTTCCAACAATGGTCTTCTTTGGGAGCCATCTTCTTTCTAGTTGCTTCCTTTCCATCTCTTAAATATCACCTGTAATAGTATGTTCTTATGTGTACCCATTTGTTGAATAAAAAATAACAACCACCCCACACTAATGGTATGTGCAATCCTCTACGCATAAAAATACTTCAAATTTTAATTAGCTTCCCAACGCGTAAATGTGCTTATTACACAAAACACCAAACTAAATTGACAAAGCATAGTGACGAAGAAGGAAATACATTAAAAGAAATACATAAAGGGAAATCTATACTAAATATCAATATTTCCTTATTACAAACACCAAGAAGACTTATTTATAGTAGGGCTTCATCCTACAACTGTTAAAGTAACCGGGTAACCATGTTCCATCAAGTTCCTCTAACTTACAAACGCCTGATTCAAGGATATGAGTGATAACTTATGGTCCCAACCAATGCACCTTAAGTTTTCCTGTATGGTGTAAGAACTTGGAATCATAATGAAGTACCATTTGTATAATCACAAGCTTCTTATCCCTGATGTGTTTTTCATGCCATGCCTTCTACCTAGCCTTTTCTTGCTTTTGAATCCAACTTGTTATGGCGCACCTCTCATCCAACTGTATTAACTTGCCAATTCTTTCTTCTAATGTTTGCTCATCATCTAAACTTCTAGCGAGTGCAATACGCAAATAAGGTAACATGAATTCCATGGGAAGAATTGCTTTTGTGCTAAACACCAACTGAAAGGGTGTAGCATTATTTAACCTTTTGTAAGTTGTTCTATATGCCCAAAGTACATCAGAAACTTTATCATCCCAATCTTTCCTTCCAACATCACAATTTTTTTTCAAGGTCTGGCTCAATATCTTGTTGAAAGCCTTAGTAGTCCCATTTTCTTGATGGGTATAAGGTGTATTCTTGTGGTGCGTGACCATAAATTCATCCAATAATATCCTGATTGTCTCATTCAAGAAGTGTGTGCCCATGTCACTTGTCAAACTCAACGAACAACCATACCTAGTAAGAATATTTTCCCATAAGAACCTTGTTGTTGTAGTTGATGTACAATCCTTTATAGGTATTGCTTTTTCCCACCTTGTAAGATAATATATACAAGTGATTATGTAGCATGATCCGGTTCTACACGCAAGTGGGGAAATAGGACCCACAAAGTCTATTGCCCATTTTTCAAATGGCTCTGTACTAGGAATAGGCCTTAAAGGCATTTCATCTCTTTGCCCAGGTTTACCAAGGCGTTGATAGTAATCACACACCTTACAATAATATTTACTACTATGTACCTTGGGATATGATAATATAATTTATATGGGTTGATGGAGATGCCAACATGTGGCACACATCCCCTTACTTAGTAATATGAGGTCACATAGGAATTAGTTATATTGGGTAATGAGTCGGCCTACATTGGGATTAAGTATTACCCATCTATCAAGGGTAATGTGTTTCTATATAAGGTATGTGAGTATCAATCTCATGGAGGTATGAGTTGATTCTTCTACTTGGTAGAGGTATATTGGAGGTGTCCTCCTCAAAGTGGATTCCCATCTTGAGAGATTGTGGAGTTACTCCTTCCTTAAGGAGCATTGTATGGTGTTGCCCTACCTTAAGGGTATTATTCTACATATATTTATTATTTGGGAATCTTGTCCCACCCATATATCTTATGTTATGTTACATTCTATAATTTATTGTTTTATTATATGCAAGGTTCTTATCAAGTGGTATCAGAGTAACGATCTGGGCAATTTGTGGGATGAAACCCTAATGTTGGTGATTTGCATATATCTAGAAATAAACTTGAAATTTTTCAAATTATTTTTGAGGGGAGTAGAAAAATAATTCAAGTGATATTCCCTCCAAATTTCAGATTTTTGGAGCTTTTTTACAAAATATATGTTCGTTTTAGTGTTGAAACCCTAATTCTAAGGTTTCATATATATCTTCTGATTCATAACGAATTAGGAAATATTTTTTTTTGGGTTGATGTGAATATAGTCAAAGGTGATACCACTGAAATTTCAGAATTTTTGGATCTATTTTTTAAAACTTATTATAGTTTTATATTTTTTCAATATTTTGCTCCACATGCCGCAATTTTAGGAATTTTCCTAAATTTCTTACATTTTCGAAAATCTCTCAAAAATTAAATTGGGGTTTGAATTATTTAATTTATGATTTTTTTCCTACCTTTATCCAAAAGGGTTAGAATAAGTTTTGATCAAAAGGGTCTATTCCTAAAACCTTATTTTTGTGGATCATGAGGATGGTAACTTTTTTTGGAGATGACAGGATTGATGCTAGAGAATGGTGGAACAAATTTAGGGATAAATTCTCTAAACCATTAGATATTTGGTTATTCAAGTTGTGGATTAGTGGCCCTACACAAATTTGGTTTTCTGAGTTAAAAAAGGAAAAGTCTTATTGGTCTTTGGAGGAACTGGAACAAGTTTTCCTAGCTAGATGGGAAACAAAAAAGAAACATAATTTTGATAAAGAACAAGACGAAGAAGAAGAAGAAGAAGAAGATTAAAAAATGTGATGATGAAGCTGCTACACAGGATAGTGCATCTCCAAGGAAGGAAGCTTCAATATTTCAGTTTGAAGGGCACATTCAAAAGAAAAAGGTAATTGTTTTCATAAACCCTAGCAGCAAATATAACTTCATCAATATGGATGTAGCTCAACATCTAAATCTTCAAGAAAATCATATCAAGGAATCTCAAATGGATGGTAAGTAGATTAAAGTTTTTGAAGATTTAAAGCTTTCTATGGATAAATATGTTTTACATTCAAATTTTTATGCTTTAGATATGGATGGTATGAATATTGTTTTTGGATATCCTTGGTTAGAGACATTGGGAAAAATTAATACTAATGTGCAAAAGAAATTCATGAAACTATGGTATAAGAGAAAGAAAATTACATTGCAAGATATCACACTTAACAAGGAAAAAATTATTGTAAAATTGGATCATGAAGATGAATGTGAAGATGTGAAGAAGGGAATAAGGATGAATCAGAAAGAGAGGATGAAGAACATGATGAAAAAGTCAAAAATAATTTCTCTACTCAAGAGAAAAAATAAATAACAAACAAGTTGGAAGAGGAAAAAGAGGAAAAGATTGATAAGGTTGAGCATATTCAGATTGCACCATATAGACACCTGCATCATCATGGGAGGAAAAAATCATGGAGACATACAAGGACACATGGGGTCAGCAATCTATATGGATATATAGGGAATTGGAGGAGTAAGGCTATACATGGAATAAATCTAACAATAATTGTATGACATGGAATCATAAGAATAATAATTATGGATTTGCATGGATGTCAAGGAGGAACGCATATGGACGAGGATGGAATTAGATGAGCACAATGGAATATGGAATCAGGTTTGGAGTAGCATCACCCACTAGGATTTCATATGGGTGGTTGGATGATCGAGCATGGCAAAAAGTGTGCAATAATTTAAATCGCACTCATTATATGGTTTCTTCTTATGTTTCGGGGATGAAACATGTCAAAGACGGAGGCAATGTTATGTACCTTTGGATATGATAATATAATGTATATGGGTTGATGGAGATGCCGACATGTGGCACACATCCCCTTACTTAGTTATATGGGGTCACATAGGAATTAGTTATATTAGGTAATGAGTCGGCCTACAGTGGGATTAGGTGTTACCATCTACTAAGAGTAATGTGTGTCTGTATAAGGGATGTGAGTATTAATGTCATGGAGGTATGAGTTGAGTCTTCTACTTGGTAGAGGTATATTGGAGGTGTCTGTACGTACCCAAAATTGTAGGGTACTGCACCATCGGAACAATGTTACACGTGCACCAATGATGATACAGGTCTCCTCGCAAGGTGTTCGAGATTCAGAAAAGCTCTCCAAGTGCGTGTTAACATCCCGCATACCCCACTTACCCTTTGTGTGCTTTGTTTTGCTCTCTCCCCCTCTTTTTATTTATGTTTTGGTCTTCAGTGACAAAACCACCGCCCTACCTAGGCGGCGGTCTCATGACCGCCTCCATGCAGGGCGGCGATCCTTCACGCATTTTCCAGAATGTTCCTTTTATCGTGACTCACGTAAATTTTCAACTTTTACCAACCTTTTCATCTGTTTTTCTTGTATTTATGATTCTGGTTCCCTGTAATAATGTTTATCCATTGTTTATTGTAAAAAAATTCAAATTGGATTTCGCCTTTGCGTAAATGGGAATTCTATAAATAGCTAGTTTGATTACAAGAAAATGGCCCCTCAAATTTTTCTCTCATTTTCTCATTTCAATAGCTTAGTCTTTTAGTTTTGCTTAGGAATTCAATAGTTTTCATTTGTTGCATGCATAGCTAGTCTTGTTTTGCTATTTAGAAGCCACGCGATCTTCTTGTTCTAGTGTCATTACTGTTCCATACGATAAATTAAGGTAGGACAATTTCATTTTCAGGCTGAAGCCATTAGAGTTACAAGTTTTGTTCATCAAGCAGGATAGTTTCATGTTCTGGATGTTTTGTGTTGTATGACTCATAATAAATCCTGCTAGAAATTACATAAGCCAAGCTCTGTTCTCTTGCGCTATCCCTCTCCTACTCGCATTGTATTCATTCTACATCCAAAGCTGCCATTGTTCCAAAATCTACTTCTGTTGATGCTAGCATTACACGCTTTTCTGTATTCACGTGAACACGAAGGAACAAGGAGACCACACTGAGGGGACAAAGCCACACACAATTGGATTCGTCATTGTTCTGCAAAATCCAGGTTTAAGCTATCAAAGTTCTAAGTTAAAATATATCAAATACAGTAGTGAATCATTTCATTTCATTTAATCTCACTTTTGATATTACCGGGGAAGCTGTGGGGGTTGATAGTTTATGAGAAACTATGATTCATTCCTCACTTCTGAGGTAAGATTGGGGGTCTTTCAAATAGATTAGATCAATTATTTGGTTGTTTAGAATAGATTCACAACTGCACAGGCAGGTAGCTATACTCGGCTATTTTGTTTGTTTTAGATTCTGTTATTAGCTTAGTTGTCATTTTCTAGATATTAAATAATTTCTCTTTCAATTCTATTAAATAGTTGTTATCATAATTCTGTCAAAAACACAAAAATAGAGAAGTTATATATGCTGTAGATATACTTTACATAGTTAGTTTTACTTTGGTTCAATTAGATTTATATTGTTTCTTTTGTATGAAAATCACAGGACCTAGGGAGCCCAGAGAATACGTATTCGAGCCAATCGTGCCTCAACCTAACCTTGTTGCAACAATAATTGACATAGACTAGAATCTCAGAATCCAAGTCTTCCGAACAGCAACGGACCTACAAGAAATCAGCCCGTAGTTAAGAGGATTAAACATAGAAGAGGACAGAGCACATACGTTTTGGTCAAACCAGCCAAACTACATATTACCCTAGATAAATATCTACATGACTGTAGAAGGGCTTGAAAGAGAGAAAACGTTTGGTTGTGATCCTTTGGTCCCATATCCAGACGTAGGAGAAATTCTCATTGACATAGACACTAGCTTAAGAATTCAAGTTGCCAGAACACCTATAAGATACTCTGAGAAGATTGTGTAACTTTTAGCTCTAAACATAGAGGCCGAAAAGGCATATGGCTACTGGATATTAGGGATCAGGGATTGATTCTACACATGACCATAGGAGGCCTGCAACGACCATGAATCTACCGGTTGTGATCCATAGGTCCCACAACCCAACGGGCCCACAGGTCAATCAGACGTTGATGCTGGTTTATGCACATTAGTATTTAGATCCTCTCCACCTCCACCAATCATCATCGCACAACTATCCTCACTAGATATAATAGCTAATCAAGCTAAGGATTTTTGGACTAGACTAGAGATTCACCCATAGAATCCACCGTATATCCATCATCCATCTTTTCATGACCTTGTCGGGAGATATCTACGAAGCACCCACAGGTTATCTTCCATGTATTCCACAACCTATAGATCAGATCACGCCAGAGCTTGATATTGATTGGAGCCTTTTAGCAGTCATCCTCACCAAACAATCTATCATGCCAGTTCAGGTTAGAAGGGCCTTCTTTGCCTTAGATTCATAGATTCCATTAGTGCATGTCGAATACATAAGATTTTCCTAACTAGTTTGTCTGCACCCACCTATATTCCATCCAACCGGATGTCTCGGCATGACCTCGGGAGGTCGTGTGCGAGGAAGATTTCCTTTTAGATTCCCATGCTCGCTTGTCACTTTTCCATCATACAAAATTGGTGAACTTGACATGAAACAAGCTAGTTTTCCTCTTTCTATTCTTTCATACATCTTTGCGCTCTTTCCCATTATTTTATGAGTATTCATATACCCTCTGAATATGTCAGGATTTGATGCATATGGCATACCTCTCCTAGGTCTTGAAGCATATTACGATCAATTAAATAGACAACCATCACCCTCGCTCTTAGCATGGGGTGACAACTATTTAATTAACCAGTTTTCAACACAAACTGCGCCTCAAAAGACTAGATATAGTTATTCTTTCCAAATAGAGGAGTTGGATTAACTCACTCAAATGCAACAACCAGAGCCTTTAGGCTCGAACAACATGACGCTCACTGGAGAATCTGGTTCGTCTCCTTAGGTGTTGCTTAGACCATAAATCAATAGACAATGAAATCCATATCTGTTTTTAGATGATGAATACTTACCACATTATGCTAGGAGTGAACAACGCTCTCAAATTATGTACCCACCTATAGGAGGTTTGCAAATACAGCCCGAGGTCTCTTTTCAAGAAAACACCTCCATTCCTCCACCTATAGGAAATGCCCTCGAGTGAAACTTGGTAGGGAAACGATCAATTCATAGCAGGGTACCATATGCCTATACAACCTCAAAGGTATACAACAAAGCACCACTAAGGAAAAATATTGTGACTTCACCAAAGGAGGTCATCTCAGCGTTAGTTGAGAAAGTTAGAGGGTTGGAACTTGCTCAAGCAAGTCAAAATTCACAATTCATGCAGGCAGGAACTTCCAATCCTCCACATCATCCTAGCCAAGTAGACCTCCTCACAGGAACAGGCACGTTGGGCATGCCTCCTCAGTATTCACAACAAACACCAACTAGAACTGCGTGTTTTCTAACGCCGCTCCAGTGGAAAATATGATACCTCCCGGTTTAGTACAAAATAATCCATTTATGAGCAATACTCCTCCATACTTAAACATGTATTCCAAGTCACCACAAGGAGATATGTTCTCTTCTCCCGGCATGTTCGCTCAACCACAAAGGATTTCCTTATGCCCCTACAAATGCATATGCTACGCCATATCAACAACCCATTCCACCTCCACCCCCTCAGCAAGCACCATCAATGGTTGAAACCTATGCGATAGGAACTTATTCAGAATATTTGAAAGAACCCTTAGACTTCACCATACAAAGCATCATGCTTCCAAGACCTCTTCCCGATTTTCCCAAATACAAAGGGGAGGGAGACCCGAATGCACATATCAAGGCCTATGCCACAACCATTCGAGAACTGCTCCCTTGGGATGGGGTTGTTGCTAAAATATTCCCCAAAACTTTAGAGGGCATTTCCCTCGATTGGTATTATAGAATACCTGAAGCTTCCATCCATTCATTTAAACAACTCGTTTCAGAGTTCATCAAGGTGTTCAACATGAACAAGTTGTTGAGAACAGGAATCAGGGAATTCTTGCATATTAAGCAAGAACACAATGAATCTGTTGCTCATTTCATCCAAAGATGGTGTACAGTCCTTTATTCTTCGGCAAGTGCTCCAAACATGGATCAGATGGAACTATGCTGATTTATTCCTTCATTCTCTCAGCAAAGAGATAAAGGAAGAAGTCCAGAAGTTCCCACTAAGGACTTACGATGAAGTACTTGAGAGCGCCCTCCGAATAGATCAAGCTGTAATAGATAGCGGTTGTAAGACATATGGAACAAATGGGAGGTTAATCATCCCCAACCAAAATACTACGACTTATCCTACTACCACAAACGTCAATCAAGGACCTAAAATCCTTAACAAAAATCGTGGTGTAACAACAGATGGAGTAACTAACCAAGCAAAAAAGGTAAATATTGTAAATGCTCCACCGCCAGTTAACAATCAACGAAACAACAATTTTACCCTGACAATCAACTCGGTGGATTTTAATCATCCACAACAACAACAACAACGGCAGATCCAAACACAGGGTCCAAGTCAAAATTCAACTAGATATCAAAACCAAAGGCAACAAATGCAAAACTTTAATCTTAATAGTCAACGGTTTAATCAGAGTTTTGGACCACAACACGTGCCAAACCAACAACCTAGGAATTACAATCCCAACTTGTATTGTGGTTTCCACAAAATTTCGAGGCCATGACACTAGGACTTGCCATGATTACAATAAATTCATGCAACGTTTTCCAGAAGAACAAAGACAACTTTTCATAGATATGTTCTTAGCAGATCCTGCATCACCTGTGCCAAATACTTTCACAGGAGCAGTCTCCCCTCAAAATGCACCCCTCAAGATCTTCAATGATCCGCTCCCAAATCACAATAAATTAAATCCAAATGGGATGAACAAGGGTGTAATGACAGGAAACAATGATCATGAAGCCTTGACTTCACTAAATCCACTTATGTCGCACCGCAATTAGGAAATCAGCTACGACCCAAGATAGTCAGTTTAGTGGAGTTAGACACTGAGCTACACATGGAAGCCGTAACAAGGACACGAGAGTATTCCTCTTAGCCAAATCCAAGTTACCCGCTAGAGACAGATAACATTCAACAACCATTAGTAAAACCCATAGGTGCCTATGATTTAATTAATGACCTAACAAAGACCTTCTCTCACATCTCCTTTTTGGACTTATTGAAGAACTCTCCTACCCATAGGGCTGCTCTTTTAGAAGCATTAGATTTAGGTCATTTAATTAACATCACTCCACCTCCCGAAACACAAGTAAACCATATAGACTTCGATATTCACCCTCCAGGGAAGCTGGATAGGGATACCGAGTTTATATTCGACATAAACAAAATGCCAACAGACGCTGAGATTGCACGTAGAGGTGATCCAGCCTTACATTTACAAGTGTGGGTTTATAACAATTACATTAAACATGCAATGGTTGACGATGGGGCAGCAGTTAACATAGTCCCCTTCTCTTTCCTTCAAAAGCTAGGGTATGGAGAGACAAATTGTTCCACGACTTGGAATACACTAAGAGGCTATGATAGCCTTAAAGCCACTTCAATTGGGACTATAATACTACCAGTCACCTTAGGACCCAAAACAATCCTAACTGAGTTTTATATTATAGATCGGGAAACCAACTATAATATGATCCTCGGCCGACCATGGATACACCGTATGAAGGCAATCCCTTCTACGTTATTTCAAGAAATAATATTCTTGCACTTAGGAAAGATATTCGTAGCAAAAGGTGATATGAAACCATTCGATATACACCTAGCAGATCTGAAGAAAAGGCCAGGCATTCACTCTGAGTTTGAACTCCCAACAAACCAACTTAACAAGCCAACCGACTCAAAACCGGAAGAAAAGTTGGTACCTACAATGGAGTTAGAAGTTATGAACCTAATCAAGAATATCCCAGCCCTCAAGGATGAGGCTAATGTTGTAGAAACAGTATCATTAGGAACTACTACAAAAATTGTCGAATTGCTAGAACATGATTTACCAATTTTCCTGCCATTTGATTCTGTAGGTATGGGATGTACCCTAGGAGTTGGTTCTCTTCCAGCAGAGGAACTCTGCATGGTAGAAGTAACCGAAGAAGAAGAAATAGACGTAGAAAATGTCCCAACATCCATCTTCCCAAGTAAATATTGGACTCTCCATTTCGATGGAGCTAGATGTCGTTATGGGGCTGGGGCAGGTGTGATCTTTACTTCTCCCGAGGGAAAGATCCTACCATTCGCCTTTAAATTAAATTTCAAATGTACAAACAATGGCGCTGAGTATGAAGCCCTCCTCCTTGGTCTCATCATAGCTAAAAGGATCGGTGTTAATGACATCAGAGTGTTAGGAGACTCACAATTAGTAGTAAACCAAGTCTCTGAGGTGTATGAGACTAGAGCTGAACACTTACAACTCTACAAAACAGCAGTATTAGATTTGAGCAAAGGATTTAACTTCATATCTATTGAGGCAATCCCATGAGAACAAAACCTTCTCGCAGATTCGATAGCAACCTCAGCTTCACATTTTACTCCAAACAGTGAGTTGGAAGACACCCGTTTCATGGTATCCCTTCGTACTGAACCATTAGTAAAGAAAACATCAACAAACCCTCTTCTAACAAACATAGCTGAGAATAAACCTACTATCTTAGATCACATTGATAGTGATAGAGCCACTCTTGATTACCTAAATGCCTATGCAGAGTTACATCTCACCCATCACATGGTAGATTTGTCCTTAATCCCACATTCATCTTCTTACTTTGGAAATCCCATGATAGAGCTTCCCCCACAAAAGGAGCTCGACATATACGTGGTAGAGAATGGAGAAGATCTGGAACTACCTCCAGCCCCGCCTGAGTTTGAAGAAGGTAATGCTTCTTTAATCGAATAAACAATTGATATTAACATCGGAACGGAGGAAGAACCAAAGATCTTAAAACTAGGATCTTCACTAACTCCAGAAGAGATAGAAATACACACTCGAATCCTCAGAGAACATCAAAAGGATTTTGCATTTAATTATAAAGAAATGACGGGAATTGCACTGCACATCACGGTACATAACCTCATCACCAAATCAGATGCAAAGCCAATTAAACAAAAATCGAGACCAATGAAACCCAAGGTAGCTCTCATGGTGAAGGAAGAAGTAATGAAACTTCTCCAAGTAGGGTTCATCAAACTAGTCGATTACTCTCAGTGGGTATCTAATATCATCCCCGTTCTAAAAAAGAATGGGAAGATACGCATCTGCATAGACTTCTGAGACATTAACAAGGCGTGCTCCCAAGGATGACTTCCCATTACCATCCATTGACATCATCGTTGACGCAACAGCTGGATTTGAGCTTTTGTCTCTCATGGATGGGTTCTCAGGATACAATCAAATCAGAATATCTGAACAAGACCAAGCCAAAACCACGTTTATAACTCCTTGGGGAACTTATTGCTACGTTGTTATGTCATTTGGTCTCAAGAACGCTGGCGCTACATACCAACGGGAAATGACATACATATTTCACGATCTTATTCATAAAATCATGGAATCCTATGTAGATGACTTGTTGGCCAAGGCCAGGAAGTGCTGTGATCACCCGGAAGTGCTCCACATCATCCTTTCACGTTTGATCGAATACAGAGTCACACTAAATCCAGAAAAATGCGTATTTGGTGTGACAGGAGGGAAACTCCTAGGTTACATTATATCATCACGAGGGATCGATGTGGACCCAGCCAAAATCTGGGCTATTCTTGAGATGATCCCACCATCAAATGATTCTGGCATTAGATCGTTTCTTGGAAAGCTCGGTGCAATCCGAAGATTCATCCCAGACTTGAGTTTTGCTATTCATCCAATCAACAATTTGTTGAAAAAGGATTGCTGCATTATTTGGACAAAGGAATGCCATGAGGCCTTTGAAGCAGTTAAACACTTCTTACTGTCTCCTCCTACGTTAATGCCTCCTAAGACCAGATCATCCTTTGATTCTTATATTCACGAGCTACGGATGTCTCACTAGCCTGCATGTTGGCTCAAGAAGATGATGATAAACGAGAATGCGATGTGATCTATTTTATTAGCCAAACGTTGCTTGATTATGAAACACATTATACGCAAGCAGAACAAGAATGCCTTGCCATAGTCTTTGCAACCAAACGCTTAAGACATTACATGCTAAATCAAGAAACAAGGGTCATTGTAAAAATAGACCATTTACGAACTTTCCTCACGCAAGGGTCTTTGTCTAAAAATGTTGGACGCTTTATAACCTTAATGGGTGAATTTGAATTAACTTTTGTAAACCAGAAGTCCGTTAAGGGACAAATCATTACATATTGGTTAGCCGACAACCCGTTAGATGGAGGTGATCTAGTAGATCTAGATTTTCCTGATGAATGCATATATTACATCGAAACCAGACCTCCCATCTCTGAATGTCCTTGGTATACTGATATTATTAATTATATCATGGACCATACGTATCCAGAGGGTGCTACACCACAACAAAGAAGGTGGTTACACATTATCGTAGCTAAATACGTTATTATAGAACAAGTGCTCTATCGTAAGGCTTTCGATGGAATGCTTCTAAGGTGTGTTGACACAGAAGAATCCAAGAAGATTCTCTACGAATCTCACAGTGGAATATGTGGAGGCCATTTCGGTGGTCATGCCACTACTCACAAAATACATCAGATGGGCTATTTTTGGCCCACTCTAGAACACGACGCAGTAGAGTTTGTACGCAGATGCCATAAATGCCAAGAATTTTCCCACGAGATTCACATGCCGGCACAAGCTCTACAACCAATCGCGACTCCATGGCCCTTTTCTACATGGGGCCTAGATTTGATAGGGAAATTCTCTCCCTCGTCAACAGATGGCCATAACTTCATAATCACGGCCACCAAGTATTTTACCAAATGGGTAGAGGCTATGCCTCTTACCACTGTACCAGGTGCCGTGATCGCCAAGTTCATTTTGAACTAGATCATTTGCAGGTATGGTGTCCCACAAATCATTATCTCAGATAATGGAACTTCCTTTAAGAATGATGAGGTCTGTGAGCTATGACAGTAAATTTAAAATAAACCATCATACAGCCTCCCTGTATTACCCTCAAGCTAATGGGCAGGCTGAAGCAACAAACAAGACGTTGAAAGCTATTCTCCTCAAAATGGTAAAAGAAAACAAATGAGATTGGCATTTAAAGTTATATCCGGCCTTGTGGGCCCACCGAACCTCAATAAGAACACCAACAGGAGCAACTCCTTTCTCATTGGTATTCGGAGCAGAAGCAGTTCTCCCACTTGAGGTTGAAATACCCAGTCTCCGCATCTCACTACAAGGGATTCTGGATGAAGAAGCTTATAGAGAAGCACGTCTCTCCCAACTAGAAAGCCTAGATGAGGCCAGATTAGATGCTGAACAGTGGCATAGAGTCTATGCTGACCGGATGTGCCGGCAGTATAACAAAAAGGTCTATGAAGTGAGAAATATATGAAGGAGATCTAGTTCTAAGACTAGACAGCCAGATCGATAAGAAGACCGGTGAAGGAAGGAAATTCCGGCCCAAATGGTTGGGTCCATACCGAGTCATGAAAGGACTATGGAAATGGTGCGTATCTCTTATGTACACTAGAAGGTGAGGAATTCAATGAAACAGTCAATTCCTTACATCTTAAATGATTCTATGCATAAGCGACCAACACTATTTGTATAATTATATCTACATTGCATCTTCATGTAGTTAGGTTCATTTTGTCCACTCGTTTCGTAAAGTTTTGTGATCAAGGAACTTATTCGCAAGAAATTCATTACAAACTTCTGTTGGTATTGGTAAAAGCATTCGAATCATACTTCTTCATTTGTCATAACATCATCAACCATTTTCAGAATCATTTCATCAAATAAAGCTAGATATGACAAAGTCTTAACGGTAGCCATACCAAGGCCTGCATGCTTGTTCTCACTTTTGGTTTCTTCCTAGGATAGGTGTCTTGCCTATGGTCTATTCTAAAAGCTTCATGGTGTCACATCTATCCCATATATAGATCTCTTTGGAAATAAGAACATACTGACATTTTTCTCAAATAAATAAGTCAAATGTAGATCAAACAGAAAATTTTATTTTTACACATTTCCTTGCCCTACCAACCTTTGGTGATGAGCTTGCGTCTCTTACTAGTGACGTAGGGTTGGGAAAGGATGGGAATGCCCTTACTCGCCTATACCTTGTCCATGGTGATAAGCCCATGCTTCTTACTAGTAGCATGGGGCAAGGTGTAGGGGGTCCTCTTAACAATAAACGTTGAAGGTCATAAGTAAATAGTTCAAATAAACCTTTGAAATCTTGAGTCAAAAACAAATGAATCAGATGTCCAAAATTCCAAGAGAGTTCAAAACCCTGAAAACCAGATTTTGTCAACCAGTGGCCATCTACGGATCTAAGTCTAGATAAACTGCAAAGCAAGTTGCATTCTAAACTATGGAGTCACTTGAGTAGAATAGGTTTGTAGCATCCTAATTTGGTTCCATCAAATCTTTGTCTATCTCTCATCACTACCATTCAACAAATTTCATAGCTTGTGCCCTTTCTAGCTCTCGGTGGTGAGCCCTCGCATCTTACTAGTTGCATGGAGTTAGGAGTGGGGCAAGTACATCTGCTCATCATACCAGTTTATCATTACACGTTGTCAAAACAATATGAAGTACCTGGAAAGATTGCTTATGAAAGCTAAGTTCAAAATCACATTGTGTCTGCATTATCATATATCAGCATTACAAAATACAAAAAGAAAGAAAGAAAGCATTTGTATCATTTGTTCTCCATTGCATACATTCTGAAAAGCATATAAAAACAACATTATAATTTACATGTGGAAACGAATCACAAAATCCTAGACACCAAGAGTTTGATCCAAAAAGAAGTATATATATATAATCAAGTTTTATGTACAATGCCATCATGCGCTAGGCATGGTCAAAATGCTCAATGAGCCCAGAGAAATACAAAATAAATCATATAAACAATCTAAGAGTCACTACAAAAAGAGCCAAGTGGCCTCTCAACCCCTATGAGATCCCTCTGAAGGTGCATGACCACGTCTAGGACTCTGGCTATGCCGGTGCTCTGAATGCACTGAGGGCTCATGGTCCTGAGGAGTAGTTGCAGCCTCGCTATGAGAGTGACTCCTCATCAGGCGCTCCGCTATCCTATATCTGGCCAACTCGGTACGGAGGGTAGTCACCATCTTGGCCACATGCCAGATAGGGGCAAAGACATCGCTATGCCTACCAGCTGCTGAAGGCTCCCCTGCATCCACGGATAGCTCGGCGTGAGTCCTCTCCATGGGGATCATCAGGGTATCAGTACATACCCGGTGAATCAGGTCTCACCACTCATCAACAGTCTCTGCAAGCAAAGGAGAAAAGTAAATTAGAAATAATCAAAAGATAAAAACAAGAATGAACAAAAGGAGAGATAGCAACTAAGGCAATCCTAGCTAAAAACAAATATTAAGAGAAGGGTGACAACTCACTTGGATCTCCAGGCCTCCAAGAGGGATCCCTAGGATCAGCACCTACCACAGATGTCTGCACCACTGACTGATGTCCTCCTCATGTGCCTGGGGCAACATAACATCCTACTATGGACTCATCCTCTCCGCCTAAGTCCTGAGAGGGAAACTCCTCTGAAACTAGGGTCACCCTCTCCGCACTCTGCTCTACCCTCTCGGCCTGTAAGATCTCCTGAGTGTCATGCCACTTGGGATCACTATCCTCCTCTCCACCCGACTCACTGACCTCCATATCCTCAGTCTCCTCCTCCATCTCTCCCCTTGTGAACTCCTCAGACTCGGAGTCTATATCAATGGGATCGTCACTACTGTGGGTAGGGCCAGCGGTGATCCGAAGTAAAGGTGCCTGAGGAGCACCGGCTCTCCCTCGAGCATGTACCATGCTCCTGGCTGCAATAGGGATGCCAGGAGTAACAACAGTCCAACCCTGGCCTCTAGGACCTCCCCTAGCCTCTCGAACTGATCTGAACACTGGCACCACTGGGGGAAGCATACCGACGTAAGCAAGGCCAAACTGCTGAGGCACTCAGTCAAAGGGGTGTGTCTCCACCTTCCCCGTCCTGTCCACAAGCTACCCTGTAGTAGAGCAGGAAATCAAAGTGAGGGTCTCCTCGCCCCACAACCCTGCCATGGCCTGATAAGGTGTGGCCTCCATATCATCAGTAGTCAGGGAAGCAACTAGCTGGTGAGGTGCTCTAAGCACCGACATCTCTGTCCATCTAGCTACCCTCACGGCTCCAGGATCTGCCACCTCTACGCCTCTCCCATAAGGGATGATATGCTCATAGACCCAACTCATAACCAGGGTCAGATGGCTCAAAGACTGTCCCTGTAAGTGAACCACCTGGTACAAATCATGATAGGTGGTCCCAAGTATATCAGCTCCCCAGGCATAAATCCGGCCATGTGCCTCAATCTGTGTAATAATAGGGGACCAGCAGTAGAGTAAGGTGTCCCCTCCCTTGTCCCCGATCAATCTCGAGGCAAGGATCCCCATAATGGCCTGATGAATCAAAGGGATAGGAAAGCTAGGAATGGAATGGACCCTCACCCCCTTCTTTGAACCAGTGGAGACAACTGTGTCTCCCATATATGTAGCCCACTGAGCTATCTGAGCCCGCGACCCCGCTGTCTCAAGTGTAAGTCATCTCCTGATGATCGGGACTCCCAAGATGCGGTAGACATCCTCCAGGGTGATAGTCCACTCACCCCTGACTCCTGGAAATTGGAAAGTGTTCCGATCAGCATCCCAATACGAAAACAGGTCACAAAGTATGTGACTAGAAGGTGCGACATGAGGAACCCGTGATATACGTAATATGCCGGCCCTCTGAAGAGTATCCTGCTTAGGCCTGAGAAAGTGCATCCAACACTACTGGAAGCTAGTCACACTCTCTCTCTCGGCTCCATCTAATATATTCCTCCTTCTGCATACACCCAAAAACACGCAAAATGGAGTAAGTTAGTATTCAAATTACATTGGAAAAATCATTAAAACATATAAGAATACTAAAAATGCAAAATTGGGCTAAAAACACTGTTATTTTGGTGTTCTGTAAAGGACCGCTGCCCTGAGCAGGGCGGCGGTTCCGTAACCGCCACCTTAAAGGGTGGCGGTCCTATAACCGCCGCCCTGCTCAGGGCGGCGGTCGTGTCCCGCATTTCCAAACGGGTCACGTGCCCTAAAAACACCTAAAAACATGAAAAAATGACTATTTTGACTAAAAACAAAGCCTACCCATTAGGTGCCCCCCCTAAGTGACCCTATTAACACTGACATTTTCAAAAATAATCCCCCCATGACAAAGATTTCATCATTTTAACATTTTGGGGGTAAAAACGTTAAATCAAGAAGAACTAACCTGTGATCTCGCGGGTCGATGTTCCACTCGCGGAGGCATGATCACTATCTCATCACGAACGTTTTGACTATACTCTCGTCAAAAACCGTCACCGTGGGTCCCAGAGCTCAAAATCAATCAAATCGACACGCGCAAATGAATAGGAAAATGGGCCCATTTTTACATATATAGCATCTTGACTCGTTTTGAATGCCCTTTTCGTAGGTTTGGAGTGCCGACGGAGGTAAGTACTTATCCCCACACAAATGGTAAGTCCTCATTTCATATTATTTTAGTATTTATTTTTCATCTTATTTTATCTATCTGCACTTGAGTCCTCTTTTCATTTTACAGGTAGCGGGAATTTTGGATGGCATCATTTCGACACACGGACGTGTCAGGTATAATTTCTAACTTCCCATTTCAGGACCGCCATACTCGGACCCACCGTTTTACACCTCTTCATGGCTAAAACACTTCTCCGAGGGGGCAATATGTACGTACCCAAAATTGTAGGGTACTGCACCATCAGAACAATGTTACACGTGCCCCAATGATGATACAGGTCTCCTCACAAGGTGTTCGGGATTCCGAAAAATCTCTCCAAGTGTACATTAACATCCCACATACCCCTTGCTTAGCCTCTGTGCATGCTTTGTTTTACTCTTCCCCCCTCTTTTCCTTTACTTTTTGGTCTTCAGTGACGAAACCGCCGCCCTGCCTGGGTGGCGGTTTGGTGACCCGCCTGCCTAGGCAAGGCGGCGGTCCTGTAACCGCTGCCCTACTCAGGGCGGCGGTCCTTCACGAATTTTCCATAATGTTCCTTTTATCACGACTCACATAAATTTTCAACTTTTACCAGCTTTTTTCATCCATTTTTGCTTGTATTTATGATTTTGGTTCCCTAGTAATAGTGTTTCTCCATTGTTTATTGTAAAAGAGTTCAATTTGGATTTCACCTTTGGGTAAATGGGAATTCTATAAATAGCTGGTTGGTTTTCAAGCAAATGGCCCCTCAGAATTGCCTCTCATCCTCTCATTTCAATAGTTTAGTCTTTCAGTTCTTGCTTAGGAATTCAAATAGTTTTCATTTGTTGCATGCATAGTTAGTCTTGTTTTGTCTATTTAGAAGCCACATAATCTTCTTGTTCTAGTGTTATTACTGTTTCATACAATCAGTTGAGATAGGATAGTTTCATTTCTCAGTCTAAAGCCATTAGAGTTGCAGGTTTTATTCGTCAAGAAGGATAGTTTCAGGTTCTGGATGTTTTGTGTTGTATGACTCGCAATAAATCCCACTAGGAATTACATAAGCCAAGCTCTGTTCTCTTGCGCTATCCCTCTCCTACTCGCATTGTATTCAGTCTACATCCGAAGCTGCCATTGTTCCAATACCTACTTCTGTTGATGCTAGCATTACACACTTTTCTGGATTCACGTGAGCATGAAGGAACGAGGAGACCACACTGAGGGGACAAAGCCACACACAATCGGATTTTCCACTGTTCTGCAAAATCTAGGTTCAAACTATCAAAGTTCTAGTTAAAACATATCAAATAGAGTAGTGAATCATTTCATTTTAGTTAATCTCGCTTTCGATATTTCCGGGGAAGCTGTGGGGATTGATAGTTTCTGAGAAACTATGATTCATTCCTCACTTCTGAGGTAAGATCGGGGGTCTTTCAAATAAATTAGATCAGTTATTTAGTTATTTAGAATAGATTCACAATTACACAGGCAAGTAGCTATACTCGACTACCTTGTTTGTTTTAAATTCTGTTATTAGCTTAGTTGTCATTTTCTAGATATATTAAATAATTGCTCTTTCAATTTCTATTAAATAGTTGTTATCATAATTCTGTTAAAAACTTTGTCAAAAATACAAAAATAGAGAAGTTATATATGTTGTAGATATACTTTACATAGTTAGTTTTACTTTGCTTCAGTTAGATTTATATTATTTTCTTTTGTATGACAATCACGGGACCTAGGGAGCCCAGAGAATACGTATTCAAGCCAATCATGCCTCAACCCAATATTGTTACAGCAATAACTGACATAAACCAAAATCTCAGAATTCAGGTCTTCCGAACAACAACAGACCTACAAGAAATTAGTTCTGCAGTTAAGAGGATTAAACATAGAAGATGACAAAGCACATACATTTTGGTCAAACCAGCCAAACTACAGATTACCCTAGATAAATATCCGCATGACTGTAGAAGGGCTTGAAAGAGAGAAAATGTTCGGTTGTGATCCTTTGGTCCCACAGCCAGACGCAGGAGACATTCTCATTGACATAGACACTAGCTTAAGAATTCAAGTTGCCAGAACACCTGTAAGGTACTCTGAGAAGATTACACAACTTTTAGTTCTAAACATAGAGGCCGAAAAGGCATACGACTACTGAGATATTAGGGATTAGGGATTGATTCTGCACATGACCATAGGAGGTCCACAACAACCACAAATCTACGGTTGTGATCTACAGATCCCACAACCCAACGAGCCCACAAGACAATCAAACATTTGATGTTGGTTTACACACATTAGTATTTAGATCCTCTCCACTTCCACCAATCATTATCGCTGCAATTATCCTCATTAGATATAACAGCTAATCGAAGCTAAGGATTTCTGGACTAGACCAGAGAATTGCCCATAGAATCCACTATACATCCATCATCCATTTTTCATGACCCTGTCGGGAGACATACTACGAAGCACCCATAGGTTATCTTCCACGTATCCCACAACCTATAGATCGAATCACGCCAGAGCTCGATATTGATTGGAGCCTTCGAGCAGTCATCCTTGCCGAACGATCTATCACGCCAGTTCAGGTTAGAAGGGCCTTCTTGGCCTTAGATTCACATATTCCATTAGTGCGCATTGAAGACATAAGATTGCCTAACTAGTTTGTCTACACCCCACGTATATTCCATCCCCACCAGACTGTCTCGGCATGACCTCGGGAGGTTGGGTGCAAGGAAGAGTTACTTTTAGATTCTCATGCTCGCTTGTCACTTTTCCATCGTACAGTGTCCCCCTCAAAGTGGATTCCCATCTTGGGAGATTGTGGAGTTACTCCTTCCTTAAGGAGCATTGTATGGTGTTTCCCTATCTTAAGGGTATTATTCTACATATATTGATTATTTGGGCATCTTGTCCCACCCATATATCTTGTGTTGTGTTATATTCTGCAATTTATTAGTTTATTATATGCAAGGTTCTTATCATTTACAGTCTTTGTACAGGTTCTCCCACCATAATCCAACGAGTAGAATCTTACGTGCGGTGGCATCACCTACATAATTCCCACCTGTAATACCATCATGAGATTCTTCCATTATATCTGTGCACTCATGTTCCAGTACACACCGACACAATACTTCATCTCATCCTAGTTTGTATAAGTCACCACTGATCAACATGAAAGGTGCAACAAAAATTACAAGGTGCTTCTTCTCTAAGGCTTTCATTCCTTCTGACACCATTCATATGTGTAAAAAGATAACAATATCCTCCAATTATAAAGGTGTGTGATGTAACCTATACAACTATGCATCTAACATTGTATCTTCAATAGTCTGCGCATCCTCCCCTGATTGAATCCTTGATAAGTGTTACGAGGCAGAATTACTTTTACCTAGTTTTACCACGACTATAAAGTCAAATTCTTCGAATAGGAGCACCCATCAACATATGTGCCCCTATAAAACAAGCTTATTTACCAAATATTTTAATGCCATGTGATCTGTATAAAATACAAAAGGTGTTGCTAGCAAGTACTGTCTAAACTTATGCATCACGTAGATCATTGACAAGGCCTCGCACTCTGTAGTTGTATAATTTTGTTCCACATGAGTCAAATTTTTATTAGCAAAGCAGATAGGATTATCTATAATACCTTCTCCAGGCTAATGTAACACTAAACTAATGGCCATACCAGAGGTGTCCACAAGTATGTGAAATGGTTGGTTCTATGAGGTAAAACACAAAATAGGAGTTGTAGTAAGTCTCTCCTTCAATGCCTAAAATGCGTGCTGCTGCGGTTCTCTCTAATAGAATTTCCCCTTTTCCTTTGAGTAAATCTTCCAAGGGTGCGACAATATTCACATATCCTTTGATAAATTTTTTGTAATAGCCTATATGGCCCAAGAATCCACGCACCTCACTTTGACTGGTAGGCTCCTCCAGGCCTATAATAACTGCAACCTTAGCTGGATCTACTAACAAACCTTCCTTGCAGATGACATGCCCTAACAGAGTTCCAAAAGGTGTAGCAAACACACAATTCTTGATGTTTAAAGAGATGCTTAACTGTCTGCATATCTCAAACATTAAGCACAAGTTGTCACAATGATCCTTAACAAGCCCATATACTGTCCAATCATCCAAGTAAACCTACAAGAATTTGTAAATAAAATCCTAGAATGCTTGAACAATTATGCACAAAAATATAGCAGGCTTGTTCTTCAAACCAAAGGGCATCACTGTATATGAAAAAATTCCCCACTCAGTGGTGAAAGTCATTTTCTCTTTATCCTCCTGTGATATTATGACCTGATGATACCTAGAGAATCCATATGTGAAAGAGTAAACTTCGCGTCCTGCAACGCCTTCTAATATTTCCTTGGTGAAAGGTGTAAGAAAAGGATCAATCACACATACAACATTCAACTCCCTATAATCCACACAAATCATAATCTGACCATCTTTCTTTATACTGATTACCATGGGGCTAACCCACTCTGATTCTTCTAGGGGGTTAATGATGCTACATTTTAACATTTTGTCAATTTCTTCTTTAGCTTTTACGCGTAGGTTAGAGTTCATCCTGTAAGGTCTCTTCTTGACCGGGTGCACTCTTTCCTTTAGCTTAGTCTTCATCTTGCCTAATGACTCATACAACCCCTTTAACTCATGATAGCTCTTAGGGAATAAGTCTTGGAAATCATGTAGTAACTCAATTATCTTTGCTACTTCAGAATCAGACCAATAATCTATAATTATGGCCTCCTTGGGTTAAGCATGTGTGCCAATGTTCACTTTCTTAGTCTTCATGGATTTATGATAGGCACACGCATTTTCATCTGCACTATCTAAGACCTCGCGCATACCTACTGAATGATCTATGCCCAAATATTCTATTTCTTCATCATCCACTATGGAGACCATCTTTCATTTCTCCTTCTCAAAGCAAGCGCGTGTAAATAGTTCAGCATATGTATCATCTACTTCATCAAAATGCACCCCTTGTTCTTTGTCACCAAATAACCCCTGACTGAGTTCTTCAGCCTTTGTACTGTCTCCCATAGTCAAGTGCTCCATAACCTGTAATACCTCTCTTACTGGAGGTTTAGTAGAGAAGTAGTCAAAAGTCTGGGTCATTCCTGTAATCAAGTCCTGCCAATTTCCAGTCTCCCTATGCAATTCCGCATAAACATACTACGCGCGTGCGTAACATTGCAAAGTGGAATACAATTTATGCACCTAAAGTGAAGGTGGTAAAGCTTCCTGACCCTCTATCCAAATTCTCTCACACCACTTAGCATGGTGTTGAACAGGTTGATTACCATGATATATGCAAATTTGAGTAGGCACATCACTCCTGAGAAACCGAGAGGTTAGAAAAATTCTGACTTCATTCCATTCTATGAGATTATCCCTGTGAACCATCCATTCATGTGTTGTAGTCCCACGCAGGGTATAGACTAATATATTTCTTCTATCCACTTGATCCATCCATTGCTCCTCCATGGTGCACAAGAATACCTTAGGATCTCCTTATACTAGGGTACAAAGTTGTTACCTATCCTCCTAATCCAACGATATTTTCTCCTCCACACAAATGTGCTTCTTACTTCACGCACAACCATCTCATAGGTGCCATGTGCCCAATTATCATGAGCAACACTTGTAGTATCACTAATAGACTGTACATCTTCCCACTGGAAGATTCCTTCCTTAGATGGATCGAGTACTTCTGGATCCCAAATGGTGCGCACATAGATTTTGTTCAGGTCTTCCTCAGTCAAAGGCTTAACATAAGGTGCAGATTTCCCATCTATCAAAGGGATAATAACTCTTTCTTCTTTTCTCTCAAAACTTATATACCCCTTGTTGTATCATAGATCAACATTATTTTCATAACACCAAGGCTGCCCAAGTAGATCTTGGAAGTTGTCTTCTTATACAAGTGCCAAGACCTCAAAGTCCTTAGTGAACTTGGCCCCTTGTATAGTAATGGATACATCCTTAAAAACTCCAATTGGAGTGGCCTTAGTTCAATTAGCCATAAACAGTACATTAGAGGATGGTTGTAATGGGGTTATTCCCATCTATACCCATGCATATAAAGTAAGCACATTCACTTCCATGCTTGTGTCAATCAATATATTTCTCAAAAGCCATCCATCCATAATAGCATTCAAAGTAATTTCCTTGTCATAATCCAAGCTATGAGGGGGAAGATCAACATGTAGGAGTTTTCATCCATTCTCAATACCTACACGTGGAAGGTTTCCCTTTAACCAATTTACTAGTAATGGAATAATATTCTCCTAGCGCAACATCTTGCATACCTCTTTCAAATCATCAACATCTGTCTAGACCGTCTCTAATTCCTTCTTTTTCTCCAACTTCCGTGATTGTTCCTTTAAACATTGTATTTCACCCTAAAGATTTTTGAGTACCTCCATGGTTTCCCGATAAACCTCCTTATGATGTGTAGGATTTGGATATCTTGCATGTAAAACCTCCTCCTTTGTATTGGTAGGCTTCTATTGTAATGTCTCTCTAACACACGTAACTTCAGCGCATGTAGTAATCTTCACAAGTACTACCTCAGGTTCTAGTGCCAACTTTGGCATCGACTCATTTTCCATGTCGCGTTGTATTCTAACCATCCCTACACCCTATTTTCAACTCTAATATGCCCATATAATTCCAGGAATTCCTCATAGTTATGATTTTCCCACAAAAAGAACAAGTAATATTATGAGGGTATTTGCACCCGTAGTGGTCAAGAGATCCGCATGTAAAAAAAAATCCATGAGGAAACTCACATCACCCACCACCATGGTCTCAACCACCGAATCCACCTCGGTATCCTAGACCTCTGCCACGACTTCCTTCAAAACGCCCTTCATTCTGATCATAGCGCCTTTGGTTATGATCACGATCATGGTGCTCATTTTTAATTTTACAATTATCTGATACTCCTATATGTCACACACTAATGTTTATAGCATCATGGATCTGACCAGTCAACCTGCAGTCTTCTGTATTATGAGTCATGGACAATAAAATTTTATAATAGCAAGATACATTCTTTTTTATCTTGCGTTGTAATAAAGGGAAACGACTTGCATCATGGTCTAAATGACATATCTCATAGTCTAACAACAATGAATGTACTAACCTACGAGGAAAATTATCTTTAGTCTGCCATTCCACTTCACAATTTTTACACCAAATCCCAGTGCATGTCTCATGTGTTGAATTGGCTGATAGTTTCTCCAACTACTTTTCCATCGCTGCAATATGTGCTTCCAAGAATGGGCTCACTCCAATTTTTATACTTCCAACTACTTCAGCGTGTAACACTTCTTCAAGTGCTTCGTATGAGTCTGTATATGTATTATGTGACAACGCCCTCCTAAATGGTGTGATCAATCCCCCAAAGAACCATTGTGCATGATGGCTTGCGTGGATATCATACAAAATATTAGACAATTTTTTTTTGAAATGAACATCATTTTCCCGAACACTTTCAGTAGTGCCCTGCTTAATATCCTTGAGCACGCCCATACTCTTCTACTCAAACTCAGGGATATGAAACTCCTTAAGGAAAGCTTCTCGTAATGCTGCATAATCTACGGAAGTTTGATAAGGGTTAAATTTCCTGTACCAACAATGAGCATGTCCATCGAATGTAGTTGCAAATAGACTTACCTTACACTTAGAAGCCTTGATTTTTTGCGCGACACAGTATCTCACACATGTGCACGTGCTCAGTAGCATCTTCTATTCCCCTATACTCTAGAAGATGAAGTGACATCTCCATGTACATATTATGGGGTTGGTGAGGTCCATGCCCACGTGATCCAGAACCTCCTGTGTTACCTCTGCCTCTAGACACACCAAATCCACTAGAGCTAAAGCCACATATGCCCCCTTATCCTCCACCTATAGCCAGAAGTGGACCAGTGGATGTACTGTCATGTGTCCCAACAATGGTATTAAACTGAACTACTACAGTGTGCGAGGTGGTACTACTCCTAGAAGTGAGTTCAAAACTCTACGCGCTTAAGTTATATGCCGATGCCTAAAAAAGCACCTCCAAATAACAAAGAAGACATTTTCCCAGCCATAGATGTATTTTCTACTTGATTTAATCCTTTTCTACTACTCCCTAAACTAGCTTTTTGACTACTAGTTATACTAGATACTAGAAAACCAAGCGTAAGGGCTAGGTTTCTAGGTAGATTCAGATGCACACCCATGGCCCATGTTGTCTTTACTGACATGCTCCCATATGAGCCCGAGGAGGGTTCCCTATCATGCTTTCCCAAATGGGGGAGTTCCATATGCTCTAGTTCAACGCCTTCTGCATGAGCTATAAATCCTTCATGAGCCATCTCTCTCCTCAATGCCATCTATTCTACAATATCACGTTACTTCTTTATCTCCCTCTCGCATGCCTCATTGTACTTTAGCCATCTTTCTTCTCTTTTCCTCTCTACCGCTAATTCTACCATCCTTCATCAAACTTGCTCCTGCCCCCATGCATGGTATGGTTTAGCTAGCCAATGAATTTTCTTCCAAGTTCAAGGTTACCATCAAAATTTTAATCTCCACTAGAATGCCTTGCAAATAAGTTCCTATGGGATACTGTAAAAACTGGAACTCAGCTACCTCTGGGAAAGAATAAGTAGAAATTGAGTACTCTAAAATATAGCTATTCTGAACACCACGGAACCAAGTGTCCATAGCGCATGTCCAAATCAAATCAACATTATAGAGGGCCTAAAATTCTTCCTAGATGCAGAAAACTATGTGATACATGTAACTACTTTTAGACGCATAAGCAACCAACCAGTTGTACAGATCTATTAGAAATATAACAAAGAAACTCTCATATAGATAGTCATACAATTTCTTCTCCACCCACGTGCATGTGTCAAACTCAGTTCTAGTGCTGAACCTCCGAGCGTATTCTTCTTCCAAATATTTTTATCCACTCCTCAAAACTTGTTAGGGTCAACCAGTATGTCTTCATCACAAAACATCTAGAAAACAACTGAAAAAGAGGTCCCGACAACGGAAGTATTGATGCAGTCTAAAATCTACTATGAATAACCTAGTCACGTTAGCACATCACTCAGCTTGAGCTAAGAGCTCACCCGAAGTACGCAAAGGTACCAAACCCCTCTTTAGATTTTCTTATGTAGGATGTTAGTGCGATGATGATAAAACATATTTAAATCCATAATTAAACATAAACATTGCACAATGCATAATCAAGATCTAGATCTTAGAGAATCATGGAATAAATAATAACAATAATAAGATTAACCACACATGAACAAGATTTATTTACATTTAACACCATTACCCAACCAATATTATCCATTGCATTAAACATTGTAAAACACATAAGCTTATTACATTATACGATATATCCATAAGTCATGCACACATAAGATCCAACAACATAACTCTACAATAATTCGGTCTCATCTCTTCTAAACTACATAGCTCAATACATATTTATAGGGGTGGGTACTTTCCATCCACCGCCCATGCACTTCCCAATATAGTTCACATGCTGGCAATAGTCATGCACCTTTACAATATCATGCATACATGCAAGTGTTCTAATAATAGATGTCCTATAGTTAACTGGAATAAGTAATCCTATTATTAGATCAAACCATGCATGGTGCTTATCAGCCACTCATTCCAAAATACCATTGCGTGTAGTGTAAGTCTCCATATCCATGTGTGCTCCACACGCTATCTTCCAAAAATAGCCCTTATCCAACAAACGACTAAGTCCTGAGCCAAACTATTCTGGTGCACATTTTATTTCCTATCTTCCATGCCTTCAAATGTGCCTTGTTCCCACACGCGTATATTTTGTGTACCTTCTCCTTAGAACAATATTTTATCTTCTCAAAAATGTGTGCTACCTATGTGATCCTCCATTTATCATCTTGGTGCAATAGGTTTGTCTCAACTTGTGTCAGTTGATCGAGAATAACTGGAATCCATTCATACTCTCTCTCTCTCTCTCTCTCTCTCTCTCTCTCTCTCTCTCTCTCTCTCTCTCTCTCTCTCTCTCAGCTCCAACGAACATACTCCTTTTACATTAAAAAAAAAACAAAAAAATCAAGTTAGTAACACATAAAAAAGAAAGCTCATCAAAAACATTACAAAAATACATAAATTCCAAAAACAATGGGCTAAATGGGTCAAATCTACTCTCTACCCCAAAAATAACAAAACCGCCACCCTACGTAGAGTGGTGATTTTGTAACCATCGCCTTGTCAGGGTGGTGATCCTGTAACCGTCACCTAGTGCAGGGTGGTGGTCGTGTACAGAATGGACGTGACACTCCTTTGACCCTAGAAGCTTGAAAAAATTACAAAAATAGCACTTTTTTATTAAATAAAAGACTGAACCACTTGCGTTACCCCCTAAGGACCATTCTAAAACAAGAAATTTCAAAAATGCTCCCCCTAGGTTAATATTTTTGACATTTTACATTTTAGGTTTCAAAACAAACAACTGTAAAATACTAAATTTTGTCTGCATCGTTGGATCTCTCGATCTCAGAGCCATGATCACCTCGTCGCACCAATCATTTTGGCTACACTCTTGTTTGAAACAGTCATAGCATACCTAGAGCTTGAAATTTTCCAATAGGATATGAGAAAATGAATTGAAAATGAGTTGTTTTGATATATATAGGACTTTTTTAAACTTCGTTTTGAGTGTTTGTGACCACAGGGCTGGAGCGTTGGCGCAGGTATATTTTTATCCCCGTGCAAATGGTAAGTCTTCTTATCATTTTGATTTAGTGTTTATTTTTTTGATATCATATCTATCTGCACTTGAGTTTTCCTTTCGTCTTGCAAGTAGTGGGAGCTTGGAAGAAGAAATTTTGGCACACGAACATGTCAGGTATAGCTTCTAACTCCCCATTTCAGGAATGCCATACTCAAACTCTACGTTTTATGCCTCTTCATGGCTAAAACACTTCTCTAAGGGGAAATATGTACGCACCCAAATTTGCACGTGCTATATTGTCAAAAAAAACAGTTACAAAAGGTCCCCAATGATGATTCATGTATTTTCCAAAGGTGTTCAAGCTCATAAACCTCCTTGCAACTTATATTTGTAGCCTAGTTTGCCTTAATTAGTCATTTACGACTTTTTTATAGCTTCCCACTTATTTTTAGCTCAGTATTGACATTTAGTGTCAAAACCGCCATCCTTCCTAGGTGGTGGTTTTGTAATTGCCGCCCACGCAGAGCGGCGGTTTTGTAACTGCACCCTGAGTAGTGCAATGGTTCTGTAACTACTACACTACACAGGGTGGCGGTCTTGTACGAAATTTCCAAAATCTTCAAACGTGATTTAAGACGCGTCTTTCTTCACTTTGAAATTACATTTCTTACCCATTTTATCTAATTTCAATCCTAACTGCCTTGTGGAATTCTCTTCTTCACTTGTAATTTGTAATTGATTTTGATTGATTGTTCAAACTCCCCCTTCATTGTTGATGTGGCACTCTATGGCTTCCAAGTGTGATTGTTTACAACCCAACCAACCTTCTCTAAATTGATCACTTGTTCTCAAAAAAATGGTTGGAGATCATTTCGTGTGTTCTTGCATTATTGAGTTGCCACATTCTTGCTGGAAATTGCATATCTAAGCTTTGTTCACTTGTGTTATCTCTCTTCCACCTACATTTTTGTTATGATGCCATCAAGCTACCATTTCTCCAATGCCTTCTCACTATTGCTTTATTGCATTCCCAATCCCTTGGACTCACGTGAACATAGGAGAAAGAAAAGAAAAGTTGATGGGACAAAGAAAAATACAACTGGATTTGCCATTACTCTATGCATTCATGTTGGAATTGATATTGGTTTCCTCATTTCTTCACATTGTTATTTCTAAATCATACACATATATTTATATCAAATAGAGTAGAAAAGAATCATTTAAATTGATGCAATCATTCAATAATCATAGTAGATCAATTCATATAGGAAATCCTCAATAGAAGTCTTCTTTACTATTGTTGGGGAAGTTGCAGGGAGGAAAAGTTTCTAAGAAGCCCTGATTTCTTCCCCTGCTTCTGAGGAAAAGTAGAAGGTTATATTTACATCCATAGTTTAAAGTAAATCTTTCATCATTTAAAATAGAATAGATTTCTTCTACAAAAATAAACAACTATAACCGGTTGTTTATTTGTTTTAGATTTGTTAATTAGAATAGAAGCTTTTATTTCCTCATTTCTTCTTAAAATCTAGAAAAGAACCAAAAATATTCATTTCATTACATTGGTAGCTTTTAATTATTTTATTGCACTTATATCTTATAAAATACCAAAAACATAGAATAGTTTCAATTCAAGTAGTTTAGTTGTTATTTTCTTAATCAATTAGATCTTTGCAATACATGACCATCAACAATGTTGAACAAGAATGTACATACAGAAGTGATCAACAGGTACCACAATCGAATGGTCTCGAGTTACACATGGGCATAGATACGGAACTCTATCTTCTTGTCCTTAGAACATCAGCTCGATACGCTAAGAATATTTAATAGTTAAATGAACATTACAACTAATAAGACCTACGAGTTCTAGATTGCCCTTGGCAATAGGGTTTAGATATTCACATGACAATACAAGAACCCCAACAGCCAAGAACATACGGTAGAAATCCTAAAGTCCCACAACCAAACGTGCCTGAATTACTCACTGATATCGACACAATTCTACGCACATTGGTTTTCTGCACATCACCATTACCACTCGACATCACATCACAATTGAACATTCTGAACAAGGAATCTCACCAAGCCCTCACATTTTGGACTTCTCCTTCCAACCGGATATGATTTCTTAAAGCTAAGCCTCTCTCGCTCGTTCCATGACACTGTCTAGCTAGCTATAGTTAATCTCTCCATTCCCAGTTCTATCATCAAGATCTTGATAGGGTATCGAGCACAAATAGGATCCTATGGGCTCACGCAAAAACAAAAACTCTACTTCCTCAGGGAAATAATACATATAAATTAAGTATTCCAAAGTATAATCGCGACATACACCTTACCACCAATGATCTACATCTCTGGTCCACACCTCGTCTGAATTAGAGTGTGTCTGATAATCTTCCTGCATCTAATCTCTCATCCCTAGGCAGAAAATTTTGTTTGATGCATAAACTTCGAACCACTGGTATAACTCTATTGGGAAAAAGCTAAAGAACATATCATATAAGCAATCATACAAATTATCCTCCACCCACTTTCACGCATTAAAATTAGGTCCAATGCTATATATTTGTGCAAACACCTCTTGGTCATCTTCTACCCAGCTCTCAATACTCTCCAAAGACAGTCAATACACCATTTGCATGCAACATCCAAGTAGATAAATTGAAAATAGGTCCTGACAATAGAACCAAAATGTATCCTTTTTGTTTATCCACTCAATAGCTATGTGCGCTGGAACTTCATCTAAATAGGTATGAATGCTCAACCGAATCACGCGCAACCACCAGATCCCTCCTTTGTTATTCCTATCAGAAGATTAGCATATGGGTTGACCATATTTATAATCAAGATATCCAATTATGCACAGAGAAGTAACATAACCATGACAATTTGGAAACACATACAATAAGGAAACAAGTTATTTAGTAAGAATAACAACACTCATATTCCTAAACACCATCATAAGCATAATTGCATTACATAACACATAGATGATTACATTAACCTCAGTACATTTTTGCACATGACCTATGTGCTTTCATACAAGCTCTAAAACCCATGACTACACAACATCAAAACCCTCAAGAATCTCTAACTCACACACACACTACAAAACAAAGAGACCCCCTAACATAGATGTATTACCTATATATAAGGGTGAGGACTTTCCCTTCACTGGTTGGTGCACCTTCCTAATAATAGGCATGCATACAAAAATAGACAACACACTTTTTACATTCTCTACTAAAAATAGATTAACCTAAATAGACATGACTTGCTTAAATATTATTATAAGCTCAGCCCGTGCATAGTATTATTCTATCTCTACATGTGTTTTTTACAATTATAACTTCCTTTGTGTGCATGCCAAACCATCCTAATTTTTTCTAAATATTAATCTTTCTTGGACACCACTCCTTCTCTGCTTTTCTATTTTTAGCCATGTCTTTGGAAAATCGGCTAAATCCCCGACTTTGTCTGCTTATGCGTGAACCTTCACGTGATGATCCTTCCTGCATGCGCATGTGCCTTTGCACACCCCTTACGTGTAGTTCCAAACCTCCGCATGTGGCTAGTACTTAGCCATTTCTTCCACTCAACAGAATATATCCTCTTTACACAAGAAAGGTACCACAACTCGCTATTCACATGAACATATGTGAATTTTTTATTAACTTCCTTGTTTTAATTCCAACTGAGGAACATATTATTTTTTTACGGAGGCACATATTGTTTTTTGGGGTCAAAAGATCCAAAATTTAGTGGAATTTACCCTCAAAATGCACAAGGAATTAAAGTTCCTGTTATCCCAAATTCGTCCCTTGGAAAATTTGGTCAAGACAACTCCTGCACATAAGGAAATTATGAAGGAAATGACTCAGACCTGCAAGCTCACATTCCAGGATGACAAATAAGTTACAGGTGGGCTCAGAAAAGAAGGGGTAGTGCAGCAGAGGAGCCAGTAGAGGGAATCATGTGTCCTAACAACGCTCCTCCAAAGGTGAATCCAAAAAAGAGAAGCTCAAACAAGCACCGCATCTCCACGTGTCTCAAGATGAAACAAAGGTAGGGAAAAATGGTCAAGCAGAGTCAAAAGGTGGAGCTTCGGGGCCACGGGGATTTTCTGAGTTTCACATTTCGCGAAAAGGGGAAAAGGTAAATTACGGATCCACGAGCACAATTTTTACTCTAATTTTGCTGCCACATGTCCCATATCAAAAGGGGACCCATTTTTCAAACTGTTTCCCGTCCATTCGTACAGACTCGATACAAACTTCGAAGGGGCATATCTTTCAACTCAGGGCTTGAAATATTGTGAATTTGACACCATTGGAAAGATCTGGCCTCACCTATGCCATTGAGATCTGAGACTTTACTTTGAGGAGATTAGGTAAAGAAAAATGGAGGGAACACCTTTGGGCCTTCAATGCAGGATCCATCTATCTCAACTACCAGATCTGATTCGATTCGATCGGCTGGGGAACCAGAAGCAACATATTGTGAGCGGATTTGCAGAAAGAATTTGATTTTCAGTGGTTGAGCTTTCAAAATGGGATTCAATGCGTATCTCAGAGTGGTTGGAGCAAGATTCGATTCTTTTTTTCTTCTCTCTCCCATTCTTCTATATATTGTAATAGAGGCATCATTTCGAGAAGTTAGTTTTTGTTCATTCTTCTTCCCTACCCCCCTCTCTCTTTCTTCTCTAGGGTTGAATGAGGAGTTTAAGCCTCCTCCCTTGGCTTTGTAATGGAATTTTCTTTCCTCTTTCCTGTTAATGATGTACTATGTGAACTCCTGGAGCAATAAAATCTATTTTCTGATGTGTTTTGTCCATCCTTTGCTCATTTTGTTGTCTCTTCTTGCCTCTCACCATTGCAGGGTATATTGTGCATATATCTGATGTCCATTACAGGTTTTGAGAGTTGTGTTTAAGGGGTTTAAAATGGTGTTCTATGTGAACTTTATCCTTGGTTTGTGATGCATCTGTCCATCCTCTCCATTGCTCACCTCTCTCCATTTTAAGTAGTTGGGTTTGTGATCAACAGTTCCCTTTTCTCGGTGTTATCACCTCCGTAGTGTACGATTTCTTTATTTTCATGCTCTCTCTCCTTGGTCCCTTGGAATTTTTATATTAGGAGTATATAGTCACATTTCCTTCCTTAAAAGTAGTTTAGCTCTAGGATTAGGAAGAGGAACCAACCATCTCTGGAGGATCATTCCCATTTATAAGTCCCATAACTTGGGGAATGATCTAATGTTATGCAAATCACACCAAATGACCATGCCTTAGAAAAGTAGATCCATAACTCATTTGGGGGTGTTGTGATTTCACACTAACATTTTTGGCATGCCCAGTGGGACAGGTCTGAAGAACCTTACCACTTCACTTCATCAGGTTCGATGTGCTCTTAGTGAAGATTTCAGCCTTTAGAGGCACTTTCAAGCACATCTGACGACTCTATCTAGTCAACAACCCATCCTCTAAGTTACATACCTTTTCCATCCATTTCCACTCATTTCATCCATTTTCTCCCATTCCATGAGGTTGTGCAATCATGACTTCATTCGCTTCATGGAACTCACACTTACATCGATGCAATCTACCTCCAATGCATTTCCCAACTCCTCCAAATCAGCATTATGATCAAATCCAAGACCATTATACTTACCCATATGAGCATAATCAAATTTAGTTTTACTATGAAGCTTATCAAGGACAAGGGGACGCATATGATGGCGATAGTTATGTAGAAGATATTGGTCTACTGGAGAAGATTCAAAAAATGGAGGCTAGCATGGTTCAATCAAGGGGCATAACAAAATGAAGGCATTCAAGATTGGTTTCAGGGCACCTTATCTATGGGAAGGCCCTTTTCCAAGACATTACAACCCTCAAGAAAATCTTGACTTCATGGTTGAAGTGTTGCCTCAACTTACATAGTGGATTGAGGACATTAGGGCTTATGAAAAAAGTGTGGGACAAAATTTTCAATGGGTAAGTCAATCACCAGCTCCCTGCCTTTCATTTTCTCTCCCTCAATCTTTATCATTTCAATAGAGGTAAGAGTCAAGCCCCTCACTTTCTGCCCCAAGTGTTGATATCATTTCTACATCTCCTAGTCTTCCACCTCATCTCAGTTCTTTTGTCCTTTTCCCTTCCAAATAGTCATCCCCTCCAAACAAATAAGAAGTTACACCTCCCTTCCCACAAAAAACACTTGTAAAGATGGCTGAACCCAAACCTACCACTCCTCTTACTTTCCTAAGCCCATGTTGGGAAGAGAATCAAGAATCCACTCAAGGAGAACAACAAGAAGAGGAGCCCAACAGAAAAGAAATGACAGAAAATCTGAAGAGTTGGACTGCCAAATTTGGGTTTACAAAGATCCCCTTGATGGTCAAGCCAATAGAGGAGGTCAATGTTGAAGAGCCAGTGGTGGATGAGTTTGAATTTTCTGTAGAGGAGGAGGACCATGCAGTTTAAGAGGCCTGAAGTGTGGAGCAAGATACAGGGGAACCTTCAGTTCTTCCTCCCACTTCATCCCCTTCAAGATCTAATGTTGAAGAAGAGTTTGATCTTTCAAACTTCATGTTTGAGAGTGAAGGGAGCCGTGGTGATCAAGTTGTAGATCAAGAAGGAACCATGGAGGAGGTAAAACACATGCAACATGACAATAAGGAAGAAGATTACCTGTCTGACTTGGAGGATTGCCTTGATGGAGGGGAACCCATGGAGATCACATCATTTTCTCCTCCATCCATCTTCCACACACATGAACCTGATACCATGAAGGAGGATATTCAAGTGTAAAAGTTTGCACTCCATAATGGCCCTCTGGAACCAAGGTTAGAAGATCTTGATTTCCATGTTCTTCAAATGAGGAGGAAGAGAAAAGGCAGGACGACCCATTTAAGACATTAGAACAAGGATTTTTTTTTTTGTATAACGTTCTCTGCTCTAAATTACATAATTCAGAACACATGTTTCAATTTCTTGATAATTGTTCTCTCTTCTAAATGACGTAATTTAGAACACACAATGCTCTTTAGGTCAATGTTCTCTGTTCGCATATTCATAATATGGAACACACATTCTATGCCATTCAATCTTATAACAGATAACCATATGTTGTTGTAATGACTCGAAGAACTACCGATCTCCCATTTTATGGCTCGGAGTTTCAACGATCTCTCATTTCATGACTCGGCTACTTACCGATCCTTCATGTTAATCCATGCATTGTATACTAAGTATACTTGGTTCTATTTACCATTTTCAGTTATTGAAGTGTTTCATTTAAGAGGCCTATCTGAATATCTGTTACCGATATTCATCTGAAATCCTGCTTCTTAAACAGGTGATTAGGACAACGCAACAAGCAACTTGCGATACTTTGGCCAAATATTTTCACATGCTTAGCATGATCATATTCCTAGACGTTATACACATCAATGGAACACGTCCTTCACCTCACTTTGTCTGTTATCTAGAATGGTTTTTTCTGACTTCTGTCAGTCCTCTTGTCCAAGGTTAAACTTTAACCCAAGATAGCAATATGAAAGAGTATAGGGAGGCACTCGTGGTGACTAAAGGTACGCAGACATACTTTGTCGACCCTAGTTGACTGCGTGTGTCTAGTTACCTTTAGTCTTCCTGAGTCACTCTGTATACAAGGTCACATTCCTAACTTGGTCCAAAGTAACTTGGTCCAAGCTTATGTAAACTTTGATGATTCGATTCGGAAGGGTGTTGTAACATGTCAGCTACAACATTGTGTCGTCATGAAGGCCCTGCCTTCATGAAGACACCATATTGCAGCTGGCGTGTGCCAACGTCCTATGGAATCCTCCCATCAAGGGTTACACATCCAGCTAAAAGTTTGATTAGATTCTTAACTTTAATTTTATTAAGAATGAGTTTCAGCAACCATGTTGATCCTCTAACCTCACTGTTCGTTACAATTGCATAGCTAGAAAAGACTTGAATTGTCTCATAGCTTGAGTATACATTCACCCCTACTTACCGAAGGATTGCATATTTCCATCTTCAGTTCTTTAATTAAAGCTTCAGACTTAGAGTCCACTACGGCTTAACGAAGTAATATTAAATTACTAAGCTTAATAAATTTTATCCGCAACTGATTTTTAAATTCAAGTTTCCATTTCCTTAGACGTCATTTAAATGATGTCTATTCCCAATTGAATGTATTCATTTATTTACAATTATCTTACTTCATTTTAAGGTTTGTTAAGATGAGATATGATTCCTCTTACCGAATATCCTTTTGGCAAGACATCCCAAGGAATATTAACGAAATCATAATACAAAATTCAATTGTCCCTTCATTAATATTCATTAGTTTATAATCTAATTCCGAATATTATTTATACAAGAGTTCATATTTATTTTACTCTTTTACTAATGTCAATTTAAAATCCATATTGACCTAAGTATTAATTAATTGCACGTTCCAACTTAAAAGTTGTATTCAAGTAAAGAATAGACATTATGTCCCTTTAAATCTAACAACCATCATTTGAATAAGTACAATTCGACGAATAAAATTATATTCTCAATCATATTCAATCAGTTCCAAAGTGGTACAACCATTAAAATAAAACACCTTCCCCTTTTACTCATTCCTCAAGATTAAAATTTATACATTTTACAAGTCCACACAACCGGACTTCATTCATGCCAATCAGCATTAACAACTCAAAAAGAAAGAAGAATACAACTTTTTATTTTTCCATTTCCCCGGAGAAGAATAATAAAATCTCAGAAAAGATCCATCCCTTAGTTAATCAAAAGAAGCATCAAGAAAACAACATGTCTTCATTTTTACTCATGGAATCCATCTGCAAAATTTACTTGCACGGGTGAGTTCATCGAACTGAGCATATTAAGCACTTATCATTAAAATGAGGTGCTCTTGATTAATTGTCTCAATAATAGAACTCTGCTTTTATGAAACATATCGAAATTGAGATGGAAATCACCTACGAATAAAATTCTGATAAGGATGAACCAATTTAACAACCCAATCCCAATAATTAACAATACCAAAATCAGACAATAAGCTATTAATTAATAACTCCTAGAGATAATCACAACAAACACAATGATAAATTATCATTTTCTTAACTGTTTCCTTAAAAAAATGAAAAGAGTTTATTCCAGATTTAGACAATGTTACAAAGAATAATTTTCTCTAAAATAATCCAGATTAGCAACATTTATAAGAACTGATACAAATATGTATAAATTGTTGTTCTAATGCAATCACTACAAGTTCCTTTCCATCATTATAGAATGAGATTCAAAGAAAAGAATTGACTAGAAATTTTAAATAGGACTCATTCACTTTTATGCCACTCACTTGATTTCAACCAATTCAAATGCAGAAGAGAAAGGAAGTCATTCACCATGACAACAACTTGTGTTACTTTGTAGAATCCAACGAACACATAATACTCCTTCAATTCAGAAAGGAAAAAAAATAAGCAGGTATATGTAATCACCGATGCCTGAAGGCAGTCATAAGTTTATTCAATATCCTATAACTAGAAATTAAAAAAAAGATAATAAAGGTAAAGAAAATAAATATCACTTCCGAGTTACCTATTCAATAATCCCTTTCTTTTAATCCCAACCGAACTGGACGATTTAGACAAGAAGAGATAACAATTAGAGGTAATCGTCAAGGAGAGAGAGAGAGCAATAAAAGTCAATAATCGAATGAAAGGAAGAAGATTCGCATTACTTCTTCTCAATACTTAGCCGAGTATCAACTATGAAATGCAGACCTGTTACCAATAGGGTAATTCCTTCCATGCTAGACTATTACAGTCTTCATAATTTACTATCTATCATTCAAGGAGGTATTCCAGAATTCATCTTGCATCTGTCCTGCTAGTATTAATAACAACTGAAATTCCAATTAAAATCATTTCCATTAATTATTTACTGAAAAAAGACACATCCATCCAGGTAAGAAATGAGTAAAAGTGTACAGCAAGGCTATATGACCATGATTTCACTCTAATAAATAAAGAAATCTTTTTTTTAACCACAAGAGCAAAGAAGCTCAAGTTTAGTTTCAATTGGAAACAAATAAGAAGTTCAAATATGTAGTTCATATATATATATATATATATATATATATATTCACCATTGAGTTCAAAGAAGAAATGAAATGGTACGCTCTATTCCATCCATCAAAAAACCGGGTTACTCTGTTCCAGGTTTAAATAAATTATTTCCCAACAATCATTCATGGGTTTCAAAACCAAATAAGGAGACATTATATCATTTTAAATTAGGCAAGAGTAAGGACGATACAATAAATCCGTTGTCCCTAAAAGAATTCGCATCCCATACAATGTAATACGATAGAAAAACAGTTCACACAAATAGTTCTATCAAAGCATTCTCACGGTTTTTCAAAACCATTACGCACACAAAACTTAGAAATCAATTTACACATCACTGTTGCCTTCATTTAATCAAACCCATAATGGGCAATAAAAATGAATACCCATTACTTTCAAAAATCAAACAGCAGAGATGGAATTCATTTCATTTACCATTTCAGTAAAGAAAACACCCGTTTTCTCTAGTATGCATCAAGAAAATACCCAAATCGTATTTGTCTTCAAATGACAACTCAAACCAGAGATCACATCCAAACATATCAACATTTTATTTTTACAAGAACACACAGTTATAAGAGTAGAGTTCTTTTAATGAAGACGCTTAACAAAGAGCAAAAATGGTTTAAAGAAAAGAGCCTAACATGCCTGTATATTTTTTGGTTAGCTCGTAGAAGATCACAGCCGAGCTTCTCCCAAATTTCTTCCCTCCAACAAGTTATTAAACCAGGTCTCTTAACTTCTTCCACATTTCCACAGACCCATAAACCACTCGAAGGTGGCGGAACTGACAATGGCCGGAAGCAAACTTGCAGGCTCGAAAGAGCAACAAAAAGAAATGCAAAGCAAAAAATCAAAACCCGAATGAACAACAATAACCCACAAGAATTCCTTTTCCTCTTTCCAAGGCGGGCGGGTTACCAAAACCAAGGTCACTAATGCATTGAATGGCTCTTTTTCCCTCTTTCTCCACACCACTGCCGACTCAGATTTGGTGAGGTCCCTCTAAACAAATTTGCATGTGATTTCAAATTTAGTTGTATTGCTAGTTAGAAACCTTCTAACTTCTTTTCTCCCACCAAACTTGGCTTTTAAAACTTCAAGGACTGCAATTAAAGTCCTTCATTAAGTTTAAACCTTCCTCCCTTATCCTTTCATTGACATGTATCCCTAGGTCCCCTTTTAGGACTAGCAATAGTCTAGGTTACATTGTCCATAGTTAGGTTTCCATCTAGGTCGCAAATCATTAGGATTTGTAATAATTTACATCCCCTTTAATTTAAAATCCACCTAGGATAGTTATTAGGTCATAGGTTAGAACTTAACCCATAGTGTTTTACTTAATAGGTTCTAAGTAGGTTTTACCGACTTACGTTCAAAACCAGTATAATTCAGGATGTTCCGTCCAACGTGTATATATATACCTTTTTCACTTGCATCAAACCTCTTACTGCCTTATGCCTTCCGGCGTTACAATTCATATGTATTTCGGAAATCGAATCTTTCCATTGGCAACATGGTGCCAAGTAATTATACCTGTAACCAGGTTCTTTAAAATTTACAACAATCTCCAACCTAGTTCCAGACTTCGTTCTAATTAGAAATTAAATTGATAAAGTGACCACAAGGAAGGCCGAAGCATACCTTGGATCAATGGAATTGATTCAAGGTGTGTTGTCAACAAAAATATGAGTTCATAAAATACAAAAGAAAGTCTGCAGTTTCACACTTTGCAAAACACAAGTTATAATGACCTTTGTCCCACGTAAACAAAGTTACAGTAAGCAAGGGTTCAGATCAATAACACATTTTTTTTAAGATTAAAAGATATATCTTAACATAATAATCCTCATTTCCACAGTTACAACATTATGAAAAGAGGTTATCATAGTAGCTTCTAAAAATCAAGATGTTACATACCTCCCTTCTTAAAAGAATCATCGTCCTAATGATCAAATTAGCCAATTCATAGAGTTTTTTTAGGACAAAATTCAGTTATCATCCTTCCATTCATAATTTCATACCAAAAACAAATTTAAATCTTCAAAACAATGTTTTAAGATGACTGTAAAATAGATCAGTAACTGTCCATGTTTGGCAGAATTATCAATTTTTCGAAGTCAATTTCGATCAAACAAGTATGGAAAAGTAGATCTCATTTCTTCAAGATTTTCCCAAGTTACACTTTCTTCACTAAATTGGTACCACTAGACGTTACATTTATTCACTTTGTGATTTCTTAAGTACAACTGGCGAGTTTCCAGCACTCGAATGGGCTTAACCACGATTATTCCTAGGTCTTAGACCTACAAGGAATCCCAATTTAGCACATGTGATAAATCTGATACGTATTTCTTAAGAAAAGAAATATGGAAAACATCATGCATTTGTGATAAAGCATGAGGTAAAGCTAAACGATAAGCTACAGGGTTGATTATTTCAACAATTTCAAAAGGTCCCACATAACGAGGTGATAACTTGGCAGCCTTGCCACAAGTTATAGAACTCTTTTTCAGCTTGACCCGAAGAAAGACCTTCTCACCAAGTTTATAATTCCTATCAACCCGCTTTAAGTCTACATAACTCTTTTGCCTGTTGGCCGCCTCCTTTAACCGTTCATGAATCATTTTAATTTGTTGTTCCATTTCCGTAAGGATTTCTAGCCCAATTATCTCTCTATCTTCCATGTTGTCCCAGCTGATAGGGGTTCTGCATTTCCTTCCATACAATGCTTCAAAAGGTGCCATCTTTAAAGAGGCGTGGTATGTATTATTATAAGCAAATTCAACCAGCGAAAGGTACTCCTCCCATTTATAATGTTGGTCCATGCAATACATTCTTAACATATCCTCTAAAACTTGATTGACTCTTTCAGTCTTTCCATCTGTTTCTAGATGATATGCAGAACTGAAATTTATTTTTGTTCCCAAGGCCGCATTAAGAGTTTGCCAAAATCTTGATGTCATTCTCGGATCTCTGTCCGATATGATCAATTCAGGTATTCCATGCAATCTCAAAATTTCATGTACAAACCTTCTTGCTAACACTGGTGCATCATCTTTTAAATTACCAGAAATGAAGTGTGCCACTTTGGTTAGTTTGTCGACGACAACCAGGATGATATCATGTTTATTCCTAGACATAGGTAATCCTTGAATGAAATCCATAGTTATCACTTGCCATTTGTACTGCGGAATGCTGTGGGGGTACAGTAATCCAGCGGGATGCATATGTTCTACCTTAACATGCTGACATTCCAAGAAGTGTGTCACAAATTCCATCACATCCTTTTTCATTCCCTTCCAGAAATATTGTTGTTTGAGATCAGCAAGAATTTTTCGTAATGCCAGGGTGTCAAGAAAAAGGTGAATTATGAAATTCAGCTAATAGTTTCTTTCTTAAATCATTTGCCAAGGGTATATATACCCTATTTTCAAACCTCAAAATTCCTTCATTATCAAAACAAAATCCTTTATACTTCACATCTTTCAGATCTACAGAAAGTGTTGTTTTAACTTGCTGAAAATAAGAGTCAGATTCCATGACATTTTCACCTCATCTTTAAACTGAGTTCTTAATGTTATAAGAGCAGAAATGTGCTTCCTACGACTCAAAGCATCTGCTACCCTATTTTCCTTGCCTTTAATGTAGCTTATATCAAAATCATACTGAGATAGAAATTATAACCATCTTTGTTGTCTTGCATTCAGGTTTGGTTGAGTAAAAATATACTTCAACCCCAGATGGTCGGTTTTTAGCTCAAAAGGCTTACCAAGAAGGTAATGCCTCCACATTTGAAGTGCATGAACAATGACAACAAGCTCTAGGTCATGTGGAGCATAATTCTGTTCATGTAACTTGATCTTTCTGCTTTCATATGCAATAACATGGTCATTTTGTAACAGAATGCCTCCGAGACCCTCTCCAGATGCATCCGTTACAACCGTAAAATCTCCATTTGGGTCAGGTACAGTCAGAATAGGTGGTGTAGTTAACTAATCCTTTAAAATTTTAAAGGTAGATTCACATTTTTCATTCCAAACAAATTTCTTATCTTTCTTTTGTAATGAAGTGATTGGTGCAACAATTTTAGAAAAGTCCTTAACGAACTTTCTATAGTATCCTGCTAGGCCCATGAAGCTTCTTACTTCATGCACATTCTTAGGCATAGGCCAATCAGTTATAGCTATGATCTTTGAAGGGTCTACAGCTATCCCATTCTTGCTTATAAAATGTCCCAAATAATGCACTTCTGCATCATAAAAGGAACATTTAGACAATTTACCATACAACCTTCTCTTCCTCAAAATTTCCAGTACTACCTTTAAATGCTCTTGATGCTCTTTGACATTTTTGGAGTATATAAGAATGTTGTCCAAGAATACAAGCAAAAACTTGTCCAAGTATTCTTGAAAAATATTGTTCATCAAATTCATGAAGGTGGTAGGTGCATTCTTCAACCCAAAAGGCAACACTGTGAATTCATAATGTTTGTATCTTGTTCTAAAAGTTGTTTTATGAATATCTTCCTCTTTTATTCTCAGCTGATGATATCCAAATCGAAGATCTATTTTTGAATAAACTGATGCTCCATGCATCTGGTCAAACAGATCATCAATCCTAGGAAGTGGATATCGATTCTTAATGGTTGCCTTATTCAACATTCTGTAATCAATGCACAATCTAAGTGTGCCATCCTTCTTCTTTACAAAAATTACCAGTGCTCCCCATGGCAAGATGCTCGGTCTTATCAACCTTTTGGTCAATATTTCCTGTAACTAAGCCTTAAGTTCCACCAACTCAAGGGTGGTCATTCTGTAGGGTTCCTTAGATATGGGTTTGGTTCTTGGCTTGATCTCTATTACAAAGTCAAACTCCCATTTGGGTGGAAGACCTGGTAACTCCTCTGGAAATACATCACTAAAATCTCTTAGCAACGGGTATTTTTCCATAAAATCATTATCTTCCTTGGAAATTTCTATCATTCTTATGGCATACAAAGTGCAACCTCTATCTTTAGCCATTTTATGTTGCATAGGTGTTAGTTTCCTAATTGCAACCCCACACTTTACACCCTGAATGACTGTTGCTTTTTGCAGGTCGTCAAAAAAACAAATTTGTTTTTCATAACAATCGACCTTCACCTTATGTTCCGCCAACCAATTAACACCTATAATTATATCATATGACCCTAAAGGAGTAACATACAGGTCAAATTCTGTGGAGAAACTGGGCAGGTCAAGGATTGCCCCAAAAAGACACATATCTACTATATGGACAACATTATTTCCATAATGCACTATCCATGTCTTATCCATTCGTTCAGCTTTTCTTTTTAATTTCATTGCTAGATTAGTAGATATAAAACATTCAGTAGCTCCAGTATCAAAAAGTATGACTACAAGTGTATTGAATAACTTACCCGGAACTTCTATGGGTGTGACGTGTTTTTTCAGCTTGTTTGTTAGCCACCGCAGCATGTATCCTGTGTTGTTGATCGCGATCATCCTTCTTCAAAGGATAGTGACTCATGTAATGGTCCTTTCCACAGTTGAAACATCCTCCGACGGGCCCCTTCCTAGGCTCAAATTTATTTCTAGCCTTGAAGTTATCATTCTGGCTTCCATAGGACTTTTATCCATTACCACTAATTTTTGCAAAGCCGCTCCGTATAATAGTAAAAATTTTGTTCATTACTGTTTTGTTATTGTTATCCGCAACAATTTTTTTTTTTCATACCAAACCTCTTCCAGGGTCCCTTTTTAGGTGCGAGAGATGAATAAGAGTTGCGTATCTTCTTCCTAATCTCCTCCCTATGAGCAGATATTGCTCTCAATTTCTGTTCTTATCTTATTTCCTTTTTGACAACTCCTTCCATAGTGGTCAGACCTTGGACATCCACCTTGTCACCAATGATGGGATTAAGTCCCATTATGAACTTTGGTATCCTGAACTTCTCTTTATCTTGATACTGTGGTACATACGTAAGGAGTTTAGTAAACCCTTCCTAGTATTCTGTCACCGTTAGCCTTCCTTGCGACAAGTTCTGAAATTCAATCATTTTCCGATCAAAAAAAGAGTTGAGGCAGCCATCATTTCCTAAAGTAACTTTTAAATTGATCCCAAGTTATGTCTGTTTCAACAATGTTCAACTCAACCTTACGGTTGTCCCACCATGATGATGCTTCATGAGAAAGCTGATATGCTCCCCATATTACTTTGGTCTCCTCGGAGAAGTTTCTTATTGCAAAGTACTTCTCCATTTCACTGAGCCAATTTTCATCCCCATCCCCAAGTTTGGTTCCATCAAACTTTGGAGGACTTATTATTTTTATATCATTTGTGAGTTCAGCTGCTAATCTTGCCCTTTTATTTTCAGGATGATTAGGAACGTTCACATTACTATTATCAACACCCATATTTCCTCCATTAGTTTTGTCCACAGGAGGTGGCTGATCATTTATACCAGCATATTCTTCCTCCTCATTTCCCATTTCTTGTTGTTCCAAAATAGTCAAACAATCTCTCGTATCTAGTAGGGAAACAAGGATTTCATCTAGTTTTTGGGAAGTAGCTACTTCTCCAACCTGGTAGCGGGTTGTTCGCAGCATTTCCTCTTGTTCTAACCATTTTTTGTTCAATAAGAAAATGTAAACCTTATTAAATTGTGGACTCATTAGATCCAAGAGCTGCAACCTTCAGCTCTGATACCAAGATGTAACATTCCCATTTAAGACATTAGAACAAGGATTTTTTTTTTGTATAACGTTCTCTACTCTAAATTACATAATTCATAACACATGCTTCAATTTCTTGATAATTGTTCTCTCTTCTAAATGATGTAATTTAGAACACACAATGCTCTTTAGGTCAATGTTCTCTGTTCGCATATTCATAATATGGAACACACATTCTATGCCATTCAATCTTATAATAGATAACTATATGTTGTTGTAATGACTCGAAGAACTACCGATCTCCCATTTTATGGCTCAGAGTTTCAACGATCTCTCATTTCATGACTCGGCTACTTACCGATCCTTCATGTTGATCCATGCATTGTATACTAAGTATACTTGGTTCTATTTACTTTTTTTGTTATTGAAGTGTTTCATTTAAGAGGCCTATCTAAATATCTATTACCAATATTCATCTGAAATCCTGCTTCTTAAACCAAGTGATTAGGACAACGCAACCAACAGCTTGCGATACTTTGGCCAAAGATTTTCACATGCTTAGCATGATCATATTCCTAGACGTTATACACATCAATGGAATACGTCCTTCACCTCACTTCGTCTGTTATCTAGAATGGTTTTTTCTGACTTCTGTCAATCCTCTTGTCCAAGGTTAAACTTTAACCCAAGATAGCAATATGAAAGAGTATAGGGAGGCACTCGTGGTGACTAAAGGTAAGCAGACATACTTTGTCGACCCTAGGCGACTGCATGTGTCTAGTTACCTTTAGTCTTCCTGAGTCACTCCGTATATAAGGTCACATTCCTAACTTGGTCCAAAGTAACTTGGTCCAAGCTTATGTAAACTTTGATGATTTGATTCGGAAGGGTGTTGTAACATGTCAGCTACAACTTTGTGTCATCATGAAGGCCCCGCATTCATGAAGACACCATATTACAGTTGGCATGTGCCAACATTCTACGGAATCCTCCCATCAAGGGTTACACATCCAGCTAAAAGTGTGATTAGATTCGTAACTTTAATTTTATTAAGAATGAGTTTTAGCAACCGTGTTGATCCTCTAACCTCACTGTTCATTACAATTGCATAGCTAGAACATACTTGAATTGTCTCATAGCTTAGTATACATTCAACCCTCCTTACCGAAGGATTGCATATTTCCATCTTAGTTCTTTAATTAAAGCTTTAGACTTAGAGTCCACTGCAGCTTAACGAAGTAAGATTAAATTACTAAGCTTAATCAATTTTATCCGCAACTGATTTTAAATTCAGGTTTCCATTTCCTTAGACATCATTTAAATGAGGTCTACTCCCAATTGAATGTATTCATTTATTTACAATTATCTTACTTCAGTTTAAGGTTTGTTAATAGGAGATGTGATTCCTCTTACCGAATATCCTTTTGGTAAGACATCCCAAGGAATATTAACAAAATCAGAATACAAAATTCAATTGTCCCTTCATTAATATTCATTAGTTTATAATCTAATTCCCAATATTATTTATACAAGAGTTCATATTTATTTTACTCTTTTACTAATGTCAATTTAAAATCCATATTGACCTAAGCATTAATTAATTACACGTTCCAACTTAAAAGTTGTATTCAAGTAAAGAATAGACAATATGTCCCTTTAAATCTAACAACCATCATTTGAATAAGTACAATTCGACGAATAAAATTATATTCTCAATAATATTCAATCAATTCCAAAGTGGTACAACCATTAAAATAAAAAACCTTCCCCTTTTACTCATTACTCAAGATTAAAATTTATACATTTTACAAGTCCACATAATCGGACTTCATTCATCCCAATCAGCATTAACAACTAAAAAAGAAAGAAGAATACAACTTTTTATTTTTCCATTTCCCTGGAGAAGAATAATAAAATATCAGAAAAGATCCATCCCTTAGTTAATCAAAAGAAGCATCAGAAAACAACATGTCTTCATTTTTTTACTCATAGAATCCATCTGCAAAATTTACTTACACAGGTCAGTTCATCGAACTGAGCATATTAAGCACTTATCATTAAAATGAGGTGCTCTTGATTAATTTTCTCAATAAAAGAACTCTTCTTTTATGAAACGTCTCGTAATTGAGATGGAAATCACCTAAAAGTAAAATTCTGATAAGAATGAACCAGTTAAACAACCCAGTCTCAATAAACAATACCAAAATCAGACAATGCTATTAATTAATAACTCCTAGAGATAATCACAACAAACACAATGATAAATTATCATTTTCTTAACTGTTTCCTTAAAAAAATGAAAAGAGTTTATTCCAGATTTAGATAATGTTACAAAGAATAATTTTCTCTAAAATAATCTCAGATTAGCAACATTTATAAGAACTGATACAAATATGTATAAATTGTTAATCTAATGCAATCACTACCAGTTCCTTTCCATCATTACGAATGAGATTCAAGAGAAAATAATTGACTAGAAATTTTAAACAGAACTCATTCACCTTTATGCCACTCACTTGATTTCAACCAATTCAATGCAGAAGAGAAAGGCAGTCATTCACCATGACAACAACTTACGTTACTTTGCAGAATCCAATGAACACATAATACTCCTTCAGTTTAGAAAGGAAAAAAAAAAGCAAGTATATGCAATCACCGACGCCTGAAGGTAGTCGTAAGTTTATTCAATATCCTATAACTGAATTAAAAAAAAGATAAGAAAGGTAAAGAAAATAAATATCACTTCAAGTTGCCTATTCAATAATCCCTTTCATTTAATCCCAACCGAATTAGACGATTTAGGCAGAAGAGATAACAATCAGAGGTAATCGTTAAGGAGAGAGAGAGAGTAATAAAAGTCAATAATCGAATGAAAGGAAGAATATTCACATTAATTCTTCTCAATACTTAGCCAAGTACCAACTATGAAATGTAGACCTATTACCATTAGGGTAATTCCTTCTATGCTAGACTATTATAGTCTTCATAATTTACTATCTATCATTCAAGTAGGTATTCCAGAATTCATCTTGCATCTGTCCTGCTAGTATTAATAACAGTTGAACTTCCAATTAAAATTGTTTCCATCAATTATTGACCAAAAACAGACACATCCATCCAGGTAAGAAACGAGTAAAAGTGTACAGCAAGGCTATATGACCATGATTTCACTGTAATAAATAAAGAAATCATTTTTCAACCACAAGAGCAAAGAATCTACTCAAGTTCAATTTCAATCGAAAATAATGAGGAAGTTCAAATATGTAGTTCATATATATATATATATATATATATATATATATATATATATATATATATATATTCATCATTGAGTTCAAAGAAGAAATGAAATGGTACGCTCTATTCCATCTATCAAATAACCAGGTTACTTTGTTCCAGGTTTAAATAAATTATTTCCCAACAATCATTCATGGGTTTCAAAACCAAATAAGGAGACATTGTATCATTTTAAATTAGGCAAGAGTAAGGATGATACAATAAATCCATTGTCCCTAAAAAAATTCACATCCCATATACTGTAATATGACAAGAAAAATAGTTCACACAAACAGTTCTATCAAAGCATTCTCACGGTTTTTCAAAACCATTGCACACACAAAACTCATAAAACAATTTACACATCACTGTTTCCTTCATCAAATTAAACCCATAATGGGAGATAAAACTGAATACTCATTACTTTCAAAATTCAAACAACAGAGATGGAATTCATTTCATTTACCATTTCAGTAAAGAAAACACCCGTTTTCTCTAGTATGCATCAAGAAAATTCCCAAATCGTATTTTTCTTCAAATGACAACTCAAACAAGAGATCACATCCAAACATATCAACATTTTATTTTTACAAGAACACATATTTCTAAGAGTAGAGTTCTTTTAATGAAGATGCTTAACAAAGAGCAAAACAGTTTAAAGAAAAGAGCCTAACATGCCTGTATATTTTCCAGTTAGCTCATAGAAGATCACAACTGAGCTTCTCCCAAATTGCTTCCCTTCAATAAGTTATCAAACCAGGTCTCTTAACTTCTTCCACATTTCCACAGACCCAAAAACCACTCGGAGGCGGTTGAACTGAAAATGGCCGAAAGCAAACTTGCAGGCTCAAAAGAGCAACAAAAAGAAATGCAAAGCAAAAACTCAAAACCCAAATGAACAATAATAACCCACAAGAATTCCTTTTCCTCTTTCCAAGGTGGGCGGGCTACCAAAACCAAGGTCATTAATGCATCGAATGCCTCTTTTTCCCTCTTTCTCCATGCCACCCCGCCGACTCAGATTTGGCGAGGTCCCTCTAAACAAATTTTCATGTGATTTCAAATTTAGTTGTATTGCTAGTTAGAAACCTTCTAAATTCGTTTCTCCCACCAACCTTGGCATTTAAAACTTCAAGGACTGCAATTAAAGTCCTTCATTAAGTTTAAACCTTCCTCCCTTATCCTTTCATTGACATGTATCTCTAGGTCCCCTTTTAGGACTAACAATAGTCTAGGTTACATTATCCATATTTAGGTTTCCATCTAGGTCACAAATCATTAGGATTTGTAAAAATTTACATCCCCTTTAACTTAAAATCCACCTAGGATAGTTATTAGGTCATAGGTTAGAACTTAACCCGTACTATTTTACTTAATAGGTTCCAAGTAGGTTTTACCGACTTACGTTCAAAACCAGTATAATTTAGGATGTTCCATCCAATGCGTATATATATACCATGTTCACTTGCAACAAACCTCTTACTGCCTTACACTTTCTAGTGTTACAATTCATATGTATTCCAGAAATCGAATCTTTCCATTGGCAGCTTGGTGCCGAGTAATTATACCTGTAACCAGGTTCTTTAAAACTTATAACAATCTCCAGCCTGGTTCCAAACTTTGTTCTAATTATAAAGTAAATCGACAAAGCGACCACAAGGAAGGTTGAAGCATACCTTGGATCAATGGAATTGATTTAAGGTGTGTTGTCAACAAAATTATGAGTTCATCAGATACAAAAGCAAGTCTGCAGTTTCACACTTTGCAAAACACAAGTTATAATTACCTTCGTCCCAAGTAAACAAAGTTACAGTAAGCAAGGGTTCATATCAGTAACACATTTTTTTAAGATTAAAAGATATATCTTAACATAATAATCCTCATTTCCACAGTTACAACATCATGAAAAGAGGTTATCATAGTAGCTTCTAAAAATATCAAATCATTTTCATGGCTTCCCCTCTTGAGAAAGGGAAGCTACTTCTCCCTACTTATAGCAGGCTTTGTTTAGCATTCTTTCTCTCTGGTTAGTGTAGGAGTAGGAGTAGACTTTGTTTCCAGCATAAGAAGTGCTTTTGCACACTCTGCATGTTCCATTTGGAGCATGTATTATTTTTAGTTTGTACATAGTTTTTGGTGTTATTGCTCTTGCACAGTGCATTCACTTGGCTTTTGGTGATGTCCAACTCCAAAGTTCAGTGGGTTTCCAAGAGGCTCGGAGGCAAGATCTTCAAATTTTCAAATCAGTTTCATGTTTATCAGGCAGACTCCATGCCCAATGGATGCTTCAAGGCCACTGGTCTTTTCATCTAGTAGGCAGATGTCCCCGTGCGTCACCAATTGTTATCCCAAATTCACCCCCTCAGAAAATTTGGTCAAGACAACTCCTGCACATAAGGAAATTATGAAGGAAATGAATCAGACCTGTGAGCTCACATTCCAGGATGAAAAACAAGTTACAGGTGGGCTCGGAAAAGAAGGGTCAGTGCTGCAGAGGAGCCAATAGAGGGAACCATGTGTCCTAACAGTGCTCCTCCAAAGGTGAATCCAAAAAAGAGAATCTCAAACAAGTGCCGCATCTCCACGTGTCTCAGAATGAAACGGAGGCAGGGGTAAATGGTCAAGCAGAGTCAAAAGGCAGAGCTTCGGGGCCGTGGGGGTTTTCTAAGTTTTACGTTTCATGAAAAAGGGGAAAAGGTAAATTATAGACCCGAAAGCCCAATTTTTTCTCTAATTTGGTTGCCACGTGTCCCATATCAAAGGGGACCTATTTTTAAAACTATTTCATGTCCATTCATACAGACTCAATACAAACTTCGAAGGGGCATATCTTTCGACTCAGGTCTTGAAATATCACAAATCTAACACCATTGGAAATATCTCGGCCTCACCTACGCCATGGAGGTCTGAGACTTTAATTTGAGGAGGTTAGGTAAAGGAAAATGGAGGAAACATCTGCAGGCCTTAAATGTAGGATCCATCTGTCTCAACTACCAAATCTGATTCGATTCGATCCATTGGGGAACCAAAAACAACATATTGTGAGTGGATTTGTAGAAAGCATTTGATTTTCAGTGGTTGAGCTTTCAAAATGGGATTTAATGCGTATCTCAGAGTGGTTGGAGAAAGATTTGATTCTTTCCTTCTTCTCTCTCCCATTCTTCTATATATTGTAATAGAGGCATCATTTCGATAAGTTAGTTAGTTGTTGTTCATTCTTCTTCCCTGCCCCCCTCTCTCTTTCTTCTCCAGGTTCAAATGAGGAGTTTAAACCTCTTCCCTTGGCTTTGTAATGGCATTTTCTTGCCCCTTTTCCATTAATGGTGTACTCTGTGAACTCCTGGAGCAATAAATCTATTTCGTGATGCGTTTTGTCCATCCTTTGCTCATTTTGTTGTCTCTTCTCGCCTCTCACCTTTGTAGGGTATACTGTGCATATATCTAATGTCCATTACAGGTTTTGGGAGTTGTGTTTAAGGGGTTTAAAATCATGTTCTATGTGAACTTTATCCTTGGTTTGTGATGCATCTATCCATCCTCTCCATTGCTCGCCTCTCTCCATTTCAGGTGGTTGGGTTTGTGATAATTAGTTCCCTTTTCTCGGTGTTATCACCTATGTAGTGTAGGATTTCTTTATTTTCATGCTCTCTCTCTCTCTCCTTGGTCCCTTGGAATTATTATATTAGGAGTAGATAGTTGCATTTCCTTCCTTAGAAGTAGTTTAGCGCTAGGATTAGGAAGAGAAACTAGCCTTCTATGGAGGATCATTCCCATTTGCAAGTCCCAAAGCTTGGGGAATGATCCAATGTTATGCAAATCACACCGAATGACCCTGCCTTAGAAAAGCAGATCCATAACTCATTTGGGGGTACTGTGATTTCACACTAATAGTTTTGGCACGCCCTTAACTTGATGATAGGAGGTTTACCATAGAATTCTTTACTTGCAAAGAAATTCAAATGTGGACTTGGTTTGAGCCAAATTTTGTACCTAGGATATATCATAGAGCTCAAGGGGTACATGTGGAGCAATAAATGATACATTCCATACTTGGTTGACCTCCTCCCATCTTCATTTCACAACTCAAAGGGTTACTTGGGTCTGAGAACGGCCTTTCTCATCTTGTTGCCCCTCTAACTAGTTTAATTACAAAGGGGGCATTCAATTGGTCACTTCTCACTCAAAAAATATTTAATAAACTCACGAGGATGATGTAATCATGCCAAGTACTTGTTGTACCTAATTATTCATTTCTATTTATGGTGGAATTTGATGCATCTGATGAATTGTAATGCAAAATTAGTGTCCTATTGCATTAAAAAACATAGAACTCAAGAAACATGAGCTGAATCTTCACAATTATGATAAGAAGATAATGGCCATCATGCATGCGTTAGTCAAATTTAGGTCATATCTTTTTGGTGGTTCAACAAAATGCAAGATTTTGACTTTACATCAAATGTGTTAAGGGGAAAAAACATTCCAGTAGCAGATGCCTTATCATGAAAAATAGCCCTCCACAAGAATCAAGAAGGAAAACAAGAGGGATACATACAAGGAGTCAACAATTAGGAGTAGTGGAGTTCATCATTTCTTGAGGAAAAACAATCTTGGGAAGGGGGGCTGTGATGTCCCTTTTTCGAGGCTGCATTCTGAAGGACTCAACCCATTAGTTCCCTGTGACTCTAAGGAGAAAAATAAGGGGAAATATAGATTTTGTTTTATTATTGCTTAGATAATATTTTCATTTATTATCATTTATCCTATTGGAAGCACTATGCTCCAATAGTGAAACTTAAGTATTTTAGTAATAAAGGTATTTTGAACATGTAGGATCCAAATACCCATTTTAATAGTTAACAACACTTATTTAAGGGGTCGGCCATGATGTTTATATTGAACTCCTTATGGTTATTTAAGGAGGTCACTTGGGAATTAATGATTCATGTTTTAGTGATTATTCTTATTTTGGTGAAAGTTGGCTAGTGTAGCCCTTTTACTATCTCTCTCTCTCAAGGAAAAAACATCTTGGGTTGAGGATATCTTCCAAGGATGTAAACCCTTGGTTGGGAAACTTATGAAGGACGAAAACCCTTCATAAGGTTTTTGGTATGCAAGTTGGTTTGAAAAAGAATAAAGTATCTTTCTCTTGTATTTTTGGTATTATTGGTGTAATATTCTACTTATTCAAAGTTGAGTGACCTACATTGGTGTGGTAATTTGGTATGTATGGTGATTCTTTGGAAAATTTGAAATTATCCTTCTATTCTTTATATTTTAAAAAGCCACTATCTTGTGTTTCGTGAATTTTGGAGCTTTAGATGTTGATTGTGAATTTTTAAAATATCGTTGTAGACAAGGGTTTTATTAAAATTCATATCTCCAAATTTAGAGCATTAAAAATCATTTTTCTTATATGAGATTATTGTTGGTGATATATAATAATTTTAGAGAATTAAATTGAGTTAATTCAAAGGGTTTTGAAGGCATTAAAGTGGGTTTGAAAATCCAAATCAGGTCGCTGTCGTAGGAAGGGTTTGAAAAATTAGTTTTACAGGGTTTATAAAAGCAATCCTATAAGTATGATCTGAGAGCTTTTAGCCATTTCCCGAGGTCCCTCAAAAAGGTACATTATAGTTCAATACATTAGGAAATAATAACTTCATTTTAATACCTATTTCCAAACACATAAACAACATTATCTATTAACTTAACTTGACCTTTGTTAATTATTATCACTTAGGTTAATAATATAAACCTGAGACGCTTTATTAAATAATAATACTTAGACATGGGTTGTTGTTCCTATTTTTATTGAGCACGTGATCCCACGAAAATGAAAAATGAAGGAAATATGAAACTTTGGAATATTTTATTTAAAACAATGAGCACCAAGTTTTTAGGAGGAGCTTTTAAGCAGATGGTAAAAAGGAGGGGCTATAAGTTTCCCCCACCCACTTCTATTTTATAGGAACATATTATACCAAATGTCAATTTAAAAATGAGCATATTTATTTTGAAAATTTATTACAAATTAGAATATAACATTTTTTCATAACTTCCCTATAAAATTGTTGCATACTCTTACAACATTTATACCATGGAACAAATTTTACTATAAATACTCCAACCATTACCCTTCAGCACCAAGCAGGAAAAATTAGGAGCCCTCCTCCCAAGGGACCATTTTCTTAATAGCCTAGACCTCCATTGTCCAATCAAATAGATGCCCTTTAGTAAGATAAATACTAGGAAAAACCCTAAACCCCAAATATTTTCCCATAATTAAATTTTTAGCTTGCAGTTCTATTTATTTATAGAATATTTTATTATTGTATTGTTTTATTTTTCTTCTCTATTTCATTTGGAGAAACAAAAAGGTTTAGCAATATCCAATATTCTTCTAATGATTTTTTTTAACGAAGAAATGGAAGATGGATCCCTCAATGCCTCCCATTATTCTTGTTAATTTGATTATATATCTAACTTTTTTCCACTAAGAAGCAATGAATATGGATTTGAAGTAAGCATTGCTTCTATTACCTTTAGATGGAAATACACATCTTTTTTTAATATGTGGATGAATTTACATGTGAGAGTTGGTCATGGCAGCCAATTCTTATTAATATTATTATTTTACTACAATTGTTATAGGATGTGTCTAAGAGCTTTTGTAATATTTTCTTTTCCATTTGAAAGGGCTCAAACCCTAAACCTTGGCATACATACACACATACATAGGTATTGTATAACTGAATATACACATGAAAATACATTTTTATTTAATGGCAACCCTGATGTACATATAGAGGTTACACTCATGCAAGAATTAGTCCTTAGGTGTTTAAAGAATGTTAATGGGGTTTCATATTGCAACTCCATGAGGCTACACATAACTATTTTCATTTGTTTATTGTTGCAAATGAGTTTAATGTATCTCCTCGACAATGGCATCATTTTAGGAATGTCTAACCATATGCTGATCTCTTAACATTTCCCCTCTTTTATTTTTTTTCACATATAAATGTTTTAAACTCAGAGATAGTTCTTTGGTGTGTAGGTATACTCTTTAGGAAGAAACGATTTAGTTTTATCCTATTTAATAGAATAGAGTTATTATATCAGTTATAAATTTTCCTGTGATATGATCCCGACCTCATCCTTTATTACTTGGTATTTCCTAAGATTTGTTCCTTGGTGGATGGTTAAGAATAACGTTTTATACTAGTATACACACCATTGGACTACAAACTATTTAATAGTAATTATATTTTCAAATATAAGGTAAATAATATAATATGCATCTAATTTAATAAATTCTATAATTAAATATAATATCGCATAGTCACTTATTGCAAGAATTTTAAAATACAGAAATGACACAAGAAATGAAGCATGTAAAAGAAAAAACCCTAAGAAAGAGATAGATAAAGATAACTTAGCTGATTTCTATGCGTAATCTAGGATTGGTATGGGAAGAGAGAAGTGATGAATAGATACTGGGAAGAATGTTGTTACTTCTCACTATAAATTCTGAAATGCATGGATGAGGCCAGACATGGACGTTCTTGTAGATAAGGAAAGGATACATGAGGCGCTAGATACCACCTTTGAGAATCTGCAATTGTGTAGGAGCTTGCAAGATATGACCTCTGATTTTTCGTAAGCGTCTTTGCAGTTGTACCCATTTTAGATCTCCTGATAGTTCACTCCTTTATTGCTGAAGGTAACTGTAACCTATGCAAGACAGAAGATTCATCTACACAATCCCAAAAATACATATCAAGCCTTAACAGGAAAATGTAGAATGGGGAGTCACGGATTGACCCTCGGAGATTCACCCTAAGAATGAACTTATGACTGAGAGCGCTTTACTACATCCCAGAATCCATGTAATATTTCTTGTGAGTGTGTGTAGAAATTGCATGCCCTAATATGCCATAGTGTAAGTTACACTTGATAGTGAGCTAGTATCTAGAATGTATAAATCTATAACATGTGTGAATGGAATAGTATAGAACTTCCCCTTGATATTTAGTGTATGTAGATTTGATACAACACCTTGTCCTTTAAATAGATTCTCAGATGGATACCTTTTGATTGCACTTTGGTGCCTTTAGGATGCAAGCCTAGGTGACGATAGTAATTTTTAGTGCTTATTCCTTGATTTTGAACACATAACTATGTATTTATATGATTACCTTGTTTGAATTTCATAATTGACAACTTGAAGGCCAACCCATAAGGGAAAAATATTCGCAAAAGATAAAAGAGACCCAAAAGAGGGCGAGTAAGGTGAGAAAGGGTTAGAGGGGTTCCCAAAGGGGACAAGAGTGCACTTAAGAGTACTTCTATCCTGGGTGGGTGCTGGTGTCTGAAGACATGAAAGATAAATAATTAAAGTTCTGACTAGGATGTAGGGTGTGTAAGACCAAATAGAAAGTAAGATCTACAAATAAAAGAGGCCAAATATAGTTATCAATTACTATTTTTCTTGCTTAGGAATCATGCAAATGCTAGTATGCTTTTAGGACCTAGAAATGTACCCAAGTGTGTGATTTGTGTCTAAATTTTCCCCAAATTTATGTTGTTGAGTGAATACTCAATAAAATAAATTAGATAAGAGATGCGTACCTTATGATCCTGTAGAGGGTGTATGCGAAATGCATGTCCAAGTTGGACAAGTGAATCATGGAATGATGTAAAGTGAAGTGTGGAGGCTATGAAAGGAAACTGACCGTAGCGGTGAAGCGTAATATAACTCTGAATCTATACTGCTAGAACATGTGTATTGATCTATTGTAAGATTTCTTCTTGTTACATATTAAGGACAGAAACTGTAAAAGAAGAGTGAAAGATGTAGTCAAATTACTATGCACATGAAAAATATGTGTTAAAGTATGTCAATAATTATGTCTGACCCAAGTGTGCAAAAGTATGTAGTAAAGGAAAGTGTGCTGACCTGATGTCCTAAGAGTGTAAAGGATAGAAAAGGTAGATCCTAAAATGCTATGAAGAGTGATTTTTTTGGGATATCTTACAATAGAAAATGGTGATGCTCCTCCCAATAACAAGTTTTTACGGCGATCTCACGTGAAATGTAAGTTTTTACAATCTCATTCAAAAGAGAAATTGTGACTCCAATAGTGCTACTCTCCATCCTGACACCGCATGCTAAGCATTGCACAATATAGATTGCATCAATGCTTTGTTCCTGATCATCCTCGATTATTTCATGCAATTAGTTTCATAGTTGTACCGATTGAAGGAGATAGGTGAAACCCAAAAATTCCTGTTGTTGGAGGACTGTGTCTGTAAATGAAAACTGCTAATTTAAAGAATTATGTAAATGGTTTATGATAGATAAGAGATGACTGTATCTGTCCTTCAATATTGAATTATGCACCCAAGGAGAGGTCAATGAGATATTTGTCAAGATAAGGTGCCAATTTCTAAGTCTAATCCTAATTGGTGTCTATACTGTGTCTGAGGACCCAACATCAGACTTCTAGACCATTGTGTGACTGTGTGATTGTGTTGATTCTATAATGTGCATATTTGTGTTAAATATCTACAGAGTTGTTGTATGGGTGACTTTAGTTCACCCAACGTATGCCCCCCTTCATTTAGGGTGTATGCACCAGTTATAAGAGTATGCGACCTAAAAGAGAGGAACTAATAGATCATGAAAACTGAACTACTATACCTATTTTGGGGTATGGGATGTGGATGGTAGTAACCAAGGAACATGCAAACAAAGTGGCTGGGTAATTATGAAATTAGTAGTAAAACTCCTCCTCAAGATATGAAATAGAAGACAATGTAACAAGCTAGTGTGATCAGTATAAGTATAGTTCTGCGTAAAGTGGATCTTCAAACACGGGACATTTCGCTCACAATGTCACAAGAAAATCACTGGCCGAAGTGGCTAAAATCCTATGTGATTTTCATACAATACAAAGTCACATAGCCCATCATAACATCATAATGCAAAACAATGGTTTTCAAGAAAAAATCTTATCTAATAACCATGGTGGCATATATTCCTGCAAGAAAAATGTATGCACATGAAGCACCCATTAGCATAGTTAGAAGTATTAAAATAGTATTTCAAAAGCATTGTATGTATCAATGGAAAGTAATGTGCTAGTAAGAATAGGAAGTGGAATATCATTATGAAATAATAACACCTATAATGTGTGAGAGTAGGAAAGGTAGATTCCCCCAAGAGCCTTGAACATGGGACTGGTCAAAGGATACATTGTTCGAGAATCATTACTACATGTGTAAGAATTGTCTGAAATATACATTACAGTCTTGAATTGATACCAAGTGAACATGCATGCACTATATAGTACACTTATAATGACATATGTAAGAATCTTACTAGCATAGTAAGCAACGTGCATCACATGTAATTAGTATAAGAAAGCAAGAATAACTTCAACATAAGATATATAAATGCAGTGTATGCCTGTGATGGAATGATAGTTGCTAATGTGTGAATATGATAGGAGTAACATGCCCCTCAGCACTAGATGTGTATGAGTCCCTAGGTTCATTTATAAAAGAACATTTAAGTCAAGAATGAACAATAGAACAAGAGTGTGTCATCAGATATATGGTTTGAGAATGGTACCCTAAAATGATAGATCACAAAGCATAGAAGTGAAAAGTAACGTGTGTGAGGTTCATTTCAGAATTGTAGATTTCCCTTAGTAGAAAAAAATTATGAACACATGAAAATATTCTTGTCTAAATCATAAGGTAATGATGATATATTATGTGTACCAAGGTGTGTAAGAGTACTGAGAAATATTAAGTATGAAGCACAAAGCATGAAAAGTATACTATAGAACAACCAATGTTGATAGAAGGGAGGAAGAAATCATGATGCCTCAAAGTGCATTAGAATGATAGAAGTATATCTAATGATAGTGAACGGAAAGGTCCCTCCACTCGATGTTCTACTGGAGATAAAATCATGTGACGATGCTCTAATATTAAGTAGACCTATGAGAATACTTATGTACATATGAAGGCAATTTATGTGGTGAAGGAGGTGGTGAACACTTAGTGTGAAGGGGATACCTGAGTAGGGAACTTAGACCAATGAGATCAGCTAGTTGACCAGATGTATCGATGCCTGTAAGTCATGAAGTAGGTCATGTGTGAGAATATGAGACAACTATGTGCAAATTGTTACTTTAGGCTTTGAGAGGACCATAAGACCGCCTAGATGATGTAATTGGAAACATATCATCAATACTAGCTCTTAGGAAATGGTGTACATGGTGGGACACCTTTAACAGTGACAACTTATTTATTGTGAATGAATTTGCAGACACAACTGATTCGGGGAAGGAATAGCTTGGGCAATACATGAGCCAAGGAAGACCCTAAGAGCATGGTTCACAACCTTTGATTGAATATGCCACAATGAATGTACACAAGCATGGTAAGAGGAACAACTATAACAGGAAGCCTAATGTAGCCAAAAGAATTAGGAAATGGATATAGTGACACTAGATATTAGACATTTAGCCATGATAAGTGCTGTGAGATCAAACACTTGTAGGAACCATTGGATATATCATGGTGTTATTGAAAATATATGAACTCGATAAAAGAGTTGATGCGAAAATAATCAGAAATGAATGTAACATGACAAATAATGATCTAAAAATTAAATGAATGGTTTTGATGCATTAATAGAAGCGATAAGGAAATCATGAGGCCCTGAACAAAGGAGGAGGACTACAATTCGATATGTATGATTAGCTGAAGATCATTATTCGAGCTTGTTTCCTCCATCCTTGGGAACAAGGTGACATTAAATATTTTTTTATCTTTTGTTATCGTTACAAAATGGATTCAGAAGCATACAATTAACTAGGGAGCTCGAGTGAATTATTTTCAATAATATCTTGAATGACACTTTTATGAGTTTGAACTCAATAAATAAGTGAGAATTACCAGCACATTGGTGATAATCACATCTTGCATTTTCATCATAATTGTGGCCATGAGGGTGATAGGGGTAACGAGATTAGAAAATGCAACAGTGGAAGAGTGATTAAATTGATTTTAATGACCCTTTGAGATAATAGAAACTGAGGTGCATAGGGGTAATTTGGTGAAAGTACACTTTTGAAGTTACAATTGAAGATTTTTTAGGAGGTGATACGACATTCAACAATATGCAATTTGTCTTCTGTGGGCTTAGGAGATGACTTGAATGTTATATTTAGCTTGGAATATATTATCAAGAGGATAAAAAAAAATCTTGATACTTTGAACTTTCCCATAAAGAGAAGTATGAATTGACACATTTTAAGCATATGATATAATTGATCAAATTAGGAAGGAGATGTCTCAAAGATGACAACTCTCCTGAACTAGTGGTAAGAGGATTTGAACAAAAATGAATCTTGTAATTCTGAATCAACGAGTACATTGGTCATCTTAGATAGATTGTTCTTATAACATATTACATAGTTCGCTAGATGTTCATTAGAACAAGGATTTGAAATCTATATGTGAAGCTTGTGCATTATACACGATCTTGGCATGCTATATTTGTAGAATGAAACAATTGAGAAAGATAATCGTCGCGCTAAATGTGTCACTTTAAAAAAAGGAATTACCGAATGAATAGATAGATCATAATCAACTATAACACATGGAATAATCTTGAAGAATTCCTGTATGAAATAACTTATCTAGAAGATGTATCATCATCTGCATATTGATTACTATGCCACATGAAAATATATGATATGCTCTTGAGGATCACTATGGCCATTGAAGATAGGAATATTTAGGGGTGACAAAGTTAGGAGGGAGTGGATAAGAAAAAATACTGGGTGTGAAAAGGATTGTGAAGGAGTAATGAGGAGTCTAGAGATGAAGAGGAGAATGAAGTACCTCTGCTACATAAATGAACATACATTCAATTAAATAGGTACCTTGATATAAGGAATCTAGGTATGTGAGTAATAACAAGAGTAAGAATGTTCCGGGGTTGGGTGGATGCCAAGACAATAAGATATACAAGAGGGACATAAACAACATCTTTAGAGTGCATTTGGAAATAATGGTTGAATCAATTGAGGCATATGTGGAAGGGTATTCCTAGGGTTGGTTGTGTACAGCCTCAATAAAAATTAATGAATTATGTTGTGAAGCTGGATCAAGGGTTAATGTCCCCATCGTATGATTTGGCGTCACTCACGAGTATCTAATGAAATCCAAAGGAACATCCTTGCAATGTTCAGAAAGGTATGAGCATTAGATTCATGCAGGTACCGTTCACTTTACAAACAAGGGATTCAGCTCAAGATTAATCAAGAACCAAAAAAACCAATGGATGATCAAACATACTAGAAGCAAGAGTATTAGGGTTTTTTGAGCTTACATGATTTTACCAAATGATATTAATCACAATTATGTGAATTAAATCTAATATTAAAGAGTCACTTATTGTGTGAATGATTTAAAATACAGAAATGACACAAGACTATGAAGCATGTAAAATATGAAATCTTCTACATAAATTAGATTCATTCAATTAGAATTAATTTACCTTTATTGTGGGTTGGTATTGATTATGAGAGTGATTTAGCTTTTGTAGATAATGATGATCTGTAAACTAGTTAGATGCATGTCATGAACTGGTTGAATCAAACACCCATAATAACTAACGAAATGGATGAGGCCTATACACGAGTGGCTGTGACTCATGAGAAAATATTTTTAAATGTTGAAAATACACTTATAGGCATAACTGACTGTGCAGGAGCACATGATCCAAGAAATTTCTGGTGTTTCTTGTATGATCTTGAGATATTTATCACATATGTGATATAGAATTGGGATAGTTGTTCTATTAGGTTGAATCATTTGTGTACCTATCAACTCCAAATAATCAGATTAGGTTACCTTCTAAATCTCACAGTATGTGGTGTGGGGCAAACATAAAAATGAAAATGTAGAATGGGGAGTTATACTGACCCCAATGCTCACCTCGAGAGTGAACTTACAACCGAGCATTGTACTACATCTCAGGCTCTATGTAGCTATTATGAGTGTGTGTAGAAACTGCTCCCTAGGATGCCCTTGTGCAAGTTACACTTGATTAGTAGTCTATAGCTAGAATGTAGAAATGTATAACATATGTGAATGGAATAGAATAGACTTTCCCTTCCTATGCAGAAGTATGCAACCCTTGTCCCTTGATTGTGATGCGCTCGAATTAGTAGGAACTTGGCAAGGTCATAACTTGAGCTCCGGTTGTCCATTTGAGTTTGTTTTTTTTAAACCACGTGTTTCGATGAGACAAACACAGCAGCAACCTACCCTACCAGTTGGGGCAAGTTTTTGACATATTTTTGGGCCCTAAATCTGCCATCTTGAGGCCAAAAATTAGGATTTAAGTTATAGTTTGGTTTTTTCCTATTTTTGGGCATTAGTTAATTTTAGTCTATTAGTTGCATTATGAATTAGAAAGTTGGAAATTCCTCTAATTTAGGGATGTAGAAGATACGTGGAAATTTCTGTGCCCGTAGGAATAAGCATGCGAAATTACTAAGAATAGCAGGTTCTAGTAAACTGCTAAAAATAGTAATTTCCGCCACCTAGAGTAGATTTACTCAGAGTTAGCTAGAGTTTACTTGGCAACTCAAGTTGGGAGTTGTTTTTCTATTTAGGAAACATTTAATTCATTATTTGATAACAAAGAAGGAGATCTATTTTCTTTTGGATTTCATACTATTTGTAGTATATCTGGTTTGTTCATAATTTGCTTACATTATCTGGTATCAGAGCTGGTTTGAAGTATTTTTTTTAAAAATGGCAGGAAGAGGAAGAGGAAGATGATGTGGTATTGCCCAGATGAATAGAAATATGCAAGATTTGCAGAGACAAGTTACTGCGCTTGCTGCAATGATAACCCAGAGAGGAAATCAAGGTGGAGATGACACATATGAAGAATAAGTTTGTGAAGAGGAGGAAACACAAGCACCACCATTAGCTTTTGAAGAAGGGATGCTTCGAGCATTAGAAGGAAAGAATGATGGGACAAGAGTTGATGTTTCAAAGTATGGTGGTAGTCTAAAACCAGAGGAGCTGATAGACTGGTTGACTAGCATGGGAAATTTTTTTGAGTGGAAGGCTATGTCAGAAGAAAAGAAGGTAAAATTTGCATGCACAAAATTAAAAGGTCGTGCTATGTTATGGTGGGATCACCTACAGAAAGAGCAGTCAAGAAAGGGGAAAGAAAGAATTAGGACATGGAGTAAGATGGAGAAGAAGCTGAAAGATAAATTTCTCCCTGTGGATTATGCACAAACCCTTTACAAGAGGTTTCAAAATCTCAGACAGAACTTACAAACAATGCAAGAATACACAGATGAGTTCTACAAGTTTTCCATTCGTGTAGAGCATGAAGAAACTAAGGAACAAGTGGTTGCAAGGTATGTTAATGGATTAAAATTTTCTATTCAAGATGAGATAAGTATGCATAGGATTAAAAGCATGGAGGATGCCTGTCAATTAGCCTTAAAGGCTGAAGAAAAACAAAATCATCAAAGTTTTAGGAGATCACATGGAATGAATAGGGGGGCCTCATCTTCCTTTCGGGAATGAGATGCTTTCAACCAAGGCAGGGGAGAATCATCTCATGGATTGGAAAAGCAAGAGGATACGAGACAAGATTTCCAGAATCAATAAATAGGTAGAGGATTTTATAGGGGCAGAGGATATGCTGGCGATAGAGGATGGGAGGCTCCACGAAGACCATTTTTTTGTTATAGATGCGGTGAAGAAGGGCATCGGGATTTTGAATTCCCATATACTTATACACATGACAAAAGGCAAGGAGATGCTCCAAGAGTAAATCTTGTTGAAGCTGAACAAGTAGAAGATGAACGAGACTTGGAAATTCCACCAGATGTTGGAGAAACTCTGATGATCAAGAGGACGATGATTTCTCCAAGAAAGGAGGTCAAGGGGGATGCATGGCTGCATACAAGTATTTTCATAACAAGATGCACTTCAGGAGGAAAGGTATGTAATGTTATTATTGATGGTGGTAGTTGTGAGAACATGGTTTCAAATGAGATGGTCAATAAATTGGGTTTGCATTGTGAGAAGAATCCTAACCCTTATCGTATTGCATGGTTTAAGAAGGGTAATGAACTTACTGTTGATAAGAGATGTTTAATAAGATTATCTATTGGGAACAGTTATAAGGATGAGATTTGGTGTGATGTTATTTGTATGGATGCATGTCATATGCTGCTAGGAAGACCATGGCAATTTGATAGAAAAGTATTCATGATGGGGGAAAGGATACTTATACTTTCTGGAAGGATGGCACAAAAATAGTTTTTCTACCTCTTAAAGAAGAGGGGAAGGCTGAAAATATGCTTTCTGCAAAGGAATTTGTGAAGGAGGCAAAGGCAACCGGTTTTTGTTATGCACTAGTTGCAAATAACGATGAACCTCTAAGTGCTCAAATACCAATAGAAATAGTAGAATTAATAGAAGAATTTTCGGATGTTATTCCTAATGAGCTACCAGATGGATTACCACCCAAAAGAGATATTCAACACCATATTGATTCGATTCCAGGGTCTTCACTCCCAAATCAAGCAGTTTATAGGATGAGCCCGACATTACATGCAAAGTTGAATAGGCAAGTAACAGAGCTCGTGCAAAAAGGGGTCGTAAGGGAGAGCATGATTACATGTGCAACACCGTATTTATTAACACCAAAGAAGGATGGAACATGGAGAATGTGCACTGATAGCAGAGAAATCAATAAAATTACAATCAAATATCGGTTCCCAATACCTTGCCTTGACGATATGATGGATGTGCTTGCTGGATCTAATTATTTCACCAAGATTTATCTTCGAAGTGGTTATCATTAGAGAAGGAGATGAGTGGAAAACAACATTCAAAACAGGAAATAAATTATATGAGTGGTTGGTGATGCCATTTGGGTTATCCAATGCACCTAGTACTTTTATGAGATTAATGAACACCGTGCTATGGGAGTATAATGGTAAGTTTGTTGTGGTTTATTTTGATGATATCTTGATCTTTAGTAAAACTAAAGAAGAAAATTTGAGGCATCTAAGGTTGGTATTTTAAGTGTTAAGGAAAGAGAAACTCTATGAAAATATGAAGAAGTGCACATTCATGCAAGAGAGTTTGGTATTTTTGGGCTTTATTATTTCAGCAGATGGGGTACAGATGGACTCAGACAAGATAAAGGCAATTATTGAATGGCCTACTCTATGGAGTATAATAGAGGTAAGAAGCTTTCATGGTCTAGCAACATTTTACAACAAATTTATTACAAATTTCAACAGTATTGTAGCACCTATAACAGATTGCACAAAAGGAAGGGAGTTTTTGTGGACAAAGGCAGTTGAGGATAGTTTTCAATTCTTAAAGAAGAAGGTGACAGAGGCACCCATTTTAGCACTACCAGATTTTGATAAAGTGTTTTAGGTTTATTGTGACGCCTCGCATGTGGGTATTGGAGCTGTTCTAAGTCAAGGAGGAAAGCCAGTAGCTTTCTTTAGTGATACATTGAATGAGGTAAGAAAGAACTACTCTACTTATGATGTGGAATTTTATGCAATTGTACAAGCATTAAGGCATTGGAGGCATTACTTAGTGCCTATGGAGTTTGTGTTGTTTACAGACCACATAGCCTTGAAGTATGTGAATACCCAAAAGAAGTTGAATAGTAGGCATGTAAAGTGGGTATCATTTTTTTAGGGTTATACTTTTTCTCTAAAACATAAATCCGGAAAACAGAATCAAGTTGCAGATGCATTGAGTAGGTGTGTGACTTTGTTTACCACTATGGAAAATGAGGTGGTGGGTTTTGAAGCAATAAAGGGTTTGTATTCTTCTGATTATGATTTCAAGGATATTTTTGAAAGACTAATTAGTCCATTGTTAGAAAATGTAGGAGATGTCCTGGATGAGTATATTTTACATGATGACTACCTATTCAAGGGACACCAACTATGTATTCCAGTTGGGTCTATGAGAGAGAATATAGTGAAAGAGTTGCATAGCGGAGGGTTGGTTGGGCATTTTGGTAAAGATAAGATGATAGCCTTGGTAGCAGAAAAATACTATTGGCCAAAGCTGAAAAGAGATGTGGTAAGATATGTGGAGAGATGTCAAATTTTTCGTTGCCTGTTCCTAAAGGGTCATGGACAGATCTGAGTATGGACTTTGTTTTGGGATTACCAAAAACACAACAAGGTAATGACTCAATTTTTGTGGTTGTTGATAGGTTTTCTAAGATGGTTCATTTTATTGCCTGCAAGAAAAAAAGTGATGCAACAGGCGTAGCAAATTTGTTTTTCAGAGAAGTTGTTCATTTGCATGGTGTTCCAAAAACCATTACTTCAGATAGGGACTCAAGGTTCTTAAGTCACTTCTGGTAGAATTTATGGAAGAAATTTGGAACTCAACTACAGTTCAGTAGTGCCTATCATCCGCAGACTGATGGGAAAATAGAGGTGGTAAATCAGAGTTTGGGAAACCTGTTAAGGTGCATCGTTGGGGAAAAGCTGAAACAATAGGACTTAGCATTACCACAAGCTAAGTTTGCATATAAAATTTCCATAAACAGATCCACGAGAAAGTCTCCATTTTCAATTGTGTATGGGAGTAATCCAAATGGGGTGTTAGATTTGGTATAGCTACCAGTTGATGGCAGAGTCAGTGATGATGTAAAAGCATTTGCCGAACATATACAACAATCGCAGGAAGAAGTGTGGAAGAAGTTACAGAATAGTAATGATAAGTATAAGGAAATAGCAGATGTGCACAAATGGAGAAAGGTATTTACAGTTGGTGAGTTTATTATGGTATATCTACGGAAGGAAAGGTTTCCAAGAGGAACCTATAACAAGCTGAAGTACAAGAAGATTGGTCCCTGCAAAATCGTGATGCTTATGAGGTAGAATTACCAGGGAATTTTGATATTTCTCTAGTGTTTAATGTTTCAAATTTGTATTATTTTCATGGGGATGGTGTAGAAGGGGATGTTATTGATGAAGTAGTAGATTGGAGGCAGTAGGTTCCGGTGAAGAAGAAAGAAGAAGTGGATCAGATTCTAGATAAGAAAACAATGGACACGTGACATGGGAAATACAACAAATATTTGGTACATTGGAAAGGACTGGAACAAGAGAAAAATACTTGGGTCATAGAGTGGGAGATTAAGAAGTTAGATGTAGATAAATGGAAGCAGTTTGAAGAAGACAACTTGCAGGAGCTGCGTTTTTTTCAAGCAGGGGAGAATGATGCGCCCGAATTAGCAAAAACTTGACAAGGTCATAACTTGAGCTCTGGGTGTCCGTTTGAGTCCTTTTGTTTGAAACCACGTTTTTCGATGAGACGAACGCAACGACAACTTGCCCTACTAGTTGGGAAAGTTTTCGACATGTTTTCGGGCCCTAAATCCGCCATCTTGAGGCCAAAAATTAGGATTTAAGTTATAGTTTAGTTTTTTCCTATTTTTGGGCATTAGTTAATTTTAGTCTATTAATTGCATTATAAGTTAAAAATTTGGAAATTCCTCTAATTTAGGGATGTAGAAGATGCGTGGCAATTTCTGTGCCCATAGGAATAAGCATGCGAACTTACTAAGAATAGCAGGTTCTAGTAAACTACTAAAAATAGTAATTTCCGCCACCTAGAGTAGATTTAGTCAGAGTTAGCTAGAGTTTACTTGGCAACTCGAGTTGGGAGTTTTTTTCCTATTTAGGAAACATTGTAATTCATTAATCGATAACAAAGAAGGAGATATATTTTCTTTTGGAGTTCATACTATTTGTAGTATATTTGGTTTGTTCATAATTTGGCTACATTAGATGGGGTGCTAGATGGATGCCTTCTGAGTTCTTTAGTGTATTTGGAATGCAAGCTTAGGTGATGATAGTAATTATTAGTGCTTGGTACTTGATTTTAAACACATAACTATGTATTTATATGGTTCCCTTGTTTTAATTTCGTAATTTACAATTGGAAGGCTGACCCATAAGTCAAAAATATTCCCAAAAGAGACAAGTAAGGTGAGAAAGGGTCAGGAGTGCCTAGAGGGGAAATGGGCACTTGGGTGCTCTTGTCCTGGTTGGGTGATGGTGTCTGAAGCTATAAAGATAAATAATTAAAGTACCAACTGGGTTATAGGGCATATAAGACCAAAAATAAACAAGAAATAAAGAAAAGAGGCCAAACATAGTTGTCAATTACTAGTTTTCATGCTTAGGAATCATGTAAATGCTAGTATGCTTCTAGAACCTAGAGATGTAACCAAGTGCGTGATTTAGTGTCAACAACATCCACTTTCAATATGAGTTATGACTTAGGTTATGTAGTCTTTAAATACAATGTTTAAAGAATATATTCACAAAACACATAAATAACAACCCTTAAAATAGTTAAATCAGGACCTAATCACATAAGAAGATAAATTAGACAATTCACATGTGTAATACATGTGTAGTCATTTAATAAATAGGTATAGGGACCCAATCTTATTAGTTAGTTCATACAAATAATTTATAAATTTAATTTCATAGTTATCAAGTAGATATGCATATGGGGACCTCTACACACCCAAAATTGCATGTGCTACATTGTCAGAAAATTGATGATTCATGTCCTTTTAGAAGGTGTTCGAGTTCCTAAGCTCCCATTGCAGTGTATATTTGTAGCCTAGACATCTTTACTTAGCTTTTCCACGCTTTCTTCTAGCTTCCCACTTCATTTATGTGCATGTTTTGGCCTTTAGTGTCAGGACCGCTACCCCACCCTGCCACCCAGGTAGGGTAGTGGTTCTAGACCATCTTGCCTACGCAGGGCGGTGGTCCTATGCGCTTTTTCCAAAACTCTTCATGTGTGGTTTTAACACGTGTGATTTCACTTAACTTGACTTCCAAGGTGCGTTTGTGAACCAAATTTCCTAAAAAATAGTCTTGATTGCATGGTATTCCTTCCCTCTTCTATTTTTAAATAGATTTAATTAGTTTGAACTACCTCTTCACCCAATGATTTGGCACTCCAAGGATGCCTTGTGCATGAAGGCACATCCCAGCCAATTCCTATATATTCAATACTTGTATTCAAGAAAATGGCCTGAGAATTTTGTGTATCTTGCATAGTATTGCTGCCACAATCCTGTTGGAAATTACATAGCCAAGCTCTGTTCACTTGTGCTATCTCTCTTCCACTTGCATTACAACTAGACTACCTTCAAGTTGCCATTTCTCAAGTGCCTTCTCCTGTTGCTTCCTTTGCATTCCCAATTCCTTGGACTCATATGGACACATAGAGAAAGAAAGGATAAACTAAGGGGACAAGTCATCACACAACTGGATTTACCTCTAGTTATGTGAATTCTAGGTTGGATTATGTTGTTTGATTTCCTTCATTGCTGAAATTTATTATTGTTACATCATATCAAATAGAGTAGAAATCAATTTCCTTTCATTTGCAAGTAATTAGTTAATTTCCAAGAGGGTTTAAATCATTAATAGCAGCTCCCAGTGACGGATCCTCTTCTTCCCATCCATGTGGATTTGAAGGAGAGAATATCTGTAGGAGGTTGTCTACATATCATAGATCATTTGGAAAAGTTATTGTTTTAAGTTAGTTTAGTTTCAATACACTCAACACAGGTGAATAATCACACCGAGTTATTTTGTTTTTTTATTTTTAGTGTAGAAGTAGATTTAATTATTTAGAATAGAAGAAAATTATTGTTTGTGATTGTAATATTTCATTTTTGTTATTTGTTTAGATTAGTTTCCTTTCAACAGTAGCATAGATTGTTAGTTTCATCTTAGTTAATTTGGACACTTCAAACTAGTTCAACATTGAGATTCAGTTAGATAAACCATAGGGAATTTACACTACCCGTTCATAGCCTCTAAATCTCCCCTTTTCCAACTCAGCTACTAGGAGATCACACTACTAGATCTTAGTCATTGATCCTCCTATAGTTAGCCACACACATTTCCACATTGGCTACTCCGGCATGACCTCAGAGGGTCAAGTGTGGTTGAAGGTTGCATGTCAAATTTTCATCCGTACAAATTGGTGAACCCGACATGAAGGATTAATTCCTTCTTTTTTCCTTTTCTTTCATTGACTATTACCTCACCTCTCCATTTCTTCCCCTATTTTGGTAGGTATTTTATACTTTCTAAAATATGTCTGGAAGAGAGTTTCGTGGGCCATTTGGCTCTGATAGATATTACACCAACATGTCAACCACAACAGTCCCCTTCTCTTTCGATATGGGGTGACAATTACACAAACATCCAAACCTCCCCTAGTTACACTTCAAACCCCATTAGCTATGTAAGCGATGGAGGAGGTTGATCAACTGTTAAACATGCAATACAGTCAACCCAATGCAAACCATGTTGTTATCATGAAAATGGAACAAGTTCTTACCAGAGAGTCTTGTCAAGACCTCACATTGCCATGCAATCAATAGAAGATGATACATTTACATGAATAGAAAATCCTCTTTGTCAGATAGATGAGTCTTTGGATAGAATGAAGGCTACAACCTCTGAGATTTTGAATGCCTATCCTAATATTCTTACTTCTAAGGAAGACAAGAATTATAACACTAAACAATTCATGACAGGGTATCATGAGCCTACTCAATCAAACCCTATGCCACATGCACCCCAACAAGGGACTCAATCCTCTCCCAATGATCTTATTTCTACTTTAGTAGGGAGGATTAGAGAACTAAAAAGTACCCATACTTCACAACCAAAACATATAGTAGGGCAGAACACGGGGTATCCAGTTGATAGTAAAGGATACATCCCTTCCAATGAGAAACCAACACAATATCTTGTACAACAAGGTTATCCAGTTCATTCAAATCCAGGTGATCTTCTCATAGGATTAGACACACTAGGGATGGGTCATCATCCTTCTCAAACTTATCCTATGCAAGGGCTTGCTAGAAGTGCATTCTTGAATGCCACCACAACAAGCAATGCAACGTTCCCTAGTTTTACACCCGCTAGTCCATATCTTGGTATTATCCCACCTTACATGCACATGTATTCAAAAACTCCCCAGATGGACCCATATGTCATTCCCACTCCCTACATGCCATATCAAGGGACCCCATATGTTCTCGTCAATGCTTATAATGCATCTTATCCAACTCCTCCTCCTCCACCTCCTCATCAAGGATCTTCAATGGTGGAATCTTACGCAATGGGTACATACACTGAGTACTTAAAAGATCCTCTTGACTTCACCATACATGGTGTCATGCTTCCACGCCCATTTTCGGATCTTCCAAAATTTAAGGGAGAAGGAGACCCAAATGCTCATATCAAGGCCTATGCTACTGCTATCAGGGAATTACTTCCTTGGGATGTTGTATGGCTAAGATATTTCCAAATACTCTCGAAGGAATCACATTGGATTGGTATTACCATATTCTGAAAGATTCTATACATTCCTTTAAACAAGCTTGTTTCTGAGTTCATAAAAGCATTTGACATGAACAAGTTGTTGTGTACAGGGATTAGGGAGTTCCTGCATATTAGATAGGAGAAAAATGAATCTACTACCCATTTCATCCAGAGATGGTGCCAAGTTATCTATTCCTTTATAAGTGTGCCCAACATGGACCAGATGGAACTTTGTGATCTTTTCCTTCACTCACTCAATTGAGAGACTAGGGAGGAAGTCCAAAAGTTTCCTTTCCATAGTTATGAGGAAGTATTGGAAGGTGCGCTTCAGATTGACCAAGCCACTATAGATAGTGGGTGTAAGATCTATGGTCCCAATGGGAAATTGGTATCCCCAAATCAAAATAATGCAAATTATCAAAACAATGGTGCCAACAACTAAGGACCTAAGGGTGTGAATTGCAATCATGGTGCTACCATGAATAGTGCTACTGATCAAGCCAAGAACGTTGGTTTTCCAACCAATGGTAACACTAACAATAACAACAACATGGGAAATCAAAGATCCCCTAACACTGTGTCCTTCTGTCAACACAGTTGATGTAAACCATCCCTCTCAAAATAAAAATCAAACCCAAGGCCCAAACCAGTATCAAAACTCTGGCCAAGGGGGAATGAATCATGGTTATAACAACCAATTTCAAAATTATAACTGAGGTTATAATCAACAACAACAAGATGCTTATCAAAGGCCAAGAGATTACGACCCTAACCTATACTATGGTTTCCATAAGGTTTGAGGTCATGATGATAGGAATTTCCATGATTGCAACAAGTTTCTGCAAAGACTTCCTGAAAACCAAAGACAACTCTTTGTAGACATGTTCCTAGAAAATCCTGAAACAAACCTGCAACCTAGTCATACCAGACCTGTCACACCTCAAAATTTGAACCCTAAACATCTTGGGGATTCCCAAGTGAATCCCTCAAAATATAAACAAGGGTATTCCTATAGGAAACAATGACCATGAAGCCTCAACTTCTGATAACTCTCGGGTTGCTCCTAACCTTGGTTCAAATGATAATACAAAAATCTTGGGGTTAGTCAAGCTAGAGGTCGAGCCATAAATTAATGCAACAACTCAGATGAAGGAGTATGTTTCACAACCCCTACCCACTCTTTCCTTCCCAGATATGACGTTTCCTACAATCTCAAAACCAGTAGGAGCCTATGATTTAATATCAGATTTGAACAAGACCTTTTCTCACATTTCATTTCTAGATTTGCTAAAGAATTCACCTACACATCATTCTGCGTTGCTCAATGCACTAGGTCTTGGTCATCTAATCCATGTTATGCCACCTCCTAGTGCTCAAATAAATCATATTGACTTTGACATACATCCTCTGGGATAGAATGATAGGGATATTGGGTTTGTTTTCGATATAGACAAGATGCCATCTGACGCTGAAATTTCCCGAAGAGGTGATCCTACCTTATTTTTACAAGTCTAGGTTTATAACAATTACATTAAGAGAGCCATGATTGATGATGGGGCTGCTTGTAAATGTGGTTCCCTTCTCTTTCTTACAGAAGTTGGGATATGGAGAGACAAATTGTTCCTCTACAAGAAACACGTTACGGGGGTACGACAGTCTTAAAGCGACCTCGATTGGAACCATAGTTCTTCTAGTCATGCTTGGTCCAAAAACCATCTTGACAGAGTTTTACATTATCGACAGGGAAACAAGTTATAACATGATCCTTGGGAGACCCTGGATTCATCGAATGAAGGCTATCCCTTCTACCTGTTCCAGGAGATTAGATTCCTCCATTTGGGGAAGGTCTTCATCACTCAAGGGGATCCTAAGCCCTTCGATATACACTTAGAAAACCTCAAGAAGAAGAAAGGAGTCCATACGGAGTATGAAATTCCTGTGAATCAATTGAACAAACCACCTCCATCAAAAGAGTTAGTCCCGATCACCTTGGGGTGTTCCGAAGGTTGAAGTCATTGACCCAAAAAAATTTGAGGTGGAAAAAATAGATAAGGGTAAATCAATATCTGTGGAAATAGTGTCCACTAAAACCACAACAGAAATTATGAAACTCTTAGAGAGTGATGATCTGATCTTCCTCCCATTTGAACCACAGGGGATGGGTAGTCTTCTCGGTTTAGCATCTCTTCCCTCTGATGACCTAGGTCTAGGTGTAAACATGATAGAATTAACAAACAAAGAAGGGAAATTTGAGATTGAAATGATGCCCATCAAAACCATCTCTGAGGGTTGTTTCTATTCTAAACCCCAGGTTTCAACCCATGTGCGTCTGAAACTAAGCTTTCCATATCCATGGGGCAAGGCCTCATCATTTAGCAAGGGTCACAAGTAAACACAATGCTCTACATAGGAAACAAGGCCAAGAAACATAGTCATGCTCACCCACACACCATGTCTCAAGAACGTGACAAAGAGGTGCACGAACACCTCTTTCAGAAAAATGATTTTAATGATTGGACATATACACTTTTGGGAAAGGGTTGTAAGTTTAAGCCCAGAATGGTAGGCCCTTGTCAAGAGAATGGAAATTTTGAGGATCATGGTTCTCTGCTGTGTACTTTTAGGGGTGAAGAATTTGATATTTGTCAAATTTCTTCACCTTAGACATCATGACATGTAGTTTCACCTGCATTTCCATATGTACATTACTGCATCCGCATTGCATTTTCATCTTCCAGTTCATTTCATAAAATTTGTGATCAAGGGACTTATTCTTATAGCAATTCCTAAAAAATTCTGAAAACATTGGAAAAACATTCAAATCATATCTCTTCAAATCTTCATGGTATCATCAATTGTTTCCAAATCATTTCATCAGTTCAAATAAGATAAGACAAATATTTGACAGTAACCATACCAAGGCCTGCATACTTGGTTCTACTTATAGTTTCTTCTAGATTAGGTATCTTTTCCTATAGTCTGTTCTAGAAGATTCATGGTGTCACATCTATCCCATATACATCTCTTTGGAAATAAGAAAATTCTAGACATTTTTCCTAGATAAATAAGTCAAATGCAAATCCACTAGAAAATTTTTATTTTACACATTTCTTTTCCCTACCAACCTTCGGTGTTGAGCCTACATCTCTTACTAGTGATGTAGGGTTGGGAAAGGAGAGAAGTGCCCTTACTCACCTATGCCTTGTCCATGGTGATGAGCCCATACTTCCTACTGGTAGCATGGGGCAAGGTGTAGGGGGTCTCTTTGACAAATTTGAAAGTTAGAAACAGTTCATTCAAATGCTGTGAAATCATAAATCAAAACAAAGTGAGTTAGATGTTCAAAATTCCAAAAAGATTTTAAAACCTCAAAACCAGATTTTGTCAACCAAGTGGCCATCTATGGATCTAAGTCTAGATAAACTGGAAAGCAATTCACATTTTAAACTATGAAGAAAACTTGAGTAGAATGAGGTTGTAGGGTCTCAATTTGGTTTTTTCCAAATCCTTGTCTTTCTCTCATCATTACCATTCAACAAATTTCTATAACTTGTGCCCCTTCTGGATCTTGGTGTTGAGCCCTCGCATCTTACCGGTTACATGGAGTTAGGAGTGGGGAAATTTCATTCACTTATCATATCACTCTTTCCACATTTTTCCAAAACAATACGAAGTACCAAAATTTCTTAGAGAAACTAAAGTTCAACATTACAATGTGATTGCATTATCATATATCAGCATTACAAAACACAAAAAAAGAAATCATTCTATTAGCATTCATATCCACTGCATACATTCTGAAAAACATATAAAAATGGAAGTTCTAAACATCTAGAGTACACATGTGAAGTGAGCCTAAGAGGAAGTCAACTTAGATACAATGAATTACCAAACCAAAAAGAAGAGTCTGTATATATCATAATAAATCAAGTTTGTGTACAATGCCATCACATGCACTAGGCATGGTCAAAACACTTGCAATGATCCCAAAATATACAAAAAAAAAATCATATAATGCCCAAAAAAATGGCAACTAAGCAATAAAAGGCCCAATGGCCTATCAATCCCTATGGGATCCCTGAGATGGTGCATGACTGCGTCTAGGACTCCTATTGCGGCTACGATGATGAGAATGCACTGAATGGTGGGAGTGCTCATGGTGGTGGCCACTGGTTGTGGTCTCACTATGAGAGTGACTCCACCTCATCAATCACTCAGTTGTCTCATACGTGGTCACCTGAGTATGGAGAGAAGTCATGACCTCCACTGCCCTCTAGATGGGTGCAAACACATCAGTGTGTCTATCGGCTGCAAGTGGTTGTCTTATGTATCCTCAGTCATCTCAGCTCGGGTCTTCCCCAAGGGGATCAAAAAGGTGTTCACATGCACACCCATTGAATAAGCTCTCACCACTCTTGTGTAGTCGTTGTAAGCAAAAAAAAGAAGAAACGACGAGTTATAAAGTTATAAAAACAAAACAAAAAGAAATACCAACTAACATTTCCGACTGACAAGGTCAAGAGAAGAGGATCAACATACTCAGATCTCCAAGAATCCATGTAGGGTCAGTGGCTAATGCTACTACTGTTGATGGCTATGGGGCCTCCCCAAAACTAGAAGCAAGACACTGTCCCATCACAGACTCATCATCCCCCTCTTTGTCATGAGGAAGTGGTCCCTCAGGAGACAAGTGTCTCCTCCTCTATGGCCACCTCCTCCCTGCTCCACTCTTAGAACATCCTGAGTATCATGCCACTTAGGATCACTCTCCTCCTCCATGTGAGCTACCCCGCTAGCCTCACCACCCAACCCCTCATCACCAGTCTCCTTCTCCATCTAGTCTCCTCTCCAACCGAACTCCTCTCCAGTCTCATCCCATGTATACTCCTCAGAGTTAGAGTCCACATCTATGGGCTCATCCTCCTCTCCACTATGAGCAGGTGTGGCCTCAATCTAGAGTAAGGGTGCATGAGTGGAACCAACTTCCCATCGAGACATGAACAACTCACCTAACTGCTAATAGGCACTCTTGGAATCACCATTGTCCAACCTGGATCTCCTGCGAGGGCCCTTTCGGGCCTCCTTCACATGGTCCTATACACAGGTGCCACTAGGGGAAGCATATCAATATAAGGAAGGCTGAACTACTGAGGAACTCAGCCAAATGGGTGAGTCTCAAGCTTCCTCATCCTGTCAACTAATTGGCCAGTAGTGGTATAAGATGCCACTGTGGTCCCATATTGTCCCCACAATACTTGTCATGTCCTGGTATGGAGTGGCCACCATGTCTGTTGTGGTCAAGGAAGCCACTGGATGATGTGGCACTCTGAGAACTATCATGGCCATCCATCTAGCGGCCTTGATGGCCCCTAGGTCCTGTACTGGAACTCCCCTCCCATAGGGGATGATCCGCTCATACACCCAACTCATAACCAATGTAGGGTGGCTCAAAGACTGCCCCTGTAACCTGAAAACTTGATACAGGTCATGATAGGTACTACCAAGTATATCTGCTCCCCAGGCATAGATACGACCATATGCCTCAATCTACGTGATGATGGGAGCCCAACAATAAAGTAGTGTATCACCTCCCTTATCCCGATCAACCGCGAGGCCAAGATACCCATGATGGCCTTGCAGATAGTAGGGATGGGAGTAGTAGAAATGGATCGAACCTTCATCCCCTTCTTCGAACCAAAGGAAACCATGAACATCCCCCATATAAGTGGCCCATAGAGTCATCGTGGCTCTAGATCCTGCTATCTCCAAAGTCAACCATTTGCCTAGTATTAGAACCCCAAGAATATGGTACACATCCTCTAGGGTGATCATCCACTCACCCCTAGCACCCAAAACTAGAAGGTATTCTGGTCTACATCCCAATAAGAAAACAAGTCACATAGTATGTGACTGGTAGGAGTGACATGGGGCACCCATGCAATCCTCCATATGCCTACTCTCTGAAGAGTATCGGTCTCATCCTGAGTCAACTGATCCAATATCGTGGGAGCCAATCACACTCCCTCTCGTGACTCCAATGGATATACTCTTCCTTCTTCTGCATCCACCAAAACATAGAAAAAGAGCAAGTTAGTGACATATTTCAAGAAACAAGCTCATCGAAAACATAACAAAACATTAAAAATCCAAAAAAAGTTAAGTTAGCATGAGTTTTGGTCATTCTGTTCAGAACCGCCACCCAGGGTGGTGGTTCTAGGACCACCGCCTTACTCAGGGTGGCGTGGTCCTGAACTGATTTCGTACAAATTTGTTACCCTAAAAATGCTCAAAAATGCAAAAATAGACCATTTTTAATGAAATAAAAGACTACCCTATGGGCGCCCCCCCTAGAGACTCATTTAAAACAAGAAATTTCAAAAATGATCACCCCTAGGAAAATATTTTGACATTTTTACATTTTAGGTTTAAAAACACACAAGTGAGGAAAACTAACCTGAGACCACGTTGGTCGATCTCCCACTCGCAGAGGCATGATCACGATCTCTCAACAAACATTTTGACTATTCTTTCGACGAAAACGGTCACTGTGGGCCCAGAGCTCAAAAATCACCAAATCAATATGCGCAAATGAATTGGAAAATGAGTTTGTTTTGATATATATATATGTGTATATGTTGTTATAACTTCATTTTGAGTGCATATGTTCATAGGGTTGGAGTGCTGGCAGGTGCAGGTATATTTCTATATCCCCACACAAATGGTAAGTCCTCTTGTCATTTTAATTTAGTATTTATTTTTTGATATTTCATCTATCTGCACTTGAGTCTTCTTTTTCATTTTGCAGGTAGTGGGAGTTTGGATGGTGACATTTCAACACACGAGGCATGTCAGGTATAGCTTCTAACTCCCCATTTTGGGAACGCCATACTTGGACTCTACGTTTTACGCCTTTTCATGGCTAAGACGCTTCTCCAAGGGGGAAATATGTATGCACCCAAAATTACATGTGCTACATTGTCAGAAAATGGTTACAAAAGTCCCCAATGATGATTCATGTCCTTTCAGAAGGTGTTTGAGTTCCTAAACCCATTCACAGTACATATTTATAGCCTAGACATCCTTACTTAGCTTTTCACATGCTTTCTTCCAGCTTCCCACTCATTTATATTGCATGTTTTGGCCTTTAGTGTCGCCCTACCTGGGCGGAAATTCTAAAACCACCACCTAGGCAAGGCGGTGGTCCGTGACCGCCACCCTCAGGGCGGCAGTCCTGCACGATTTTTCCAGAACTCTTCATGCATGGTTTTAACACACGTGATTTCACTTAACTTGACTTCCAAGGCACGTTTGTGAACCAAATTTCCTAAAAATAGTCTTGATTGCATGGTATTCCTTCCCTCTTCTATTTTTAAATAGATTTAATTAGTTTGAACTACCTCTTCACCCAATGATTTGGCACTCCAAGGCTGCCTTGTGCATGAAGGCACATCCCAGCCAATTCCTATATATTCAATGCTTGTATTCAAGCAAATGGCCTGAGAATTTTGTGTATCTTGCATAGTATTGCTACCACAATCCTTGCTGGAAATTACATAGCCAAGCTCTGTTCACTTGTGTTATCCCTCTTCCACTTGCATTACAACCAGACTACCTTCAAGCTACCATTTCTCAAGCACCTTCTCCTGCTACTTCCTTTACATTCCCAATTCCTTGGACTCATATGGACACACAGAGAAAGAAAGGATAAATGAGGGGACAAGTCATCACATAACTGGATTTACCTCTGTTCTATGAATTCAGGTTGGAGTTGTTGTTTGATTTCCTTCATTGCTGCAATTTATCATTGTTACATCATATCAAATAGAGTAGAAATCAATTTCCTTTCATTTGCAAGTAATTAGTTAATTTCCAAGAGGGTTTTAAATCATTAATAGAAGCTCCCAGTGACAGATCCTCTTCTTCCCATCCCTGTGGATCTGAAGGATAGAATATCTATAGGAGGTTGTCTACATATCATAGATCATTTGGAAAAGTTCTTGTTTTAAGTTAGTTTAGTTTCAATACACTCAACATAGGTGAATAACCACACCGGGTTATTTTTCTTGTTTAGTTTTAGTGTAGAAGTAGATTTGATTATTTAGAATAAAAGAAAATTGTTGTTTGTGATTGTAATATTTCAGTTTTGTGATTTTTTAGGTTAGTTTCCTTTCAAGCAGTAGCATAGATTGTTAGTTTCATCTTAGTTAATTTGGACACTTCAAACTAGTTCAACATTGAGATTTAGTTAGACAAACCATAGGGAATTTACGCTACCCATTCATAGCCTCTAAATCTCCCCTTTTCTAACTCAGCTACTAGGAGATCACACTACCAGATCTTAGTCATTGATCCTCCTATAGTTAGCCACACATATTTCCACATCGGCTGCTCGGACATGACCTCGGGGGTTGAGTGCGGTTGAAGGTTGCATGTCAATTTTCATCCCAACCTTCCTTATTATTTCTCAAGTTACATTAATAAAGCCAATAAGAAAGGATATTTAATTTTAACATTATTATAAGATAATATATCTACAAATTTATCTTCTATTCTCAAAACCTATGAAGCGCAACCACTTATTTCTGTTTTGAGAATGTAGGAAGTGATAGACATTAAAGCATCATATGCACCATACAATCTAGGAGACATGGCTATTTTAAGAGAAGTATGGAACACTTCCTATAATGTTAGTAAGTTCTAAGTTTGCAACTCTAGTGAATTAAAATGAGGAGTACACACCTCCCAACCATATAATATTAAGCAGAGGAAAATGGATTTTATTCCCTCCTCAACACCTAAGCATAAGGGGTTTTATCATGACCATAAGATTAATACCCTAATCATAAGAATATCAAAAAAACTGTAATTTTGGTAAAATTCAAACTTCTTACAACAAGCACTTAAAACACAAGGTTTAAATATGCTTAGGGAGGAGAAGAGGAGTTGAAATTTAAGTTACAGTATTACCCTCTGCACAACAAAATGGAAGAATCGACTCACTACATAAAAATACATGAAGGATATTATCAATTACATAAATAAAATGGTAGGGATTTAACTTCTTCAATAAATCCTTATAAAATTTGAGGAAGAGAAGTAGCTAGAATCACGATCCTGAGTTCCACTTTTGCATATTAGGACAATAAGAGTCAATTTGTACCCCCCAAATATATACACGAAAATGATTTACAAAAAGACATGATGCTCCATGACAACTATAAGGGGGCATCCCTTATAAATGTCATGCTTAAAATACTTACAAATGTGATCATTAAGGGAACTAGGAAAGAATTGGAGGAGAAAAATTTCTTCTCCAAAAGCCAAGCAGGTTTCAAAAAAGATAAAGAGTGTATTGGACATGTTGCAATGTTGCATGAGATTGTTATGAGGCAGAGGACTAAACTCAAGAATTCCAACTATGTGGATTTCATAGACTTGTTCTTAAATTCAAATGTAAATACACCTAGGAACTTTACATAAATTAATAAAGTATTTGGAAATGAGAATTCTAACCATCCATGTTATTGTTGATTTATAAACTACCTCTTTTATATAATAAACTAAGTTCTTATTATCAACATAATATCCAAGAAACATTCACACTATACTGAAATTGAGAGATGAGAAAATTATCTTGGAGAAACCCAATGTGGTAAGAACTTCCAGTTGGGTAAGAAATTTTCTTCCCTTTCACTATGTTAAATCCCCATTACAATACATGTTCACTATCTCAAATATGACCTTCAAGAAGGATTCAATCTCCTTCTACTTTCATTACTTGCTTATAATCCTCAACACGAAAGAACTCAGTTGTCTATGAACAAAATAATAATAATTCAGACTTTCTCCCTTTATTCACACTTTATTTCACTCCCAATCACTTGCTTAGATGAGTAAATGTGCTATGCATTTATAGTTGTTCTTCCCAAGGATGATAGAAAAGGTGAAACAAACCAAATTGGGAAGTCCAAACATTTGCAATTGTTGAGATTTCACTTTTTTGGATGTCATCGGCGACATAATCGTTGTTTTTTATAGGGAAACACCAGTACTTGCGGGAGGAGATTGTGAAACCACTACTATGTGAAGAGCGAATGTTCCGCAACCGTCGCAAAAGGTTCGGCGAGCACAATTATCACAAGGAACAAAAAAAAATTCACCCTTTTTTTCATTTGAAGGTTTTCGGATCACCGTCAACTTGACTTATCCATTTTCCAAACAAGATGAACATGTTGAGGGTATGAATCACAAGTTTCAATAAGAGACTACATAGAATTGGGTACTTCTAGATCCATTTTTGGATCATACCTCCCCAAATATGATGCTTTTAAGTCCCTAAAAGCTTCAAGGACTAATGAGGTGAGGAAATGTTTTCCCCGCATCTTCTCTAGAATAACACTTGGCCTTTTCTGGAAATTAACCTTTCAACCCAATCAAGCACTTATCTTGCACTCCTCACTATGTTGTCCTCTCTTTCCTCTACAATACCAAATATTCATCCAATTCTAGTTGACTGTCTAGAGAAAGATCCTCAATAGATGGTAACAACACTCCCTCTTCTTCCTAATCCAACATGGAGGGATCAAAGAGACGTAAATTGTCAACATTCACAACTGAATATATCATCATATAAGGAGGAAAATCCAAGAAAAATACATTCTTTATCCGAATTGTTCTATAATTTCAAATGGGCCATATTGAAAAGGCTCGAGGTTTTTTATCTTTTCCCTATAGGTCTTTCTCTGCTCAAGTAAAACTATACCTTGTCACCAACAAGGGAATAATGCTCAGTTCTTTGTTGATCATGCCTTACTTTTTACTTTGGCATGTGATTTTTCAACCTCACCTATACTTGGAGGTATATCTGTTAAAATTTCTTTATGAAATTCTCAGCTTTTTGGACTTCCAGATACACTTTCCCATTTTCTCTGTATAATAATCCTCATAACAACATCAAATACACTCTTAGGAAAATAACCAAAACATGCTTCAAAAGGAGTATTATTGGTAGAAGCATAAACTTCCCAGTTATAAGAATTCTAGATATACACCAAATTTTCATCCCAAGTCATAGGATGTTTCCTGTTGTACCCTCTCAAGAGTTGAACCAAGGTAAAATTTACCACTTTTGTTTGCCTATCTATTTGTGGATGAAAATCAGTAGAACTTTTCATCTTAGTATCCATATTTTCCCACAAGGTAGACCAAAACTTTCCTATGAACTGTGAAACCCTAATCTAAGATAGTAGAATAAAGAAAACAAAAAATGAACCCGCACATTGGCAAAAAATAACTCAGTTGCGTCACTAGATTTTATGGTCTTCTGGCAAGGAATGAGAATACAAATTTTATTGAACCTGTCCACTACCACAAAAATATAATCATACTCTTTCTTGGAAGTATGAAAACCACACACAAAATCCATGGAGATGCTCTCCCATGGCTAGGAAGGAGATGGTAATGGCATATATAAAAACCCAACTTTCTATTACTAAGGCTCACTTGTACTCACATAAAACACAACCCCTGATAAATTTGGAAACTTATAATTGCATGCTTGACCAATAAACATACCTTTATAAGTGTTTCATGTTCTTTATCACACAAAAGTCACCAAACCACTTTAGAAGTGTGTGCTTCACTCATCAACTGAAATATTTTCCCCTTAGGCACATAAATTTTCTCATTCTTGTAGAGAAACCTGTCCTGGAAGTATTATTCTCCCCTAAGTGCACACCCCCCCCCCAAAGCCATCACTTAGAGGTTTCTACTAAAATATTTCTCCAAAATCTGGATCCTGCTCAAATCTTCCTGATATGCTTCACATACAAAAGGTTCAAAAAGAGTTAAAGAGCCCCATAGCTGAAAGAAAGTAAAAGGAGGTCTAGACAACATATCAACTAACTAGTTAGTCACACCTTTCTTATATTTTCTGATCAAATGAAACTGTTGCAAGAAACCCGTCCACTTATGGTGTCTAGCATGTTGAATTTTATTTTGAGCTTCCAAATATTGAAGAAGGTTTGTGATTTGTGTCAATGATAGTTTATTTTACCCATCAGATAAAGTTTCCATTTCTTGACTTCTTGCAAAAGAGCATAAAATTACTTATCGCATGTACAGTAATTCAAAAATGCTCACTGAAACAATTTAGAATGATAACTTACGGGCCTTCCTCCTTGAAGTAGGACAAACTCCCATAACATAGTTCACTAGCATCGGTTTCTAATTTGAAAAGGAAGCTGAAAGTTAGGTAATGCCAAAGTTGGGAGCATGAATAATCTTGTATTTGAATGACTTAAAAGCATCATGTTTTTTGTTACCCCCCAATTAAAAACTTTACCACTTTGTTGTCACATAATGTAGAGGCACTACTATGGAAGAGCAGTTCTTGATGAACTTCCTCAATCCTGAAATGCACCAACAAAACTCTTGGTCTCGGTTAAACTAGGACTATGTAGGGCCAATTCAGAATGGCCTCTATTTTAGAGCAAATCAATATTTAACTCTCCATCTCTAACCACATGTCCCAAAAATACAAGCAATTTTTGAGAAAAGTCACACTTCTTCTCATTCAAAACTAGTTGGTTCTCCTTTAAAACTTGGAAAAATTGATGTAATGGTTAATATGCTCCTCAAAAGTTCTTCTAAAAACCAAAATGTCATCCAAGTACATAATGAAAAAGGAATCAATAAAGGGTCTACTTACCTCATTGATTAACCTTGTAAAGGTGGTTGGTGCATTACATAGCCCAAACGGTAAGTCCAAACCATTCATATAAACCATTTCTTAGTCTTGAACATTGTTTTCCATATGTCCTCTTCCTTAATTTGAACTTGGATATACCCAGATTTCAAATCAAGCTTGGTAAAATATTTAGCATGCTATAATTGATCCAATAATTCATCAATTTGAGGAAGAGGGTACCTATTTTTTATTGTTATTTTATTTAGAGCTCTTTAACCAACACACATCCTCCATGAAACCATCTTTCTTAGGTACTAAAACAATAGGAGAACCACATAGAGAATTGTTAGGATGAATTATACCTTTCTTAATCAAAGATAGTAACTATTATTTTACCTTATTGGCATCCTTCAAAGACTGTTTGTACAATCCCTAGTTTGGAAGCAGACTATCGGGTAACAATTGTAGCCCCCGCAGGCTCTCGGAAAACTTCCTTGAATTACTCAACCAAGTCTTTCATTTTCTTCTACTGTTTGTTAGTAAACATGCTACAAGTGGTTTTAGATGTAATAAGTTCCTCTTCTTGTATATCTCTCAAAATAAGTAATGTAAATTTCCAACTAGCATTAATAATTGTATTAGCTTCAGAGGAACTTACCAAAGAAATATTTGAGTCTCCTGTAAAGGATGAAATGAGGTAGTTATTACCATCCTTCACAAAGTGGTATCTGTTGGATCTTCTCATGAAGATGGTGTTGGTTGAAAAAATTGTAGTTATGCATGCAGTCAATAGTTCAGGGGGACAAAAATTCCTCCTCTTTGATGGGGAGGTTCCCTTATTCAAACCAAAATTGTTCCTAGAATATTTACAAATATACATTCTATTGAATCTTGTTGAGGATGTTAGTTTCATCAAGTAATTCGATAATTTTGAATACAAAGGGAAACATGTTAAGAAAAGAACAAGCTTAGGTATAAGAAGGAGAGATAATAACAATACTTTCAAATAATAAGGAAACAAACCTTATTCTACGTCTGCATGTCAATGAAAACCTAAGAAAAACACACATCTACATATAAAGAAAAACAAATGCTATAAACCAAAGATAAATCAAATCAATGTTCAATTATTATTGGAAAACAAAGATGAAATCAAAGTTTCATTATGTAAAACATGTATATGGTGAAAAGAACAGATATAGAAAATGGTGGAAAGATAGATTGAACCAGAGGGAAGGGAGAAGATCTCTTCTGTATTCAAAATTAATATATTATTACATCAAAGTTACCAGCATCCAACACACACCTTTACAATTGAAATTGAAGCCTTATATAGGCAAGAGAGGATGAAATAACTGCCCAAAATAACTAAAGGTCGATTAAGTGGTTAATCACTTCATTAGTAAAGTTAAATTTAAAATGAGTTTACATTAAATTTTTCCTTTACAAATATAAATTCAACATCAAACTATAACAATTGGCTAGAAGACGGGTGAGAGAAAATAGAAGAAGTTAGAACTTTCAATTTTAACATGTGCATCCGGAATTTTGTGACTATAGTTGAAATTTATGTTTCCTTTAAAACAATGGTGTTAGCAAGGTTAATCATTTAGGCTCCTAGATAAATTTCCATCTCAAAAACTTGTGCCTCTGTATTGAGTTAAACCTTTTATAGCTTCCACGGTTAACATTAATTAACTTAAACAATTCATCCATCTTGTCCTTATTCACATTTTATGTTTTATATAGGTCCTCTTTGATAAGATTCTTGAAGTCATCTTTAATATAATCTATTGAGTTCTGTTGGGATGAGTTATCATGTAAGATATCGTAATAAAGGGCTATTAGATTGGAAAATATCTCAGACTTCAATGATTCTCATTTATGGATAACATTTTACAATTCGGTAGAAGCTTCTTCGAGAACTTTCATTCTCCATTCTACACTAAAGGGACCAAGTACGAGACAAATTGTTCTTAGAATTATAAAAAAATATTATCTAAAATAATAATTTTCTCATCAGTAAGGGCCATGATATGGATATCTTGAATCACATCTGCAAAAATATTTACCTCTTTGTAAATGTTTTCAATTCCTGAACTGACTTACTTTTGTGTTGAAATGATGCTGCCATATGTCTTGCAAGCCTCGTCAATGAATTCGAACTATGTGACAATAATTTTATCTACCCATGCTTTCATTGCCTTTCCCTAATTTGCATGTTTTTATATCTCAGTAATTATTTTCAAATCAATATTAGATGTTGCATGGAAGATAAGACAAGGGAGTTGATCCAACCGAGTGATATTAGATGAGAGGAAGGATTTGATGAAATTGGATAAAACTTGAACATGTTTTTCAAGTTTTTCTTGAGTTTTCTTTCCCTTCTCAACCCTCTTAATCACTTTTGAAATTGTCTCTCTAACATTATGTACATCAATTTCAGGGGTTGATTCTCCCATGGATATTCTTGTCAACTCAAAAATTTGTTGCAAAAACCTCTTATTCACTCTTGTCTCCTTTGGGCTTAGTAATTTCAAGGAATTGTCGTCTTGAAGAATATGAAACTAGACGAGAAGTGGTGTTGGCATTCTTAGGATGGGGAATAAATACCAAGGAGTGCAGCCACAACATCATAGTTAGGAACTTCAATTTTGGATTGAGATTTCCTTTTCTTATTATCAATCATAGGCTCCCACCCAAAAGAAAGAGTCTCTTGAAGATGTACATGAGGAATTCAATGTGAGTCTAAGTGGTGGAGGAATAATTTGAGAAGAATAAACTACCACATTAGTTACCATGGGGAAGGAAGAAGGTCTTCTCACATCTAGTTTGGGTCTAGAAGTACTAGTCTTCCCTAGATCCAGAGTTATTACTTAAACTACATATTCTTCCTCTTCATCCTCCTCCTCACTTCCCTCCTCATTTCCTTCTTCTTATTCTTATTTCTCACCCCCTTCCTCCTCACTTTGTTCTTGTTCAGCTTTCCTTTACTTGTTCAACAATAGCTTCCCCTCTTATTCCTCATGTTTCATCTTTCTTCTCACCTTATTTTCTTGACGTCTAAATATTCTTCTCAATTTATCTATATTTATCTTTCTTTGCATACACCTTAGTACCCAAGGGTATTTCTAAGAAGAAGAGGGAGAATCCTAGTGAGAAGGAGGTACCCTGGTGAGAATAATTTTCCTATTGGGTAGAAGTTTCATGTTGAGAAGTGTTAAACTTCAAAACTTTCTTATTGAAACCAATGTTTGGTTTTCAATAGAATAGGAGCATTGAGATCATCTAGATTATCCTTCTCCTTCTAAGACCAATCAATAATTGGGAGAGGAGAGAATCAAAATGAATGAATAAATTCCAGCTCAAGAAAATCAGAATTTTCATCAACCATGCCCTTTGACACCTTGTGCAATTTGAAGTCCCATATTTTCTGAAGAGACATCCTGTCATACATCTCTTCCTAATCTCAAAATCATCATCACAATCTGTCCAGTAATCCTTAATTTTAGGCACATGTAAGTAGGAGAGATGAATATTGTTTCTAATGAAGTTTCTTACTATCAAAGTATGTCATCTTCTAAAAAGGATGCATGTGAAATGGGGAAATAGTTATCTCAATGTTTTTGGAGCATCAAGAGTAGATTTACAAGTACAATTTCCCAAGGATATGGGAAACTGGATTCCAAACACTTTCTTATCTCTACAAGTTCTATGTAGAATGCCCAATTGTCTTCAAAGTTCTATCAAAATGATATTTTCACTACAGTAAATGGGGAGCTTGTATGGAATTCCTTCATACTCGATTGTCCTGATATATGAGAATTTCTGGACTTAAATAAATAGACCTTCCATAAACAACTATTAGTTGTTTATCCTCTTGAGAAACCCTACTAGTAAAATTTCCTTCTAGTAATCTGAATAGGAACATTGTGAAGGCATCATTGACCCTTTTGTAACGAATCTTGTTGTTTTTCATAAGTCAGTTGGGAAAAAAGTCAAAAATGGGGAGATTGTGTCTGCTTCCCTAACTTGATAGCCCAATCCAAATCCTATACCCAACAATGGGATAGACTAAGTAGGAATTCATATGAAAGGATCTAGTTCAGTGAACATGGGTGAGTTATTGGGTCATGTTTTCGTAAATAATCTCCCCTAATTAAGAGTTTGTTTTCCTTCATAAATTACATTAATGAAAATGCACATCCAATCTTGAAACTCTTTGGTAGAGGGAAGGCCCATCACTCTTGCAAGGAGATTTATAATGTCAGAAAAAACTTTGATGAAAACATCTCTGTAGAGAGTCTTAGATAACTTATATGGTCCTCTCTTCTTTACTTTCAACCAGGACTTGGCAATCATTGACTGATACTTGTTTAGAGTCAGGTCAAGATCCTTATGTGCATAAGCCATAGTTAGGATTTTAGAGTTTTCAAAAGAGGGAATGTCAAGGCATAAGTTAATACGATGTGCATCTAACTAAGAATTTCAGCTGCCCTTGTGGGTATTTCGATTCTTTGATATGTGGATCAAAGAATGAGGCACAGACTAAGACAATATCAGTACATTGCAAAAAATTAGGAAAGCCCCTAACATTGGACAAAATATTTGTTAGGATTGCTTGAGCCAATGCAGTTGGATTAACATCTCTTATTCTTGACCAGATTTCATTTAGGTCCATATGTTTAATATCACTATCCCCAATTTCAAGTACTAAAATTCAGAAGGGAGGAAATGGGTTCATACCCAACATACTAGAATTTTATCTTGCTCAAATTGGACACTCACAGAGGGAAGGATCTAATCTTACAAGAAAAACATGATGAACCAGATATGAAGGGCACGAAAAAAAGACAAATATTTGAAATTAGGTCAAACCATGATGAAAATCTTTCCAAATGGATGAAAATGAAGGAGACCTCTCAACAATCACAATGCACCTTCAAATTTTGAAAATGGATGGGAAATGAAGGAGAAATGACTGAAATCCACTTTCAGGAGATAAGAAATCAACACGTCAGGATGAGATCTTGTTTGAAAATGTGAGACAGATATGTGTGGAGCAGAGATTATAACCAATGGAAAATGTCCCTAAACTTTAATGTTTTTTCCCCCAAAACATGGTTAAGGTGGAAAATCGGCTTAGACGTGGCCCGATGGAACAATTCCACGCGGGGTAGACACACCTGATTTAATTGGTGATAGGTTAAAAGTGATAGAGTCAAAGATTTGAGGAACTTAGTGAACCTTGGAACTGGGGCCAAAGTGCAATGCAAAGTGATATCACTGATGGGAGGGAGGAGGTGGATAAATTGGTGATGCAAGGAACACTCGGTAGTGTGGAAAAATGTCAAAGGTACTATTCAAACCTGACATAACTGATGTGAATGGGGAGTGGGAGAAGTGAGGAAGTGGGCACACAAGGAACATGAGAACAAGTTCCCATGGTTCCCACCTAGAGTGACTTATCTGATGTAGATATGAGGTGGTAATGTTAGCCAAATGAAAAAGAAAAGGAACAGCAGAACAAGGCCATGAATACCATCAAGGCCTGACACGCCCAAATAAGTTGATGGAGTGGAGATGGCAAAGGTTTAGGGAACATGCAAAATGATAGAATAATTCCTCATGTTCCTCAAAGGTCCAACTTTACCGATTTAGAACCCATAAACCAAAAAAAATGACTAACTCGTTATTTCCCTTCATCTAACACTAACTCAACACAAGACAAAGGGTGACTAAAATGCAAAGGACTTACTCATGATCCAAAATTTTCCACATTTTAACTGGTTTATAACAACATATGCATCCTGATATACAAGTATGGGCTGCCCAAAACACTACACCACACCCATCAAGAGGAATAATATCCAAATTAGTTTCATTAATGAACTTATTATCAATACCAAATGTAATTATGCATTGTTTGGTAATCTTGATGTCGACCACCTTTCTTCACCTAACCCAATGAATATGAATTTGGATGTTTGTAAGTCTCTAATTTCATATTATCAACTTACTCCTTACTTATTGTTGGCGAGAAAATTTTTTGGGTGGACAAACTTGTGGATTTCTTGCCAACGCTCTGGGAATCTAAGTCCCTCTACTTAACTGGTGTAGCTACCATATATGCATGTGTGAGAAAATGTGGATTTCGGTGGTGGCCTTTCGACTAGGGATCCAACAGGGGCACTCCACTGACCCTACGGTAAAGCTAGCAATATCTTACTAGGGAAGAATTTTTCTGAAGAGTGGGAAAGGGGAGTGAGAAAAGAGGTAGGAGAACTAATGTTGTAGGTAGAAAATCAGATTCCTGCACACACACTAGTTAGATGTATCATCACATGCATTTATGAGAAGAAACAACTTTGTAAGCATCATTAAGACCAAATGAAATTTGATGAAGACAAAGTATCAAGAAATATCTTAGTCAAAGAAAGCTTGAAACTCCTTCTTGTATTAATTTCTCAAACAAAGTTGTACATAGTGGAGAAATGGAGGAAATTGAAAAGGGGGTAAATGGAAGAAAATGACTATCTCCTTTGTTCTCTCAAAGTACAATATACTCTTGAGTTTACAAGATCAATCACCAACCCTTTAAAATGGGAATGGAATTACACTTTATAGAGTGAGAAGTGACTTGTCATCTAGCCCCTAATGGTTTTTCATATGTCCTTGTGCAACTTGAAACTTTTTGAATTCCTAGGAGAATATTAAGTTCCTTTTTATAACATAATGGTGACTTATTGCATTGGGAACATTAAGACATATGAAAAAGTGCGACCCCAATGCGAAATTAGAATATTGGAAAGTGAGAGAAAGTTGGAGGAGAAGATGAGAGAGAAAGAGAGAGAGAATAAGAAGAGGAGATGCCATTCCCAATGAAGTTTGTTGATCCTCGTTGATGGAAAGCTCCAAATGCAGTGAAACTCTAAATCTTCAAATTCCTTGCACAATGTGAAACTCTTTCAAATTGCCTCATGAATCACTCTCAAAGTTGAGTGAACTATTTAGCTGATGATCGCAATTGTGGTACCATTATCAGATTGGATGGTTCGTGTCTTCGATGCTCCTTCATTTCTTAGAGGCCATGTGAGTCTTAAGGTCATTCAGGTCCATGTACGAGACATTGTTGTCTTCCACATCATACTCATAGGCGAAGGGTTGTGTCAACTTCTAACCCATCCATTTCGGCTTCATGTCTCCCTTAGAAAAATCAAATTACTATTTTTAGTAAGTGCCAAAAATTTCCATTCTCGTGAATTCTTAGTTATAGTGCACCTCCAATGACTTTGTCTCCTTCGCAGGTTCTTCTATCGATGACTTTCCCAAAATAGTAGTTCTTATGTAATAGACATGCTATTTTTAGAAAATTTTCTTCTCGGAGTTGGATTGATGTGGAACGAAGTTTTCTAATATAGGTTTTTTCCCAATATCACCCCTCTGAAATTTCGGGCCCCCTACTTAATATTCCAAGAGATTTTAAAGTTTTAATTTTCAGACCTAGCAGTGCTTCTAGATGCGGCAGCCATTAATGGGCCTCAAAATTGCAGGTATGGTTTTCTCCTTTTTTTGTGAATAAATAAATTTCATTGTGATAGTTTTATTCTTCTGATGCTTCACATGAAATTCTACTTCATTTCACCCAACGGTTTGACGGGAAATTGGATTTTTTCTTCGTTGAGCCAGAAGTGGGATTTCTTCACTGTGGCTGCTTTGTAGCACGAGGGGAGAGTTTGAAGGTGTCTTCTTGATGGCCTTGGGTAGAGGAATGAACATAAAAATATAGCTTATTTTTTCATGCATCCATTTGGGATATTTCTTCAATTTTTCGTTTCATGGCCATGGAGTTTTCTTTGTACTTCTCCTTCTTTGTTTGGTGCTTCTCCTTCTGTGTTTGCTCCAATTTTCCTTTAGGATCTGAGTGCATTTTTTGGGTGGAAGATGAGTAAATTTGTGGCAGTTTTGATATGAGCTTCAGAAATGTAGTAATGGAGGTGAGAAGTTACAGAGGAAAACTATGCACGGGAGTGGAAGTAGCTGGAAGCACTATAAGCACTGAAGCGACAGTTAGATTTTTTGAATTTTTGAAATTATGAGAGGAGAATCTTGGGTGCATTTTTACATGCTTTATGTCCCTGACCTCAGCTTCTTGAGGGACATCAAATTTCATGGTGGTCAAGAAAACAACACATGGCGGCAATCCTACGGTAGGGAATGAAGGTGAGAAAAGTTGTTTTTAAGCACTGGGAGCTGAAAGCAGGTCACATGGATGTCCAAAAGGATCCCCAAAAGGGGATGGGCACATTTTTCCATGTATTATGTCCCTCACCTTAGGGACATAAGGGACATCAGTTTCCATGGTGGTCCTAGAGCTAACATGTGGCGTTTGATCTGACAGCAGGGAATGGATGCTCCAAAAATGCAACTGGGGGCTGAAAGTCAGTCACATGGATGTCCAAAAGGCTCCCCATAGGGGGATGGGCACATTTTTCAAGGTATAATGTCCCTCACCTCAAGGACATAAGTTATATTAGTTTCCACAGTGTTCCTGGGGTTGACACGTGGCGCTTGATTCGACGGCAGCGAATGGATGCTCCAAAAATGCACCCGAGGGCTAAACTATCAAGTCTGGAGGTCACATGAGGGTCCAAGAGGTCACATGGGGGATGGAATAATTTTTCAATGGTTTTTGTACCTGACTTCAGGGATGTCGGGGACATGAAATCCTGCCACGCTCCTAGTGCTGACACGTGTCCTCCCGAAAAATGACTAAGTCTTGAACTGCCTTTGAGAGGGTAACTTGGAACGATGATAACTTGAGCTCTCGCTGGAATTTCTTGGTAAAATGTTATATAATCCTAACTGGAAATGGAATTTTGGATCCAATGGTGGGGTTATAATGTCTTGATTCATCCATATGATCCCTAAAAAAGTGGATTTTTTATTTAAGACTCTACTTATGCCTCAGAAAAATTGCCTGCCAAGGTGTTGTGAAAATTATTTCACCATCATGTAGGGATTGGAGTTATCTTTCCATCGATGTTTTTTTACTTATAAATCCATCTGGAGCTCCCAGAATCTTCTTCTGAAGCCCAACAGTTGTTTTAGGCCTGTGAACTACCTAGGCTTGTGAACCCTATTTTTTATTGACTGCTCCAAGTCTTTCAAAACTTCCCCAAGGCTTCCAAAATTATTTCCATGATGTTCTAAGGTATTCCATTCACCTCCATGTTGAATTTTTCCCTTCCGTTCCGCTCCAGGGGGTTTGATTCAGTCCTGGGAAGGCCAGTGATAGCCCTTCCCAATACTACTAGAACATATCATATTTTTGAAATCTATAAAATCACCTAGGGGGAATGAGTAGAATTTCCTAAATCAATGTAAAAAATGAAGTATTTAAAAAATTTAAAAGTTGTTGATTTTCTGTTTGGTGCGTTCGAGCATTATACCATTCAATCTATTCCACGATCTTCCAACAAGTTCACAAGACACTATGGATTCCCAAGGATCTACCATGACCTTTGAAAAAGAGAAACAAAAGGATAAAAATAAAATATTTGTATTCATTCAATAATTATACCATCTTTCACATCAAAATGAGCTACCTTCCATAAACATTATTAACGAAAACCCATTAGATTTATCGTATACCCAGATATTTGAGTATCTTACTGAATCTAAAATCCCACCAGACCTATCGCAAAGCACTAAATGATCCTTCCTTCAATGTGCAACTCACTTCGTGGTCTTAGGGGGCATCCTTTACAAATGTATTTTTGATGGTGTATTAATACGTTGTCTCAATGAACATGCGATATCCAACTAAAGAAATCAAAGTAGTATTCTTATGACCTGGCATCTTTTCCTTTCTCCTTTTTCGGTGGCAACACTATCACTAAGAATGAATCATATGGATAGGTTATTATTGGCCCACTATTACCAAAGACTATTTCACATATCATGAAAAAGTGCGCTTAAATGTCAACTCCAATCCAATCTCATCTACATCCCGAGTCAAGCATTGGCAACCAACTCAAGACTTCTGGCCTTTATCTCAATTGGCGTATAGACCTCCATCGGTGAAATAAATTCAAAATCATCTCAAAAACATCATGGTATGTTATAATCATTATCCATTTGGACAAATTACTTCCAGAACTAACTGGTGTACGCTTGAAATTCCTTTGTCCTTGCAAAATTCTTCCTTGGACATTGCCAATACATCAATCTATCTTCCTTATATCAAATAGGATATAATTGCTTCTTTATTAAAATCTTAAATTCATCCCACTTAGAAATAGGAGGAAACTTATTGACAACCAAATAATGAACATAGATTTCAAACCAAGTTAAAGCATGATTGGTTAATTTTAACCTTGCAAATAAAATTTGTTGACTCTCATTGATTTGATGCAAACAGAAATATACCTCAAGTTGAGATATCCAATGGTCTAGCTTCTCGGCATTCAATTCCCCATCATAAGGTTGAATCTCTACTTTATCCTCTGCCTTGAATGGAGGAGGAGTAAGGTTGGAATGGGGTTGCTCTTCCCCATACTCATGAGTGTCTTCTTTATTGTTCTCCTAGTGCCTCTTTTTGAATACCAAGCTTCTCCATGAGCAAATCACATGATGGACTCCAACTTTCCCATAGAAAATGAAATATTGCCCACATATTTTGGACATAATTACCACATCTTCCTATGCATCTTCACCACAAGCCATGTTTTTGGACTCCTTGCTTCCACTTCTTGGTGGAAATCTCTGCTTTAAAAGGGAATGAGGATACCTTCACCGCTTTCACTACCCTTCCGGGTGAGGGGCATCTAACTGTAAATGTCAACACAAGTTAAACCACATAAGTTCAAACAATTTATCTTAACTACTTTGATACCAATACGATCCATAAACTACCTTTTTTATACAATAAACATATCATATCTTATTGATAATGAATGAAAAACTTAACTAAGTTATTATTATATCAAAATTACAGCACCCCCTGATTTCTCGTGATGTGTGTGGGGAAATTGGTGTAATTATGCTAACATGGGGTTTATCCCTAAAGTTGTGGGACTTGTGAACTTGAGATAACCCTCTAGAGAATTATGACTTCCTCTACCTAATTCCTAATGCTAAACTAATCCTAATGCAAGGGAAACGTCTAACTACACCTATCCTACAACTTTCAAGGAGATAGGGAGATAGAAAGTGCATAAAAAGGGAAATTCTACACTAAGGGGGTGGTGATAGCACTAGAAAAAAGGTGGGGATATATCCTATTAAGTGAGGAAGAAGAGGGAAAATCAAGCTGGGAGAGTTCAAAATAATAATAACACAGACCCAAGATCCTTTCACCATCTGCACTGCATGAAACACAACATCTCACACCTGCAAATGTGGAAAGCATACACAAGATGCAACAATAAAATAGAGAGGCAAGGGAAACACAATAAAAATGAGAAAGGATTGGAGAAACGCCACAAAACATTATTTTTATTGCTTCGATACATGCACAGACCATTTACATTAATGCACAGAGGCATAAATATGCTTGTCAGACGCAGAAGAAGGCTTACAGTTTAATGGAGTTGAGGGAAAATTTTGCAATATCTTCCCCAACTCCTTGTCTCTCTCAAAATGAGGCAAAGTTTACAATATATAGATGAAGAGCCTCAAAAATGCTCCACCAACCGACATATTTCATTAAATGGGTAGGGGAGGCCATAAAAATTAGTACATTTCTTGCATAGGAAGTCATGGTGTCATATCTCATTAAGTTGATAGTTGAACAACCTTGTACTACTCTCATTAATGCATGGTTCATTCCTGCACTCGACCGATTACACATATTTTTTCTCCTAGAGGGTAGCATTCTTTTCTTGGTGTCGGCCAGTTGCATAAATTCAACCAATCGATAACATGTTTTCCCCACTACTGGCTAGAAGCTTTTAAAATCTCATGTCGGTTGTTAGCATCCGTAAAAATGCTACTAGCGATCTTGTTGTCGCTCGACTTCATTCTATTGTCGCATTTGTGCAACTGGTCGGGTAGCACCAAAAATGCTATCAACCGATAACATTTGAAACTGCTACCAGAAGTGCCACTTCCCTTCTACTGGATGGTAGCATTCATATATGCTACTAATGCCTTTGCATTATTTTCCTTATGCCTTTCCACTATCCATGCTACCGACTGGTAGCATCCGTACTTGCTACCGGTCAGTACCATCTATGATGTTACTGGAAAAAAATTACCGCCGATTTTCAGCGAGTTTGCCAAAAATAGCTCAGACCTTCGCCACATTAACTTGGTCGAGCCATCTTGAGTTGTCTTTCTCTCTGATCTATAGGACTGAATTTGATGATCATCTGCACGTCCCAGAATTTGAATGGCTAAGTCCATTTGTAAAAATGAATTATCCAAATTAACCTGGGGGATAATCTTAGGATAACAATGGCAGCCTCTCGGGGACATCTGCCTACTAGATGAAGAGACTGGTAGTCTTGAAGCTTCCATTGGGCATGGAGTCAAGCTAACCTGAAGAATTGATCTTTCTTTTGAAAACATGTCCCCTAGACTCATGTGAACTTAACATCAAGTTGAAACCTTCTTGGCCTGCCCTTAAAGTTGATTTTGAGATTTTGGATAGCGAAACCTATAAACTGCCCCCAAATTTGAAAATTTTGACCAAGGCGAGGGTATGGAGAACTCTGGACCTGCAACTGATCTTTTGGGGCTAAATATATGCCTTATGAAAGCTACCCCAAAATATGATTTCCCTCATGAACATGCTTTGGCTAAAATGTCGAAGATAGGAAGGCCCGCTACTTCTGATTTTCTAATATAAGAAGGGGCATATGAGTTCAACTGTGACTGATCTAGAGAGACGTGGAACATGAGATCATTGAAGACTGTCCCTCAATATTATTTATTTTCTTTGCATTTGGATTTCCTTGAAGACTGCAACTATTTTCTGTAACTTGGAACCCCTTACTACAACCCATTTCTATCCCAGAAAATATGATGAACTATGTAAGAGCAACCACCATGCAAAAAACTTTGTATAAAGGAGGAAATCATATATGCTCCAAGTGGAGGCATGCAGAGTGTACATACACACTTCTTCTGCTAAAAGAAAACCTACCTACTCTACTCTAACTAGAGGAATGGGCAACTTCACACTTATTCTGCTAGAAGTTTTTATAAGCATATATAAGGTAGAAAGCTAGGGTTTAGAACATGTAATTGGGAGAATTGTAAGAGAGAATTCTTGGAGAGAGAAAAGAGTAGCTTGTGAGGAAGAAATTATTGTACATCCCGAAAAGGTGTGTAAGATTGCAAATCTTCATTGTATATCCTTTGTTAAAGTTTTTGAATAATATATTGGTTGTTCCTTGGTGGACATAGTCCACATTATATCTTGTGTATTATTTCTTCTGGTTTATTTCCATATTTATTGCTTGTATGCTAGATTTGATATGTGTCTGTACAACTGGTGTGATTAACCCCAACAACTAGTATCAGAGGTTTTTTGTTTGAGGGTTTTGTATATTGACAGATTTACTCATAGAGAGATTTCTAATTGAGTGGGAGCTACAACAATGGAAGAAGATAGCAAATACAAAGTTGAGAAATTTGAAGACCATAATTATCAATTATGGAAGATGCAGGGGGAAGATTATCTGTATCATAAAGATCTATACTTATTGTTAGATGAGAAGACAAGACCTACAAAGATGACTGATGAAGAATGGAAAATTCCTAACAGAAAGGCTCTGAGATCTATAATATTGAGCATGACAGGATCTGTGGCTTCGAATATTACCGAAGCAGCAACCATGGTAGAGTTGATGAAATCTTTAGCTAATTTATATGAAAAATCTAGTGCTTCAAATAAATTTTATTTGATGAAGAAAATATTTAATTCAAAGATGCAAGAAGGCGAATCTGCATTAGGTCATTTAAATGATTTCCGGTCTATTGTAAATCAATTAAAACCAGTGAATATTCTGTTTGATGATGAAGTGAAAGAACTTTTATTTCTATGCTCTTTGCCAGATAGTTGGAATAACTTAGTAATGGTTGTTAGTAATATAACGTTTGCTACTAATATTTTAAAGTTTGATGGTGTGGTTAGTATAATACTGAATGAAAAAATACATAGGAAAGTATAGGAGAATTATCATCTGGTAATGCTTTGAATGTAGAAAGTAAGGGAAGGCATAAGGAGAGTTCCAAGAGCAAGAATAATGGAAAATCAAAGTATAAAGAAAGACATATCTAAATCCAGAGGTAAAGAAATAACTTGCTGGAATTGTGTAAAGAAAGGAGAGAAAGGTAAAGAGCCAAATGTTGCATCTTTTAAGGTAATGCAAGATGTCTTTATTCTCTACTTGGATAGTAAAATTGAATCATGGGTTTTACATTCAGGATCTTCTTTCCACGCTACCCCTAATAAGTGTTATTTTAGAAATTATGTCTAGGGTAATTTTGGGCATGTTTATTTAGGAGATGATGAATCATGAAATATTATTGGTAAAGGAGAAGTTCATCTTAAATTGCAAAATGAAAATACATGGATATTGAAATATGTGAGGCATGTGCCAAGCCTCAGGAGAAATCTAATTTTTGCAGGATAACTAGGTGAATATGGTTGCATGGATACATTCACAGCTGACTCTTGGAAGGTTACTACGAGATCTCTTATTGTATCAAGAGGCAAGAAGCTAGGAACATTGTATTTTTCTACCTGTATTACTAATTCCTTTTCTATGTTATCTACTTCATATTCAGATGCAATCATGTGGCATAATCGAGTAGGTCATATGAGTAAAAAAGGAATGCAAATCTTAAAGGTTAAGGGCAAGTTATCATATTTGAAAGATGTAGATCTTGATTTCTGTAAGCATTGTATATTTGGAAAGAAAGAGAGAGTTAGATTTCTCAAAGTTGGGGCGAAAAAGGAGTAAAAATTAGATCTTGTGCACTCAGATGTGTGGGGACCAGCCCAGGTAGCTTCTCATGGATGATCCTAATATTATGTGACTTTCATTGATGATGCCAAAAGAGAGGTATGGGTTTATTGTATTAAACGTAAATTTGATGTTTTTGAGACTTTTATAAGATGGAAAGCCTTTGTGGAAAATAAATAAAATTCAAAGTTAAAATGCATTAGATCTGACAATGGTGGTGAGTACTACAGCAAGGCTTTCAATGATTTTTTTAGTGAATGGAATAGGCAGAGAAAGAATGATTCCTAGAACACCACAAGAGAATGGTGTTGTTGAAATAATGAACAAGACAAACATGTAACATGCAAAAAGCATGAGGATACATACTGGATTACCCTTGCAGTTTTGGGCAGAAGTGGAAGACACATCGGTTTATTTAATTAACCATGGGCCTTCAAGTGCAATGGATAGTGGAATACTAGAAGAAGCTTGGACTGGAAAAGATGTAGATCTTTCTTTTCTTAGAGTATTTGGTTCAGAATATTTTGTGTATGTTGATAAATAAAATAGAAAGAATTTGGATGGTAAATCCAAGATATCTACTTTCATTGGTTATTGCTATCGTGATTTCAGATTTTGTTTTTGGAATTTAGAATATTTTAAGATTGTTAGGAGTTGTGACATTGAATGGAATGAAAAGAGAATGCACAGGGATAAAGTTTTGGTACCCAAAGACGAACTGGTTGAAAATTTTGTGGATGAAAATGCATTTCTCATATTTAAAAGTGACACCTACAGGTCTACACAGTAACTAGTGTCAGTTGACACCGAACTGACGCCGGTCACCTGAACCGACGTCAGATACAGAGGATCCAGACCGGCTTTGGTTAGCCAAACCGGCGTCAGCTACATGTGACCGGCGTTGGTCATTGTTTGAGATTGATAAAAATTTACATAATGGGCAGATTAAGCCTCCGGCACCCCAAATCTCAGTCAAAAGGTCACAAAGGGTAAGTAGGTTTCTAGAAATATTTTCACCTTCCTTATCTTATTTATTATTGACTGATAGTGGTGAACAAGATGTTTTGAAGAAGCAATGCGGTAGGATATCCACATAAAGTTGGAGCATGGCATGGATGAGGAGATGGACTCCTTAGAACAAAACCAGACATGGGATTTTGTTAAGTTGTCAGCAGGTAAAAGAAAATTACAGAACAAATAGGTTTATAGGATCAAGGAAGAAGAGGGTGGATAGAAAAGATACAAGGCAAGGCTTGTGGTAAAAGGATTTGCACAGAAATCAGGTATTGATTTTGGTGAGATATTTTCTCCTATAGTAAAAATGACTTCTATTCGTACTATATTGAGTTTAGTTGCAGTAGAAGATTTACATTTAGAGAAACTTGATGTCAAGATGGCTTTCCTTCACGGTGATTTAGAGGAAAAGATTTATATGCAGCAGCCACTTGGTTATGAAGTCAAGGGTAAGGAGAAACTTATGTGCAGGTTGAAAAAGAGTTTGTATGGGCTCAAGCAAGCCCAAATACAATGGTATATGAGGTTTGATAGTTTCATGCATGAGCATGGTTATATGAGATGTGAATCTGACCATTGTGTTTATTTCAAGAAGCTTGAAAATTAAAGCTTTACTATTTTGTTATTATATGTGGATGATATGCTTATTGCAGGATATAGTATGCATGACATTGTTGAGCTTAAAGAAAAGTTAGCTCATAAATTTGCAATGAAGGATTTGGGAGTTGCAAAGATAATCCTCTGCATGCAAATTCATAGAGACAGGAAGAACAGGAAGTTTTATTTATCTCAGGAACATTATATCAATAAGGTGTTGGAAAGGTTTAATATGCAGAATTCAAAACTTGTAAGTACACCTATGTCTGGACACTTCAAATTGAGTAAAGATCAGTTTCCTACATCACATGCAGAGGTCAAGTACATGGCACAAGTTCTATATGCTTCAGCAATTGGAAGTCTCATATATGTTATGGTTTGTACGAGACCAGACATTACACAAGTAGTGGGATTTATGAGCAAATTTATGTCCAATCCAGGTAAAGAGTGTTGGAAAGTAGTCCAATGGATTCTTAGGTATTTGAGAGGGACATCCAGCATGCATTTAAGATATGGAGGGTCAGATACTTCTTTATGTGGCTATGTTGATTCAGATATGGCTGGTGATTTAGATGGTAGGAAGAGCACCACTGGATATGTATTCACAGTAGGTGGGACGACAATTAGCTGGATTTCGAGATTGCAGAAGGTTGTGGCCCTGTCTACTACAGAGGCTAGCAAAAAGATGATATGGATGGCCAGGTTCATCGAAGAGTTGGTAAAGAAGGAAGAGGATTTCATATTGTATAGCGATAGTCAAAGTGTGATTCATCTGGAAAATAACTCATTGTTTCATTCAAGAATGAAACACATTCAGTTGAGATATCACTTCATACGACAGGTGTTGGAGGATGGGTAGCTGAAACTGGAGAAAATTCATACAAATAAGAACCCTGTAAATATACTAACAAAGTCGTTGGAAAATGAGAAGTTGGAGTTACACTCCACTTCTATTTATTCAAGTTTGAGACTTTAAGAGGGAGAAACATGCTAAGGAAAGGATCCAAGAATGGAGTTGTATAGTTCAGTGCAACAATTTATCTCCAAGTGAGAGATTTTTTATTTTTGAAGCTTAATTGCTTCACATTAGCATGCTTTATGAACTTGTTAGAATACACAGTAACCAATGTCGGTCACCTGGGGACTGGCATTAGTCAAAGAAAGGAGGAACTGACATCGGTCAGGGTAATTGGCATCAGTTTCCTATGCGTGATTGTTTTATTTAACTCACGAGAATTAGATATAGCCTTTGATATAAAGTTGATCTAATTATTGTAATTGCATAGCTAAAGTGCCCTAACTTTTTATATGCATATATAAGGTAGAAAGCTAGGGTTAGAACATATAATTGGGAGAAGTATAAGAGAGAATTCTTGGAGAGAGAAAAGAGAAGCTTGTGAGGAAGAAAGTATTGTACATCTGGGAGAGGTGTGGAAGATTACAGATACTCGTTGTATATCCTCTATTAAAGATTTGAATAATATATTGGTTGTTTCTTTGTGGACGTAGCTCACATTAGGTTAACCACATTATATTTTGTAAATTATTTCTTCTGGTTTATTTCTGTATTTATTGCTTATATGCTTAGATATAAATATGTTTTTTTACAACTGGTGTGATTAACCCCAACACATGGATGAGAGACTGACATGGAAACAATCTTCTAGCCAGCCTACCAAGGTATCAACAAACAAAGAAAATACCTCATTCACTTGATTTGTATCTAGTTGGAGGTGTTGTTGTTGACCCTTGGTGCATTGAAAATCATCCTCATGCTTTAAAGTGAGCATGACCAGTGACAACTCTAACCTCTACTCCAGTGAAGCTAGGTATTTGATGGGGAAAATCTTGATTCTTGTGCTTTTCCCACTCATTTGTTGTTCAACCGCACAACTAGGGCTCTCACAGTGACCTTCTTCTTGAATAAACGGCGCTGCCAGTACGACGCCGCCAATAATGTATAGTACGACAATAGTCAAAAGTACAATAGGAATGTTGTGGTAAAAAGTAAATAGTTGTCGTAAGTGGTCCAGTAATGTTAAAATGTCAAAGTTGGGGTAAGTAGAGAAGTAGGGTCTACATGATTAGGAATTAGAAATATTATATTGGTAATAAGGACAAGGAGTGAGGTCATAAATATTTTGTGTATTTTATTTGTAAAAAGTCTAAAAATGTGGAACCCATGTGAAATGATAAGGTTTATCTTATCTTAAAAGATAAGCTTACATGTACAGATAAGAGTTAAGGTATGGAATATGATTCGTCAGAGTGGATTTCTTATCCTATCTTAGAGATAAGATGGATAAGCCTGGAAGTTCTATAAATAAAGAGGCCACCCCCCTCATTTAGCATAGAAGGAAGTAGTGAGAAATATTGTAGGAAGTGTGTAAAGGAAGCCATCAGTTTAAAGGTGTGTTGAAGAAGCCATTAAGAGGTGTAATTGTAAAGTTTCTCCCATAGTCTTGGTGAAAGGCAAGTGAAGTCAATAACACTTGAAGTACCTCATGGGTGAGATTGTAACAATTTCATGTTAATATTATAATTTACTCTGATATTTCAGATTTATCATCATTCCTTCTTATCATAGTCTATGGTATTCTTGTGTTATGTTTGTTGTTGTGTTTCCAGATTACATCCACCAAACTAAAGGCTGTGCATTAGTAAATAATCATAGCACGAGGAGTTCCCGGTGAAGAATTATCATAGTGCCGGATTGGTGATGACATTTTGGTTCCGTTGCCGGGACCATTCCTCGTTGGTGGATTTTCTGGAGAGATATTCCCACTTAGTCAAAAATCAATTGGAGGGTAACCTTATTTTTACTGTGCATAGTAGTTACCATGGTAAAGTCATTTTTGCTGTGAATAGTAGTTACCATGGTAAAGTCATTTTTGCTGTGAATAGTATTTATCACAGTAAAGTCACTTTTTACCGTGAATAGTATTTACCGCAGTAACTTCACTTTTTACTGTGAATAGTGTTTACCACAGTAAATTCAGTTTTTACCGCAGTAAGTCAAGTTTTACCATAGTTACCGTGGTCATTTCTATTTTACTGTAGAAAGGTGTAAAGTCACTTTCTATTACAGTGATTCCAATTATTTGTGCACATAAGTCTTGTTGATTGTACTTGTGGGTTGGTATTTTACGGTGGTTACTTTTGAAAATGGGGAAGATTCCTGTTTTTTCAGCCCAATCTAATGAAGATGCTTCCTCTTTCATTCAAGAGTTTAAACGATCTTGTATTTGTAATGGCCTTATAAGAAGGGAACAATGGACTGAATTTTTTCCTTACCTTTTTGGATGGTTCAGCACTTAGGTGGTTTGAAACACTATGTGAAAATGTGAAAAATTCATGGGATTTATTAACTGAAAGTTTTCTTGAAGAATTTGGTGAACAACAGAAATATGCAGATCTCATGATCGATATCACAAAGCTATCCCAAGGAGAGAAGGAGAAGATAAGGGATTATCATGCTCATGTTCTAGAGCTAAGGAGGAAGCTCGATGCCCAGATCCGGAAGGAAGGATTAGCGGATGGGTTGATGAATGGCGTGGATAATCTCCTATGTAAGCACTTCATTCTTGGGATGAAGCCAGAGATCAGACAACGAGTGAAGTATGACCGCCCAGCTACCATTGAACAAGCAAAGGAGATTGCAAGAAGGCAAGAAGAAAGCATGGAAGAGGATCCCAAAGAAATTGTTGCTAAAGTAGAGCCTACACCAACACCTTTGGTCCAGAATCCACAACCACTCTCGGTGAGCACAAATCTTTCTCCTAGTACATCTACTGAGTATGAAGATCTGCTCAAAAAGATGGGTCAGTTAACTATTAATCTTCTTCAAGGAAAGGAATTTAGTTCTCAGGGAGGAGATAGAGGTCCAAAAAGAAATATTTCTGAAGTTGTATGTTATGGTTGTTATAAAAAGGGTCATTATAAGTATAATTGTCTAGATAGAGCTTCTACATCTGGTAAATGAGATAATGATAAAGGAAAAGCACCTGTGAATTCTTTTGATGTAGTAGATAAGAGCAGAAATAATGAAGTAGATGTGTTTGTAACAAAAAGAAAGAAAGAAAAAGATAATCAAGATGGAAATGATCCTAAGAAGATGAAAGGAGAAACTAGTAAGAAACATAGGAGAAGAAAGTTGGGTGTGCAGGATTTTCTGATTTCACAGGGGCAAGGACCATACTCCATCTTGGAAGATCTGTCCAAAAGGCCTACAAATATTACATATGGTCAACTCTTGGCTATGTCTTCTGAGAAGAGGCGGGAGCTGCGAAGTGGACTCAATGCTCGACGAAGGAAGGAGGTTGAGGTCCCTTTTTTGGAGGCAGAGGCAGATCCCTATGCTCCACAAGCTGAGGTATTATGTAATGGTATTTCAATTCATGATGTCTTAGTTGATGGAGGTGCTGCAGTTAATGTAATGACCGAGTCTGTAATGAATATGTTGGGTTTAAAAATTGATCGCCCTTCAACACTTATGTTAAGGTCATTAAATAAGGGAAAAACTAAACCAGAAGGTGTAGTTTCAAATGTGGCAATATCTGTTATGGGTGTTGTATGTGTGGTAGACTTTCAGGTGATGAAAAATGGTACTGTTGCGTACCCAATGTTGTTGGGAAGACCATGGCTAAGGAGAGTTCATGCAAGAAACTACTGGAATGAAGGCTTCATGACACTTGGACGTGGTAGAGAGAGGGTGAAGATAAATGTGATCCCTCGGCATCATAAAGCAGAACCTGTGGATTCAAGTGATGAAACTGATGATTGGACATCCTCTGATTACTCTAGTACCAGTGAAGTGGACACTGAAGATGAAGAAAGTGAGGTTGATGTTTCAGTCATGGATATCCTTCCAGTCACACCAACTCATGACCCCATAAAATTATCTGAAGAAGAAGTTGATGATCGTCTCCAACAAATAAAGATTGGTGATGCTGTGATGGAGAGTGAGAAGGAATCCTACCTCCAGCTCTTTCGAAGGTACATACACATATTCACTTTTGATTACAAGGAACTCCGTCAAGTAAGTTGGGTAGAACATTCTATTGAGCTGGTAGATGGTGCTAAGCCCATAAAGCAAATGCCATATAGAATGAATCCTAATTTTTCCAAGACTGTAAAAGAAGAAATAGATAAGTTGCTTGATGTAGGATTCATATTTGCTGTGGAGAATTCAGAATGGGTTTCTCCCATTGTGATCTCAATAAAAAAGATTGGGAAGCTACGCATTTGTGTTGATTACAGGAAGCTCAATAAGGCAACAAAGAAGGATCATTACCCTCTTCCATTTTCAGATCAGATCTTGGACGAAGTAGCTGGCCAGGAGTGCTATAGTTTTGCTGATGGATATAGCGGCTACAACCAAGTTCGTATAGCGGAGAAAGATCAGCTGAAGACCACGTTCACCACTCCTTGGGGAATGTTTGCTTATAGAGTTATGCCTTTTGGGTTGTGTAATGCTCCAGCAACATTCCAGCGTTTGATGAATAGGGTGTTCGAACCCTACATTGGGACCTTCATCAGAGTATTTCTGGATGATTTTTGCATCTATGGGAGCAAGTTGGACCACCTGCACCAAATGGAGACAACATTTCAAAGGTTAGATGAAGCACAAGCCTCACTAAACCCTACAAAGTGTGTCTTTGGATGTTCTAAAGGCGTTTTGTTAGGGCATGTTGTATCTAGAGATGGTATTGGTACTGATCCTGATAAAGTTTCAAAAATCAAAGAGTTACCATTTCCTATGAATAGAAGTAAGTTGAGATCATTTTTAGGCCATGTGGGTTACTATAGAAGGTTCATCAAGAATTTCTCAAAGATTGCACAGCCACTAACCCAGTTCTTGAAGAAGGATGTTACTTATGAACCAGGAAATAAGGCGCATGAAGCTTTTGGACAACTGAAGGAAGCCCTGGTGTCTTCACCTGTTTTAAAGAATCCAGATTGGAGCAAGCCATTCATTGTGTACACTGATGCCTCAGATGCAGCACTAGGAAGTACTTTGAGCCAAAAGGATGAAAATGGGAATGAACATCCAATTTACTTTGGGAGCAGAAAAATGAGCAGTGCTGAGGTAAATTATACTGTAACTGAAAAAGAGGCTCTGGCTATCATTTTTGCTGTAAAGAAGTTTAGGAATTACTTGCTAGGGCAAAAATTTCTAGTTGTAACAGATCATCAGGCTCTAAAATATATTGTAAATAAGCCTAACCCATCAGGGAGGATAGCAAGATGGATAATTTTTCTACAAGAATTTGAATTTGATATTATAGATAGGCCAGGAAAGAAGCATGTCAATGCAGATGCACTCTCTCGAGCCTATGATGGTTTAGGATCATCTTGTGATGATGATGATTTCCCCGATGCAACATTGTTATCCCTTGACACAATCCCTAGTGAATACATAGATATTTGGAATTATCTGAATGAATTCAAGTTTCCTGATGGTGCCAATGCAAAGACTAAGAGAAAGATTACTCAAGCTAGTCGTCCATATTCTATTCTGCATGGAGTATTATTTCGAATAGGACCTGATGGACAGTACAAGAGGGCAGTTGGACGTGATCAAGGGAAGGAGCTGCTAGAAGAATTCCACAATGGTACATGTGGAGGGCACTTCTCTGGACAACTTACAGCAAGAAGGATCTTGGATGCAGGTTATCACTGGCCCACTCTTTTTAAAGATTGTTATAATTATTGTAAGACATGTGATATTTGTCAAACACATGGTAACCGTAAGACTTCATCAGCTCCATTATGCCCTATTCTTCCACTTGGTCCCTTTGAAAAGTGGGGAATAGACATTGTAGGTCCACTTCCAACTACCTCACGCCAAAATAAGTATATTGTAGTTGCCACAGATTATTTAACCAAGTGGGTTGAAGCTAGGCCATTGAAAACAGCTTCCATGGATGAGGTGGCAAGGTTCATATATGAACGCATTGTCACCAGATTTGGTTGTCCATTAGAAATTGTAACAGATCAAGGAAGCCACTTCATTAATGAGGTGGTAGAAGCCCTAGTCAATAAGTTTTCTATTAAGCACAGGAAGGCAACAACATACAAGCCAAGCACAAATGGACAGGTGGAACGAACAAATTTTGTGTTGTGTCAAATTCTAGCAAAAGATGCAGCCTTGCAGGTACATAAATGGGATAAGAGGATTCATGCAGCATTGTGGGCATATAGGGCAACATCAAAGTCAGCAACAGGATACTCCCCATTTCAGTTGGCTTATGGCATTGATCTAGTTCTTCCTATTGAGTTTGATATTCCCACGGTCAGAGTAATGGAAAATGAAAGAATGGATGAAAGTGATTCAGTAAAAGAAAGGTTGGTACATCTTCATTTGCTAGAGGAAATGAGGGAAATAGCTAAGGATACAAGCTATAAGAAGAAAATGAAGCAGAAGGAATACTTTGATCAAAAGATCCGGTGGTCTCCATTTCATGTGAATGACTTGGTTCTAGTATATGATTCTAGATACAAAAAAAGAAGACAGAGAAAATTTCTTCCAAAATGGATGGGGCCCTACAAAATAGCAGCTGTGCATGAAAATGGTACGTACCGACTGGAGGAATTGGATGGCACTCCCATTACGAAATGGGTCAACCACGACAAGTTGAAGATTTTCCAAGCACCAGAATAGTCTACTCCGAGGACGGAGTAGAAGCTAGGAAGGGGGAAGATGTCGACACTAAAATTTTCCTCCGTAATTTCTATTTCATTAATGTATGTATTAGGAATAGGATGTTGTTAAGTATAATTAGTAGTAGCGTCCGATAGAAGATAACGGCGCTGCCAGTACGACGCCACCAATAATGTATAGTACGGTAATAGTCAAAAGTACAATAGGAATGTTGTGGTAAAAAGTAAATAGTTGTCGTAAGTGGTCCAGTAATGTTAAAATGTCAAAGTTGGGGTAAGTAGAGAAGTAGGGTCTACATGATTAGGAATTAGAAATATTATATTGGTAATAAGGACAAGGAGTGAGGTCATAAATATTTTGTGTATTTTATTTGTAAAAAGTCTAAAAATGTGGAACCCATGTAAAATGATAAGGTTTATCTTATCTTAAAAGATAAGCTTACATGTACAGATAAGAGTTAAGGTATGGAATATGATTCGTCAGAGTGGATTTCTTATCCTATCTTAGAGATAAGATGGATAAGCCTGGAAGTTCTATAAATAAAGAGGCCACCCCCCTCATTTAGCATAGAAGGAAGTAGTGAGAAATATTGTAGGAAGTGTGTAAAGGAAGCCATCAGTTTAAAGGTGTGTTGAAGAAGCCATTAAGAGGTGTAATTGTAAAGTTTCTCCCATAGTCTTGGTGAAAGGCAAGTGAAGTCAATAACACTTGAAGTACCTCATGGGTGAGATTGTAACAATTTCATGTTAATATTATAATTTACTCTGATATTTCAGATTTATCATCATTCCTTTTTATCATAGTCTATGGTATTAGTGTTTAGAAACACTTTCTCCTCCCCGACCTTTCTAGTCTGATCTTCCTCCTCGCCTTCTTGCTCAGTTTTTTGATTCAACTCCTTCTCCAACACATTTTGAATCTCCTCTTCCTCCCAATCTAAATCAGACCATTCATCGATTGACACAAATTTTTCATCCTCGGTAAGACTGGTTGAGGGAGAAGTATAAGAAAGAAGCTAATGTGTTTTTTCTTGTTAAGGCTGAGGTGTTTGATGCGTAAGGGATCTGATTTGATCACTTGGGGAAGCCAAATGACTCTCCATAACACAACCCTTACTCTGCTGATATGTTTCCTCTGAAACAGCCACATGATTCTGCCTGAAGCCTTATTGTTTGGGGCACTACATGGGTATATCCCTTTCTCCAAAAGCATAACATGTCTCTCTCTACCAGCCATGTAGGGTATCCTAGTTTAGTGACAGCTGGGTAAAAGGTAGGGACAACGTACGAAATACCACAACGCCTAGGGATATTGGTGTGTGTCTTAGGGAAGTTGGGTAGTGCCCTTGGTGGAGATGGGAGGGATCTCTGCAAATTTTGGGGAATTCTCTGGGCATAACAAACTTGTGAGACATCAAATGAAGGATAAGGAAGCAAAGGAGCTTCCTTATTTTGGCAAGGAATGATGGATTTTTCAGTATTTGCATAAGGGGAAAGAAGAACTTGAGGTGGCGAGGGAGGGACTGCAGCAACATAGATGGGATTTCTTTTGCCTGCCTGAATGAGTATCTTCTCAACTTGGGATGCAATGGAAAAATCTTGAGGAAGATTGTCGCCCCCTAGAGACTGAATCAATACAGCTAATTCGGCGTCAAAGGACCTTAAATAATACAAGAATGTCATATCTTGTAGGGGTCTGTATTATTGTGGAATTTGGTATCAGGTCCTTGTGACTCTGAGGTTGAAATCCAGAATGGATTTTGCTAAAGTCTGTTGTATTTTGCTGAGTTGTTCTATGGGGAAAATGACATCTGCGTCCTCCTTGAACCGGTTGTGAAGTTGTTCTCCTAGCTGATTCCGTGTGGAAATGGATTGTGGTGCCAAGTTGTTGTACCAATGTCTAGCTTTACCTTTGAAAGATGCAACCAGAAGTCTAAGGCAAACATTTTCCTCTGTAATGATTTGTGAATAGCACAATGGTTTGCCACATCTTAAATGTGATCAATTGGAGACTAATCTCCATTCCCATAGAAGAGAGGCAAATTTTTCAGGGCCACCCTGGGGATGACATCTAACTACTGCAAGTGAAGAGGACTGGAACTGAAATGAGGGAATGGAAGAGCTCTTTGAAGAGCCACGGCTGGAGTGGAAACATTAATAAAAAATATGCAACTAGAGATGATGGGCTCCTTAAATCAGTGGAGTTGCCAGATATGTTTGAGAGTGCCTCCAAAGGTTGAAACCTTCACCAAGAGCATATCAAACTCAATGAAGTGAAGTAGTAAGGTATTTTAAACTCGTCCCACTGGGCGTGCCAAAACTATTGTGTCAAAATTACATAATCCCCTGATTTCTCGTGATGTGTGTGGGACAATCAATGTAATTCTGCTAACATGGGGTTATCCCTCAACCTGTGGGACTTGCAAACTTGAGATAACCCTCCAAAGAAGGTTGGTTGCCTCTACCTAATCCTAATGCTAAACTACTCCTAATGCAAGAACAATGTCTAACTACACCTATCCTAAAACATCTAAGGAGACAGGGAGAGAGAAAGTGCGTAAAAAGTGAAATTCTACACTAAGGGGGTAGTGATAACACCAGAAAAGGGGGGCGATATATCATGTTGAGGGAGGAAGAAGAGGGAAAATCAAACTGGGAGAGGTCAAAAAAACACTGACACGGACCCAAGATCCATTCTTTATCTACACTCCATGATACACAATATCTCACACCTACAAAAGTGAAAACATACACAAAATGCTGCAACAAATTAAAGAGGCAAGGGAAACACTATAAAAATGAGCAAGGGTTGGAGAAACACCACAAAACATGATTTTTATTGCTTTGATACATGCACATACCATTTACATTGATGCACAGAGGAATAAATATGTTTTTCAGGTGCAGGAGAAGGCTTACAACTCAATCGAGTTGAGGGAAATTTTTGCAAGAGTTTCCCCAACTCCTAGAATGTCTCTCTCAAAATGACGTTAATTTTACAATATATAGATGAAGAGCCTTGAAATTGCTTTGCTAACTGATAGATTTCATTAAAGGGGTATAGGAGGCCATACAAATTGGTACTTTTCTTACATGGGTAGTCATGAGCGTCATACCTCATTAAGCTAGTAGTTGAACAACCTTGTACCACTCCCATTAATGTCTAGTTCGTTCCTCCACTCGGTCGGTTGCGTGTATTTCTGCTCCCGGATAGTAGCATTCTCTTCCTAGTGTTAGTCGGTTACATAAATGTAACCAGCTAGTAACATGCTTTCCCCGCTACTAGATGGTAGCTTTTAAAATTTGCTTTCGGTTGGTAGCATCCGTATAAATGCTACCGGCAACCATGTTGTCGCCTGACTGCGTTCTATTGTAACCTTTGTGCAACTGGCCGGTAGCACCAAAAATGCCACTAGTCGGTAGCATTTAAAACTGATATCGGAACCACCACTGTCCTGCTACCATCCAGTAGCATCCGTACATGCTAATGGCGCCTTTGTGTTGTTTTCCCTGCGACCTGTCGCTATCCATGCTACCAGTCAGTAGCATACGTACTTGCTACCGGCCGGTAGCATTTTACATGATACCAGTCAATAGCATCTATGATGCCTTTAATGGTATTTTACCGCCATTTTTCACCTTTTCCGAGTTCACCAAAAATAGCTCATGCCTTCATCGTCGCTCACCAGCTCGCCACGCATGAAGATTAACTTGGTCGAGCCATCTTGAGATGTCTTTCTTTCTAATCTCTAGGGCTGAATTTGAGGACCGTCTGCATGTCCGAGACTTTGAATGGCTAAGTCCATTTGTAATGAATTATCCAAATTAACCCAGGGGAGATAAATTTGGGATACCAATTCTTATTATCAATATAATATCCAAGAAACATTGACACTACACTAAAATTGAGAGATGAAAGATAAGGAGATAAGAGATTTATCCTAGAGAAACCCAATGTGGGAAAAAATCCAGCTGGGAAAAAGCAATTGCTTCCCTTCACTATGTAAATATTCAAAACAATACAAGTTCATTGTAAAAAGATGACCTTCAAGAAGGATTCAAGCTCCTTCTACTCACATTACTTGTTTACAAGCCTCAACAACAAAGAACACATATGGCTTTTTCCCTTTTCTCAAACTTGAATTCACTCCCAATCACTTGCTTGGATGAGTAAATGTGCTTGCATTTATAGTTGTTATTCCCAAGGATGAAAGGAAAGGAAAAACAAATCAAATTGGGAATCCCAAACACTTGTAACTATTGAGTTTCTACTTTTTTGGGTTCCCTTAGGAACAAAACCACCACTATCTGCAGGGGCGGTTGCAAAACCGTTGTGGTGGTTGCAGAACCGCTTCTCTATGAAGAGAAGCGGTTTCATAAATGACACGACATTTCCATTACCATCACATAGTTATCACACAGAACAGAACAACAATGGCCTTTTTTTCATTCGAACATGTCCGGATCACCATCAGCCTGACTTAACCATTTTTTAGAACAATAAACATGTTGAGGGTATGCATTGCAAGTTTTAATAAAAGACTACATAGAATTGGGTATTTCTAGATCCATATTTTTTATCAATTGCTCAAGTTACATTTATCAACCCAATAAGAGAGACTATTCAATTTTCACATTTAATAAGATAATTTGTCTACAAATTTCTCTTATATTCCCAAAAATTTTGAAGCACAACCACTCATTTATGTTTTGAGAATGCAGGAAGAGATAACATCAAACCATTATATGCACCACACAATCTAGGAGACATGACTATTTTAATAAAACTCTGGAATGCTTCCTATAATGTTTGTAAGCTCCAAGTCTGCAACTCTCATGACTTGTAAGGAGGAGTACTCACCTGCCAACCGTATAATATTGAGAAAAGGAAAATGACTTTTATTCCCTCATCACTACTGAGAAAAAGGGTTTTCCTAATGACCATAAGATTAATACCAAGATAGTCAACATCTAGAATGATGAGATTATATGATTCTTGTCAAAATTCAAGCTTCTTACAACAAAAACTCAAAACATACGGGTTTAAACAGACTTAGGGAGGAGAAGAGGAGGTGTGTGAAGTTAAGTTGTAGGAATACCCTCTGCACAACACATTTGCACAACAAATGGCATGATTGACTCATTGTATAATAAAATGGTAGGCATTTAACTTTTTCAATAAATCCTTATGAAATTTAAGGAAGAGAAGCAACTAGAATCTTGGGCCTTAGTTCCACTTTTGCATAGTCAATCTCAACCCCCAAGTATATACACAACAATGATTTACACAAAACTTGATGCTCCATGACAACTGTTATCCATATTTCGCCCCCCGGGCCAAATATCGGATCCTCTACGACCCCGAATAGAAAGAACCTGAGAAAACTCGTTCAAATTTGTAAATAGGTCACAGAGGGACTCAACAATGGAATAACAGGGTCAGACAAGAAGGGGCAGTGCCACAGAGGAAACAAGAGCAAGAAAGGGGAAGAAACAGTGAAGATCCAAAATCCTTGGGTTCAAAACAGTTCAAGAAAGGTCAAAAATTGACTAAGTATGGAGGAGGCAGCGGAAGGAGCCACGTGTCCTAATGGCGCTTCTCCAAAGATGAACCCAAAAAGGGAAGCCTAAATGAGCATTAGGCTGTCGCATGGACCCTGGTAGGTGAAAATGGAGAAATGTCTTTAGGCCTTTAATGCAGGATCTCTTTGCCTCAACAACCAAATCGGATTCGATATGTTCCGTCGTTTCCTCTTCCTTCAAGGCATCAAACCAAGGATTGATTCTGTAAAGACAAATTTGGGGGCATATTTTGTCAAAGGCATTAATAGCAGTGGTTGAGCTTCAACCTGATTTTCCCGCTTCTCCCTCTCTTTCTCCTCTCTGATCGAATCTATAAATACAGGGGCGAGATTCATTGTAAAGTGTTGGATATTCTCTTGTCTTTTGCAGGCTCCCCTTTCCTTCTAGCAAGGGACTCGTGGAGTTCAAACCTTCCATTAAAACTGCAATACGCTTTCTCGCCTCTTGGTCATTTATTAATGTATTATATCAATCTACAGAGCAATAAAACATGTTTTGTGATCGATTCTAGATCCTTTCGTGTCTTCTTTGCTCTCATCTGGTCTTTCATTATTAATCTAGTCATTTGTGCTCGATTATTGTATGCATTTTATTCAGTTTGTGTCTATCAGCAAAACAAGTGTCCATCATTCCTTCGGTGCATCACCTCGTAGTTTAGCTTTGTTTTAATTTTTGTATTCCTTCTATCCATGTCTCCTTGGTAAAGTTTAGATTAGGATTAAGAACATACCCTCTACAAGTTTCTACGTGTGCACCTAAACAGAGGAATAGGAACCAGCCTTTAATCTGGAGAGTCTTCTTGTTTTACAAAGTCCCACACTTTGAGGAAGACTCAATGTTATGCGGATCACACCAAATGATTCTGCCTTAGAAAAGTAGATTTTTTAGAGCTCATTTGGGGGTGCTGTGATTTTGCACTAACAGTTTTGGCACGCCCGATGGGACTAGAGGTATTCACTTTATTTCATCAAGTTGATGTGTTCTTGGTGGGATTTAGCCTTTTGAGGCACATGCAAGCACATCTAGCGACTCCATCTGGTCAAAAACCCATTCTCTAAGTTGTAGACATTTTCCATCCATTTCCACTCACTTTTATCCATTTTCTCCTTCCATCTATTTTATTTTCTCCCATTCCATGAAGTTGTGCAATCAGGACTTCATTTCCATCATGGAATTTAGACTTTCAGCAGCAACAGTGCAATCATCCTCCAATGTATTCCTCAACTCCCCCAGATCAGCATTTTAATCAAATCCAAAATCATTATGCTTGCCCACATGAACAATGCCAAAACCAATTTGGCTATGGAGCTTATCAAGAGCAAGGGTATGCATATAATGACAACAGTCAAATGGAAAATGCAAATTTGTTGGAGAAGATCAAAAAAATGGAGGCAAACATGGTGCAATACAGAGCTACAACTCAAATGAAGGCTTTCAGGATTAGTTCTAGGGCACCTTGTCCATAGGTTGGCCCTTTTCCAAGACATTACAACCTTCAAGAGAAGCTTGACTTCATGGTTGAAATGTTTCCCCAACTTGGAAAGTGGGCTGAGGGGGTAGAGATATATGTGCAAAGTGTTACACAACCTTGTCAATGGGTAAGTACACCACATCATAGTTTTTCTTTTCCTCATTCTCAGCCAATATCATTTCAACAGTATCAAGTTCCAAGCTTCCCATCTGCTGCCCCAAATGTTAATTCCTCTTCTCCATCTACTAGTCTTCCATCCCGCCTCAGTTTCTCTGCCCTTTTCCCTTCCAAATCCAATTCCCCTCTACAAGAGCCAAAAGCAACACCTTCCCCTCCACCACAAACAATTGCAAATTATGTTGTAAATCAACCCATCCTTCCTCCTACTTTCCCAAACCCATGTTGGGAAGAAAACAATAAAAAAACCAGTCAAGAACAGTAAAAAATAGAGCCAAACAGCGAAGAAGAAATCAAAGGTTTCGTGACCTTGGCTCTTAATTCGGGATTACAAAGATTCCCTTGATGGTTAAACTTTCTGCAGAGGTCAATGTTGAAGAGCCAATGGTGGCCAAGGCCAATTTTATAGCAGCAGTGGAGCGAGAAGACCAGAAGCCTATTTGTTTTCAGTATAGTATCCATGTTGGCACTCTATTTGAAGAAAATGTTGATCCAAATCAAGCTACACAATCAGCCTAGGTGAGGGAAGAAGAAGCTACTCCAAATCATAAAGAGGAGTGCATTCTGGTTGTGGGGGTGAACAAGATAAATTTAGAGGCACTGAACCATGAGCAGGTTGCACAAGAAGTTGCAGTTTTCTTTCCCACTTCATCTCTCCAAAAATATGACTTTTTGGATAAATTCAAGCTGACGAGCTTCATGTTTGATGATGAAGTTATACATGATGAGAAAATTTCAAATTTAAAAGTCATCATACGAGAGAGAGAGAGAGAAGCTTTGGTGCAGCAGGACATTGAAGAGTTTGATTTCCTATCAGACTTAGAAGAGTGTTTTGATAGAGAAGAACCCATGGAAATCACAACATTTGCTGCTCCATCATTCATCCTTCAACAATAAGAGACTGCTGCCATGGGAGGGAATGTGCAAGAGCAACTTGCACCTCAAAACAGTCCTCTTGAATCAGAATTAGAGGAGTTTGATCTTCCAAACTTCGTATTGGATAAGGAGGAGAAAGAGAACAAGGATGGCATCCGTTCCAAATCTTTCATTCGGGCAGATTTTCATTTGTCTATAGATGTGCCAAAAAAAATCAAATTGCAGACAACCCATACATCCAGGAAGGTCTATAGGAAGACTCCATTTTTGGAGTTAAATTTCAAAGCAATGGGAAAACTTCAAGGACCAGACCTTTCCCAATAAGGTACTTGACTTCATCGGAGCCAAGGGAGAAGCCACAACCAGTCATGCTTGCTTCTGAGCATGAGAATGAGCATCAAAGTACCAAGGATCAGCTACAATACCTCTGGGAACCAAGTGAGCAGCTGATTGAAGAGGTATTTATTTTGTTTCCAGTTGATACCTTGATGGAGGGAGTGGAGAAACAATTTGCAGTTAACCTTCCACTCCTAACAACAGCCATGTTCAGCTCCAAATCATTTGCATGGCTACCAAATTTGAGGAAAGGAAGCTATTTTACACAACCAGTTGCAGGGTTTGTTTAGCTCACCTTTGCTCCTAGCTAGCATAAAGTAGGTAGGTTTTCGTTCAGCAGAAGAAGTGCTTTGCACACTCTGCATGTTCTACTTGGAGCATGTATGATTTCCAGTTTTGTACATAGTGTTGTTTTGGAGTTTTGTTTCTCTCATGCAGTGTTTAGACTTGGCATTTGGTCAAGATCAGTTTCAGTTCTAATGGGTTTCCAAGCTACCAGGGGTCAATTTTCAAAGTTCATATCAGTAGCAGGCTATCACTCATGACTCCATGCCCAATGGATATGACAAGTCAATTGGTCTTTTCATCTAGTAGGCAGATACCCCTATGAGTCACCAAATTGTTATCCATATTTCACCCCCAGGCCAAATATCATATCAGCTACGACCCCGCATAGAAAGAACCTGAGAAAACTCATTTAGATCTATAAATAGGTCACAAAGGGACTCAGCAATGGAATAGCAGGGTCAGATAAGAAGGGGCAGTTCCATAAAGGAAATTGGAGCAAGAAAGGTGAAGAAATGGCGAAGATCTGAAATCCTCAGGTTCAAAACAGTTCAGGAAAGGTTTGAAATCGACTAAGTACGGAGGAGGCAGCGGAAGGAGCCACGTGTCCTAACGGCGCTTCTCCAAAGATGAACCCAAAAAGGGAAGCCCAAACGAGCGTCAGGCTGCTGTGTGGCCCTGTAGGTGAAAATGGAGAAACGTCTTCAGGCCTTTAATGCAGGATCTCTTTGCCTCAACAACCAGATCAGATTTGATCTAATCCATCGTTTCCTCTTCCTTCAAGGCACTGAACCAAGGATTGATGCAGTAAAGATAGATTTGGGGGCGGATTTTGTCAAAGGCATTAATAGCAGTGGTTGAGCTTCAACCTGCTTTTCCCGCTTCTCCCTCTCTTTCTCCTCTCTGATCAAATCTATAAATACATGGGCGAGATTCATTGTAAAGCGTTGGATATTCTCTTGTCTTTTGTAGGCTCCCCTTTCCTTCTAGCAAGGGACTCGTGGAGTTCAAACCTTCCATTAAAACTACAATATGCTTTCTTGCCTCTTGGTCGTTTATTAATGTATTGTATCAATCTACAGAGCAATAAAACATGTTTTGTGATCGATTCTAGATCCTTTCGTGTCTTCTTTGCTCGCATCTGGTCTTTCATTATTAATCTGGTCATCTGTGCTCGATTATTGTACGCATTTTATTTGGTTTGTGTCTATCAGCAAAACAAGTGTCCATCGTTCCTTCAATGCATCACCTCGTAGTTTAGCTTTGTTTTAATTTTTGTATTCCTTTTATCCCTGTCTCCTTGGTAAAGTTTAGATTAGGATTAAGAACAAACCCTCTGCAAGTTTCTACGTGTGCACCTAAACAGAGGAATAGGAACCAGCCTTTAATCTGAAGAGTCTTCATGTTTTACAAAGTCCCACAGTTTGAGGAAGACTCAATGTTATGCGGATCACACCAAATGATTCTGCCTTAGAAAAGCAGAGTTTTTAGAACTCATTTGGAGGTGCTGTGATTTTGCACTAACAACAAATTTAGGGGAAAATCCCTTATAAATGGTATGCTTAAAATCCTTATGAATGTTATCATTGAGAGAATTGGAGAAAAATTATTCTCCAAAAGCCAAGTAGGTTTCAGAAAAGATAAATAATTTATCGAGCAAGTTACAATGTTGTATGAGGTTGTTATGAGGCAAAGGGCTAAGCTCAACTTCAAAAAGGCCTTTGATATGGTCCCACATGAGGCTCTTTGTAGGAAGCTTCGTGCCGCTAGAGTGAAGGGGAGGGTCCTCCACTTTATCCAAGAATCATACAATGGACCTTCGGTGTGAGTTGGGTATGAAAACCTTATGTCGTCCCCCATCCCCATCAAAAGAGGAGTAAAACAAGGGTGCCCAACACCCCCAACTCTCTTTAATATTTTCATAAATGATATTATAAAAGATCTTGAAGGGAAGGGTGTTGTGCTCCCTGGTCATATAGAGGTTATTGTCAAGTTGATGTTTGTTAATGATCTTGTGGTAATGGTGGAATTAGTAGAATATCTAAAGTTGATGTTGTACAAGGTTCATGTCTGAAACGATAAGTGGGTATGGAATGTGTCATTGACAAGTGCAAGGTTATGAATATCTTTGGTGATCAAGGTGAGTTGGACTAGCATGAGTTTATGATCGAGGAAAGAGCGACAATAGTCGATAGGACCCTTCATGGGGTTTCGATACTTTCTGGCTTCTCAAATAATTCCTACATGGTCAAAGATCTTGGCCTTTAAAGCGTTAGTCTTCGCAATGCTTATATTTGACACATAGGTGATAGGAGTTTGATGTGGCCAAGCATAATACCATTAAAATGGTGGTAGTGGAGGGTATGAAATGAATCTTTAGGAAGTCATCAACATCCAACATGATTGGTTAGATGATTATATATTGAGAGCTTAGCATCTTCCCAATCCCAGTCTTCGACACCGACCAAAGGACTCTAGAGAAGTATGGAGGGCTCAAAACATTTATTACATATCTAGTAAACAACAACCCACCATGTAGGGTGGGAGAAATCTGGACATGGATCTACATAACAACTAAGTAACTAAAAACGAATGTCCCCAAGGTGGAAGGCAAGAGTTCTCTTGTGCAGTCTGAGACTTGGGATGTGTGGGATAGTAAGTTCAAATTGCATGATTCATTAAAGTTCTTTAAATAGTTCAAGCTAGAAGAGATTTGAAGCTATATCAAGTAGGCTCAAAGGTACGAAAATGTTATTGCAGAGGTTGTTTGTTGGCTACTCAATGCTCAAGTGGGGGGAGGGGTATGTCCTTAATAATCACATGGGTAGGATTCGGTTGGTTAATTCCTCTCTTGATAGTTTGTCCAAATTCTGTGGGGATGTTGAAGGGGACTTTATCCTTCATCTCATCCTAAAGTGCCAACACATCATCTTGTGTGATACAAGAATGTAGGCTTGTTTTCAAAAAGGATGCAAGAGTTATGGTGTTTTGCCCTTGCGAACTCAAGTGAAAGCTTTGCTCACGCTACTTCTTAGTGGGCAATGTAATGGATGATGTCTAGCATAATGGGTAGGCGATCATTCGGATTGGAAGGGAACTATAAGCTTCGTGCATGTGGCAAATTTCCTAGTTGTGGCACTCCCTCTATATTAAAAATCCCTTCAAGGGTTACAGATGGGGGAGATGTGTCACAACCGACTTAGAACAGATAGGGTCCTCAAGGTCACCTAACCACCAATGAGCCAACACCAAATTGGGTAGGGCAAACCCTCTTGTCAGGTACATAGGTAATGATAATTGTGGATGTTATTGGGTGTTGTTTCGAGTGCAACAAGTTGGATGCCCTTTGTACTTGTCCATGCGTTACAAAATGCCTAAGACAATAGGATTGTGAGTAGCCTAAACCTGACTATAGCGGTGGCACACATTTGGGGTAACCCTTGAATAGTTGAGGATTGAACTAAGAGGATGAATAAGTTGGCACAACAATTGTCCCTAAGTGTCACCTACTCAAAATCAAAATCAAATAAAAAAACTCTCATACAACACATAATTCACAATTTCATATTTCTCAACATAGATTTCACATAGGATAATGGATCTCTTACCTCAAAAGCCTACAATTATTCCTTCTACATGTCCCTTCATTATGTTATCCTTTGCTCTTTACACTTTTTCCTATTGTTACAACTAGAAAGAATTGCATGCAACATAAAAATTGCATTTTAACGCAAGGTGAACTACTGCACATTGCAGTGAATCATGGAGGGACATTTGTCCACCGCATGCCTACAACTTGTCCCTCTAAAGCAACATAGGAGACTACATTCTTTGTAAGTGAGCCATCTAGGAAGTCCCTGTGGCACATAATTCAAGTTGACTCTATTTTGGCCGATAAAATTATTTGACTGAAAATAATTTTAAACTTAGTAGTTTTGATTGAAAATGCAAAGCAAGGTTCCAAGGTTCTTGGAAGGGTCCACACAAGAGTTAAGAATTAAGGGGAATGTTTTTCTCTAAGTGATATAAACAAACCTATTTTCATATAGATTTGGGAACAATGACATAGGTACCATGTACATGGTTTAAAGTGTCCACAATGATATGCTTTAAAGTTATGACAAAATAGCTTACAACACATGGGTCCTAAGTCATGTTTAGGCTAGGGTGATCATTGGCCTAATTGATCCCCTTTGTTCCTCTTTGTTCCCCTTTTTGTTCTTGTGTTGTCCTCGTATCTATCATTTGCACACTCGTTGCACACATTAGATTGCTCACATGATAAATAATACAATCATAACATAGCATACACTATTCTTGTGAAGTAACCACAGTCTCGTCGACTCTATTGTGGCACGTAATCCAATGGAGAATCCCACTTGTGCACATATTCACAATCATAGGTCACTTGATGTAGTTACTAAACTCATGATTTCTACCACAGTGTAAAATCCGGTGAAGGCTGTCAATGTACCCATATTCACAATCAATGTTAAAAACCATCACTGATGATACTTGCTCTTGTGTGTATCACGTAGCTCTCGTTACAAAAGAGGTTAGCCCAACACTCAAGGACAATGCTAACCTTCTTTTTATGATACCAGCCAATGCTAACCTACTATTTATGATATTGTTACAACTATAATTCTCCCCAGTATCATCAAAAGAAGGTTAGCAAGAACATAACCCCTAACACGTGTTATCATAACTCGCATAGAATAGAATTAATCATACAATGTGACTGTATATAAGATTATCACAAGTCTAAACACAATGTGCCATAATCATATTTTCATTTCTCAATAACTCGCAAGATCAAATCAACAATATCAATAACGCATTTGAATCATGTCCATAACATCTAAAATCACATAACTAGTCATATGATCCATCAAAAAAGAGAATACATAAGACATGTCTATAAATCTAACCAAAATGTGACCGACTCTTAGATCATAAGTATATCAATAAGAACATAGGCTGCCAAACGGCATGAAAATCTGGTGCAATAAGGAATAGGAAATGGCATTATGAATTTAATAGTCAACAAAGAATTTCCTCGTACAAACATTTGAAATACATTAGAAGAAAACTTTAAACTCAAGATTTCCTTATAGAATCCATACTGCAGTTTAAAATTTTCTTTCAATAATTGTTTTCCCCAAATAGCTCCGAAATAAGTCACAAATAATAATACGGAAAAGTTGTGTACACTTGTCGAGTAAATTGTTCCTTTGTTTGGAAACCAACGATTACATAGATATCGGCATCTCTGCCCATGATGACCCTAGCCCTATCCGCTTGTTGACTCTCTATGTTAGGTATCTCCAAGCCTTGCACTCAACAAAACTTGATCCCTGGTAGGCTATTCCAAGCCATTCAACTTCACCAAGAGACCAAGGGCCCTTCAATAGTAAATTGTTCCTTTGAAAAGAAGAAGATCCAATTATATTGCATGTCATGCCTATAGATACAAAACAGCCTCAAGAACCTCCCCAAAATATTATAGAATATTTAAAAATAAGAAAACTAATAAATGTATATTAAGAACTAGCCATTAAAATCCTCCACCAGGCTTGATTCTACTGAAATCAAGAATGGATTTCCAAAGCAAACCTGAATATGGGTGGAAAAAAGTTTGGCCGAGGAATACAAGTATTCTTTTTACCCTCAAAATACCAACAATAAAATTTACAAATATCTAAAATCTCGCTCAAGCTGTTGAAATTTCCAGAAAAATAGGGCTCTACTCTTGGATTGACTATGGCATATATGCATTCAGATATATTGATACGTCCTTACTTTCAACGTGCAATTTTTTTTTTTTTGGCTTTCTTCATTATATTAATACCGATTTGTAATTTTTTTCTTATATGTACGTCCATAACTATGTTAAGTTTATTTATATGTCATATCAAATCCCATGGCAAACTTACAAGTAAATCTATCAATTAATCTCACTCTTAATACTTGCGAAGTTATCAATGTTTTTTAAATGTGGATTCAAGAGGTTGTGATGCTAAACAATCATTTAACCAAACAAAAATGCCAACTAAATATGTTTTTAAGTGTAGTCAAGTTATTTCATTCTATAAAGTACCTGTAAAGGTAATTCTATACATGTGCTTTAAATTTCCTAACTCAAAAATGAAGCACGTCTGATAGGAGTCATACTAACAATAATGTTTGGCAACAAACATTATGGTGTTAGGGAAACATAGGCCAAAAATGCTCCATAATAAATTAAGCCAGAACAAAAATTACTTATATAAACAAGAATATTTAATTTTGGAGCTATTTCTTTGTTGGGATGAAAGCATCTCCAAGCCTCTCTATACATTCAAATAATGCATGCAAACCATAACCGTATAAATAATCCCTTTTCAAACAAATGTCATTATCATCTGTGAGGATTCTAGAACAAGAGCTTTGAAGGTGGCATTGTTAAGGTTCTCCTATAGTTGACTGTATTAAATAGCAACCTCCCAGAGTTTGTCTAATAAAAAATTACAACCATGGCTTCAAGAAGCTGCCATAAAAGGACTGTCGACTAAACCTTATTGCTTATGAGAGAAGGAAAAGTATGACTTCCTCTGCCTTGGTGTGAGGAGACTTATTTTCTTCTGGCAGAAGCTAATGAATAGATTTATTGATTCTACTCAAGAAAAGAATGTGTTTCTACTGATTACATATGGTTAACATTAGGGTTCTTCCAACCAAGTACACATTGACAAACTATAGTACAAATTCTTATCCTCGTCGTTGTCTTGGACTATTGTCATGAATCTTCTATTGCCCAACTATAGCACATAGTCTTGTCCTCATTGTTGTCTTCCTTGGACCATGTGCATGTAGTCTTCTAAATCCTTCAGAAACAAAGATATCATTGTGCAAGGAAAATTAGAAATCAACATTAAAAAAACACTAATTATAACCGAATTTAAGGATATAAAATAATGGAGTATAGTTTCAACAAAAGGATGTCAGGCAACTCGTAAACCAACATTTAAATACAATCAGAAAGCGTATACAACCAATTATTTATATGGTACTTAGATGGTGCTAAAACCATGCTAAACATTCTTGAAAATTGTGATAAAAAATTTTAATTATGAAATAATAATAATGGAAAAATGATGGCAACTATGCCTCTCACAATTCTGTTGGCACTCTTTCAGGTCAGTAAACCTCAAATTGAAGGAAAACCATTCAATTAGGACTCAGGAGTACCCAAGGGTCTTATACGATGGCGGACCTGTTGTTGTAATAAGTCTTTATGATGGTAGGTTTTCATTCATCTGTTTCATTCTTCAATATGCCAATAGAGAAGGGAAACAAGAAGTCCCAGTGGTAAAGTGCACCTTGCTTGAATCAACACCTAATGACAACTTCTCTAATTCGATTTCATATGTTAAATCTTTGGAGGCTTGTGGGATTGACACAACATGATAGGGTATGATGGGTGTAATGTAAGTGAATTCCATGCTGACATGCCTCACAATAAAAGATAAAACTTTGAATCAGATGTCTGCAGAGAATAGATCAATAAGCAATGCAACTATATGAATCTCTTAGACTTTGATGCTGTCTCGGGGTGCACTCTGGCATCATGCTTAACACATGTGATTTAGACATAAGGTCATATATCCAGTGGCAGACAGGTGATAACTTGTAAGACGTGCAAGGTTTACATGCTTAGTCTCATCTGTTACCCTTTGAACACTAAGGCTGTAAGAACAGAACATAAAGATTCTTGTTAAAAACCGATGAAAATGCATTCAACTATATAGACATGTATACAAATTATTTTTCTTTCTAACCCTTAACAAAATGCAACTAAATTGCAAGCCATATAGAAAAGGATAACTGTAACACCTTATCTCCATATGTCTCGTACGCGGGTTCTGTGACAGGTCCCACAGTTCTGAAATTACCTGCAAAGAGAATCATATCTTAGACACATGCCAGATATTAAACATGATTTTTTAAAATATTATGACAACAATAATATGATAAACACTCGCCTGTATTTTGAAAGGGATTACTCATAAAGCATCCATAATGGAAGAAAGAAACAAGGGGCCAGAAAAACTCCCTGGGAGGAAGGAGATTAGGTAAAACGAATTACTCCATAACATGAATTCCAAGATGAGTTTAAAACATAACATTTCTGGATGTTTTCCATATGTTGGAATTATGCACTTGGTTAAGTAGAATTTTGCGAGTTTGTTCTCTGAAAATTTTCTTTGGTCTCTTAGGTTGCAAATTATCTAACACAAGTTCCAATTAAAAAATTCACTTTCAAACTCTAATAATTAACTTATTCGGAAAATGTACTATACCTTGATTTTGTGGGAACACTGTACTCAAGTCTGACATACTCCTGTTTATGGAAGACTTCCCAAAGGATCCTGGCACATCTTCAAAACTTCCCATATGTAAGAATCGATCCCCATTGAGATCAAACACATTACAGGTTGTATACGGAGTACGCGATGGCATTGACGGGTCAGAGAAGAAAGGTTCATTACTAAACATTTCTGAACCTTGATTGAAATCCAGGTTACTCGTGGATGAAGAATCAACTAAGGATGACTGCATGGAGTCAGGCCCTTCCATGACCCCTTCTACCTTCCTACTGCAATTAATATTGTGTCAGTTTCTAATCCATGTTTGAAAGTTTGAATCAAAGATTATAAATGTGTTAGAATTCAGAAATGTAAGCATAAGAAACAGAATAAAATTTGGCTAAAGGAAACTTACTCTGCTCCAAGATGCCCATGGGATGAGTGTATGCTGTGCGGTATAAGCTGATTAGCAAGCTCGCTGGAGACAGCATGAGGTTGCATGCTTGTTTGAAGTTGCAGTTGTTGAAAATCTGGTAAAGAAAAGTACACAATACTTCAATGAGATCCTGCGACATTAGTAACCATCACATTAGAACATTGGGAAACAAGGGAGCGGTGGGAAGGTAAGTTGAGGTTGAAATCTTGATAAAGAGAAACTGAAAATAATCAAATAGAAATTCAGTACAAATTCATAAAACGTGATCGTATACATGATTATGAAGGCTTAAATGCTTAAAAGGATTTGAGTTATCCAAATCTTTAAGAGATGGGAAAGAAGACATACCTAGTGCACTCTCCATTGCCATGACCTGGTGTTGTTTCTCAAGCAGATGGTTGAATAACAAGATCTGCTCTTTTACTTTTAACAATATATGATACTTCCTGAAAAAATCATGGTTTTCCTTTTCTAGCCTTTGCCACACTGTCAAAAATCAGTAACGATTTGCATTTCAGGTTTAAAGACGTATATAGAAATTTAGGTTTCAACTTTCCAAATATTCAATCTTATTCCACCATGAGGTAACTAGTTGAAACATGAATGGATTTCCTTGGCTTTACATTTAAAACATGTCCTAGTTTTTGAAATCTGAAACAGAGTACATTCTAAGGGTTCAAAGGACAAAAAAGACAACGCTGAATAATTAAACGGATTGCAAAAGATGAAACATTGTAAGAGAGAAAAAGACCGTCTCATTGAGAAAATTTGCTAACATTACTCGAGTTAGCCATCAAGATGCAAACCAAGCATGCTAAATTTTAAGTAATTTCAGTGGACTGGTAAGTGTTCAAAATTTAAGGTAAATGCAGTAAACCTTTGGAATACTCGCATATTTAGAGATCTATGAAGCCTACATACTTATGTCCCATCAGCACCACCATATCAGGGGTAGACAAGAAGTTTATGTGACTGACAAAAATGGTTCACCTTCCTTGAGCGGACCAAGGAACTGAAGAAGTGGCAATGTTAAAATTACCCAAGGCTTTTTTGAGGGTAGAATTGATCCAGAGATAATAAAGGTCATTCCATATTTTTCTATATGGAGTTTTCTAGCCCAAGAAGGTTTCTCCATGTTAAATAATAAATATTTGTGTCTTTTGTGTGGATATGGGCTCTCTTGTGTTTCTGTGTAATTTATTTAGTATTTGTTTCTTTGAATAACAAAATTTTGGAGTAATGAATATACTCTACTCTTTTTATTTACAAAAGAATTGTTCAGTAATCACTTATTCATAGAATAGCAGATCACAGCTCATAATCTTTGACAAGTCACCATTCATCATTTTCTTCATTTGGCACAATAAGAGTTGGCAAAAAACAGCTATACGTATCATACCAATTTTGACTTCCTCAAGCTAATGCTTAATCTAGCCTTCAATTTTCAACACATTACAAGCTGAAGTCAGATAAAGAGGCTGATTTGGAAGTTGTAATCTTGGAAACTGAATGTTGTATTGCCTACATAGATGGAATCCCCTTGGATTCTTCAAAGATATTAGCATAAGCATCTTGAAATGCTTTTGCGGAAACATGCATCAGTCTACTAATATTTGGTCCTTTAACTTGCCGAACAACACATAGAGGCAATAGCTAATGCAGATTAACATTTTTGATTGCTGTACTGAGAGCAAGCAAAGGCTAAAGAGAATAAAACTTAGTTTATACACTTTACCATCCTTTTATATTTGAAGAGTCTTATTGAAGCTATTATAGACTACCTTAAGATCATACGAGAAAGATGTGCCAAGAAGGATGATGCAACAGTAAGATGTATGTAACGTCACAATCAACAACATCAATAAGTGGCTCTATAGGAAAATAATAAAAAACTTGCTGTTCACTGTGCTTGACTCATTCGAGCTGGCTGATATGGTGGGGATTTGGAATAGTAGGTAGCTAGAGTTCTTTAACTAGACATTGAGAGATTGTGTTTTTTCCCTGCCAATATCCATAACAAGTTGTTAAAGCCAATGCTTGATCTAAAAATTATGAATAAAAAATGCCTCTCATTTTGTAGATGATTACTCCTTGGTTTTTATTCCTTTTTGTTGATATTTGAATACATCCGCTTGTAAAGTTTCCTTCATATTCAGTTAAAAAATGAGTATGCTTCCAAGTCTGGGACTTGTTCTTTGAAGCAGACCTCCAGAGAGATTTGGCTCTTGTCTACAACTCACCCCAATATTATAACTACTTGCCTAAATGCAAAATTTAGAGCTTGCAAGGGAAATGAGATAAGGAAAAGAAGAAAAAAATGATGATGCACCAAGAGTGAGTTTGGTACTGTATGACTTCTTCCCCTGCCTGATTTTAACACAATACTTTGTGAGTATGCAAGAAATTGAAGACATGGTACACTTAACAACACAAGAGGTAAGAAACACTATGAAGATTAGAGGGTAAACAAGAAAGAACTACAGTAATTTTCATTAATGCAAAAAGCATACACAGTTGCAAGTTCAACATAAAGGTCAGGTATTATACATTCAACAAAGCAAGGCTGAAGTAACATGGAACAAAATGTGGCCCAAGCAGGTCCAAGGAAGCATGCCAAATCGAACCTTTGACTCTCCCTATTTCTACAATTCAAAAGAGATACAAAACAGGAAAGAAAGATCCCAAAGCATTAAATGTCAACCACCTCTGCTCGTGCTAATCTATCAAGATAAGAATGCTAGAAATTTATATGTTCACATTATTAATAGTTGATAGTTAAAAGCAAATATTGTTAGCTTAACAATATTACATATATAGCTGGTTATATAGCTTGTTGGTTAGTGAGATATTGTAGGGATTGATGAAATCCCATTTATAGGATATACATATCCTATATAACTCTGTATTTCAAATGCCATATTAAGACTGAGAATAATATTATTTCCTGTTTGAATTATTCTCTGTTGTCTGGTATACGGCTCTCTCTCACTGCTGTACAACTCTGATCTTTCCCGAGATTTGGTATCAGAGCGATGTGATTTCTGAGTGGCTTATAGTTGGTGTAAGAAAATTCATTTTGTTTTCTACCACCGTGATATTTGTTTTCTAAGAAACCATGTCTATGAGCGTGTGGTGGATCAGTCAGGGTGTTCATGAGCCATTCTTGCTACCAAGCCAGCACACTCGGAATGATATCTTGACTGTTTCAAGACTGTTATCCAATCTTGGTCTGGTATTCATCGAATCATGGATGCTGCCTACATTTTTGTGGCACTCACCTCCAAACTGTAATTATTCCAACTCAGCCGTGGTGGTTTGTTAATATTGGATCTTTGAATTCGGTATTGATATCTTAGCCCCTGCGTTTGGTTGACAGCAATCAAAGTGAAATGTCATCTTCGATTTTGGTGATGGCCGTGTACAAGAATAATGATTCACATATTGCAGTCTATAAATAGAAGCTCTGAAAAACATGTCAATAATCCCTGGCCAAGATCATTCTCAGAGAGGCCTGCATCCCTGCCTGATCCTTCATGGCGTCCTTGAATTTATACGGATCTTCCATTCTTTTCATGCAAATAATGCCACATGGTATTTAGGTAGGAGGAGACATGTTGATCAAAGCTTTGCCATTCAGACCTCCACGTCATCCACTACAGGCCTGCCAAGAGTTGGTTACGTTGATATCATCTGTGTGGTATGTCATGAGGTCAATATTTTGAGTCAATGTTGTGTTAAAATAAATAAATAATAGTTTTTGTCATTACTTGTAAGTGTCATTGCTATAATCTATCATACTATTTGTAAAAGGCTCATTATCAGTAGAACCCAACATCTTGGTATCTCCGTATGACAATGGAAGTCCCACTAGAAAAATTCAAAGGACTCAATTTTCACACCTAGAAATTCAAGATCCAAATGCAGTTGATGAACAAGAATCTGTGGAGGATGGTGAATGGACAAGAAACAACACCATCAGATCCAGGTAAATTAGCAGAATGGCAAGGTAGGGATGATAAAGCTAAAGCCATTTTTGGCCTAGCTATTTCAGATTCAGAATTACACTATGTAGATCTTGAGGAACCATCAAATGAAATGTGGGAGAATTTAAACAAATTATTTGGAGCAAAAGCAGTGAATGCCAAGTTTTCTTTAAAACTTCAGTTGTTCAAATTCAGGATGAATGACGGGGTCACCATGTCTAGTCATATTAACGATTTTAGATCTCTTAGTAGACAATTAGTAGAAGTTAAAGCTTCAGTTGATGATGGAGATACAAAGGCTATATTGTTGAATAGCTTACCTTCCAAATATAGCAATGTGGTTTTCACTCTTGGACAGATGCCTTCACAATCACTGGAAGATATGATATCAACCCTTCTAGCTGAAGAAAAAAGGACCAAAGAAGATGTAGAAGAAGAAACTGCAATGTACGTGAAAAAGAAATACCAAAAAAATCTCTAAAAATAAAGAGGAATTAGAATTCTTCTATTGCAAGAAAAAGAGACATATATCTAAGTATTGCAGAGATCGAGCCAAAGATCTTCTCAGTGGAAAAATCAAAAGAGATGAGGCCAATATAGTCACAAAAGAGGATTCAGATTCCGAACATGAACAAATGAATGAAGACATTGATTATAACTCTGAAGATTTCTTCTACTGAGATTGTGGCATACGATTAAAGGATGGAGGTAAACAGAGGTTGGAGGTTGATCAGTGACCCCTCGTCAATTGCCATCAACGAGGCCGCATAAAGGATTGGTGACATGTGTGTTTTGCTTTTCACTGTGATGTGTTTTCAGAGTTTCTATTTTTCAATGTGGTGGTTTGTTCAATAAACCTCTTTTCAGAATGTTTGGGAAAGATTCATGTTTTCAGAAAACTCACTTTTGGGGATAATGAGAAGATTACAAGGTAAACTCAGGGATGGTTATCCAGTTAGTGCCTAACTTGTGGATCTTAGAGATTCAAAATTTGGGCGCCCTAGGAAGAAGGGAAAGTCCCACAAGAACCCAAAGAGGTAGGGAGTATTCCTACATAATTCAGCTTGTCACTACACCTTCACGAGGGTAAAGAGATAACTTATTGAGTTTGTACCTAGTCTAAGCAGCGCTTTCAGGAGGTGGTTCAATTTTTTAAACATGTCATCTTCCCATGTTCACATTAAGGGGGTGAATATTAGGAATTAATAATGTTCACAGGGGGGTGAATGTTAGAGATATATATGTTCACATTATTAATAGTTGATAGTTAAACGTAAATATTGTTAGCTTAACAATATTACATATATAGCTTGTTGGTTAGACAGTGAAATATTGTAGGGATTGATGAAATCCCGTTTATAGGATATACATGTCCTATATAACTTTGTATTTCAAATGTAATATTAAGAGTGAGAATAATATTATTTCCTGTTTGAATTATTCTCTGTTGTTTGGTATACGGCTCTCTCTCACTGTTGTACAACTCTGATCTTTCCCAAGATTCATGAAAATCTATGTTTCATTATCCTGAAGCAATCAACTGCCCAAAGTGGAAGACAATAGATTAGGCCAAAGCAGGATCGAAAGAATGGCCCCGCTACGTGTAAACCCTAACCCTAAATTTGGCTCGGTTTAGGTTGCAAGTGGAAAATCTGAAGGAGGTGAGTTGCAAACGGTGCTCTTCTATGGATATGACGATACGTTTCAAAGTCGAGGGATCCATGTGTTGCACGAGGGGAGCTACAATGGTTTCGACAGAACTCGTGGTTATGGCGACTCCATGTCTCTGTCTGCTCCGGTCTCTCTAGCAAATCAACGAGATATCACAAGGGGCACTGCCCCTAGGATTTCCTCTGTCGGCGCGGATTGTCCTGTAGGGGAGGCAAATGATGTGGGCGGGGACGGCAATGGCAACAGAGCCACTAGACCCTGCGGTGGCAGAGTGGTTTCTATGGTGTCTCTACCAATGTGTCTCTCAAACAACGACCCTCTTAAGGGACACGTGGACTTGCTCCAAGTTCTAGTTCGAACACTGCGAGGAAATACTGTTTGCATCCAACTCCATCGGCTTGCTCAAGGGAAAGACCTCAAATTGGTTCTTTCTCATAAACTAAGTTACAGGGTTGACATGATAGGCCTCGTTTTTACTGGCAAACCTCTAAACGATAATTCTCTACTCATCTCTTACGGGATTGGGCGTGATTACACAACTTTAATGTCTAGTCTTTTACTGGGTGGAGCCAAAGAGAGGAGCTCTACTCCATTCAAAGATGCACTCTTTAAGAATGCCACTTACGCAAAAGTTGTGACTACTCCTCCCCCCGCCTACATTGTGGAACAAGCATCTAAATCCCCTACTATGGAGATCGACTATGAAGAAGCTCTAGCCTTTAAACTAAAGCTGGAAACTAAAGCCCTTATTTGCATATTTAATGGTGCTTGGCCATTGACTAATGCCCTGATTCAATGGATTCATTCTTCGTGGACTGAAAACTGTTAATGCTTCTTATGTGCCCGAGGCTTCTTCATAGTTTCGTAGCCTTGGAGTCTTTGAGAGCTTTGTTAGCAGGAGGGGACCTCAGTGAAATAGTTCGCCGAGATTGTGACAATTTGTCACAATCTCGTAGCCTTACACCTTTTGAACTGCGATCTCCCTTTAAAATAATTTAATGTGGTCTCCATGAACTAAGTTTATGTGATTGGCCGACATGGCCCAATCATGAAGCTTCTGGTTTCCTCTTTTAACACTTGTTGCTTTTGAGTTGTCTCAAGCAAAGCAAGGCCACCATTTGAGACACTACTTGAAGCTCTTGAAGCTTGGCTAGATGCATTCAGTCCTTCCACGAATCTTTGAAATGAATTGTTGTTACGCATGACTACTTCGAGACTTTTGAAATTTGTGAAAACCATGAGTGGTTGCCATTGAAGCTTTGCAACTACGAAGAACTGAGAATCAAAGCTTGGAGGAATGCCGACACCATGAATGACAGGAAAACATAAGTCAGAAACCTTAAAGTGGAAGAATGTAATTGAGAAGGTATCCCTTGCGAGTTTTAAGTTTGAAAGGCCAATGTTAATCAAAATGAGTTAGGGGTACATTTTGTAAACATTTTGGCAACTCTTGGGGGCATATGGCTGTTATATGTGAAGAATCTAGTTGTTTGTAGCATCCATTTGTGAAAAACATTCTCTGGGCCTCTAAAGGAAAATGGCCTTGAATTTAATGAAACTCGTTTCATCTTTTTCATTTTCCCTTCATTCCACCTCTTTTCTCTTTGAATCTCACAGGGAATCTTTCTTAACATTTGGTATTATTCTAAAATTCTACTGATAAATCCCTTCTTGCATGATTTGAAAATCATTTTTTAAATCAACAACTTATCTCTGAAACTCTTAGACAAGACTCTCAATGTCTACAATTAGTTCCTCATTGGACCCAAGCATAATGCCTTACAAAACTCATATACAAAGATAAACATGCACACATTCCAAAGTGAACATGTTGAGTGTTTAAAAATACCTATTTTGCCAAAACAAAGCCTATATTAGCAATTTCAAGAGAGACATATCATGAACAATGTTTTAAACTAAAGAAGGGAAACTTCACTTCTCACACTGTAGGGATCTAGTTCAAGAGTGTTGCCTAAAATGTTCGGATCTTGCTAATAGAGGACCAAAACATACCAAAATGAAATAAGGGACTTAGTACAAACACAACAAAATAGGGGAAACACAAAAACAAGGGACAAAAAAGCAAGAAAAAATACAGGACAAAGACAACAAAGCAAAAAGGGAAACTTGCCTAAGGATATACAAGATTTTGATCATTTCACTTAGGGATATTACTTTAGAAATATCCCATTGACTTTGATGTGAATAGGCTCTCCATTAAAGCTTTAAGAGTTCAAAAGTGCTACTAACCTTACATCATAGCTACCTAAGTCTCGGGGACAGGGGGACAAGGTTTCCAGGACGACAAAAAATCTCCCAAATTTTGGGGACGGCTTTTAAAATAATAGATAAAAATAATATTTCAATATTTTAACTCTTTCCAATGACATTTAGGGATTTAAACTGTACTTAATGTATTTTAGGTGCTTTCAAAATTATAATTTGATGTTCTTGGTAAAAATAACATCTTTTTAAAAGTAAAAACATCATAAAACTTTTGAAAGATTTTTTACAAATTGGGGACGTCCCCTCCAAGTCCCCGAAACATTTGGGATGTCCAAGACGTCACCAAAATCTAGGGGACACATCCCCGCGTAACAATGCCTTACATTTAGTGATCTTATAAAACTTGCTCCAAATTGTATCAAAAATTGTTTATCTTCCACGTTTTGACCTATCTTCATCCCACTTCAACACTAGATCTCCTCCTTTGAATTCTTGAACATTAGCTTCCTTATCAAATAGCCTCTTGACAATCTATTGATGACCTTGAAGCTTTTGTTTGGCTCTTTCTCTAGTTTCTTCGAGCTTCAAAAATTCTAACGTCTTAACTAACCATGAATCATGATATTCGAACTCCATTCCATGGACTAGCTCTAAGGCTGGGATCTCTACTGAGAGTGGGAGCCTGGCTTCTCTCCATACACCAACATTAAAGGAGAATTGCCAATTGGTGGTTTTAGAGTAATCCTTTTAGCCTACAAGGCTCTTTTCACTTTTGTGTGCCATTCCCTTTGATTTTCTTCTATTATCCACATAATTCTTAGCACATTCTTATTGGTGGGCTTTGCAAGCCCATTCCCTAGAGGGGAGTAATTAGAAGATGTATTTACATATATGTCATATTTGAGAGAAAATTCAGTTATCTTGGTGCCTATGAATGCCTTACTATTATAAGTGACCACCGTCCTTAGGACCCCAAATCTTGTGGCAATCCCTTCAAGTCGATAATCACTCGTGTAGCCTCCTTCAATGCCACTGCTTCAATCCACCTAGTGAAATAATCTATGGCAATTAGTATCCATTTATAACCAACACTGGAAGGAGGGTTTATAATCCCAATAAAGTTTGATCCTTATTGAGAAAATGGCTGACCTGCAGTGATTGGTTGCAAAGGAAGAGGTGCTCTCCTTTTTCTACCAGTGAGGAACAAACATTCATTGCAATTCTTAACTCATTTTAAGGCATTTGAAGATATTGTCGGCCAATACTAACCAGCTCTAATGATCTCTGTGGTCATTGTTCAAAGAGCAAAGTGACCTCTAGGAAAACCTTGTGGAAAGACTTTCAACGCCCTTTCAACATTTTCAGGTTCAATGCATCTTAATGAGATGTCATCGAAGTTCATCGTGAAGAGGATCCCATTTCATATGAAATGGCTTCAGGCCTGGAGTGTCTTCTTTTGGTTATGTTTGAGCCTTTGGGATATTCTCCCATCTCCAAATATCTTACCATCTTTTGAATCCCAATTTGTTCCTCTCTTACCTATGTTGCAATCTGATCATCATGAATGTAAACAACTCCTAGGGAGTTGTCTAAATCTTTTGATAAGTTCTGGAAAAGAGCTCTTCATCTTATTAGCTTGGTGATCTTAATCTCAACATCAAATTCCATTATTTTAGTAATCCAACCAGCTCTCATTTTGCTAATCTCACCTCCAATTATGTAATCTTTGACGTTTGGATGAATGACAAAAACTTTGATCTTGTTACATGGTAGATGTCTAAACTTTTTTAGGGCTTTGAGAAATGCATAGGTCTGCTTCTCAATGAAATTATACTTTACTTCATAATCCTTGAGGGTTTGGCTTGCAAAAGTTATAGGTTGCTCTAATCCTTGTTAGTTTTCCTATGTCAGAACAACAGCAGTGTTGTTTTCACCTCCAAATCCATAGAGTATGAATTCCTTTTCAAAAATTTTGTTGATCAACACTGGGGCTTGAGCAATGGCCTACTTAACATTTGCAAAACATTCCTTTCGTTCTTGTGTCCATTCGAATTCTTGACCTTTCCTCAGCATCAGTTTGATAGGGTCAAAATTTGGGTTGACCAACATTGGGGCTTGAGCAATGGCCTACTTAACCTTTGCAAAACATTCCTTTCCTTTTTATGTCCATTCGAATTCTTGACCTTTCCTCAGCATCAGCTTGATAGGTCTCACCATGCCCGCAAAGTTAGTTATAAACTTTCTTACAAAGTTTATCTTTCCTAGGTAGGATTGCAATGATTTTTTATGGGTTGCCCATGATAGTGCAAGAGTGGCATACATTCTCTCTGGTTCTATGGCTAGGCTTTCCTTTGACACCATATGTCCTAGAAGTTTGCCTTCATGGACAGCAAAGGTAGATATTTTAGGATTAAGGAAAATCCCAAACTCTCTACACCTTTTGAAGATTTGTTCTAGATGTTTTAAGTGGTGTTCTTGACTCTTGAAGAAAACATTTATATCATCCAAGTAGACTAGGATGACATCATTGATTATCTCCTTGAGAGCCATGTCCAATTCTCTTTGAAATGTTGCTCCAGCAATGGACAATTCAAAGGGCATTCATATGTATGCAAATGTTCCCATTTGGTTGTGAAAGGTTGTCTTACGTTGATCTGCTTCTTAGACTGAGACCTGATTATATCCTGAAAAGCCATCTAGGAATGAGAATCTTTTAACACCAGACACTGTTTGAACTTTTGAAGTATTTGGTTAATGGACGGTAAGGTATAGTGGTCTTTGAGAGAGGCTTTGTTGAGATCTCTAAAATCTACACACAAGCAAACTTCCCCACTTTAAGCTTCCCCACTTTTCTTCCTAACAAGAACTATATTGGCCACCCAAGAAAAATGTTTGACAGGGATGATGTGGCTTCAATCAGCTTGGTCAACTCTTTCTTCGTGAAGGGTTCTATTTGGGGATTAACAGGTCTTTGCTTTCGTCTCACTGTTTTGGTATTTAGCATGAGCTCTATAGCGTGTTGGATAGCATCTTGATTATATCATTTAAGATCATCTTATGTCCATGTAATGATACCATCATATTCTTGACATTTTTTTAATAAATGTTTCTTGTTGGTGCATATTTTTCCCAGCTTGATAGATTTATCACTTGATATCTTGATCTCTTGGTAGTCTTCACTCTTGATCACCATATTTCTCTTTTCTCCCCTGTATTTGATCATTGGAGTTGAACATTTTTTTCAATGTCACCAACACCTCAGGCAGCTTATTGGTCTTCAACTAGATGGTTTGGATATCACGTGCCTACTCCAATTTTGGCTGCAGATCTTCTGAAAACTCAACCTCATGGTGAATAAAATTGGCAATTTGGTTCTCACTGTCAAGTACTTGCCAATGGCAGTCATTGTCAGGCACAACTAGTCTTTCAAGGAGATCCACACCCCACGCTTGTAAGATTTTAGCAAAGAATTCTTAGCAATGCATTGCAACCTTACCTACTTGATGACTAACTTTGTGTCTCAATATACTTGTAGCAACTTGAAATTTCTCTTTTTTGCAATTTGTAGGCCATGGTTCAGGACTTCATACTCAGCCACATTTTTTGTACAATTAAATTGCAGCCTATGCGAATAGAAAATCATTTCCTTGCTTGGGGAAATTAGGACTACTCCTGCACTAGCACCAACCTTGCATTTAGATCCATCAAAAAGCATCTCCCAGATGCCATCAAATTCTTCTCCTTCTTTCAATATTTGTATAGTTCGAGTATCTTCCTCTTGTATGCAATATATGTTCATACCAATTTCTTCGAAAGAGTCATAAGGATCAAATCCCCACTTATCTCGGGCCCATTAATCTAATTGTTCATTACAGATCCCTTCTTGAGGCTCATCAATGGTAGAACAAGTCTCTTCTTGGTCTTCACAACTAGCAGTGTTGACTGCCATGTACTCTACATCTGCTCAACTCAATGCCACTGAAATTTGCTTCCTGCTGAACCAGGGTATGATTTCTGAACCCAAACTGAAGCAAGATTTTGAAATACTCTTCCTATCACCTGCATCTCCTACCCAATCTGCATTGACTCATCACTCAACCATGAACTAGGTCAAAATATTCACTACAAAACATATATCAAGTCAAGTATTAACCAAATACATCAAGGACCCAATCAATCGCCTCTACATCAAGGAATCTACCAAATTTGAATTCTAGTCAGCATGTAACTTCATATTTGGTATGATAGGAGTGGCAATGAGTTTGCAATCAATCACTTGGAACCTCTTTAGAATATCTACTACGTATTTTCCCCGCCCAAGGCAAAAATCACTTGTCCTCTGCCACATCTCTGGACCTAATAAATAGTGCATCAATTCAATGTCTTTCATGTCAAATTCTCTGGCCAACTCTTCCTTGCACCCTGCAATGAGCTTCTCTGAACTCCCTGTAAGTATCATGTCATATACATATAGGACTAAAACCAAAAACTTGGATCAATCAAATAAATAATACAGATTGAGATCTACAGTTGTTTTGGTGAATCCCAAACCTAATAGATGCTCATCAATCTTAGAGTACCAAGCAAGAGGTGCTTGCCATCAAGCATTTTCTTCAACCTGCACACATGGGTCTCTCGCCCATGCACCTAAAACCTTCTCGGCTAATTAATGTACACTTCTCAATCAGGCCATTCAATAAAATTGTCTTAACATCGCATCTGATGTAACTAACCACCAAAAATAGTTGTTAAAGACATAATGATCATGATACAAGTACACCTAGGAACTGGAGCAAAAGTCTCCTCATAGTCAACTCTCTCTCTCTCTAAGAGAATCCTCTTGCTACAAACCGAGGCTTGTACTTCTCTATGCTGCCATCAATTGCATGCTTCACCTTATACAACCACTTGGAATCCACCACTGATTTCCCTAGTGGTCTCAGCACTATCTCTTACACATCATTCTTCATGATGGAGTTGTACTCCACCATGGCACCCTGCCATATTTGCAGACCAACCGCCTCGTCATGTTTGGAAGGCTCTACATTGATGATGGAATACAACAATACAAAATAAATGGGAAACTTCTTAGGAAAATGACCTACCCGAAAAGAAGTCTTTGGAGCACCAACTTGCTCCTTTGCCTCTTACAATGTCTATTGAAGCCATTTATGACTCTGGTTATGATAGGGGTAAAGTTGTCTCTATAGTACTCCTTGAAACCTGTGGATCAACACTTGGGGCAGCAAGTGTTGTCTCCTCAACTGCTACTAGAAGCTCTTGGGACTTGGAAAACCATGCATCGTCATCCATCTTCACATCCCAACTAACTACTATCTTCCTCTAAGATGGAACATAGATATTGTAAGCCTTAGATATCTCATTGTAGCAAACTAGAAGACCCCTCAATCTAGAGGCTTGAAGCTTCATCCACTTCTCCTATGGAACATGAAGGAAAAATGGACTACCAAACACTTTGAAATGAGAATATCATGTTTATCCACTATAAAAGCTTCTTGTGAAAGCTTATCCTTCAACACTTTACAAGGTTTTTCCCATAGAAACATACACAGATCTTAGTCATGAACCATTGACTTGGCATTCTCTACTATGGACTTGCTCTTTATCTCTACAACCCCATTTTGTTGTGGGTTGTACGGTAGTAAAAATTCCCTCTTGATCCTTGCTTCTTTGCAAAAGTAATCGAATTCATTGGAGGCATAATTCCCTCCATTCTTTAATCTCAATACCTTGATCCTCCTACATGTTTGATTCTCAAGAAGGGCTTTGAACTCCTTGATCCTACAGAAGACCTCATCCTTAGTCTTCATAAAATAAATCCAGGTCTTTCTAGAAGAATCATCAATGAAAGTAACATACTAACAAATTACTTGTCAATGAGGCTGACAATATAAATCAACAGACGCCTAAATAAATCAAATCTAGAATCCCGCTTGACTTGTGCTCACCAATCAAAAAAGAGGCCTTGGCATGCTTGTCGAGTGCACATTCCTTGCACACCCATCTCTTTTCCACCTTGAGGTTAGGGCATCCAACCACCATGTCCTTCAGAAGGAGGCGACAATCCATAGCTTCAGGTACTCAAATTTTCTATGCCAAAGCTTGGAGAGATTGTCATTGCTAGTCAACAAAGTTCTTTGCTTCATTGGATTTGCCAACAACATGTAAAGGCCACCCTCTCAAAATCTTGTTTACCCAAGACTTTGATCAGGCTCGGGGCTATGTTTCTTGATGATTACTTGTTGAACATCAAGCTCATCCCTGCAATTCAAATATGTTAGACAAGAGGCTGAAAATGAAATTCTTAGTCATACCAAGAACATACATTACCTCATGCAGCTTTCAAAACTTCTCCTTGTGGCATGTGTAATGAGAGAGCCCCTACCCCTGTCACTGAGTACTTAGCATCATCACAAAGCTCCACCAGCATGTTGAGTATGCTGCTCCTTCAATTTGAAGAAGGCTGCCCTGTTCAAAGTCATATGTGTCGAGGTTGCACTGCCAACACACCACCCAACACCATGAAGTTGTGTTGGTGGAAAGGCATGATGCCATGGCAAAGGTTGTGTTGTGCATGGCAGTCAACTCATCTACTCCTGAAGCTTTTGCATTTCATGCAAATTGTTATGTTGCTGCATTGCTGCATGCCCTTCCTTTTCGTCTTCTTTGGACATTGAGAAACACAGTAGCCATACTTATTGGAATTTAAGCACTTGATATGACTCATATCCTTCTTATGGTAAGTCAAAGACTATAAGTCATTCTTTCTTCCTTTGAACAATCTTGAATTCTTTCTTTCCTCCTTTTCTTCACCTTCACTGATGAGGGCCTGGTCTGGAACATTATCCTTAAAACTGTTTGAGACTTGTTATAGTCTCATCTCTGCTCCAATGAAAACATCCCACTTAACTCCTAGAAGACCATAGATAAACCCGAACAAAGTTATGCCATAGCAATGGACTGAAGCCTTTTAGAGCAATCCAAACAAGCTCATTATCTTTGACTTCATCACCAACTACGCTCTAATATGATCTCTAAGTTCAGTTATCTTCATTAGCTAGCTTGCCACTGTATTTGTTTTGCTCGTGTGGCCATTGTTAGGCCTGTTCCCTAGAGGCGTCACCTTTGATTCATTCACACTCTCATACAAGGTTCCCTAGGCATCATACATCTCCTTGGCAGTCTTCTTGGTAGCGATACAAGAGATTAGATGGTCGCTTCACCGAATGCAACAGGGTTCGATTTGCTTTCACTCCCTTCTTGTTATACTCTGCTGAGATCTTTGGGATCTGTGGGAGGTGTAACCTTCTTTCTCCACAAGGTACTTTAATTCCGTTTCTTATTAAGATATTCTACAATCTTAACTTCCACGACACATAGAGGATCCCCCCGAACAAGTGATTTTCTCACATACTGGAATAAACTATTGTTGCAAATGTTCGAACAAGCTTCAATCTACGATCACTAGATCAACTAGGGTTTCACACACCACAACCCTTCACAGGTTCATGTGTTGATTGCCGACACAATTTTACTTCAATCACTGAAGCTTGGACATATTTCTCATTGAAATCCTCCAAAAGCTCTCTACTCCAAACAGCTAGCCTTTCTATTCACAGAATCTAGAAGATTTCAGAAACTGTGATCCGATACCATGTTGAAAATTCCTTTGCACCATGGTAAGCGAAGTATGATCTTAAAGAACCCTCAACTAGATAGCTCAAAACTGAAAGCCAATCAATATTTCTGAACTTTGAATGCTAGAATCTACAATCACATATAATAGAGAAACACTAACTCAAAAATACTCAAATCAATCCAAACCACATCACTGTATTATTGTAATGCTCTAGGAAAACCCTCACACTGAATGAAAAATTACATGAATAGCACTCCTACCCAAGTCCTTTATAGTTGAAGAAGAGAACTAAAAATAGGTTGGATCCTGACACTGGATCCATCCCAAAATTGAAATCGACCCTTGACCTAATTTTATCTGAGGGATCTTCACCCTTAAATAGACAAAATAAAACATTACAAAAGAAAACTATTAAATAAAGACTGATATTCTAAAATTGGAAAACAAACTTCATAAAAATAACCATTAAATCTGGACAGCCAAGAATAGGATTGTTCTCTTCGATTGTATGCTATGGTAAAGTGACCCAAGGTTTCACACGTGCATCCTTCTAGAGGACACATTTTGAAGTAGCTTAACACCAATTCCATGAGTGGACTCCTCTCCTGGCATTTTTATTTGCTGTATATTTTTGTTTAAGCTTTCGTTGGACTTTTACAAAGTCTTGCTCAAATTCCTTCTATTATAAGAATCTGCCACACTGATTGGTTGAGATCTCATCTGCCCAGTTTTCATCTTCATATCGTTATTGACACTAACAAGGGAATATTTTCACAGTCTAACTGCTAATCCGGTAGATAATTTTCCAGGCAAAAGAAGATTCTCTCTGATAGCAACTTGCTTAAGTCCATTATAACATAGACTTGTGCATAAGCAGCATACAGCCTTAACATAAAAACATGGGCAGCAGTCGCAAAATTCATAAGGAGAGAATACAACCTCCTCTCAAAAAATCTTCTTTCAATGTGCTCTATAAGGAGAGAGTACAACCTGATCCATACAGGTGCTTTTTGCAAGTTCATGGTTTTAAGGATGAAACCAATATTCCAATAAAACAAATAGAAACAAACATTGTTTAGGAAATATCGGCAATTTTCCAAAAAAAAATGCTTTCAAGACTCAAAAAGCTTACAATGAAAACAATTGGCATAAATAATAAGCTCATATTCGACTTTGGGCTGTCATACCTTGCCCATCCAGTTGTTTGTGCTTCCCTTGTGGGTGAAGTGGTAGGGCTTGGTGTACTCCTAAGAGTGGTCATGAATTCAAAACTGTGGAGAACAAAGTTTTGAACAATATATAAGGTAGATGAAAAATTCCCTATTTCCCTCGAGTGGGTTTCATATGCACTGAAGATATGCAACCTAGGCTGCGAGCTAAAGATTCACCTCCCTAAGACTCTTATACCTGTGGCTGTATAGCCAAGACATAGTATATTGATGCATGAGAGAAGTAATATACAAATTATCCAGTTGATAAGAATCATGGGGTTTGTAATTTAGGTAGGCACCCGTTAACCAGACCCAAAGGAGCTCCTGGTGCGGGTGGATTGGCAACGCTTGGTTCACTCCCAGGCTTGGTCATGAGTTTGAAACCATGGAGTAGAAAATTTGAACATGTATGGGATAAACTGAAAAAGCTCCCTTGTTCCCACTAGGGGCTCTCATATGTTGAGAAGGCATGCTACCTAGGCTGCGACCTAAAGAATCACCTTCATAAGGCTACTACCTGCAACTGGATACCTAATAAGCAGCACATTGACACATGAGAGAAGGAATACAACTTATCTGGCTGATAAAAATCATGGGGGCAAAATCTGATTTAGGTAGGTACCAATTAACTAAACTCAAAGGAGCAGCTACCCAAGAAGCAGTATTATTAGAGCATGACAGGATTGGTACAAACTATCATCTAGTATTTCATTCAGCTGATAAAAATCATGGGTTTAGACTTTGATTTAGGCAGGCACAAATTAATCAGACCCAAAGAAGCAGCCACTGGAGTGCATTTGCCATTAGAAACAGACATAAAAAGGGCTGAGGGGCCACTAAAATGATTTCACCTCATGATTGGTAAAATATATGCCACTAAAAAGATATGAGTAGGTTTGCTAGTTCCTTCTCTAGCTGCTGCGCTGAAGCCAGACACACTCCATCCTTCCGCATTTGTAATGTCAAGTGAAAAACATTTCATCCTTCCCCCACTTGTCATGTTAAGAGAAAATTTCTTGTACTTAATGTTGAGATAGCTATACATTTGTAATAAAACTATATAATACAAATCTAACAAATATAAAGCTAACCCAATTTTCTGAAACATAAAAGTGCAGTTGAGCTCACCATGATGCGTAACGCATGGGTTTATTTTTGCATGAGTAGCAAGCGCTTCGACAACCTCATTTTTAGTCATGTATAACTTTATACATGTCTCTACAAAGTGCTTCGCCTGTTGAAACATGCTTTTTAGTCCCAAGAAAGGTGACCACTTTGAGAGAGAGAGAGAGAGAGAGAGAGAGAGAGAGAGAGAGAGAGAGAGATTATTAATGTGGAACTGTTTTATTAAATTTGAGTTTGCAGCATAACAAGGAAGAACTCACCTGTATAATGTTTCCCCATGTTACTTGCTTGGTCTCACCTATTGCGTCGGTCAACGACCTAGGATGCTGCAAAGATGATTCGCCCTTGTAATCATGTAATTGGCCCCATCCTGATTGTTGCTGAACTTCTGGATTTCCTTGCCTCTGTTCTGCAGTTTGATGGAACACCATAGCATGTTGATCTTGGCTTTCTAGTTGTTGAGGCCCTATTCCATTCCGTTGAATCTGCAATAAAGCTAGCTATGATATCACGGCCAGAACAAGAAGCATGGTTAAGAAATGTGCATAAAGCATCTTAGATTGCAATATAAAAGACACACCTCTAATGACCCATCAATAGCTTTGAACTCTTCTTGTGGTACTGACTTTTGCATCCCAGAATATGCCATATCATAATGGTCAGACCAGGACAGTGAAGAGGGGTCTTTCATTCTCTTCACATTTGGGCCTCAAAAAAATTTCCTTTACGTTTTGTCTGTACGTTCCTGCGTATAATTCACATATTTGACAGTGTAAAGGCAGAAACATTCATGGTATAAGTTCTCAAAAACAGCAAAGAGCATTCTACTTTTCCCAATATTTTGACAAGAAAGTTTCCAACAGTGATACATTGCAGTTACTTGAAACAAATTAAATTGTAGCAGTTACACGGAGACCATTCCTCAAGCTTCGCATCATTCTTCTACGGTCAGTGATAATTTTAATTTTTTTTAAAAACTGGCTTACACAGAGAATTCTTAGTAACTCTCTGCCAGAAATCATCAACACAAATTGGAAAATGAGGAGATATTACTGTCTCCCTGTGGGACCTAATATAAATAAGAGAGAGAGAAAATATCAAGAGTCATATTAAAAATTCTTATATGGTTTTTATCTAAAATCTATTCTGAACTGAATTTTACTCTTGTTCACAAGTAATTTGTTGTCAAATATACTATATTACCGACCAAGTTTAGAGCATATTGATCAAGGCTGATGGCTCTCACCAATTTAGCCACAAACCCAAATCCTATGCTCCTGGCAATTGAGCAACAGGTATGTCGATCAAGGCACAAAAAAAGAACAAAAACAAAAGCTAACAAGTTTCTAGTCCTCTAAATTTCTAGTTCGCCATTCTACAGATTTGCCTGGTCTTCCTCTTCCGAAAGGATACAAAGTAATTTTGTAATACAATGAGATGCCAAAAAAAATTTCCCACTCAAATCTCAGTGCAGTCAGCCTTAAACTCCTTTTACAGTGAGATCATTTGTTTGTGCTCTTGAAATTAACAAGTTGATTACCACTTTCTTCCTTAAAAAACTCATGCAATAACTTGAACTTCAAATTCGTTACCAATAGTGGCGAAATTAGAACAATGTCCTCTTGGCCAACCCTTCAAAGACTAGGGATCACCTAATACCATGCAAATGCCTTCCGGGGTATTTTTTAATTGCAATTTTGTGCACCAGTGTACTGGTAAAAGTAAGGTACTGCCGTAAAAGTGCATGGCAGTTGAGCATAAATTTAGAAAACATGACCATGAATCTGTTAACCTTTAATCGTTGTAATGGTGGGCATAAATTTGGAAAACATGACCATGTACTTGTAAACCTTTCATCATCGTATGGTCCGTGGAAACACAAAACCCTTAAAGCCCAGATTTCAAGTTAAGGTGTGCAATTGGGAGTAGATTTACAAAGATACCTTATTCTACAGGTCTCCCCAAGAAATGTTACATACAAGTAAATGGTGTAAGTGCCACTAAATAAGAACATTACTACTCCAATTTACCCAAAAGTGTGCCAACATATAGAAGAGAAAAATTCTTTCACAAAACCATATCAATATGGATGAAAACCTAGGGTAAAATTAAATTGCTCGGCAATTGGAATTTTCTCGCTAAAAGGCAGAGGAACAAGCTAATGCTAAATTTACTTAATATTTTCAAGACCTAGCGTAAAATACGTAAGAAACACAGACCGCCAGACGCAACGTTTCACCGACATGAAAATCCGCATAAAACTCCCTATATAACTCTGGTTCGCAACGCCGCCTTTAAAGGCTATCACTGAACCCCGAAATTAACAGGCCAAGTACAGCGATCTTTTTTTTTTAAGTACGGCGTGCCCGAAACAGAAAAATTCAAAATACAACAATACAGATCCAAAGAATAGAAGAAAAAAATAAAGTTTTTTTTAATTTTCAGTCAACTTACGTTTTGGAGAAAATGAAGTCGTCGCTTTCCAGCCGAAAATCCACAGAGGAAACGTAAACCAGAGGCAGAGTAGACTGTGTTTTCGGCTTAACTATGTGCTACGGTTACAGTAGACGATAAAAAAGAAGAATAATCGAGCATTGCCGCTCATGAAAACATCAAAATAACCCAAATAAGGAAACAAAGGATTACTTTCCTTGAACAACCTCTATGGAAACATAAAAATAACCCAAATAAGGAAACTTGGATTCCTTTCCTTGAACAACCTCCATGAAAACATAAAAATAACCCAAATAAGGAAACAAAGGATTACTTTCCCTGAACAAGCTTACTGCTGCTGATAGCAGGACTTAAGTCCTAATAATTAGAAAATATTTAACAAGTTAAGATTGCAGATCATACGTTAATAATTTTTTAATTCCCATTAGGGGAAAGTGGAGCTTTTGCTTAGCTTAAATTAACTCCTATGGAGTCTACTGGAGGAGTCTATATCAGGTTTAGATGCAAGGAAAAGAGTCTGGATGGCTTGATCTCTTTTTTCCCCAAACTGAAGGAATGAATTTGAGGTTCTAAGTAGCGGTTCATAAAATCAGAAACCAGTTCATAAAATCTCAGAAAACATGTAAATCATTATTATTGTGTCGTGTACGTCAAATTATTAAGGGGATGGGAAGCAAGAGGGGTTAAATTTAACGGCCGTTTATTTTGGTCATAAAATATTTGTAAAAACTTTCTCATGTGACTTGCATATTTAAAATTTGATGGTATATATATATATATTTATACGAAAATTATTAAGATATATCTTTAAAATAATTAAATAAATATAGAATAATTGTTATATATAGCATACTAGAATGTATTTTTGAAGTGTAATATTAAAAAATTATTGTCACCCAAAAAATATGTGACAGGTATAGTTGGCCATCAAATTTAACTTCTGATGGGAAGCTCTAACTTCTGATGGGAAGCTCTAACTTCTGACAAAACAGTATAGTACATTTAGTTGCATATCCAACAATGCAAGCGGCTTAATCAAACGTTGCAGGTTGGTATAGATATGTTTGTGTATTCATGGAAGTTTCAACTATGTACAGTCGAAATAGTTAAGTTTGGTTTTGTTTGACTGTTTATTTATCGAGGATTCGCTATGGGAGATGTGCCGCATAACTCCAATGATATTTGTCCTTTCTACAAACAGAATAAAACGTTGCAATCTGGAGGCGCATAACTAAATTTATAGCACAAACATCAAGGTGAACACTTTACTACACTTAAATGTATTATGATTTAGGGGAGCATGTATTTAATTGAGGGTAGTAAGTATGTAGTTAGAGATAATTTCTTTTGTTGAAGTCCTGTAATTAATCCAGTCCCCTTTAGCTTAGATGTCAGGGTTGAGGGGTATCCATTCCACCAAAGTCGCCCAGGGCACGATCCCAGCGTCATCCCTTTTTAATACGGGTATCTCCTACAAGTGGGAAAAGATCATTTTTATAATATATTTGATTAAAAAATTAAATTATAAAGAGCAAGGAAGTTGAGAAAATACATGAACATATTTGAATTATGATATATTGAAATTTATATATCATCACGAAACTAATAAAATCAATCAATATGAAGATAAGAAACAATCATTTTAACATGTGTTTTAGATATTAGTATTTGGAGACGAAAATACATGCTCCAATTTTGAGAAAAATAAGAAATAACAAATAATATATTATATTTTACGAATAAATGTGAGTATCTATCCAAACAATTATTTTATAAGATATTATTCTATTTGTGTTTAAATCTTATGATTATTATACAATTCATATTATACTAAACCATTGGTATTTGGAGATGGAAATAAGTATCCAATTATATATATATATATATATATATATATATATATATATATATATATATATATATATATATATATATATTCTTTTGAAAAATAATAGACAATTATATATATATAAGCAATTTAATTAGATATATTTTAATGGGATGTTTATTGGCATGATTAAAAAATTGCTCCAATAATTTTTTTATAAAATTATTACGTTGAAGGCATTTATTATTGAGATGAGACCTACTGGGTCTAACACCTTGGAGGAAATGGACGGCTCAAAACATTTGGTTGTATTTGCGTTGAAATCGGATGGATCTGCATCAATCCTTCCAAGGCGGTTTCCAGTTGGATCAGCGCTTCTCGTCTTTGACAATTGTCAGAAAAATCGAAGGTCATAAATCACTGCGTTTTTTGAGATCCGCTCTTTGGTTCGTTAGCCTCTTTCTTTTTTTTGCAACGAACTATCATTCTTTGCACACGTTTTTCCCTGCGAAGAACTATTTTTTTTGGAGAGTTGTTTGCAAGTTTTATCTTGTGTTTTAAAGCGTTGTGTTGGTTGTGAATGCATTGTTTGGGTTTTGTTTGCATGGGCACTCGTTTTGTGTGAATTGTCTTTGTCTTGGCGTGTTTAACCGTGCACTTGTTTAGTTGTTTCTTGTATGATCTTTGCTTTGCATTTGTTAGGCCATTTGGGTGTTGCTTGCTCTTTGGGTTCCAACCTTGCTTTGCCAATTTATCTTGCCCCTACATTTTTTTTATTATTCTACTTCTCTGCACCTGGTAGTCGTTTTCCTTGGTTGTGTTGGTTATTGGCTCCCGTTAAGTCGCCCCTACTCTCTGTGTTTCCTCCCTATGACTTGGACTTCCATGAGACTCGCTCTTTTAAGTTTTGTGCTCCTTCCAACTTGTTGGCGAGGCTTGGCTCACATGGGACGACACCTTCACACTCAACACGCTCTTCTATGGGGAATTCCACAACTATGGCCCTGCCACTACCACTACCACTACCAATACTTTTGCAAGAGTTCCCTTGTCTACTCAGATTTCTCCGCTTACGCGACACATCTTTTCTCCCCAAACATTTATACAAGCCCATCGTTGGCTCCCCTTCCTTCTCTCTATTTACTTATTTTTTAATTAATACATTAACCCTCCTCCTCACAAATTTTTGCATTTATAAACTATATTTGACTTTCATATCCTCATATAGATTGTTTTTTGTGTATATTTAGTGATTCCACTCTCCTTTTGACACATGTCCTCCATTCTTCCTAATTTTGTAAATTGTGACGATGGTTTTGTTAACTATTTGCTTAATTTAATTAAGTTATTGATTCATAATTTAAATATAGATATTGGCATTTATGTCTTACGATGAGTAGAGACAAATAGTTGATTACATTTGTTGAATAGGGTATATTTATAGTGAATTCTTTCTTTGATTTAGTGGTGATAATCGAACGTGAATCTCTTGAGTCAGCTCAAGATATTCACGTTCAATAATATATGTAAGATGGCCTTCGACATAGACCTAGGTGTCTTGATATTTCTCTTCTTGTCTCAGAGTTTATGGAGGCTTTTGTTACTGCCATAGATTTGATCGCGCGAAGGTTGTTCACTCCTGTGGAAGGTGACCTAGATGTTATACATGGGATCTAAGAAGCGCTTACGAGAAGCAATCTGAGCCATTCACTAGTTTGCAGAAGAGGTTACCTATCCAAAAAAGGAAGAAGGAAATTTCCCTGGATTTTCACACACCAGCACATCAAGATATCTTGTCCAAATTTCTATCACTTCATGGCAGTGTTATCCCTGTTACAAAAAGGGCTCATATGACAATTTTGTGAGAGATATTGTCATAATTTTTATCCTCACACGTAGAGACACAACTTCCACCACGCTCAACTAGTTTTTATGGCTCTTATCTTCTCATCCCCATGTCGAACGACAGATTGAACTGGAAATTATGCGAGTTATTTCTACTCGAGAAGAAGTGAAGGCACATGATCATATTCTCCTCTCGCTCACCAATTTCCCAAACTCCACGCTTTATTTCAAACCATGGTGGGTAGAGCTACAAAACTGCCTGCCATTCTGATAATTTGACATAATGCTTGTCCAATAAACCTACCCATTTCACTGTATAGTGATCTTAGATTTCATAATCCAAAATTGAGCAGAACCAAACTATTTTGTTTCCCAAACATTCAAAATAGTTGTAAGTAAATTTGAAAGAAGTAGAAAAACCATGGTTGTGGGTCAATGATTTGAAGCTTATTGTTGCTCTAGAAGCAATCATGTCTATTTTTTTGTTTGTTTTCACGCTTGGACTGATAATGAGATAAAGATGGACCAGCTAAATATTTTCTATGCAGTGTGTGTTGTGAATTGAGGAAAGCCTAGATGATGATATAAAAAATTCATGGAGGGGTGGGATAGGAATTTATAAACTTACACTTGTTGTTTCAATAATTTGTCGCCTCCCAAGAGCACCCATTAGGCTGCCACATGATATTCTAGGGAAAACATCATATTTTTTACACGTATCAAATATGTTATCTTAAGTCAATGATATCATTACACCTGTAGACACCCTAATTTCACATATGTCCTAAATCAATTAATTCCCCTTCCTCATTTCCCACAAAAATATACTTCGAATTAATCAAATATAATTTGATTAATTATCCATTTCAAAATCCAAAAAATAACCCAATCCTCACCACATGTCATTATTCTCCATGTTTTTCTACTATTGAATTAAAAATTCAAATTCAAATCCTCACCCACCCTTCGTGGTCCCCACTCACCTAAATCCTCCACTTATGAATTAAAAATCCAAAATCAAATCCTCGCCCATTCTTCGTGGTCCCCACTCACCTAATCTTGCCTACATTTTCAAACCATGATTACTTAAATTACTCTAAGTTAATCACTCCCCCAGGCTATAAATACAACCTTACCCCTCCCCTCTAAACACACAGAGAATAAGCTTGAATGTCCTATCTAAGTTCTTGCATCCTTTGAGTAAAGAATATCCTTATACCTCATCCTAATGCCTAAATAGCCTCATAATCCTTTTTTCCATCTGGTGCAAAGTAAGAGGAACGTTGTTGCAAGAAGGCTTTGCTCTGTCTTGAAAAAAAACACCTACATATCACACAATTAGGGCTCAATCCAAGTTTCCTATCCCATTCCGAGGTTTGCAACGGAACGCGAAGGAGGAGGTATGATTATTGGTATTTTACTTCCTTGTTAGTAGTGTATTTTTCCTAGCTTACATTTTGGCACGCCCAGTGGAACATGTGTGAGGAAATGAGAACTCGGTTACTTTGGATTTAGCTCGAATAAGCTTGTGATGACTGATAAGAAGAGTAACTCAAACAAGTTATCTCAATATGATGATGATGTAACTCAAGACGAGTTATTAGAGGATTTGTTGCACGTTGTGTAGATTTGCCTTAAACAAGCTCTAGACTATTGACGGGGAGAGTAACCTGAACAGATTAATCGTGATATGGTTGTGATATAACTCAAAATGAGTTATGAAAGGATTTGTGTTGGTTGTGATTTAGATAAATGTGATGGTGGACAAAATAATGAGTGAACTCAAACAAGTCACCCAATATTAGTTTGATATAGCTGGAAACAAGCTATGAATGATGTTTTGATAATTGACGATATGGGGAGTGAATGCTAGTCACTTAATATCAGTTGGATATAGCCGAAAACAAGCTATGACAGATGTATTGTTGGATGAAGCAAACTAATGAAATTGGTGCATTGTTTTGGTCTGCATTGTTGGATTGTTTAGATGTTTTCACTTGGTATTGAATTCGTCGAGAACTGATTTTTTTGTGGAACACAACTAGGGTTTGAACTTTTACAATGAACACATTGATATCAGCCAAGTTTTATGATAAAACAATGCTAAACTATTTTGTTTTCAAATAGCAAGCAATCATGTGGATCCAATTGTTTTGGCTCATGAGGTAAATTCTTCAGGAATGATCATTGTTTCATACAATCATACAAGTATGTTGTGGATTGATGGATGCAGGCTCTTATTACTCCAAAAAAAGATGCATCCTCCGATACACCCTAGTCCTGATATACCTAATTCGGTACGGGGACAGAATTGGTACGGGGATCCCTTAGAGCACTAGAGGAGACTCACCAATTCTGAAGAGATGACTACTTTTGAAACTCCTATATTTGTACATTCTGGAACGCCCGGTTACTTTCGATATGTTACCATTAATTTCCCAATTAGTGGTTTTCTCTGTTCTTTATTTATTATTGTTCATTATTATTTCCTTTTTTGTTCCTTATGGCCTTCTTCAGTTAACCTTCACATGTTGGGTAGTGTTTTTGTTGCGCGGTGTCTTGTGGTGTATCTGCAGGTTATAACAACAATGAAACTATGACCTTCATCATGTCTTTGATCTCCTCAGTGCTTGGTGTTTAGTTCCCAGTTCTGATTTTGCTATTCACTCATAATCTGTAGAAACACATGAACTAGTCATTAGTTTATCATCTTACTGTCATGGGACAACCAATCCGAAAAATACATGTATTTATTTACTTTTGCTAAAATAACTGCTTTATAAGAAGTTTATTATTATTATTATTATTTTCTTTCATTTTAGTTAATCATTTTGTGAGCTAACTCTTTCTTTCTGTTTATTGTTCTTTTTTAACCTTGCTATCAAAATTTTAGCTTCTCAGGTGAAGTACAGAAGTCAGAAAATAAAGAAAAAAACTAGCTCCTGGAAGTTTTTTCTCACGTTCAAAATTTTCATTCAGAGTGCTACCGTAACCCATCTTCCAGAAGCCATAACTTTTTCTCCTGAACTCGGAATGACTTCATTTTTTAATGGAAAGGTATCGAAAAGATCTATGCAATGGAAAAATATTTTTTTGATTTAGACTAACAAAAAAAAATTGGTTTCATTTCTTCTAACACTTGTCTTTTTAACAAAAAACAACAAAATTATAGTTTTTTAAATTTTAATTTTATTTTATTTAACGTAACAACCTCACGCGTATGCTCTTTCCTTGCACTTCAAAAGTGATCTTGGGAATCATAAATGCGAGGCCACCCGGGCTCCGCAAAACAATTTTTTTAATTTTTTTTACCTTAAATTTCAATTTTCCACGACAACACTTCTAGGTAATGTTTTCACACTCTTCCTTCGTCATTTTTCTTTTTTTGTGAAAACAATCATTATCACTATTTCACAATCATGATTAATTGTAATAATTATTAACATTTAAAAGAAAAAAAAATCTATTCCAATTGTATATGCGTATGCTCTTTTCTTGCACCTTCGAGCGATCTGGAAAATCATAAACGATCACAATTTTTTTAGTTTCTTGTTCCAACATTGTAGAATCCTCTAGCTTTGTTTTCCAACTTCCATTTCAATCATTATTTTCCTTTGTTATATTATTAATATTTGTTTGGTCGTTGGTTGTGTATGCTCTTTTCATGTGCCTTCGAGCGATCTGGAAAATCAAAAATAGCCACGATCACTTTTCTAACATTTTGTTTGCAGGATAACTACTAATTTGTTTTCTGTAGGACCATGTCACTGGAATATTGTAAAAAAAATACAAAAACAACAAAAATCTCACAAAAATACCACCATTCAAAGAAAATTGTTGAAACAAAAAAAAAGTACACTCAAGTATGCAATTATTTTCTGCCAGTGATTTATTTCAAGTTGGAAAGAACCATGTGTTTAATCACTTTATCATTTTGTTTTTACACGTAGACGAGGTGGATTTCATCACCACCAAAGCTACACTGGTGACGTGGACTTGACTACCACGCACCAACAGCATTTGCATCTGCATTACACTTTGAGACCTAGTCTCATCACAGCATTTGGTATTTACCTCGCCCCTGCTCTTCACTTACAGGTAATGTTGTCGTGCAGCGCATGCGAGTCACGCCTAAATAGCTATAACAATGAAGCCTTGACATCGTCCCTGTAAATTTTTAGGGGGTTATAAGGACACCATACACATTCATCCCTCCATCGCCTTCCACCTTTTCACAAAACCTGTTCTAGACGTGGTGATTCACTTCGAAACAGGCAAGTAAGAATTGGTGAGTCTCCTCCAGTTCTCTAAGGGCTTCCTGTACCAATTATGTCCCCGTACAAAATTAAGTATATCAAGACTAGGGTATATCAGAGGATGCATCTTTTTTTGGAGTAATAAAAGCCTGCATCCATCAGTCCACAGCATACTTGTATGATTGCATGAAACAATGATCATTCTTGAAGAATTTACCTCATAAGCCAAAACAATTGGATCCACATGATTGTTTGCGGTTTGAAAACAAAATAGTTTAGCATTGTTTTATCATAAAACTTGGCTGATATCAATGTGTTCATTGTAAAATTTCAGACCCTAGTTGTGTTCCACAAAAAAAGTAGTTCTCGACCAATTCAATACCAAGCAAAAACATCCAAACAATCCAACAATGCAGACCAAAACATCGCACCGATTTCATTAGCTTACTTCATCCAACAATACATCTGTCGTAGCTTGTCTTCAGCTATATCCAACTGATATTGAGTGACTAGCATTCACTCCCCATATCGTCAATTGTCAAAACATCCTTCATAGCTTGTTTCGAGCTATATCAAACTAATATTGGATGACTTGTTTGAGTTCACTCTTTATTCTGTCCACCATCACATTTATCCAAATCACATCCAACACAAATCCTTTCATAATTCATTTTGAGTTATATCAAAACCATATCGCGATTAACCTGTTCATGTTACTCTCCCTGTTAATAGTCCAGAGCTTGATTAAGCAAAATCTACACAACATGCAACAAATCCTCTAATAACTCATCTTGAGTTACATCACCATCATATTGAGATAACTTGTTTGAGTTACTCTCCTTATCAGTCATCACGAGGTTATTTGAGCTAAATCCAAAGTAATCAAGTTCTCATTTCCTCACACCTATTCAAAATTCCTACCCACTTTTCAGCTTAATCAGACATATTTCATCATGGTATTCACTCACAGTCACAATCATGAAAATGACAATGAAGAAGTCGCACAACCAAAACATCACGCAATGAGTTATTAGAACAAATTAATAAGATGACAATGCAACTCTCTCATATGGCTACCCAAATTAGTGAATGATCGCCCAAAAATCTGATTATACAACCTCACGAAGATATCAGTTCGCGTAAAGTTCAACGTCAGTTTACCCCCTTGGAGAAAGTCTCTCTAGTGTTTTTCATCAACTAAAAGAGGCTAAACTGATAAGATATCTAATTACAAAACCCTTTGTCAAAGGGGAAGCTAAGCCATGTTGGTACAAACCTAACACATACTGTGACTTTCATCGCATTGATGGTCATCAAACAGATAAATGTGTGCGATTTAAGAATTACATCCAAGACTTAATTGACGACGACGTCATCTTTGTAGAACTTGATGGCAATGATCTTGCAACCAATGACACATCCAATACCAAAACTTTCCATAAATATTTGACTACTGTCGAAACTCCTATACATACTAAAATTCCACAAGATCATGATGACAACAGTCAAGCCTCTCTAATCCCAAACCAATCCATATCTTCTTCAAATTTCCTTCCATTAGTTCAAACATACCTTGAACCTATTTTGGACAACAACATTCTTCCAACATCTACCGAGCACTTGAACTTATTTCAAGACTCTCTTTCAACCCAAAAATACACTGAACCTGTTTTGGACAACAACATTCTTCCAACATCTACTGAGCACTTGAACTTATTTCAAGTCTCTCTTTCAACCCAAACATACATTGAACTTGTTTTGGACAACAACATTCTTCCAACATCTACTGAGCACTTGAACTTATTTCAAGACTTTCTTTCAGCCCAAACATACATTGAACCTGTTTTTGACAACAACATTCTTCTAACATCTACTGAGCACTTGAACTTATTTCAAGACTCTCTTTTAACCCAAACATATATTGAACCTGTTTTTGGTGACAACATTCTTCCAACATCTAATGAGACCTTGACCTCGTTTCAATACTCCCTTTCAAACCTTGATATTACTATAGACACTACAAAAGAGGTTCCATCAACAGGTACCATTAAGTTTGATTCTAGTATTCCAATATTGGCTCTTATGCCTAACATCTCTAGCCTTGTTGTCAAAACACAACCACATCGAGTTTGGACACTTGCGACAATGCAACCTGTCGTGTCCATCATGCTTTCAATGATCGATCTTGCAGGCATCTCATCACTAATGATTCTCACCTATCAAGACTTCTACGTACATACATTCTACGAGGTATGTATACCCAAGAATATCTTTAGGCCACCTTTTCCATCTTTAATCGTGAATCTATCCTCAAATCAATCAATTAATGGACAAACAGAAGCAACAAACCACATAATACAAACCATCATTGTCAACACACATGGAAGCTATTGGCTTAACCAAATCTATCCCACTCTTTGGGCTTACCGCACATCTTATCACACACCTACTGGAGCCACTCCCTTCTCCTTTGTTTATGGTTGGGAAACTATTTTACATGCCAAGGTTGAATTTCCATCCTTCAGAAGATCCCTCAAAGATATAATCATTCAAGATTATTATCGACACTCATGCCTTAATGAACTCGAGCTTCTTGATGAAAAATAACTTAATGCCCTAGATCATCTTCCATTCTATCAAAATCAGCTACGGCCTAGCTACCATAAAAAATTCAAACCTAGAAAATTTAAGGTCAATGATCTCATTCTCAAAGAAAATCGAAAGAACACACCCAAAGAACGAGACACACAAGACAGATTTGAGCCCAACGAAATCATAGATAATTTTGGGTTTGGAGCTTATAAATTGGCCATTGACATAGGCCAAGTCCTTGAAAAACCCATGAATTCATTCTATTCAAATAAATTCTATTCTTGAAAGCACTCTCTATTCCGGGAAACAACATAGTGTACATTGTTCCTTCTGTCTTGCTTATCTCTAAATAAATTTATTTATTTCCATTGGCAGACATTTTCATTATCAAAATCACATCTTCATATTTATCATCATGAGACAAGTGCTGATATAAATCCTATTAATTTTGTGAGTTTCATACTTCTTATCATATATTCCATTTTCAGTCACTTTCATCTATGGTCATACCTAGAAGCTTATTGATGGTAATATATTCCGTTCAAAAACATTCTCTCTTTCACAACAAAGCTTTAAAATTCTTTACCCAGTTCATTTGGTTGTCCATCTCAGTCTTTGGTGTTGAACCCTCACGTCCTTTTAGTTGTGTGGGGATGAGATTGGGGGCAGACGTTCCTTCCCAAATACAAAGCACTATCGTAAAAAAATCCATCAATTTAATAACTTATGAGTAATTCATTTTCACATCTTTCGTCCTTCATAGTTTTTTTTGTTGAGCCCACACTTCTTACTGGTAGTGTGAGACTGGGAATGGACGAAAGTGCCCTTACTCATCTACATCTTGTCTTTGGTGATAAACCCTTGCCTCTTACAAGTGGCATGGGGTAAAGCATAGAGGGTCATTCTCATAAAAACATAAAAAAAATATTGCAAAAAATTTCAAAAATCTAAAAAAAATAAAAATAAAAAACAAAACACAACAAAAATAAAAAGGGAATTCACTCACCTATGTTTTGCCTTCAATGATGAGCCCTTGCTTCTCACTAGTAGCATGGGGCAAGGCATATGGAGTCATTTCAAAAATATAAAATCTTACAGTGCTTGCAAATTATAAAATCCCCAAAGAAGTAATTTAGATGCCTAAGTGAAGAGAGAACTATCCCTTCACCTTATATCTTACCAATCAGCAGGCCACATAATTGTCTAAGTCTAGCACATGACTCATAAAGTGAAAGCCATTTTTGAAACTGGTTCAGTACCGTTATGAAGAATGGAGTCACAATTTCCCAAAGGTATTGTTGTTAGCATTTGTCTCTATATTCATTATCTACCTCCTGCGTCCTTCTTAATTCTCGGTGATGAGCCCACGCATCTTAATAGTTGTGTGGAGTCAAGAATGGAGCTGGACTTCTTTTCATCATATCATCACCACCATATCCTGCCAATGGAAAGAGAATTTGTGTTATTCTGAGCATAAGTTACCACACGGTACATACGGATAATAGCCTGGTTTATCGCCTCTCAAAAATAAGTCTGCACTCTAGTCCATAAATTGTCAATCACAGTGTAAAAATCCACAAATAGTGTGAAAATCATCAAAAATCCAAAAATAGTGTAAAAATCTAAAAATCCAAAAAATTTTGAAAATCATCAAAAACCCAAAAACATTAGAAACAATCGTCCAAAATCCAAGAAAAATATTAGAACTCGTCAAAAATCTAAAAACATTAGAAACACTCGTCAAAAATTCAAAAACATTAGAAAGAATCGTCAAAAATCTGAACACATTTGAAAATTGTCACAAAATAAAAAAAATTAGAAACGATTATCAAAAATCCAAAATACATTAGAAAAAAAAAATTATATATATAACAAAAATGTTGTAAAATCACAAAAACTCTAAAAATACCAACACAATTCAACCTTTGAACTATTAACCCCAACGGATGATCCAATCACTTTATGACTACCGAATTCAAAACACTTCTCCTCGCATGAATCCTCACTTGGGGCAAATCTAGATCTCATCGCTTCCTTGTTTGAGGACAATGACCCAATACTTTAATATGTCCTCATACCCCTGCTTGGGGGCACATCTGATCAATAATCAATGTGGAACACGTTAGGGATATGTTTATTGGTTCTTAGTGTTGCATTCTTAGTTATAAATTATTAATTACTTTCTTGTATCTTGATATATTACAGGGGGTATCTTGATTTTATGTATCCTGGTGTTCTCTCTAATATTCTTATGTTATCTGATTGCATATCGTACTGGGGCATCATATTTTCTTGATGGCCTCTGTCTATGCTCTCTTCCATTTACATATCGTATTGGGGCATCAAATCTTTTTTATGGCCCCTGTCTATGATATCACGCATATTACAGTCTAGTCATCTTGATCTTTTATATCACAATGCATCATGTTATGTGCTATATTAAAATTAAGATATTTTTCATCACGTGGGTATCTTCCTGCATGATCCACATCTTACTTTGCACCCCATTCATTCACCCATACTAATACATTCCCCAGTTTGGGGATCCTACTTGATCACCGTTGCAGTTTGTGAATCCTACTTGATTGTCTTTCTCAAGTAGCATTCACTATCCAGTAGCTCCTCCTCCCCCACCATGCTCACCATGTATTTGGTCCATTCATCCTCGCTCCTCATTTTTACTCCTCCGCCACTTATCCCCATATTACCCTTCTCACCATTCATGTCCCCTCTCACCCATTTGTATTCTTTCATTTCCCCCTTCTGCTTCCCGCTTGACAATATTACTTAATAACCCCTTCTATATGGGATCCTCAGTGGAGGTTTAGTTTCTCCCTAAGATCTTCCCACTGTAGAAGCTTCTTCACCACGTCCCCTCTCATCAAACAACAATCACCATCAAACACATCTTCCCATTCCACCTCTTCTGCTTCTCATTCTCGCATCATTACTCTCACCATACAGACATCCTAATTAAGGATTCCCCTCACACTCTCCACCCTCCACTACATATATTACTTCATCCATTCATGTTACACTCCTTTGTTTCATTTCTTTCTTGTTATCACCTCATCTCATATCATATACCACTCAGGCATACCTCACTCACTCTTTTCTCATCCTTCCCCAAATCCTTCTTATGCCTAGTCATCCTACTTATACGCTCTTGTAGTATGGTAAATTCACTTGAAGGTTCCCCTTCAATCCATTTTGTCATACCATATTCCCACCAACTCTATCATTATCCTTCTTCTTCTTTAGCTTGGCGATCTTACTTAACCATTCCGGCCACATGACAATCTTACTTAAGACTTCCACTTAAGGTTGATCTGCCATATGGCCTTCCCCCATCCCATCATATTTCCCCCATCTTATTTCTCCCACCTATCATTGTGATAATCATCTTCAACCTACCATTCCACCCCTGTCCCCAATATCATTTTGTTTTTCTCCTTGCATATCATCCATGTCGGTTAGGTGATCTTACAAAACCTCTTTGGCAGCATGGCGATCTTACTTAAGAGATTCTCTTAAGCATGACACGTCATCTTACACTCGCCCATCACTCTACAATCTCACCATTCATATTTCCTCTTAATTCCCCATTATCACATCCTTTTACCACCACTATCACCCTCCTCTACTCGGCAATCTTACTTAACCACTCACCTGGCATGGCAATCTCACTTAAAAGTCCCTCTTCAGGATGATCTATCTCCTTGCCTTTCCTCATCACTACACACCCTTCACCCTTCACTTTTTCTTGGCATTCCCCATTATCACATCCTTTCACCTCCTTTTCCATTCTCGTAAACACCACTTCTCTCTTGACCACTTGTCATCTCCAGTTTCGCTCGCTTGGCTATCTTACTTAACCACTTCCATCACATGACAATCTTATGTCAGGGTCCTCCCTCCACTTAACTTGTCATCATGAACTTCTCCCCCGCCTCATTCTTCATTGATCACTTCTTCCACCTGGTATCTCCCATTACCCACTTTTCCCTCCTACTATTATCCTTTCTCCACATATCCTCTTACAACACACATCTAATCTCTTCTTCCTACAATCATGTTCTTTTCCCCCATTTTCCCCTTCTTGATCCATCATCCTTCATATCGTTTCTTCCCATTCTTTTCTTGTCTTGATTCTTCATCCTCACCTCATTCATCCTCATCACCCGCATCCTCTCCTCACTTTCACCTAGTCCCAACTCATCCTTCCCATTTTCTTTAATCTTTCCACTTCATCTTCTCAAACCCCCCCACATTTCTACCCACACATGCATTCACCATTATTGTTAACATTCCTCTATCATTCTTTCATCATCATCTTTCATTCCCATGCTAAAAATTATAAGTGGGCTTTCCCTAAAAATGTTCAATCCTCATTCAGCACGACCTCATTCACTCCCTTAGATCTTTTAGAGTTTCCCTTCATTCCTTCCCTCCTCTAAGCCCACCACTCATTGTAAGGGGGCTTTCCCTAATGTCCCTTTGTTGGCATTACCCTTTCCAATCCTCATTAGTTTTCTCCTTTTCTTCATTTTTTCTCTCACCCTTCCCCACCACTCATTGTAAGAGGGATTTCCCTAACGTCCCCTCATTGGCATTGCCTCTTCTATCCCCATTCTCTATTCTCTCCTATTCTTTTCCCTCAATCCCACCCTTTCTTGTTGCTTCTTACCCATCTCTCCATCTTCTCTTCAATATCTTTACTGTCTTCATCATACATCCTTTTTCTATTTTCTTGTCATCTTAGTATCCTCATTTCATGCATCTTCGTATCTTTTCCATTCGATGTCATTCCTCCCCTTTTTCTTCTCTAAACATTCCTTATACTGTTCCCTTTCCACCTATTACCCCCTTTATGTATTCCCTTCTTTCTACATCATTTTCTTTGTTATCCTCTTCTCTCTCCCACCCCTTGTCTTATTTCCCTTCCACTGTATCGTCTTCTTCCCCTTTTTCCATCACGTTTCCTCCTTACTTCCCCATCGATAACCTAACTCTTCAGCATTGACCTGTCTTTTTTATCATACCACCCTCCACATGCATCTCCATACGGTTTGTTCCATATTCTTTTCCTTGGTCTTCCTCACAATGACACGATTCCTTCAATCTTATCCCTGTATTCGCTCTATCTTCCTTTCCTCTTCCCTAATTTTCACATTTCTTCTGACCACATCTCCTTTTCTCTACCACCCCTACCTTTTTGTTCATTCTGTATTAGTTTCTCTTCTTTTCCCTACTCTTTTTCACACTTTCCTCGCCCCTCATAGTTTCTTTTTTTCTCCGTTCTACTTCTTCTTTCGCCCTCTTTCCATTTTCATCCATTTCACCCTCTACTCCCACCTCGTTTTCTCCTTCTTATTTATCCTTTCCTATTTCCTGCTTTTCTCAACTCTATCATTTCTTTCACTTTCACGCATCCCTCTTTACTATCTCTGTTGCTTCCTTCATTTTGCACATCTCTCTATTTCATCCCTTCACACTCTACTCTGTCATTTTCTTGTTTTTGCCTTATTTTTCCTTCATCATTCCCTTCTTCCCCTATCATCCCTCTCTCTTATTTCTACCTCTTTCATTCCTTTTTTCCCCCTCCCCTATCTCCCTTACTCTTCTCGTAATCAACCCCTAATCCTATCCATTCCCTTTTATCTTTCCCACACACCTTCACACCTAGCATTTAAGATCGATTTAATCCTTTCTCCATTTGCGTCGTGCGGTCATTCCAGTCTCTTCCACTCCATTATCATCCTCTTCTCCACAGAATTCATCTCTCTTCTTTTCGAGAGTTATGTCGTATATTCCATTCTCATCAGTCCTCTCGAGGGGGCATCACCACATCTATCCATAATCACATCTTATCATGACATTTTTTTCTTGGAGGATACTGTGACATCTGTCAGTCACCACTTTCTATTCTCCCCAACAAACATTCGCTCTACCTTTTTCTTAAAAAAAAGTAAATTGAATTTTTCCCTCATCCTATCTACTTTCTTTGAAAGGACACTACTTTCATAGTACCCTTCCAAAGAGGGGCAAATGTAGACACCCTAATTTCACATCTGTCTTAAATCAATTAATTCCCCTTCCTCATTTCCCACAAAAATACACTTCGAATTAATCAAATATAATTTGATTAATTATCCATTTCAAAATCCAAAATATAACCCAACCCTCACCACATGTCATTATTCTCCATGTTTTTCTACTATTGAATTAAAAATTCAAATTCAAATCCTCACCCACCCTTTGTGGCCCCCACTCACCTAAAATCCTCCACTTATGAATTAAAAATCCAAAATCAAATCCTCACCCATTCTTCGTGGTCCCCACTCATCTAATCTTACCTACATTTTCAAACCATGATTACTTAAATTACTCTAAGTTAATCACTCCCCCAGGCTATAAATACAACCTTACCCCTCCCCTCTAAACACACAGAGAATAAACTTGATTGCCCTATCTAAGTTCTTGCATCCTTTGAGCAAAAAACATCCTTCTGCCTCGTCCTAATGCCCAAATAGCCTCATAATTTTTTTTCCATCTGGTGCAAAGTAAGAGGATAGTTGTTGCAAGAAGGCCTTGCTCCATTTTGAAGAAAAGCACCTACATATCACAACATTAGGACTCAATCCAAGTTTCCTAGCCCATTCTGAGGTTTGCTACGGAACACGAAGGAGGAGGTATGATTATTGGTATTTTACTTCCTTGTTAGTAGTGTATTTTTCCTAGCTTACAACACCCATAAAAAAGGAGTGTATCATCAAATGAGATACTACTGCTACAAACTAACGGTAAAGAGCAATGTAGAAATGTCCCCCAACCATTGAGATTAAGAAAGCCCACATTAAATGTCAAAATTATTTACTAGCAATTGTTTATGAGCAACGTAATGGAAATGTCGATAGGGATGCATCCAATAAATTAAAGTTGAATCAGTGAAATATTATAGAAGGGAGAGGAGTGCTAAAGAAGGGGATACATGGCTGAGTCATCCAGGAGTAGTGAAGAAGGGGATTTAGGGATGAGTCATCCAAGAGTGGGAAAAACGTTTGGGGAATTTATGTGAAACTCTTATTTCTTCCAAGAAGAAATATGAAGCACATACTATTTATTTCAATGAAAATGTAAATGAACCTACCTAAGTTTAGGATCGTGTCCCTTACGATCCTTTCTTTTCAGGATATCTCTTAACTATATCGCCAACATGCCCTCCATAATTTACCCCCTTTTCTAATCACACATTCGGCAACAAATACACATGTTACATTTGTTCCTCATCGTAAAGACAAAGGCCTTCCACAAAATGGTTCCGCTCAATATTTTCCTCTCCCGATTGCTTCTCCTCCCTCCAACCCCAATATTTAATACTTTTACTCCAAGTGTCATCCTTTATATATTAATATGTTTTAAATGGTGAAAATTCTAAACATAGAATTTAGTGGAGGAAGTAATAACAACTTGTCTAAGTTCAATGTATTTAAAACCTAAGATATAAATCCATCCCCCTGTATTAGGCTTACAAACGAAAATGAAACGAAACCAAGAGTAGACCATAAATAACAATGGGGGTGGAGCTGGAGGTGATCCAAAATAGCAAAGGTGACATGATCGATTTTTCCTTTGTTCAAATCAAAGAGCATTGTCCTAAATCGAAACTTTACTCCTTGTCCAATGGCAATGATGGTGCAGATATCCCCATAATCGACCTAGATAAATCAATAAACTGAGCTTAATTAATAATTCTAACTGTTATAGAATAGAAAAAAGTAATATCTTTAGTTTATGATTATTTGATTATATCTTGAGATTTGATGTTAATCGTTTAAATTTGATAGTGAAATATACATTTTTTGGCAACACAATAATTTTCAATTTTATAGAGTGGATGTGAATATGACAGTTTGAGAAAAAAATTCCACATGGCCTTTGGTATACAGTCACATTTCCAGATGTAAATTTTGACTTTTTTCTTACATGTAAGAACACAAAAAAACATATAAGTATACGTCAAACTCTAAGTCACCAGTTGTGCCTGCGAACTGTCCTCTGCACATCTTGGGATCAACATCATCCTCTTGGTTCATCGATGGTGGCATAAATGTTTTAGATGATGTCATACACTCGAAATATGTCTCTACAGGTAGAAAGCCTCATGGAGAACTCATATCAGGACCACACTGTAAATGACACCATTCCATATGATAGACCGCATGTATAATCCTAACATTATTTCTGAACTGTGTAATGGGATTATTTCTCTTTATTATGGGCCTGACATTTATGACATCGACTCGTGAAAGGGACTATACCCTTGTATTGGATATTTTGGTCTTTAGCGGCCTAGAAGCTGGATGTTTAGGCTATCTAAAAGCTTTCGTTCTTTTCCATTCAAAAAGAAGGATCAAAGATCCAGATAAGACGTAAAAGACCAGTGATTCGGAACTAATAGAAAGAACTAATACTCACATGAGAGATTTATGTAATTTTAAGATTTATTAGAGTTTAGCTTCTATGTGGTTAGATCACCCCTTCTCCGTGGAAATATTACAAGAAGCCATGGTGAGTATGCTACAAATACTCCCGCAAATGGCATGTTCATATGAAAATCGGTATTGTCAATGGGTTCTTCTTGGGACCTAAGACATTCAATCTAGTAAAATCAGAAATAGTCGGCTACAAATTAGCTTTCCCTAGTTTATCTTATTACTTCTATTAGATTTAAATTATTACAAAAGGATTAACCAATATCGATTAGAATTCTAACCACATTATTCAAATCTTACTAATCAAATAACACTTATTATAGGCCAATGGTCTGTGCAATACGTAATATTTTATAGCTAGTAATATAATGCCCTAATGGTTCTCGCCCCTTGGGATGGGAACAACAACCAAAAAATCTTTCTCAGTTGTCGTGTACATTTTGCTCTACATAAAGGTCAATTTTTTGCTGATCCGTAAGATTGATTACATACAGCTTTTCGAGCCTTGCATTTCTTTTGAGCCAAACCAGACCAAATTGAAGGGGCACCATCCTGTAGATACAACGATGTATCATTATGGATATGGATAGGTTTCCCCCTTTTTTGAGTCATCTCAAAATTGGGGACATAATCAATTTATCTTGGTTTAATGGCTTCAAAGGATTTCTGGCAGTGATCCCAATATTTCATTCAAAAACACAATCTTTTTGTGAGCTTGAAGTGCTAAAGTGGAACATAGGTAACAAATATTAATTTGGTAGGAACATATTTGATAAGACTTATATGGAATAACATGTATGGCCTAAAAATATCTTAACATTAACCTTAATATGCCTTAGAACATGCAAGTGAACAATCGATTTCTAGGTTTCTTAGGATCAACCTGAATACCTTTAGGAAGAGCATATGATGGCCCTAGAAACACTTGACCTTGATCAACTGCATACATTAAGGCTAGAAAGTCATTGCACTCAAGGACATAGTGTGGTTAGGTTCTGAAGTCACATCTTGCTGAATTTACTTTATTTAAATTATTTTAAATTTCCTGATGGGCATCCCCATTGAACTTGTGTAAAAACCATTCATGTATACCTCAACACTAGACATTAGTAAGATCTACAAAAATAGCCAAAACTACCCTTTGTAAAGTGGCAGTCTGAATTGTCACTAAAAAAAATGGTAAAATTATGTATTCAAATTTTCCCCAAAGACATGTGACAGGTTGTCCTCTAACCATCTGATAGAGTCTAGAGCTTTAGCAAATTCAATCAAGTATTCAGCTCGACTAACATCTATTCAAAAAAGCTTTTTGCAAATTCATTTATCTTCCTACCACAATTTCGCCAAAACTTGATCTATAAATTAAAGAGGGACTTTAATAATTTTTTCGATTAACAAATATGTTGCACTCTTCGTAAGTTCCATACAATCTACACATTATTTCCTCCATTTACAATTCTTTACTTATGAACTATAACAAGTGGGGAAACCCACCCTAACTATTAGATATTAGATAGATAAACCCCTCTTCAAATTTCAATCATTTCTCTTTAAATGGTTTCCCTTCTTAACAATATCCCTTTCGGAGTACTAGTTTAATCCCACATTGTGGATGTCTGATTGGATTAATATCTTCTATGTAAATGTGGTAAGTATAGATGCTAGGTTGTATTCCTCTCAATCAGTATAATCCTAGGTGAATGTCATGGAATGAAATCTCAAGACATTAATAAGATAACTTCTTGATCATCATTTAGATTTGTACCAATGTTCAATTCTTTCTTTAGCTAAATAAATAATGGTAAAATTAAAAGGATGTGAAAAAAAATCAAAAATCAAAATATATTATATAAAAAAATTAATTTGAAATGTAATCACAATTAAATTTTTTGTATAAAAATAAGAAATAAATAAATATTACAACTCAATTAATATGAAATTAAATACATTGAAACTTTAATAATTAATTGAAAGAGAGATTAATATTTTAAACAAGGGTTGTGGTGTAGTAGTAGTACCTACCATTGATGTTTTGTGCAACTATTGAATGTGAAGTTGAGGGAAAAAACATGGAAGACATTACTATGTCAATGAAGAAATTGGTCATGACCATGAAAATGTTTTGAAAATAATTTTGCCATGGGTCAAAAAACAAGATAAGTAGAAGCTACAAAATCACCAGTCCACACAACAAAATATATGTTTGTCTTGTAATGTATACTAGTTTGCAAAAGGAAGCGTTGTAGAAGAGAAATGACTAAGACAAGAAATGTGGGTGTTAATTACACAATAGATGAATTGAAAGCTGAAGGTTTTAGGCAATGGCTAGAATGAAATAATATACTCTCCAAAAATGCAAAAGAGGCTTAAATGTCAAGTTCTAATAGCAATTTGTATGCAATTGATGTCTCTTTCCTAAATACAATTGAAACCATTAAGGTGTTTCTGGTAACTTGTTAATTTAGCATGTTAACATTGATGTATTATGTGTTCGTGAGGGTGTTGTACTTTTTTTAATTTAGAATGTTGATAATGAACTTAGCTCATCGTCGTGGCCATTGACTCCATCCAAAAAACATATTTCATGTTGAAACTAAAAAATCAAATATTTGTCACCTAATTTGTAATAGTACCAATCTATGAAGCGCAAGGGCAAGTGGTGAATTATAGGAATCAGTGAATAGTTTCCTTTCCTGGGCCCAAAACACATTGGTTTGTTGAATCTATGACCAATTTCTCACACTAGGCATCCTCAGGTTGAGGTTCTACCATGGAATTTTTTCAAACAGTTCAAATTTTGTCTAAAGTCTCAAACAAAAGCTAGAGAATACAAAATCCAAGCCTAAATAAAATCAATGAAACCACAGAGCACTTGCACAATGGGTTTCCTTTTAAAGAATATTGATCACATACAACTCATTTATATCATAGAACATCCAAAAATAAGTGACCTGTGTTTATCATCTCTATGAAGGTAGATGTTAAAATGGCATTATGATTTACAATGAACCTTTTTCATTCGTAATATGTTTTGAAAGAAAAGGCAAAGGCATCACCTAAAAAACATCAGGCCAACCCGAGCCAGGTAAGTCTTTGCTAGCATCTAGGATTTCCCAACCAACAATAACTTTTTCCTCCTGGTCCGCCTCCTCGTGAGTAGGAATGGCAAGGCTAAGGCGAGGGAATTTGTCAGAAGATGGTAGTGGCAGGGGCAGATTCCAACCATCTGCAGTATGAGGCACGAAGGCAAGAGGAGAGCCCCATCCATGGTGGCGAGGTGGTGATCCCAGCCTTGTTGGCAAGCTGGTGAAGGACTCATGTGATGACGAGGTGACGAGCCTGGCCACGATGACGAGATAATGAGTAGCTTCGTTGGCGTAGAGGGCCCGAGGAGTGGCGAGCAGGGTTGAATGCACACCGTTATGAGCGGTTATGTTGCCTACCACGGGTCGGAGGTGGGGAGCACCTAGTAGGAGACAGAGGCACATGAGAAACATTACATGGGGCTTCCCCCCAGTGTCGCAGCAGGGTCTGAAGGTGGTCCACCTCCAGCGCCACCTTGTTGGTCTGGAATTGAATATGCAGAAGCACATTGGAGATCAGCATAGACTTATTATAAATTATAGAATTAGAAAAGAAAAGAATTTCTTTCTTTTCAAATCCAAAATAGAATCTCCCCTCTGAAAATAATTTGAGCTTTGGGACAAAACCAAATAGCTTCCGCACTTGGGAGCTAGGATACCAAAATTTATCTTGTATCATATTGAATTAATATAATATAAGATCCTTTTCATCAAGATAAAGAAAGGTAAAATGATTGGTGTCATGTTCATAGAATTCAAAAATCAAACAGATGTCTATGTGGTCTAAAATAATGCATTTTCCTACACCAAGTACAATACATGTTCAAAAGGTTATTTGAAAGCATTGTTTTTAGCTTTCAAACCATCTAAGGTATAACAGGGATCATTTTAAGAAGCCTCTGGTAAAATGGAGGTGGAAAATCCCTTCAGAAAAGATACCTAGATCCAATTTCGCGTAAAGGTGAATTTTTCCATTTTTTGACAACTGAAATTTTCACCTACTATTATTTTGAGGGAGAGTGACTGCATCTTGAGGGATGATTTTTTATAGATGTAGGACAACAAATATTGGTCATAGTTGACACATAATTGATGTACAACAACAACCCTTGTTGTCACACATCAACAAAGTTTTCTAACGTGCAACAACAAGGCATTGATATCACATGTTAACAAGGTCTTGTTGAAGCGCGAAAAGAACCCTTTCCGTCGTGCATCATCGAAACTTGTTGACGTGTGACAATAAGGCTTGTTGTCATGCATCAATTAACTCTGTTGATGCATGACAACAAAATCCTTCATTTCACACATCAGTAAACAAGCTTTGCTAACGCGCGATAGCAGTCGTTGCTATTTCGTGCGTCAATAAGGCTTGTGCTGACACACAACAGACAAGGGTTGCTATCATGTGTCAAAAAACTTTGTTTATGTATGACAACAAGGGTTTTTGTCAAGCATCAGCAAACCTTCTAGATGCACGATAAAAAGTGTTTTTCTATTACTGCGTCAAACAAGCTTTCAATGACACGTCGAAAGTAACACCTTATTGTCACGTGCGTCAACAAAGGCTTATTGATGCATGATAGACAACACTTGTTTTCGCACGTCATCAAACTTTGCTGACACACATTGGAAAGGTCTCGTTTGACGTACACCCAAAGGATCGGGAAACCCTAATTTTTTCCTATAAATACCCTCCCACCCCGGTCATTTTCATGTTTACACTTCTCCTAGATCTCAAATTTTATCTGTTCTCCCAGTACTTACAGCTACAGAAATCAATCTTCAGGTACAATCAAGCTACTTCAGTTAAGCAAAAGTAAAATCAAGCTTCTCCAATCAAGCTACAAGTATAATGGCAACTACAAGTGCAGTCCAAGCTCGATACAAAAAACAAATCGAAAAATCCAATCAACCCACAAGCTCTATTCAATGGAAAGATACAGTACAAGAACTTGTTATGTGCCCCCACATTTAGACACTGCTGCAAATGAATACCAGAATACAAGGATTTGGTCAGATGCATAGTCACTTTAATGGGCTCATTAAGATGCCCCAGTTTGAAATTGATCATGATATTTTGAATTACCTTCTCTCCTCATACAATACAGAGGACAATAATCTATTTACTGTTATTGTGGACGACGGTCGTATGTTTCAATTCGGTGTCGATCTAGCTGATATCCATTGGTTGGTAGGCCTTCCATATAAAAATTCCCCCATTGTTACAACGAAAGAAACCCTCATCGAAAATGATAAGAAGTATCCTCGAATCTACTTTTGGTTTCCATGTTGATTGTATGTGTAATTTGTTTTCAATTTTCATTTGATATTTTCAGTTTTTTTATTTTGATACAATTCAAATTGATATTAATTCCAATGACTTTTTGGCATTTTTCAACTCATGTCAATAAATCAAGACATGGTGTGGATATGCAAGGAATTGCACACCACTTTCTTGCTGCTATGATTTATTTCTTTCAAGACAGAATTGTTTTGCAAGGTTGGCAAATAGATATACCAAACTGGGCTATTGCATACATTCTTGCAACTATCAAAAAGCTAAAATTTTATTGGTGCACCTTTTTATCCAATAAAATAAAAATTGACATTACAAATGCATCGCTTTCGAAAAAACCATTCATTCACTCCACAAACTATCTCCTTGGCCTTTATTACGAGGCTCTTTTTAATTTAAAAAACAAACCAATTCCTACTTGCACGGACGAGACAATGAAGAATTTTTCAATTCCATTTCAAGAACAACAAGTTTAAGTTTATATTTCAACATTAGACTAACATTATGTTCATCTGGAATTTATTCAGTATTAAATATCAGGAATCTGTTTGTACCGTTTGCAGAGAATATTTTTGGAGGCCCTTCCGTGAAAAAAAGTGGCATCAAGAGGAAGAGGCCAACAACACAACTGAGGCATCGGAAGATTTGTAATATGAAATGGAATTTCACTCATCTCTGAACCGCCAAGTGTTTGCATTAGTTAAATTTCAGAGACGTAATACCCTAACATTTACTATTTACAAATTACCATTTTCTATTTTCAATTTACCATTTACCATATTGAATTGAAATATAATCGATTGTTGCTGACATTGTAGGGACTTTGGACAATACACGGGCTTCTCAAAGTCAACCGTCTTCACCAACTCACTCAGTTCAGTTGCATGCAATTGTCTCTTCTCAACAACCTGACTCAACAATCCCAACCACACACAGTTCAAACACAACCAATTACTACTCCAACACGGCCACCTCAAACAGCTACGACAGGTTACCCCTCAACAACAAGGTACGATTTTATTAATTTAGTACAAGTTTTGAATAGTTTAATAATTTTGTATTTTTTTCATATAACATTTTTCAATTGCACTTTTCAATGCACATTGTATTGGAATTTTCAGTACATTTCTGTACCATCTGTAACATCGGCACCACCACCTCCTCCACCAATATGATTCAAAATTCCAACCAGAGGTTCAAGATAAAAAAGAACATTGGTAAACACATGTCAATTCCTACGGCCCCTAGTGGGACACTAAACATTGTCTCCTCATTTCGAATTCCAACCCTCTCTCTCGATGGCTTGCCCAGTCGCAATGAGGTGTATCAATTTTAAATAATATAAATTTAGATGAATATTACTTGGGCATTGATAGCAATGACCCAATAGGATTTTTCAATACATGTGAGATGATTCAAGGCCAAGCAGGTATACTTCTATTTCAATGTAATTTATTCAATTTTCATTACATTTCACTTTTAGATTTATTTATTTGAATATTGATTTATTTTATCGCAAATAGGATCAGGCCACCCAAAGGCAAAAAGTGGTAGCAATCAATGATCAACCCGAAAGCCCCCATACCTCTCCAATGACATCATCTTCTTCAGATACAGATGGTGAACAGTTGCTACCATTTCCTTTAGAGAACTTGATTGGTTATGATTGTCAATCCCATGTCACAAGAGTTTATTGTACCTCATATCATTCAGCTCATAGAATGGGAGAGAAGGGAAAAAGTACTAATCAATGACATAATAAGTCATTTTGAAAATTATTGGCAAAGGGACAATTTATATGCTGCAGTCCAGAATCAACCTGCGAAGATGGATTCCTTACTTACCCAAGTAAGAAGTGGGACTATCATGTATAACAAAAATTATAAAGATGATATTTTAAGATAAAGCATTAAACAAATTGGAAAATATTAGTGCTGAAGCCCAGGCATATTTTAACAAATGGTCTAAGGACAAGGATCTGGTGGCAATTGTAAATGCTGAGAGAGATAGAGAGGTTGTAAGTATTATCACTTTGAAACAATATTTTTTGTTAATTTGAAATTTTCTTATTTTAGTAATATGTTTAATTGAGACTCACTTTTTTGTGCAGTTGAAATATGAAAATTTGAAGAGTCAAGAAAAGGTATTCCAAGTTCACTTGGAAACCATGAGAAAATAGTTTATCTGCATAGCAAATGAAATTTGAAAGAAAATATTGTTTTAGTTAACAAACAAAAAAATACACTAAAGCAGATAATTAAAGAGAATGGCTTCGACCTTGAAATTTTATTCAAAACTAAGGAAGCTATAGATCCTAGTTTGTCTATCCCATGGAGATGCGACAAAGGAAGAACAAAGAATCATAAAGAATCTAGACGAGTGCTTGTGGAAGATATGATTAGTTCTGGGATTATTCAAGCCATTGGGGAAAGGGGTACAGGAGGGGAATCCATTGGGGAAAGGAGTACTATAGGAATGGAAGCCATTAGGGAAAGAGGTACACAAAATTGAGGGTTTTTCTGGGGAAAATTTCGCGATTGAGGATTGAAATATTGAAACTTTAAATTTGAAATTTTGAAATACTTTATAATCTATATTGAAAATTTGAAACTTGAATGTGATGGTCATGGTGTTTGAAATTTGAAATACTTTATTTTAGATTTGAAATTTGAAACTTAAATGTGATTATGTTTGAAATTTGAAATATAATCTTAATTTTATATCTTGTTATATATATCTATAGAATTTCTAGATTGTATATGGTGTTTGTGTTTGATTTGAATGTGATGGCGTTATGATAATGGTTAATTATTTGTTTTAATAAAATATGGAATGTGGTATGATAGAGATATCTTAATACTAATAGAGTTAAATCTTCTTCTCTCTACTTCTACAATTCAAACTCTGTATGAGGTTTCTTTAGATTTAAACCTTCTCACAATCTTCTATTTACTTGTAATGATGATTGCATTAGATGTGGATGATGACATTAGAATAGATAGATAAGGATTATGATGAATTTTATGTCTTAGAATCTTCTCTGTAATGATGATTGTGGATGATGACATAGAATAGAATCATAGATTTATGATGAGTTGTAAGTCCCAGAATCTTCTCTCTATGTAATGATTGCAATGGATGATGACATTAGAATAGAATCATAAATGAGGATTATGATGAATTGTATGTCTCAGAATATTCTCTCTACTTGGATGATTGCATGAATGTGGATGATGACATCTATAATAGAATCATAGTTATGGATTATGATGAATTGTATGTCTCAGAATATTCTCTCTTTGTAATGAAGATTTCGTTAGATGTGGATGATAACATTAGAATAGAAGAATAGATATGGATTATGAAATTCATATGTGGACGTAGATTTAGCTTTCGATTAAAATTTAAACCTTCTCAAAATCTTCCTTCTCTCTACTTGTAATGATATGATGAAATTAGAATGGATATAGATGATGATGAATGATGATTAATGGAATAATTGTTTTAATAAAAATTGGAATATTGGAAAATATTTTTTGAAAGGGACACCAAGGCTCAAAAGCCAGATATAGTTAAAGCACAAGAGATATCATATAGATAGAACAATAAAGTTCGACAACAAAAATTAGTAAAAACCAACAACCGACAAAGAAGCAACAAAAAAACAAATAGAAGTACAAAAAACAAACAACAATGGCATATCAACACCATTGGAGAGCAATCTGCTATCAAGCTAAGAAAAATGAGACCAATGAAACCCAGCCAGCCAATAGCAGAGATGAGAATCATCAAGGTGAAGTGTTACCCTTCAGAGTCTAGATTTTTTCTTTTTGTTGACTGTAACCCACCCCTGATGGAGCCTTCGCGGATGGACATAAAGGAGGAGTATTTTCCTTAGTCGCATTTGTCCCATATGGACAGCCATGATGTTATCCTGAGAGAGATATCAATGCTTCCCTCAACAGCTTGTGTATTTAATAATGTTGATAAAAATTGTTTTGGATAGAAGGGGTTTTCGTTGACTTTGGTTCATCTACTGCTTTAGATTCAAGATCCTTTCTATCCACAGAAATCAGGTGCTCCGAGAGTCGTCTTTCCACTAGTTGCGCTTCACATGTTGACATTTTTCCATCCCACAAGTAGTAGAGGTTCTCCTACATCCAAAAACCTTCTACATCGGAAAGGTAGACCTTCTTCTCTCTACTTCTACAATCGAATCTATGGATATGATGACATTTTATCAGTGTCAATCCACCAAGATTCGGGCATAGGTATATGGGTGTAATGATGATGAATCAATGTGGAGTGGTAGACCCAAGGTATTGCCAATGGTTTTTAGACATTCATGACTCTAGATCATGGATGATGTATAATGGGGCAGCCTAATTAGTTTCCATGCAGAAAAATTGGAGCGTGTTAAAGATGGGAACCAAGGTTAGGATCAGAGATTTTGATTCGCAGGTCCAGAGCTTGGAAGCAATGATGTATTTACTCAGCTATTGAAGAGTAAACACATAATGAAAATGCTTTAGCACATGGATATAATTCTATCTATACCAGTTAAAGATGAGTCCAATGATATGGATGATCCATTGAAGAACATGAAGGAAGATGACATAAACCCCCGAATCTACAAATCAGAGCATGATCTTTGTTTAGATCTCAGATGAAAGCATCTTCCCCAAATGAAAAATCATGGATGATGATAATGGAGGAATAATTGTTTTAAGAATAATTGGAGTTTGTCAAGAGATATAGGACAAAGACATCTTCTATACCAGCAATTGAAGAAATTCAAGATCTCCCTGTTCCATCTCACCAAAAACCTTGCCTTTCCCAGGAACACCCCCAGATGGTGATTGAATATGGCTAGGGTTTAAAATCCTTCTTCTCTCTACATTGGTAAAGGTGAGGTCGATCCACGAATTGGAACTTTGTATGCATGTAGGTTTCTTTGAATAGGGGGCGCGAGGGCATTTAAACATCTTCTCTTTACTTGTAAAATTCAAACTCTGTATTAGGTTTCTTCACATTTAAACCTTCTCAAAATCTTCTCTCTACTTGTAATGAATGATGATGCATTGGATGTGGATGATGACATTAGAATAGATATGGATTATGATGAATTGTATGTGGATGTAGATTTAACTTCAAGCACAATCATGGATGATGATAATGGATGATTCTTTAAATAATAATTGGTGTGTCAAGATTGTTTTAAGAAAATTTGGAATGTGGTACGACATAGACATTTAAACCTTCTTAAAATTCTTCTTCTCTTTACTTGTAATGATATAATGACATTAGAATGGATATAGATGATGATGAATGAAGATAATGGATAATTGTTTTAAGAAAAATTGGAATGTGTTAGGACAGAGACATCTTCTCTATACTTTTAAAATTTGAACTCTATATTAGGCTTCTGCACATTTAAACCTTCTCAAAATCTTCTTCTCTCTACTTGTATTGAATCAATGATATGATGACATTAGATGTGGATGATGATATTAAAATAGATATGGATAATGATGAATTTTATGTGGATGTAGATTTAACTTCAAGTACGATTGCGGATGATGATTTGTATAATGGATAATTGTTTTAAGAAAATTTAGAATGTGTTATGACATAAACATCTTAATATGGAAAAATTTTCCTCTCTCTACTTGTAAAATTCAAATGTATGATGTTATCCCACAAATTTTAAACAATTTATCAAAGAATTTTACAAATATAAAAATAAATAAAAGATCATTGTTAAAACTCAAGCAATGTCATATGACAGGGTTTAAGTTACCTCTTGTATTTTAGATGGCTGTGACAACGCATATGGAAGGAAAATGAGAAGTCATCCTTCATAACATGCTATAAGATCTTTGATTCATAAAAAACTCAACACGAGAAATGGATTACTATATAGATGGGTGAATTTCCTAACATTGATCAGTCCCGATAAGTGAGAGATTACTCGGATAGATGTCAACCCACATTTTCAAGAAAAAAGATGAAATAATGATTGATCAGATTAAGGAAGAAGCATAAAGATTAAAGAAAAATACAAATGATAACTTGTACATGTATAGACAGTAGAAGTATGGAAGTCTAGAAGAGTATAACAATGGAAGAATATGCATATCTTAACTCATAAGGTCTTGTAAATTAGTATTCGACAAATGCATGTAACAAACAAATTTTTAAAACAAAAATTGGTATTCAAAAAATCCAAAATAGTAAATATATAAAACAATTTTTTATTGTTGGCTAGATTTTCTGCATAGCTGAAAACCTAGGTAGTCATGAGATAAATCTCCATCATTTACCAATGAGGTTCTCGTGTAATATTTTTCAATAAAATATGCTAGTATCTATATGGGGTTTTACTTTAACTATTCAGCTCATGAACCATACCTGTATAGTTCTGCAGCAAGTAAGCAGTTGTTTGAGAAAGGAAATATTTATAGAAGGGAATAATAAAACACATGGAAGAAATAGGAAAGATGTGCAACCCAGTCAATAGATAACAAAGTTGATTGTATGCACATATAAGAAACCAATAGATATCAACGCACATAATTATAAGCAAAGAAAACTCTAGATCTATATCTAAAATAACACAAAGTTTATAGAAGATCTGAGATAAAAAGCTAGAAACACAATGCACCGTGACACAAAGTTCTCCAGAAATTTGTTCCTTTATATTCTTTTGCTTCAAGTGGCTATCAGGAGTTTCAACACAAAGTCTGGAACACAAGAATGTTGCTTACCAATTATGATCATTAACCTGAAGGTTCTTCTTCTACTTATAGAATGTAGAAGGGAAAGTACAAATGGGAAACTCAACTGAACTGAAAAACAAACAAGAAGCAAAGATAACATCTGGCAATCATCCTCCTCTAATTTCTCTTCGAGTGACACATCTATCACTTAACTAATAGAATCGTTCCACATAACTTAAAGTAATGGTTTCAAAACCAATAACTTTAAAGTTTAATAATTTCATCTGGGAACGTGGAATATAGAAGAAGAAAGACACGCCAGCTGTAACATTTATATCTTCTTTTTGTTCTGATACTGAATATACTTGTCGAACATGTAATTCATCATCTTGCCATCTGTCTTAGCCACAACTTCTTTTTCTGTCCTGAACTGCAGCAAGCCTTCGTTCAATACCCTGATAAATGCTTCCACATCTTCCAAGCTTGGCCCAAACTTTGCAATATCTTACTGCAATGCCACCAGTCTGCTGATGGAATTCATCGTGAAAGGATAAGTAGCTCCATCAATTCTCCATTGCACCATTAGAAGAGACCCTTTTAGGGAATTAGGCACTCTGCTAGGAATGATTCGTGTGTATCAAGTAACATTTCCGACCACTTCCTCATGAGTGAAAGCAATGATATTGTCTAGTAAAGATGATGTCATACTCTCAAATGCCTGCATCCTCTTCAGCATAATTCTACAGATCTTCAAATGGAAATATATTACAAACTCCAACTGGTTTCCCTTCTCAATTGATCCGTTAGGCATAATTTGTTCCGTAATCAACACTTCTCTCAGCATCTTATTGATTTTGGCCAAAGCACTCAGGTTACTCTCAGCAACTATGTTCATATCTACCGCGCTTGTCATCAGTTGCTTCAACTGATCTGCTGCATCTTTCATAACCTTTAGGCGGGCTGGCACCTCTCTGAGTTGTACAGAAGCTTGACAAATGATCAAAATTTTCCATTCATTGATAACTTTCACCTGGTTACTTGCATCTTTCATTTCTTGCATCAAATGATCACTCACCTAATTTTGAGCTGAAATGGGCTGAGTGGAAGATTTAGCAACTTTGGCAATGATCTCGCACAATTGAGATACCTGCTTCTGAAGTTCAACTTTCTCCACCTTTTCTTTGTCAAGCCTAAGGAATAGAGCATCGATCAATGTCTGTGTGTTTGGCTTCAATCCCTACGTTGTGGCTTGACCGATGGGTACTCTGGTTACTGTTATGTCTTCTACCGTGAGCTCATCCTCTTTCTTCCCTTCTGCCAGAACTGACATCTAAGAAAACTTTTACCTTGACTCCTCGATGATCAACCTTGAAGTTACCTTAGCAACTTTAGGCTTTTTGTCTTTTCCATCTAGACTCAGGAGAAGCTGCAAGTCGTGTTCCTCCAAGTTGATTTCCACTCTAGCCTCTTGAACCAACTGCGAAGTCAACCATTCTGAGAAATCACTTCTCAGAGAATGAGAAGTTGCTGAGTGTACTACTATCTCACGCTCTGATTCCTCTCCATCAGAAACCGCTACATTCTTGTGGCTACCATCCTCTGAATCATCCAAAGATAAAGCTCTTTCAAACTCTGCCATTTGCAGCTTCAAAATTTCTTCAAGAACAGGTGTTGAATGGAGTGGTTGAGGAGAGAAGATGAATGTTGCTGGATTCAATAGAGGAATGGCACTGTCCTACTTAGGTACAACAGTCAGTGAAGTACTGGATGCTGGAGAAGCTGGAACTAACATCATAGCCGTTGAAGTAATCTTCTCCTTTGATTGAGACCTTTTGTGCACTTTAATCTTCTCAGGCCTTCTGTTGTTTTCTCCTTCGTGCTTCCTCTTGAGGGAATCTCCTATGCTGAAGTTGCCCATGATTCGATTCATCAATGCTTCATCAATGCTTCATCCCTTCGTTAGCAACCAGTTTGAAGTATTCACCAGAACAACAACAACCCTTTCCTCAATCGTATGGCAGCCCCCTATGTTCTCCTAAAGTACAGCTCTATTTCCTCCCATTTGATGGTATGTGTCAAGTAACATAAGCCCATCATCTTTAAGATCTGTAGGTATCCGTGCTAATCCAAAGTCGAACACTTGACGTGTTGATAGCATGCTGAAATCTTTCTTTCTAACCTCCTACTCACTTTTACACTTCATCTAGAAATATTTTAATGAAGGCACATGTGCGTACTCCTGGGAGAATGTCTTCCTGGCTACTCCAGATGGATCAAAGTTCAGCCGTGCTGGGAATAACTCTTGTTCGTACTCAGAGAACATTTATTCTTCCAATCCTCGGGCTTTATGAATGCTCTGGTAGCTATAATGGCCCACAGTGATTGAGAAGAATCTCATAGACTTATGTCATTTCGACTAAAGGTAGTGCATCTCCACAAGTTGTCTGCTCAGCTCCATGGTGACCAATCTATCATTCAGGTATCTGGGCAACTTAACTGGTTCTCCAGAAAATTTGGTGACCCTCAGGTATGTGAAATCCGCAAACTAGATGAAGAGACTGCCAATTCTGGACACAACTTTCCATGCTTCCTTACCCTGTTGGCCTTTAGATCCCTGTCCAGCTTGCAAATGAATTTGTAGAAGAATTTATCATTGACCACTTTGAAATCTTTCTTGCACGCAGGTACAGTAAGCTGTGGGTAGCACTCGAAAATAGGGTCCTTGGAAAGAACACCACATCTATCCAACTCAGAGAAGATGTCTTGTGAAGCTACTATGTATAACAAATAGGAAGTCATTTTGAAGTTGAATGTACACCTCATGTTCCAAAGTTTCTCACCAATGTTGTTACTAATGATTTCTAAACAATTGATTATTGAATCAGCCTTTTTGATTTTGTTGGTCCTAATGAAAGCATACATCCATGTGCGGAAGGTGTGAGAATTTGTTTCGCCATATATCCTACATAAAAATTTGGCAATATCATCCACCTCTTGTACCAGATTGGACCGTGGAAGAGTTCTTAGGAACTTGGAAGGAGATCTAGGGTTCTTCATGTATCTGTTGTTCTTTATGTTCACGCAGTCAACTCTATGCTTCTTCCAGCTACTGCCAGCATCTTGAATGCTAATAGAAGTCACCATCTTTCGTGCCTGAACCTTCAAACAATAATTGATGAACTGTGCATCCAACCGGATTATTGTTTTTCTCGTAGCATCTCGGACTAATCTGGATGATGGATGGTAAGACCTAGCACACTCCATAACGAATTTTGGCAACTAGGTTGTGTATGGAAATGTTGCAGCTCGAATAATTCCACTATTTTTAACTACACGCATGAGGGAAGTCTTTCCTGCTTTGGATCTGTCAATCAACTCAGAAAGAGGTTCCGGACCTAGATCTGTGTCTCCGATGTCGGTAAATTTAGAAGTGATGCATACCTGTGTTGTGCTCTCTTTTTCATCCCTCTTTGCCATGGCTATATCTATCTTTGTCTGAACAATTTTTTTTCTCCTTATTCCGCCGAAATTCTTCACAACTGGTGTAAATCTGGATAATTCTTCATATTCGGAGGATATGTTCAATGTATTGGACATTGATTTAAGCTCCCTTTCTCTTATAAAAGCACCTGTAATGAATTCCTGCAATTAATTCAGACAAAGATGGCAACCGAAACATGAACATTGGATTTTAATCATAAAAATATGCATAATTCAAGCTTGTTGCCCCAAAACTTGATGTTTTATTTGCATGCAAAGCAAGCATAAATTTTACCAACTTCACCTGAGCACCTGTATCACTTATGCAGACAATTATCCAGACACAAATCAACCTCCTTCAACCTAGGCGTCAAATTTGGAAGCTTCCAGCATTAATTACACCTTCTGAGTAAAATTCCTCTCCAAATGGAGCGCACTTTTTGTCTGGGCTGCACTTTTCTGCTTTTGAATTAATTAATTCATCCTTATGGCAGCCCCTGCTTATATAATCCTCATAATTCTATGATTAATTAATGTCTTTCCTATTCCTGACAATTAATTAATTATTTAATAAGCTTTACTCTTCAAATGGGGCACCTATTTTGTGCATGCTCATGGCTGCCATTAAATAAATTAAATTTATTTAATTTTAGCCTTCTACTTCCAGTTAACTCAAGCCTCACAGTATGCTTTGACCTTAGCCACTGAAAATAGGAATTAATTAAATCAATTAATACTTAAAAAGTATTATTTCTCTCCCAAATGGGGCACACTTTTTGTCATGAAGGGGTTGCATTAAATAAATAATATTTATTTAATTTTAGAATGTCTAATTCCAATTTCCTTTGTCCACTTTCCCTTTGTTGACTTTTCCACAAGCATGGGCACCAAAATTGGAGAAGAAATTAATTAAATTAATGCATTTAAGGTTGCCTTTCTTTCCCTAAAGGGGTCGCACTTTTTGACATGAGGGATTTCTATTTTTAAAAGTCAATTGACAATGGGATTATTTACCCTGCAAGGCAGCTCTGAAAATCCCATGATTCACTTAAGCTGTTTGACTTTCATAATAAGATTATTTACCCTGCAAGGCAGGTAATAAAATCCCATCAATGCCTTGCGTGATTTTTCTTTTATTCCACAATGGGAATTTTTACCTTATAAGGCAAGTAAGAATTTCCCGCCTGCCCGCTGCCTCTAATTTTCCCATTGTGACTTAAGTGGCATTGCTTCCATGGGAAAAAGTACCCTGCTAGGCAGGTACAAAATTCCCACCTGCATGTTGCTCCCAAAAATCCCATGATTCACTTCAAACCCTCTTTTTCTAAAAATGTGACCTACCCAGAAGAAGCTTTTTGGTGCACGACTTCATCTTTTCCAAGAGAACCAGACCTCCAATGGTGAATTCCTTCTGACACAACATGCATAGGTGAAATTTCACAGGAATCAAGCCAAACTGGAAAAGGAATTGATCTAGAGAAATTTCACAGAAAATGAAATGGGAAAACACAAAAAAACACAAAACATTACCAGAAGTCACAAATAAAGCCCAGGATTCATTCTTGGTTAAAACCCTACTGGTATATGGGAATAATGACATGTATGATCACAACAGGGTTAAACCGGAGCACAATTTACCTCAAACGGAGCTCAAAATAATTAAATACAAATTTCCCGCAGGCAAATCCCAACGACATAATTTAACAATTTTGGGCATCTATGTATTTGGCGAAAATGGCTAATATGGCTGCTTGGGAATATCTTGGCACAATACATGAAATTTCTGGCAATAAAAACACAAAACGACCAATTATTTTAAAAGTACGAATTTTTTTTAAATAGGATAGTCCCAAATTTCAGGGTGAAATCTAGGGACACCATTTATAAATAATTATATTTAAATAAATGTAAATATATATACCTGTAACATCTTTAATGATAACAAGATATGAAACAAAATATGATTAAAAGCCTCCCTAGTCAATATTTGCATCTCTAGAGTTGATATGAAATTGAATAAATAACCACAATTAAAATGTATGGTGATAAACAATAAAAGTAAGGTCAAGGAGATACCTATTTAAAGATGAAATAATCCATTATCAATAACTTCTTCAAAGTCGATGTTCTCTTCTGTATAGTGTGACGACGCACCAATTCCAGTCTCATCATTGGAAACAGTTGTACTTGTAGTTGTATTATTTACACCTCTTCTTTCGGAAAGGGAATTCCAATGTGCAATTGCTCTGTTAAAAGGAAAGGTTTCCATGGAGTAGCGAGAAATATAACACCTCAAGAAACTTTCCATATTTTTATCCAACATGTTTCTCAGTTTTTATTTTATAAATGATAAAGCACTAAAAACCCTTGTGTTCTCCACAGACCCCAAAATCATTGTTTGACATAACTCATATAATCTGAAATATTCACTGATGTCTTCTTGAAAGACAGTACTTTGATATATTCCTTGCTAGATCCTTGTAATAGCATCACTCTCAGAAGGTTAGTCTAAACTTTTATATTGGTTCCTCATTGTTGTTGCAATTAGACTTTAATAAATCAACATTCAATATACCTTTGATTTCCATACCCTTGACCTATGAAGTCTTTGTGAAATGTTCAATTATTGTACCCATGGATTTAAGGAAATGCTTTATTACAAAGTCTACACGAGCACCTTCAGTATTCCAAAAATTAGGATTCATCACACCCATTGCTTCAAGAATTTTATCTTTGGAGAAATGTTCTCTAATTTATGATGATAAGGATTATGAAATTTTTTTAAGCTTTATTCTTGTTTCAACTGTAACAAAATCAAAGAGATTACGTGTCACAGGAACATCTTCTCCTTCCAATCCTGTAATATCTTGACATTTTTGCAAAATGTGCAATGGTATGTCCCTCCCATTAACAATGATGCAAAGGTGATCATGGATATTAAATCTCAAATAGTTACTGGGATTTTTAAGATCTAATAAAGCTTTCTAATTCTCGAAAACAGGTGTATCAAAACTATATTGGGAATACCATTTTTCTCATTCGTATAAAATCCACAATATAGATTAATCTCCCTTATGCATGCTTCATCAGTGTATTGATCTCCTGTAACATTGGAAGAATACCAACCAATATAAGCAATGTCTCCAAATCAATTAAACGAAACAACAAGTCCCTCGCCCTGTCAACTTCATGATGATATTTGTGCATGAAACCAGCCAACGAAGGATACTCCTCACGAACTCTGCATGCAGGTTCATACAAAGAAATCCATTTCATCTCAACATCCTTTAGAAGTTTTTTGCCATCTGTAATTTCAATTGTGAATTTTTGGAACTCAAGAAATTGCTTTGGGTTGCTTGCCATATAGGCATGAAGTTCTCTTACAAGGTCTTCTACTTTAGCAACATTTTCGTAGTTGCTTACCATTTTATATGCTAAGTTCATTTTGTGAGCCATACAGTCAATTGCTAGCATATAAGGGGTCACTGTTGTTTGCAATCTAACACAACCCTATTAACTGACCCTGAATGATTGATGCACCATCTACTCTGACGCATACCAACTTCATAGAAATTTCATAATCAATCATTCCAGCTATCTTTAAAATGAGAAATAACTGTTTTATGTAGGTTTTTGGCATTATAGTTTTCAACCATTTTCATAACACCCGAAAAATGAGGTGTCCTTATATGATTTTGTAAAGTATAGACGTGGATACATACCCATGTAGTGTTGTCAACTGTTGTCACTTCATCAATTGAAAGATAGATAAACTTTGTTTTTTTTAATTCTCTTTCAAATCTTCCTTCTCTATCATTGAAATGCATTTTACCATTTCCCATGCACTATTGTTAGACCACTGAGACTGAAGAACATTGTGCATTCCATTATATTGATACAAAACTTTGTAATTCAGGAAATCCGAAATCGGTCTTCCTTTCTTTAGTATTTGAAATAAATTAGCTCGAACTGTATGAGTTTTGCATGCATATTTGTTTGATTCATCTTACCAATTTGCAATGTGATCGTTCCTCCCTTTTCCATGAGATGTCTACATTTTTTCTACTTTGATATGTATTTAATATGCATGCATTCTTTTTCAGTTTTCCACCTATGTGTTTTGATTTTCCGGGCATCCTCTCTCATTATAGTCAAATATTGTTTTACACAGTGTTTTTCTATAATGTCCAGCTTCATTTACATTTTTTGTTGCTTTCCCAATTTCAACGTACATATTGTACATGTACATTCAGATGGGATCTCTTCTGAATTAAATAGTTGTACATGTTCGAAAAACAGAAATTTGACAACCCAATCAAATTTGTATGTCCTCCCAATTATCCACTTATTCTTATTCATTTTCAATGTTTTACTTTTTTTAGCATTATCACAATCACCTAGTTTCCTCTTTCGTGAACTAGAATTTGAATTTTATTTTTGTGTTCCATTTTGCTGAGTATTTGTATGTGCGATATCTTGATGCACTCTTGGTTGCACCCCAACAGGAAGAATATCTTCAGGATCTGGCATCTCAATAGGTATATCTTCAAGATCTAACATGGTATCATCATAGGTTTCATTTGGTTGATACTGTGTAGAATGCATGTCCACCTCAATATTACCTTCCACACAGTTTTTACTCTTATTCATTCCAGTGGTAGCTATATGGGTGTTGGTGGTTGCGGTATCTGTAGCAGCAGAATTTCCAAAATACTTGAACAGTGACTTCTGAGATTTCTTAGTTAATTTTTGGGTCTTCTCATTCTGAGTACTAACACCTTCCATTATTCTAAACTGAGTCGTGCATCAACAAACACACTAAGTCACGCGTTATAGAAAATTGAGTTGTGCATCAACAAATACAATAAGTCTTGCATTAGAGAAAACTGAGTCGTGCGTCAATAAACACACTAAGTCACACATAAGAGAAAATTGAGTCGCGCATCAGCAAATACACTAAGTCACGCATCAGCAAATACAATAAGTCAAGCGTCAGAGAAAAATATTTTATGCGTAAACAAAAGTACAGTCATGCATGAAGAAGAGCAATTTCAGACGTCAACAAACAAACCCCTATCATGCGTCAGTAATATCTCCTTGTCGTTTGTCCATAGGAAACCTTTGTCACACATCAGCAAATGCAATAATTCGCATGTCAATAAATATTCTTGTCACGCTTTAGAGAAAAACATTTTCTTGCATCAACAACAGTATAGTTGTGCATCAACAAGATCATTTTCGGGCGTCAACAAGCAACCCTTGTCGTGCATCAGCAAAATCTCCTTATCGCTTGTTCATAGAAAACCTTTATCGCACATCAGTAAATATTAATAGTCGTGCGTCAACAAATAACACCTGTCGCCTAATTGCAAACTACTAACAATAATTAAATTTGTACTGTACTTTAGTGCTTAGAGTATGCAAGTTCATGATATTGGTAAGGTACTGGTGGTAGTATACTACCTGGTGAATCGCCAAGGTTTTTTTAGGAGATGTTTTCAAATTTAGGCGAAGCCGACCCCTAAAAAAAGTATACTGTAAATTTTAGGCGAACAGGACACTGACCTACTCTGAAAAATTCACCTTTTCAAATTTTCCTAAAATGAAATATTCGCTATATTACGAATATTCGCCACTAAAATTATCCCTAATTTTGATATGTAATAAAAAAGAAAAATTCTCAAAGAATGTTTTAGAAGATTTAGAATTTGATAGTAAATTCAGTTTACAATGTTCATGTGAAGGTAACTTGTTGATTCTATTCCTACCAATTGTACGTGTGGGTGTCAAAAGTTGCTAAAAGAACTTAATGTGCATAAGCAATTGGTGGTGAACACCATTTTTTATGCTTTAATATTGTAAGCTTATTTTACTATTGTATGTTGTCTGAGATCCTCACTTGAAACTTTCGGTTGAGCTAAGGTTTTGACTAATTTAAGTGATGTTTGAAAATACTTCATGCTCACTTACAAAGGCTTCAGAACATGAAGAAAATCTATGTAAATGATTAATGGATAATGACAAGGTAGGGTACATAATTTTGTGGTGTTCATGCTTTTTAAAAATATGGATATTGTAAGGAATTATGCAATAAAATGACATGTTTCCACGTCCATTGTAAACAAACCTATTAAACCTTGGAAAAAGAAGGGATATGCCTTGATTAGTAACAATTGATATTTGCCTCTAAAAGGAATCCATTGCTTATTTGGTACCAAGTAAGTGTTGACAAAGATTTACAAGATGGTCATACAATGGCTGATTATAACATGCAAGAGTCTAATCTTGATTTGGTTCTAATTTGTCGATTTTTACTTAATGTTATATGAAATTGCCTTTGTTGTAGGGAATTGATGCAACAAGTGAAAATGGAAAATGGAAAATGCATATTTAGTAAAAACGTAGAAATGCCTTCCTTGACTGTGTTATTTTCCAACCTGGGTTCCTTGATTTTATGCTAGAATAACGAAGCGAGTGGGAGAAAAATAGGTCCATAACATACATAAAGCATGAGAATGTGAATAAAACATACCAATAAATAATTGTTTGCTAAAATGCCTGAATGGTTTTTTAAATGGGCATATGTCTATTTTTATGTATTGGACACATCTCTATGTGTATGTTTCTTAGGTGTGTTAGGATCGAAACATAGATGATAAATAAAACAGAATTAAAACAGAAATAATATAAGCATGCAATCACAAGATAAACCCAAGATTTAACGTGGTTCACCCAATGTGGGCTACATCCACCAGAAACAAGCCAACCTTCTCCTTTATTCAGTCTTGAGGAATACAATACAAGTCTCTATCTTTTCTCTCTCTTTTTCATATATCAAAGAGTAAATCCATGCATATATATATGACTTGTGTACCTCTTTGTAAAAGTTTTCTTCAGCCACAAACAACCTAAATATAACATGCTTATAAATAAGACATGCATATAAATAAGATAAACATAAAAACAACAACTCTCGTCTATTAATAAGACAATGTTATTTTTATCCATGGCCATGCATTCCTCCCAAAATCAAGGAAAAAGAAAACTACCACTTCATCTTGCACTTAAACTCCACATCTTCAACAATCTCCCACTTGGGGACTAACTGTTGCAACCCACTATTACATCTCATCCTTGGACTATTCTCTAACTTGTTTCTCTTCTTCAAAATTAAGCTTGAAGACCTATCGAAGCCGACCAACCTTCCAGCTTCTCTTTTGTCACCGCCTTTGTCAACATATCAACAAGATTCTGACTTGTATAGATCTTCTCCAACATCAGTTGTCCATCCTCCAAAACTGATCTAATGAAATGATACATGAGTTGCATATGTTTGGTTCTCGAATGGAATGTTGAGTTCTTAGCAAGATGAATTGCACTCTGGCTATCACGAAATAACCTGTAATCCTCCTTCTTATTTCCCAACTCTTCCATGAACCGCTGCATCCATAGCATCTCCTTCCTTACTTCTGTAGTAACAACATACTCTGCCTCTGTAGTAGACAATGAAACAATCTTCAGTAGTTTAGAAATCCAACTAACTATTGTGCCACAAAAATTAAATACATAACATGTAGTGCTCCTCCTACCATCCAAATCTCCAGCCATGTCTGCAGCAACATATCCATGTAAAGAAACCTCTGACTCTCCATAACACAACTGCCTGCTACTGGTCCCTCTCAAGTATCTGAGAATCCACTATACTGCATCCCAGTGTTCCTTTCATATATTACTCATGTATCTGCTAACAACTCCCACTGCATGGGCAATGTCTGGTCTTGTGCATACCATAACATACATCAAACTTCCACCAGTTGAAGCATATGGAACTATAGATATATATTCAATCTCTTCATGTGTTTTAGGACATTGTTCTTTACTCAAAATGAAGTGCCCTGCCAATGGTGTGCTTACTGGTTTTGCATCCTATATCCTAAACATGTCCAACACCTTGTTCACATATTCTTCTTGGGACATAGTCTATTCTACTCTTCATGTCTTTATTGATTCTCATGCCAAGAATTTTCTTTGTTGCACCTAAATCCTTCATGGCAAATGTAATTGCTAATTTTCTTTTTAGCTCATTTATATCCTGCATTTTTGACCTTGTCACAAGCATGTCATCCACATACAACAACAAGATAATATAGGTGTCATTATCTAGTCTTTTAAAATAAGCACAATGATCAAAAGAACATCTAGAGTAACCTTATTCTATCATGAACTTGTCAAATCTCAAATACCACTGCCTTGGAGCTTGCTTAAGGCCATGCAAACTCTTCTTCAATCTGCACACAAAATTATCCTTCCCCCTGACTTCATATCCCTGTGGCTACTCCATATATATTTCTTCCTCCAAATCGCCATGAGGAAAATCAATCTTTACATCTAATTATTCAAGATGCAAATCTTCCACAGCTACCAAACTTAAAATAGTTTTAATGGAAGTCATTGTAACAACAGGGGAGAAAATTTCATCAAAGTCTATACCTTTTTCTTGTGCAAATCCCTTCACAACAAGTCTTTCCTTGTATCTCTTTTTGTCACCTTCTTCTTCCTTCAACTTGTAAACCCACCAGTTCTGCAATGCTCTCTTTCTTGCAGGCAACTGAACCAAATCTCAAGTTTGGTTGTGATCTAAGGAGTCCAACTCCTCATCCATACCCTGCTCCCACTTTTTCCATATTTCTACCTGCATTGCTTCTTAAAAAAAAATTGGTTCTCCACCATCTATCAATAAACAATAGTGTTGCTCATATGAAGAAAATTGTGCATGAGGTTTACTTACCCTTGTAGAATGTCTCACAACATTTTCTGGATTTTGAGGCTCTTGTTGTTCTTGCTGATTTTGATTTACATAATCAACACCGAATGTGTCAGGATTGATGCCAACTTGTTGATTTTCTATTCCTTTGAGCACTTCTCTATCTTTTATCTCATCAAGTGCTACATGCTCAGACTTTTCCAACTTCTTATCATGTAGTTGTTCCCTGTACATAACCCTTTCATTGAAAATAACATCCCTACTCCTAATGATTTTCTTCTCACCTAAACTTCACAACTGGAATCCAAAATCATCAATGCCATACCCAATGAAAGTACATTTCTTTGACTTAGCTTCTAGCTTGGTCCTATTCTCTTTATCAATGTTAACAAATGCTTCACAACCAAAAACTTTCAGAAAAGAATAGTTTACCTCCTTACCGGTCCAAGCCTCCTCTAGTTCCACCTTCTAAAGCACTTAAAGGTACTCTATTTATCAAATAAATAACAATATCTATAGCATCGGCCCAAAGTTGTAAGGACAATCCAACATGCAATCTCATGCTCCTTGCACGCTCCATGATAGTCATGTTCATTCTTTATGACACACCATTCTATTATGGTGTTGCAAGAACTGTCTTCACCCTACGGATTCCATTATATGAACAATAGTTATTAAATTCATTGTTGCAATACTCTCCACCATTATCTGATCTGAGACACTTCAACCTCAAACCTTTTTCATTTTCAACCAAAGCTTTCCACTTCTTGAAAGTATTAAATACATCATATTTCTTCTTTGCACATTAAACCCAAACCTTCTTAGTAGAATCATCAATAAAAGTAACATAACATCGTGAACCACCAAAAGAAGAAACCTGAGTCGGTCCCCACACATCCGTATGAAAAAAATCTAAGTTGTGCTCCTTCTTGGTTTATCCAACCTTGAGAAATCTCACACGCTTTTGTTTCCCATACACACAATGCTCACAAAATTCCAGTTCTATGTTTTTCAAATCTGAAAACTTTCCCTGTGAATGTAAAATCTTCATCCCCTTCTCACTCATAGGGCCAAGTCTGTGATTCCATAGAGCTGTGTCTATACATGTAGTAGCTAAAATATAATATGGATCATTACTAACATTGGATAAATACAAAGTACCTACTTTCTTACCTCTTGCTATCACAAAAGACCCCTTGGTAACTTTCCAAGAATCTGCTGTAAATATAACCATACAATCATCATCTCCTAATTACCCTGCAGAAATTAGATTCATCCTCAAGCTAGGAACGTGTTTGACATTCTTCAACACCTAAGTGTTACCATTATGCAATTTAACATGAACACTACCTTTTCCAACAATGTTACATGGCTCATCATCACCAAGATATACCTGCCCAAAATTCCCTTGAACATAGTCTTGAAAATATTGTTTGTGAGGAGTTGTATGAAATGAAGCACCAGAATCTAAAACCAAATATTCTGATTTATTATCTAAAGAAATAATAAGAGCATCTTGTAACACATCACCTACTACATTTGCCTCTTTGATCCCTTCTTGTTGATCTTTCCCTGATTTTAAAGACCAACAATCTTTCTTTGCATGTCCCGCTTTTCCAAAATTCAAGCATATCATCCTACTTATAGATTTAGATCTTCCCTTCTTAGACCTTCCACAGTGTCCAGGACCTTTTGTTTTTTCCTTTTGTCTTCCCCTGTTCTCTATACTCAAATCATTACCAGATGACTCACCTGTGCTTTTTCTTCTCATCTCTTCACTAATAATCACACCAATAACATCATCAAAATTTAAAAGTGTTTGAACCAAAAACAAAATTACTCATAACCATAACCAAAGTATTCCAACTTTCAGGCAATGAGCACAGAATCAAAAGAGCCCTAACTTCATCATCGAAAATTACTCCTACAAAGCTTAATTGATTAGTAACTATGTTGAATTCATTCAAATGATCATTTACTGAATCATCATCTGACATCTTCATATTAAACAAACTTTTCATGAGATATACCTTATTGGAGGCTGAGGTTTTTCATACAATTTACCTAATTTTTCCATTAGATCTATCGTTGTCTTTTCCGTAGAAATATTGAAAGCTACCATAGCTTTTAGGTGCAACCATATCGTTCCCAATGCCTTCTGATCAAGAACATCCCATTCTTCATCTTTCATAGCTAACAGCTTCAAAGCTTTCCCTTTCAATGGTAGATAAAGATCCTTTTGATATAGATAATCCTCTACTTACATCTTCCATAGCTGAAAGTTCTGGCAGTTAAAGTTCTCAACCCTCAACTTGCTATCTTCTACCATTTCTCCCACTCAAACAAGAAACCATCCTGTGAGATTTTTCAGTCAAAACAAAATCTTGCTCTGATACCAGTTGTTAGGATCAAAACACAGGTGCGCAATAAAATGGAATTAAAATAGAAATAATATAAGCATGCAATCACAAGATAAACCTAAGATTTAACTTGGTTCACCCAATGTGGGCTACATCCACTAGAAACAAGCCAACCTTCTCCTTTATTCAGTCTTGAGGAATACAATACAATTCTCTCTCTCTTTCATATATCAAAGAGTAAATCCATGCGCGCATGCACACACACACACACACTTGCTTCAACCACAAACAATCTAAATATAGCATGCTTATAAATAAGACATGTATATAAATAAGATAAACATAAAAATAACAACTCCCGTCTATTAATAAGACAATGCTATTTTTATCCATGGCCATGCATTCCTCCCAAAATCAAGGAAAAAGCAAACTGCCACTTCATCTTGCAGTTACACTCCACAGCATTTATGGGCCTATAGATCGGGTGTGAAGCATAATTGTTAATTTCCATTAAACTTCTACCGAACTGCCAAGTGCATCCATGGAGAAGTTACTTTGTTAATCACTATTATTCAATTTCTTTAATCTTCTGGTCCACTATTTGTAACTGGTCTGCTATTTGTAACAATGGAGAAGTTACTTTATAAATCATTATTGTTGATTACCTCTAATCTTCTACTTTCATGAGTTGTCTATGGATCTATATTGTTTGTTTTCTTCCAACTGTGATTAATTTATATTATATGTATTTAGGTTTGTGGTTGTTGTTGTGTAAGCCCCGAGTTTTTAAGAACAATCATGTATTGAGATACCCAAAGTCTGATTTTTTTTTGTTGAAATATCTATTAAGATGCGAATATAAATAAAGTGAGATGATGGGATCAGATAACTTACTTCATAATCTAAGATCCTACAAACCTCACTTAAGAAATGGGAATTCAAGGTTAACTATGAAGGGAAGCAGCCACTACAACACAAATAGAAACAGACAAAAAAACACTTGTTATACATTCATACGTTGGTCTTTGACTTTCTGTTTGGAATAACAAAAAAATAACACTTTAGGGATTTTCTTGGAATCATATTAGGTGCATTTCGGAAGGCACTTATTTCAAATAAAAACCCTACTCCAAACATTGAATTTTAGAAGGCACGTGTCTTATAAACAAAAGCTACTCTAATGAATTATGTGAATTTCTATTGTTCAGAGCCCACTGCCAAAAAATAATTATGGACAATAGATATAGGTGAGATGAAAAATAAATTCAAGCATTGGAAAGTTACTACAACACATACAACCAAGGTTACCAAATCTGATGGGTTCAAAGAGATTTTCGGTCATTTTTTTTTCTTTAACATAAACATTGTTGTCTGTGTTTAAAATGCCTCAATTCATCTAAATTTAAGACAAATAATTGTAATTGGCATGAAATGACGAAGCCATGAAATATTAAAATAGAAATGCTAAATTGTAACATGTAAGTGCATGAAACTTTCATAGTTGATAAGTATAAACATAATCATATAGCTTATTGTTTTGATTTGAAATAGTAATAAAATAATATAAGTTCCAAGGTTTAAGGTATTTATGCAGCAAGAGATATGATTGTATTATTCTATCCATACCCAGTCACAATAATTTATATCTATGCAAGCACCTCATAACAAGTGCAAAGGTGAAACTCTGTTGTTTCTAACAAACTATGACCATAGAGAGTAACCACACTAAAAGGATGAAGTGGTCATACACAAATGTTAGAATGCGGAAAGTGGAATGTCAATTAAAGATCTGCAAAATCAATATGGAGCAGTATTAGAAATGGTTTTTCATTTGTATTCAAAATGGAATAGCTAGAACGTGTGAGTGCATGAAAAAAGTGGTTTACCTTGAAATGATGGGGCTGACATTGTATGGCTTGAGGATGCGTAGCTACTTTCTTGGGACTGAAATTGGGTTGGGGTGCTTGCAAGAGAATTAGAGTGACTATTAATATGAATATAGCATTGAATATGTGTAATGTTTCTGAAAATTGAACAATGGAAGAAAGTAACATACCTTCATCTGAAGTAGTTGTCATTTCTCTGTTAATATTATTTTTGTCAACTGTAAAGATTCCATGCAATGAAAATTCCGATAGTTGTTCAATAATATCTTCTTTATCTTATGTGTATTGTGAATATGTTATTGCAGTGAGAGAAGGTATCAATTCAGTTAAGGCCTTGTTTTTAGCTATGCACTGTATGGATGTTTTGTCTTTATTTTTTAATGTTGCATAAAAGGCAATGGTAATAAACATATGGGCATTCTTGTTGACAACCACTGCAATATGTTATGTCTGCATGCAATGGTGTGAAATGCTCAATAACAAAGTTACAATTTTTACATATAGGCTCAAATGGACTGAAATAATCCTTTGCAATGGTCAATGTTCCTTCAACATGTGCAATAACAAAAAAATAGAATTTGGCATAAGGTTTTCTTCAAATTGTTACACTTCTAGTTTCACCACATGCCATTCTTTAGTCATGGTATATAATATACAACATGAAAACTGTGAAACAAAACAACAGGAGACTAGTTGAACATAAATTTATGCATTGAAAAACTCAAACTTGGGGCCTTTATTGACAACCAATGCAATATGTTATGTCTACATGCAATGGTGTGAAATGCTCAATAGGAAAGTTACAATTTTTACATATAGGCTCAAATGGACTGAAATAAGCCTTTGCAATGGTCAATGTTCCTTCAACATGTGCAATAGCAAAAAACATAATTTGGCATAAGGTTTTCTTCAAATCGTTACACTTCCAGTTTCACCACATGTCATTCTTTAGTCATGGTATATAATATACAACATGAAAAATGTGAAACAGAACAATAGGAGATTGGTTGAACATAAATTTATGCATTGAAAAACTCAAACTTGGGACCTACCTATATAAATGATATTCATTAGAAGATGAACAATAAATCTAAGTTGAATGTTTGTCATACTAGAATTGTAATGGCAAAAAAACTGGAGTTGGTTATTTCTTGGGCACTTTCTTGGAAGAGTGTCTCCCATTGGTTAATGGATTGCAAAACTGGAGACTAATCAATGGCCCTCGAACTAGATAAATAACTAGAGATGTGCAAAAATATTATATTAGCATAAAGTGACTAAATAGCATATTTAGAGGTTGGTTTGACGTAACTGAATGCAAAGTGAAAAATAAAAAGATAAACTCTAATCATTGCACTTAGTGTATGTGAACTATGTAGCACAAGATATTAGGGTGTGTGTGTGTTTGAGTAAAGTCTGCTATAATTACGCCGAAAGGTGTGTTCTATGTAGGAAAGCCTCCTGCTTTCTGATAGCGAATGAGACTCCAACGCGCCAGATGAATTGGTTGATGAAGCACGGTGCAAAATCAGCTCTACGCATGTCCTCCAAAAGCAGGAATGTCAGAGACAATGACCTGCACAAGGCGAGCCATTCTGCGAGGGAGAAATGCAGGACAAGTTACGATTTTCAATCGGTAGTATGAATTGACGGGTTCAATGGAAGACGGTAGCACCTGCATGGCCGCGCTTTCCGAACGAGAGCTTGCGAGGAGAAGCCAGATCTTTAATCGCACCTCTTCCACTTCTACACCGGGTAAGCAGTTTTAAGCACCATGTTCAGATTCATATGACTTCAAGTTGGTCAGCGTTTTTGTTTTTTCCAAAAAAGGGGCTGGCTTTGTTTCAGAGCAGTGTTTTGTATATGGTGAATGATTGACAATACAGTTTCTCAATGTCAATCTCTATAAAATCGTAGAAAACCCTAGTCATGTATATTTACTTTGGGTTTTGGTTTGCTTGCTTTTATTTTAGGCTGAAATAGTAACAAAATTCTCCAGCGCACACTTGAGGATTTTGGTCCTCCCTTTTCCCTTCATTGCCTGCCGTATATTTTACTGGTACTTTGTTTGTTTTGACAGACTTGTGTTTGTCTTTGTTATCAACACTCGGATACATGCATTTCTCAATTTTTCTTTCTGCAGAAGATAAGTCGGTTCATATGAGACCATTTGCAAATATCTCTGTTTGTATTTTAAATTCTCAAAACAAACAAAGCATAAAGGATAGAGGAAATTTGTAGACATGTATGCAAAATGTAGAACCCTAGACAAGGGATGTGAACTGTTCAACACAATGCCTCAAAAAAATGTAGTTTCGTGGACAGTCATGATTGCAAGATATGCCCAAAATGGATTTGTTAAAAATTTGTTATAATTACTTAGAAACATTCATGCAATTGCAATTGGCAGATGTAAAGCCAAATTCCACAACCTTTGTCAGCATCCTCCCTGCCTGTGCCAAAATGGGAGCTTTGGAACAGGGTATGAACATCCATGAAAGCAAAATGTGGAAGCATAAACAAGGCACATGAATTGTTTTAGTATGTCAAAGAGTGAGAGCACTTGCAACTACATCTAACAGACCATTAGGCGGTTCCTGATATCACATCATTTTCAGGCATTCTTTCAAATAGTTCATGTGCATAAGGTATGCTTCCACATCAGAACAGAGAAAAAAAATTTATCGTCTTTGTTGGAGAACTTGGAGAAAGAGGAGGGTTCCTTGTGACTCAGATCCAAAACTTTATGGGTTCAACAAGGAAGTGCAAATACCAAAGTTTTCACGAGATTTTGGTTGCTCACAGACTGAAAAACCATATTGCTCTGGTTAAAAGAGAAGGTGAGGAGGATTTAACCGAGGATAAGACAATTAGAGAGGCAGCCAAGGATCATTTTCAGACATCATTATCTGATGATAATAGTGGTAGGATTGAGACTCGAGAAGATCTGCTTGAGGTTATCCTAAATATTGGTACAGAAGATATGAATGAGAGGCTTTTGAAGGAAATAAAACTTAAAGAGATTAAAAAAAAGTGAAGGAAATAAAGCTTAAAGGGTTAAAAAGAAAGTGAAGGAAATAAACCTTGAAGAGATTTAAAAAGTCATCTTCTCCTTTCAATTGGACAAATCATTAGGTCTAGATGGCTTCGAGGCCAGCTTCTTCCGTATGTGTGGATGATTTCAGGGTCTCAGGAAAATTTTGGAAGGCATTTTATTTTCTCGCTTCAATCCCAAAATAAAATAATGCTAACAATATTGATACATTGAGGATTATATCTCTTTGTAATTTTTCTTACAAAATTATCTATAAATCATGGTTATTAGGCTGCAAACTTGCCTTCCTTGTGTCATATTTAGGAATGAGCTGGGCCTGTTAAAGGACTTAAGATCTTTGATGAAGTAAATATTGCTCTGCCTTGATTAATATTTACCTTGATTGCAACCTTAATAATGAATCTATTTTGTATTTTGAGACATCTAGCTGACCTGCATATAGAATGACGGCCCAGCCATGAAACAACCTGTTAGTGCAAAATCACAGCACCCCTGGATGTTGATTAGATTTCTAGGTTGATCATACTAACATCCAGTGTGATTGCATAACATTGAATCCTTTCTCCAACTGTGGGACTTGAAGAGTGAGAAAGGAATCTCCAGAGAAGGCTGGTTCCTATTCCTCTGTTCAGATGCACACGAAATATACAGAGGGTTTTTTTTTTTTTTTAAACCTAATCTAATCTGCCAAGGAGACAAGGTAAGAAAATGCGTAAAAATAAATCTAAACTAATGGAGGTGATGCACCGAGGAATGAAGAACACTTATTTTTCCAATAAACACAGACCACTTGAATGTGATACAAGATCATGCACAAATGACAGAAACTGTAGTAAAAGACCAGGAGGATGCAAAATGAACACAGAGAGGGTTGAGAATCATCCACAGACATGTATTACTTGCTCCAAAGATTGATACAATACACTACAGAATGCTAAGAGGCAGAATAGTATTACAGTTCAAATGAGAGGTTCGAACTCCACAAATTCGCCCGAAGAAAAAAAAAGGGAGAGGCAAAACAGAAAAATGTTCCACCTGAAAAGAAGCTCCTCTTTACAATATATAGAAAGAAAATGAGAGAGGAAAGAGAGGAGGGAAAGCCAAATCTACCCCAACCATCTCTAGGTTGCATTCAATTCGTCCATCATGGCAGAAGCGGCGGATCCTGGCAAAACGGCGGGTTGCCTAACAGAAGCGGCGAACTGTCTGCTGCATTAAAGTTGTTTGTTGAAGCATTACTTCTTCTTGTTATTTCGTGCCAAATGCGTTTCTCAATTTTCTCCCTCCAGACTACACCAAAATTCGAGAATAACCCCAGAATCATGTAGAGAATTTCATGAGCTTTCCGTTGATATAAAGAACGTGCAAATCCGAGCTTTGGATCGAAAGATATGTCGATCTGAAGATTTAGGGCACGGAACAGGCGAAAACGGATTTTGAAATATTTTCCCGCGCATTGCCACTTGGACGCCACGTGGCATGCTCTGATTCACTGAATAATTCTCTCTTCTCTACTTTTCGGCGGGCTTTGCTTTGAAATTTCTGTGGGCCCTAGCTAGGACACGTGGCACTATCCCATAGGTTCGGATCGGTGCTCGAAAACTCACCCTTTGACTTTTTTGACCTTTCTCCTTGTGACACGTGGCGTGATTTTATTGGTTCTCGGTCCTGCCGGCTCTTTCGCGCCCTTCGCATCTATTTGGCCCAGATGGCATAGTGCTCCTTGTGCTGATTTCGGGCGAACCGGCCGGTTCGCGTCCATTTGTCCCAAATGTCCTAGTTTGTTTCGGACTGCTTGGCCCTTTTTTGCCCAGTTCGGCCGGTTCGCACCTTTTTGGCCTGCTTGTCCCAATTTGTTTCGGACTGCTTGGCCCTTTTTTGCCCGGTTCGGCCGGTTCGCGCCTTTTTGGCCTGCTTGTCCCAATTTGTTTCGGACTGCTTGGCCCTTTTTCGCCCGGTTCGGCCGGTTCGCGCCTTTTTGGCCCAAACGTCCTGAGCAACACTTAGCCAATTTTTACACTTTTTCCTGGATCAACCTATTTGCCTTTCTGCAACTTTTTCTCATTTTCTCAGAGCTTGCTCCCTCCTTCTTCGGCCTGGGGAGTTAGAAAATTTCCTAAAGGGACCCTAGAAACCTGATTTTTGCTCTGAATCAATCAATTTTCTTGGGATTTTGATATTTTGATGCATGTTATCAAAATTACCCTGGGGGGGTGAATTTTGGATAACAATTTGGTGACTCAGCGGGATCATCTGCCTGCTAGATGAAAAGACCAGTTGCCTGAAGCAATCCATTGGGCATGGAGTCATCAAATATTCTGTTCGAATCCAAACTGACTCAGAATGTGCGAGGAGGAAGATGGAATGTGACCCGATGAAAGCAAAGACATGCTAAACATCTCCATGGACAGCAAGCTGTGCCAAGGCACTTAGGGAAAATAAAACTAACCTACAGCAAAACAATGTGCACAAGCACTTGGAGGAAAGAAAATCTAATCTAGTATTTACAGATGTAGTGAACCTCCCTCTAGAAGCAACGCTTGAGATAGATTCCATTTACTGGAATCTGCAGTTCTTCACCATCCAATGAAGCCAATTGGAAAGCATTGTTGTTCTTGCACTTTGTGACCATGTATGGGCCACTCCAAATGGCATCAAATTTTGAATGCCTTCCTGGTTTTGCTCTGTCCACATCCCATTTCAATACTAGATCTCCTACTTCAAAAGATCTATCTTTGGCCTTCCTATCAAAGGTCTTCTTGATCAAAGCCTGATCCTTTTCCATTGCTTGGAATGCCTGATCTCTGATTTCTTGCAGCTCCATCAATTCTGCATATCTCACCTCCATGGGCCCAAACTCTAGCAACTCCAGTTGTTTCATGAGTTCCAACGTTGGCAACTCAAGTGACATGGGCAAGATTGCCTCTCTTCCGTAGACAAGCCTAAATGGAGAGTTACCTGTGGATCTTTTGGGAGTTATCCTATCAGCCCATAAGGCTGATTTCAGTTTGGTATGCCAAGCTTTCTGATTCTCATCAAGAGTCCTCCTGATGATCTTCAACAAGTTCTTGTTTGTAGACTCGGCCTAGCCATTACCTTGAGGGTAATAGTTTGATGAAGTTCTCAGATAAATCCCGTTCTTGACAGCCCACTCAGTCACTTTAGATCCAATGAATGCCAATGCATTATCAGAGACTATTGTAGCAGGTACACCAAATCTGGTAGTTATCCCCTCGTAAAAGTCCAAGATGCTAGACTCATTCACCTCTTTGACTGTTACTGCTTTTATCCATCTGGTGAAGTAGTCTGTGGCTGTCAAAATCCATTTGTGCCCTTGGCTCGAATTGGGATTGATGACTCCAATGAAGTCCAAACCCCATTGCATGAATGGTTGGTCAACTGAGATTGGATGTAATGGGAGGGCTGCAAGTCTCTCTTTTCCTGTGAAGAATGCAAAATTCTTACACCTCTTGATCCATGCATAGCAATCACTGAATATTTTAGGCCAATAATAACCAGCTTTCATGATTTTCAGAGCTGTCACTCTTGGTGCAAAATGGCCTCCAGCTGGTCCATCATGAAACTCTTTTAATACCCTTTGGATCTGACCTGTGTTAATGCATCTCAGTAGCACTCCATTCACGTCCTTCTTGAACAGAATTCCATCAATGATGGTATATGGAATAGCCTGCAACCTGAAGTGTCTTCTTTTTGCTTTACTTATTTCTAGAGGGCACATGCCCGTCTGTAGGAAATGTATCATATTATGAGTCCAACAGGGAGTGGACACATCATCATTTTCCTATTTTTGATCATCTTGTAATAGCAGGACAGCGTCTTCTTCATCTTCTAGGTTGTCTGGTTGTTTGGAAGCGAGCTACTCACACAAACCTTTGCCTCTTACCAGCTTGGTGATCTTGATCTCAATGTCATACTCCATGACACGAGTGATCCATCCTACCCTTTTCTCATTCAAATCCTTGTTGAGGAGGAAGTCCTTAACCCCAGCATGTGAGACCAACAACTGGACCTTGTTGTTTGAGACTAAATGCTTGAATTTATTCAAGCTCCTGATTACTGCAAGCACATGTTTTTCAATAAAAGAGTACCCTCAATTCGCAGTCATTTAGGCTTTGGCTGAAGAAGGCAATCAGCTGTTCATCATTATATTTGTTCTGTTGTACCAGAATGGCAGAAATAGTGTCATCACCTCCAAATGCATAGAGGATGAAATCCTTGGAAAAGTCTGGGTTGATGAGAGTGGGTGCCTGGGAGATGGCTTCTTTGATTGCTTCAAAGCTCTCCTTGCCTTCTACCATCCATTTGAAAGCCATGCTTTTTCTTAACATTTTGGTGATGGGCTTGACAAGGGCGGAAAAATTTGGGACAAACCTCCGAACAAAGTTTATCCTTCTCAGGAAACTTTGAAGAGCCTTCTTATGACTTGGCAATGGTAGAGCCCTTATGGCCTCAACCCTCTCTGGATCAATTGCTAATCCTTCCTTGGAGACAATATGGCCAAGGAGTTTCCCTTCATGTGCAAGAAAGATGTACTTCTTAGGATTCAAAGACACTCCAAACTTTCTACACCTTTGAAACACTTGCCTGAGGTGAAAGAGGTGTTCTGCAACATTCTTTGAGAAGACAGTGATATCATCTAGGTATATCAGCACTATCTTACTGATTAAGCCTTTGAATGCCATATTCATCGCTCGCTGGAATGTTGCTCTGGCATTCGACAGTCCAAATGGCATCTTCTTGTAAGCATACGTGCCCCATTTAGTTATGAAGGTTGTCTTGAACTGGTCTTCCTCCTTCACCATAATTTGATTGAAGCCTGAGTATCCATCAAGTAGTGAAAATCTTTCTGAACCAGCTACGACCTGTAATATTTGCTCCATGGAAGGGAGTGGATAATGGTCCTTGAGAGATGCCCTATTGAGGTCTCGGAAGTCCACACACAACCTGATTTCTCTGCTCTTCTTCCTGACTGGAACCAAGTTTGCAACCCAGCTTGAGTGCTTGATAGGGAATATAATTGCTGACTCAATCAGCTTGTCCAGTTCTTTCCTCATGAGAGGCTCCATGTGTGGATTGACTGGTCTCTGTTTCTACCTGACAGGCTTAGTATTTGGATCCAACTCGATGGTATGCTGAGCTAAGTTGGGATTGAAACCTTTCAAGTCTTCATAGCTCCAAGCAAACACATCAGGGAATTCTCGACAAAGCTGTATGAACTCATACCTTTCTTGCTCAGTTGTCATCTTTCCAATTTTCAATGGCTTGTTCTCTTCTACCAAGATGGATACCGAATCTTCCCTCTTGACCTGAATGTTTGCTTTCTCCTTTCTACACTAATCATTGGGGTTGATAATGGACTCCAAGGTGATAAGTCCCTTGGGCAGCTTGTCAGTTCTCAACTGTATCACCTGGTCACCATATTGCTGTTCCAACTTCTCTTGATTCTTAGTTGAGAACTCAGCTTCTTCTTGCAAGAAGTGGATGATTTTCTGGTCATTCTCAAATACTTTCCAATTGACATCGTTATCTGGCACTGAAGGCCTCACAATCACGTGGATGTTTGGTTGTACCTTGTCTTGTTGAATGTTTTCTACAATGTCAAAGGCTGCCCCTACTGCTGCACAAGCCTGTCAGTAGCTTGATTCTCTTTCCTAGGAATGGCCTTGATGCTGAAACCCTCAAAGTCTTCCATGAGGTCCCACACCCCTATTCTTGTAGCACCTGAGTAGATCATTTTTGGCAGCATGCTGTCCCTTGACCTGATTTACAATCAATTCACTATCCCCAAAAAATTGCAAGTTCTTTATTTTTTTTTTGATTGCCCAAATGCATCCCCTACACCAAGGCTTCATATTCAGCAGTGTTATTGGAGCATGCAAATTGAAACCTAAAAGATGAATAATACTTTACTCCTTGAGGTGAAATAAGCATGGCTCCACCTCCTGCACCTTATCTACTCCTTGATCCATCAAAAAGAAGCTGCCATACCTCATTGTCATCCTTGTGGTTTGGCTTGGTGATGCTAGGAATAGGTTGACTTTCTTTGTGTATACAATAGACTCCTAGCTCAGATTCTTCTATTCCTTGATAAGGATCAAAAGCATGCACCTTGCTTGCCCATTCATCAAGAGTCAAATCTGGGATACTTCCAACCTTAGTGTCAGCTTCATCAGTGCTAGGGTGATCTTCTTGATCAAATGCCGAGCAATTGGCATTAATCTGACTTGGAGTGTAGGGCTCAATGTGGAAGTTTGCAATAGGTTTTGATCTAATTGTGGCCTTAGTTCCATACCTCGTTCTGAATAGCATGTGAGACCAATCAGCGGACAAATATCCCCCAATCTTGGCTGTGAAGTCCCTTGACAGGCATAGGGCAAAGAGTGGTGGAAGGTCTATGACTGATACATCTTGTAAGACAACAACATTTGGAAATGCATGCAAGGTAAGACTCAAATTTCTAATCACTCCAACTGTTGCTATTGCTGTCCCATCTAGCTGCACTACTCCCTTAGATGTTATTTCATACTGGAGCCCTAACTGATCAGCTATCTGTTTAGGCATTACTGAGCTACTTGCCCCGGAGTCTATCATGCAATTATGCACTAGATGATTTCTAATGATTAACGAAACATAAAAAGGGGGGGGGCTTCAACATTTTACCTTGTTGTGCTCCATGATTTCCTTCAAGCTGGGCAGCATTTGTAAGCACTTTGTCTTGCCTCTGAACCTGCTGATTCGAAGTTGGCCAGTCCTTCATAGCAGCTTGCAGCAAATCTCTTTGGCCTGGGATGGATAGGGATTCCCACATAGATATATTGACATTTGTCTTCTTCATCTGATCAATGATACTGAATGGTGATGAAGGATCTCTCTGCTGTCCTTTGGTTTGCACATTTATTCCTTGTATGTGGGGCAGCAACAGCTGACATTTGAGTTGGCCTAGGGGCTGTTCTTGGCTGCCCTTGTGCATTTGAAACTGGGTTTTGCTTGCCAATCATTTGTGGATCTGTGGAAGGTTGTGGATTGGCTGGGGCTAATGGCTGTTCTTCACCCAAATTTCTCCTTTTTGACCTTGTGTTGGCTGCAACACCTTGAGAGACTGCCTAATTCATACCACAGAAATCCTCTGCCTGCCAATTTACTAATGTGGTGTCATTTAGGGGCAGATTGCTGCTAGAATGTTTCTTGTTGTTGTCCGTTTTCTTGATTGCTTTCACCCTCCACACCAGTAGTTGTTACCATTAAAGCTTGAGTTAAAGCACCATTATAGCACATGGATTGATTATGGGGTTCATTACATGGAAAACACCAATCATACTCCTGGGCAATGTTGTTTTGTGCTGGTACTAATGCCTTAGAGGTAAATATGGCATTTGGATTATAGGGCTGGAATGGTCTATTGGCAGGAGGCCTTGTTTGATTCATATTTGCAGCTGGATTAGGTGGTCTTTGAGGCTGATATGGCTGCCTATTGGGTTGAGCTTGAGGCTGATACGAAGGTCTAAAAACTTGAGCTTGCTGTCTCTTGAGTGTGACCAACTCATTACCTAAATTTTGCAGTTGCTTCATGACTTCTTGAAGCTCATTTGGGGCACTTGGAGATGAAGTGGAGGCTTCATTTGAACTCTGATTTCTAGGAGTGGGAGAAGGAGCTAAGACAGGTGCCTGACTAGTACTTGGGGCTCTCTAAACTTGGATATAATGGAATTGGAGGCCTAGGAGCTAGCTTGCCAGCTTGAATCAGACAATTTTCAGCTCTAATGGCAATACTATAAAGCAGCAGGGATAGTTGTGCCTCCCATAGACTGAACCAACATAGAAATATCAGAATTTAAAGCTTTAAGGTAATATAGAAAAGCACCTTCTGCTGTTGGCCTGACTGCTACTGGAATTCTATCCCAAGATCTTTGAAATCTGAAGTTGAAGTCAGTTAGCTACTCATTGGAAGCTCTCTTGATGGTTGTCAGCTGCTCCAAAAGAGACAAGTTGTCTCCCTTCTCTCTAAATTGATTATGAAGTGCAATACACAGCTGATTCCAGTTCGTGATAGAAGCAGCTTCAAGGCTCCTAAACCATTGCAATGCCTTCCCTTTGAATGAAGATGCCAGCAATTTGACAGCTACTTGCATCTCGTTAATCTCATGGATTGCACAAATGTTAGCAATGTCCTTGACATGATCACCAGGAGTGGTCTGATTTTCTCCAGTAAAGTATGGAATGTTCTTCAGTGCTGCAACTGGGATTGGATTTTGTGCATTGAGAGCAAGTGGGTTGCTGCCTGTGAAGTTGACATAGGGGTTTACTGGTTGCGCCATTCTGATTGGTCTTAAAACCCTTGTATATTGAAGAAAGGCCTGTCAAGTGGAGGAGTTGAGAGAGTTCTGTTTGGTGGAGATGGAGACCTTTGAATCCTTCTTCCTCTTTGCCTTCTTCTTGGAGATAATTGCAGGTATTCAAACAGCACCTCCTCTTCTCCAACTCTTGACCTTGTGATTCTTCTCATAAGCTTTTAGGCCTGTACTGCTGAAACCAGTTGATTCTTCCCCTTGGAGTCGCCAGATATGCAAATAATAGCTCTTTTTAAGCAAGAAAATTGTAGCAGATGCATATCAACTTTGCTACAATAAAAAATGAGACCTCTAGGTCCCACCGGGCGTGCCAAAACTGTTAGTGCAAAATCACAGCACCCCTGGATGTTGATTAGATTTCTAGGTTGATCATACTAACATCCAGTGTGATTGCATAACATTGAACCCTTTCTCCAACTGTGGGACTTGAAGAGTGAGAAAGGAATCTCCAGAGAAGGCTGGTTCCTATTCCTCTGTTCAGATGCACACGAAATATACAGAGGGTTTTTTTTTTTTTTAAACCTAATCTAATCTGCCAAGGAGACAAGGTAAGAAAATGCGTAAAAATAAATCTAAACTAATGGAGGTGATGCATCGAGGAATGAAGAACACTTATTTTGCCAATAAACACAGACCACTTGAATGTGATACAAGATCATGCACAAATGACAGAAACTACAGTAAAAGACCAGGAGGATGCAAAATGAACACAGAGAGGGTTGAGAATCATCCACAGACATGTATTACTTGCTCCAAAGATTGATACAATACACTACAGAATGCTAAGAGGCATAATAGTATTACAGTTCAAATGAGAGGTTCGAACTCCACAAATTCGCCTGAAGAAAAAAAAAGGGAGAGGCAAAACAGAAAAATGTTCCACCTGAAAAGAAGCTCCTCTTTACAATATATAGAAAGAAAATGAGAGAGGAAAGAGAGGAGGGAAAGCCAAATCTACCCCAACCATCTCTAGGTTGCATTCAATTCATCCATCATGGCAGAAGCGGCGGATCCTGGCAAAACGGTGGGCTGCCTAACAGAAGCGGCGAACTGTTTGCTGCATTAAAGTTGTTTGTTGAAGCATTACTTCTTCTTGTTATTTCGTGCCAGAGGAGTTTCTCAATTTTCTCCCTCTAGACTACACCAAAATTTGAGAATAACCCCAAAATCATGTAGAGAATTTCATGAGCTTTCCGTTGATATAAAGAACGTGCAAATCCGAGCTTTGGATCGAAAGATATGTCGTCTGAAGATTTAGGGCACGGAACAGGCGAAAACGTTTTTTGAAATATTTTCCCGCGCATTGCCACCTGGACGCCACGTGGCATGCTCTGATTCGCTGAATAATTCTCTCTTCTCTACTTTTTGGCGGGCTTTGCTTTGAAATTTCTGTGGGCCCTAGCTGGGACACGTGGCACTATCCCATAGGTTCGGATCAGTGCTCGAAAACTCACCCTTTGACTTTTTTGACCTTTCTCCTTGTGACACGTGGCGTGATTTTATTGGTTCTCGGTCCTGCTGGCTCTTTCGCGCCCTTCGCGTCTATTTGGCCCAGATGGCACAGTGCTCCTTGTGTTGATTTCGGGCGAACCGGCTGGTTCGCGTCCATTTGTCCCAAATGTCCCAGTTTGTTTCGGACTGCTTGGCCCTTTTTCGCCCGGTTCGGCTGGTTCGCGCCTTTTTGGCCTGCTTGTCCCAATTTGTTTCGGACTGCTTGGCCCTTTTTCACCCGGTTCGGCCGGTTCGCACCTTTTTGGCCTGCTTGTCCCAATTTGTTTCAGACTGCTTGGCCCTTTTTTGCCCGGTTCAGCCGGTTCGCGCCTTTTTGGCCCAAACGTCCTAAGCAACACTTAGCCAATTTTTACACTTTTTCCTGGATCAACCTATTTGCCTTTCTGCAACTTTTTCGCATTTTCTCAGAGCTTCCTCCCTCCTTCTTCGGCCTGGGGAGTTAGAAAATTTCCTAAAGGGACCCTAGAAACCTGATTTTTGCTATGAATCAATCAATTTTCTTGGGATTTGGATATTCTGATGCCCCATGGCACGCCCTTCGCCAGAGACCTGAATAAAACATATTTTTCCATATAACTGTGTTAGAAACAATCTTCCTGCAATTTCAGTTATCGGTAGCTTTTTTTTAAGTGATAATATCGTTTTATAATCTTGCTGGTATATTTGCTGACAATGGTCACCAGGTGCTGCTTTATTTGGTAACTGAGATGTATTTATGAACCATAGATTTAATTAATATGACTACAGGCCGTTAGAATTTGAACGTATATTTTCCATACAATGGTGCTCTTATATGCCAAGTTAGTGTCTTGGATAGCCATAAACTAAAATACTGACTTTTTCATAAATAGATTTAACCCAACTTTTCAAAATAGGTCACTAATTAGTGGAGAGACTGAAATCTTCACAAAACTTGACTGTCCATCGGTTTGGCTGGGATGTTGTGTAGGCATTTTCAAAATGGCACTACAAACTCTCCAGCTAGACTCAAGATAGTTGTGCTGAGTTGTTTGTATGATTTTGAGCTTAAAATTCACAGGACAGTTTTTTAGATTTATGTGACAGAGGCATCTTTCTGCTGCAACGAATGTAATATGTTTATGTGCTATCACAAATGTGATGCATTTCTGTATTGTAACCTTTGGCCTTTATTTGACATTGCCCAAGCATTAACAATGATATCATAGATACTTCCGTACTGTAGATATGAGACCATTTGCAAATATCTCTGTTTGTATTTTAAATTCTCAAAACAAACAAAGCATAAAGGATAGAGGAATTTTGTAGACATGTATGCAAAATGTGGAACCGTAGACAAGGGATGTGAACTATTCGACACAATGCCTCAAAAAAATGTAGTTTCGTGGACAGTCATGATTGCAAGATATGCCCAAAATGGATTTGTTAAAAATGTGTTATAATTACTTAGAAACATTCATGCAATTGCAATTGGCAGATGTAAAGCCAAATTCCACAACCTTTGTCAGCATCCTCCCTGCCTGTGCCAAAATGGGAGCTTTGGAACAGGGTATGAACATCCATGAAAGCAAAATGTGGAAGCATAAACAAGGCACATGAATTGTTTTAGTATGTCAAAGAGTGAGAGCACTTGCAACTACATCTAACAGACCATTAGGCGGTTCCTGATATCACATCATTTTCAGGCATTCTTTCAAACAGTTCATGTGCATAAGGTATGCTTCCACATCAGAACAGAGAAAAAAAAATTATCGTCTTTGTTGGAGAACTTGGAGAAAGAGGAGGGTTCCTTGTGACTCAGATCCAAAACTTTATGGGTTCAACAAGGAAGTGCAAATACCAAAGTTTTCACGAGATTGTGGTTGCTCACAGACTGACAAACCATATTGCTCTGGTTAAAAGAGAAGGTGAGGAGGATTTAACCGAGGATAAGACAATTAGAGAGGCAGCCAAGGATCATTTTCAGACATCATTATCTGATGATAATAGTGGCAGGATTGAGACTCGAGAAGATCTGCTTGAGGTTATCCTAAATATTAGTACAGAAGATATGAATGAGAGGCTTTTGAAGGAAATAAAACTTAAAGAGATTAAAAAAAAGTGAAGGAAATAAAGCTTAAAGGGTTAAAAAGAAAGTGAAGGAAATAAACCTTGAAGAGATTTAAAAAGTCATCTTCTCCTTTCAATTGGACAAATCATTAGGTCCAGATGGCTTCGAGACCAGCTCCTTCCGTATGTGTGGATGATTCCAGGGTCTCGGGAAAAGTTTGGAAGGCATTTTATTTTCTCGCTTCAATCCCAAAATAAAATAATGCTAACAATATTGATACGTTGAGGATTATATCTCTTTGTAATTTTTCTTGCAAAATTATCTATAAATCATGGTTATTAGGCTGCAAACTTGCCTTCCTCGTGTCATATTTAGGAATGAGCTGGGCCTGTTAAAGGACTTAAGATCTTTGATGAAGTAAATATTGCTCTGCCTTGATTAATATTTACCTTGATTGCAACCTTAATAATGAATCTATTTTGTATTTTGAGACATCTAGCTGACCTGCATATAGAATGACAGCCCAGCCATGAAACAACCCATGGCACGCCCTTCGCCAGAGACCTGAATAAAACATATTTTTTTGTATAACTGTGTTAGAAACAATCTTCCTGCAATTTCAGTTATCGGTAGCTTTTTTTAAGTGACAATATCGTTTTATAATCTTGCTAGTGTAGAGCGTTTAGGACATGTTAGGCTTTTGGAAAGGTTAGGGTCCCCATATCTTTCTTCATTCTTTGGAGGAGGTTGATGTCTAAAAACACCTCAATGATATCGGATACCTTTCGATTGATGCATTGAAAGTAAGAATTGACTAATTTTATTACCGTAGGGTTTGAAAATTGCACTGGCATAAAACCTGACATCCTTGGTTCCAGATGCTTGGTAGAAAACCTTCTGGCCAACTCCAATCTATACGTGTATTGACAAAAAAAAAGGATCTGCTGAATGCTTTGTCATGGCCCATACATTCTACAAACCACAGTTCATAAAGAGTCTACTCGCTATCTTGTGATATGCATATTTGCGCAGAGATAGCTTCAGGATTTCTAACTCCTCCGCATATTCCTTAACTAGATAGATTTATAGTTTAGTTACAATCCAGATCAAAATTTACAAAATTACCTGGCAAAGTTCTTCCTGAATCAAATAAATCATCTATAAGCTTATTCCATCACTAGTTACTTTAATTTAAATTTGCTATATTCGGTATGGTTAGTTTTTATACTGATTTATCCAAATTATATCTTTAAGTATTAGCAGAATAAACCATCTAAGAAATAAACATTGTCTTGTGCAGATCTGATCTTGTTGTTTTGCATTACTTTCTTTGTGTACTCTCATGTAAAGTTATTTCCTTTCGGTTTGCAGAACTCCACAATTCCATTCAATGCACATTGTTGACTGTTTAATGCAAAGATATAATTGTGATGATCATGAACTTTAAGATTGCTCGTAGAATATGATATTCTTCTTTGTGAATGAAGTGTCTCACTTGCCTTTATGTACTTGTTGTGTTCATGAACTTTAAGGTTTTTCTCAAAATAACCTTTTTTTTTCCTTTATCTCATGGAAAATTCCCTACCATATTGTTTATAAAATTGGTTATTTATTATGTGTTTTTTTTTTGCATTTTTTCCCTTATACATTTTCATATATACTTAATTATGTGGATGAATTTGGCTATCTTAAAACATCTTATTGTTGTATGTGTTGCATGAAACCACATCTAACAAAATTCCTCTATCCTTTATGCTTTGATGGATATCCATACCCTGTTCCAAAGCTCCCATTTTGGCACAGGCTGGGAGTGAATTGGAAAATGTAAACTGATTGGGTTGAACACCTGTTTGTTGCAAATGGTGAAACAGTATGACTGCCTCACGAGGATAACCATGTCTTTTGTATGCTGGAATAATTGTATCGCCTATGAGCAATGAAAGAGTGGACTGTCTTTCCTTGTGAAACCATGCTGATGAAAATACAGGTCTGCGATAATTGAAGATATGTAATATTCAGAGGGGTTCTGTCTAGAAAAGAATCAGATTGCTTACTTGATTGAGAATTTAAAATACAGACAAAGATATTCGCAAACGGTCTCATATGAATCGACTTATCTTCTGTAGAAACAAAAATTGAGAAATGCATGTATCCAAATGTTCATAACAAAGACAAACACAGATCTGTCAAAACAAATAAATGTTGTATCCATGCAACTAATACGAATAGCCGAAAACAATAGTACACTGCCAGAGGCAGGTGCACACAACGTCTCTAAAGATTACATATTTTAAATTATTGCAGACTTGTATTTTCATGAGCATGGTTTTCATAGAGAAGATATTTGAATGTATGTCCAGTGCAAAGTTTTGATAGATGTATGTACAGAGTTTGACCAAGTGAAACGACGAGACAGTTTGTCATGGAATACAATTATTGCAGCATACAGAAAACATGATTTTTGTCACAAGGCACTCACACTGTTTCACCATATGCAAGAAACAGGTCTTCAACCCAATCAGTTAACATTTGTGAACATACTCCCAGCCTGTGGCAAAATAGGATCTTCGGAAATGGATATGGACGTCTTTTCACACATGTAACTATTCCCCATTCTTTAATCCTATTGTCTCAAGAATTGTGAATTTTGTCAGATGTAGTTGCAACTACTCTACTAGACATCTATACAAAATGTGAAAGGATACCTAATGCACATGAACTGTTTGAAAGAATGCCTGAAAATGATGTGGTATCAGGGACTGCATATACCATAAACTTATTTCTGTCAGGAATGTGCCCAAAATGTTGAAAATGGCAATTTAAAGCTTGAAAAAATGTGCATGTGCATAAGACACTTATTCCATAGATATTCCCAACCACAACTTCATCTCCTAAATTACAGGATTAAAAAAACAACATACCATTTTATGCTTTTGCAGCACTATGTCACCACCATTGCCAAGCATATCTCTTGTCTGATCCCTATAAAGACATCTAAGAGATAGTTGTGGTGAGAAAGATCCCTGCCCAACAAAATAAACTTGCAAATGTATTCTGAACACACCAAACAAATGCTCAAAACAAATATTACAGGCCAAGAATAAATGCATACATATAGAGTTTCTACTAAATTTTAATATTCATCATTTAACAGTCTCATTGTAAGTGAGAAATATAAGATTTTTCAGATCCCCTTGGTTGATTCGTGTATGGCCCGATTGGGGTTTCACTGTAGGGAGCTCGACTTGCCATTTGTGCATTTTTGCTTTGCCTATAAAAGACGAGTTAGGGTGTGCCGTGTTCTTTAGTGGGTTTAAGTTGAGGCCTCTTGGGAGCTCACTGATTGTGTGCCTGAGAGTTGTTTTGTATAGCCCAGCTGCATTGGATCATTGTGATCCTCACTGGCTCAGCCAACCCGTTACACCCAGCTTGGCCGTTGTTTGTGGCCTTCACTCTCCAATTCGACCCTTCCCAGCTCGTTGTGAGCTTCACTTGCTCGACCAGTCTTTGGAGTAAGCTAGATTTCCTTAAGTTTTACTCTGCTACAACTGTTTGAACCGAAGAAGCTTGGAGTTTATATTTCATACCTAGATTTACTTGCATATTGACTGTCGCCTGCAATCTTGTGCCAAAATACTCATTCAGAGATCTGAAAAATCTTATATTTCTCACTTCCAATGAGACTGTTAAATGATGAATATTAAAATTTAGTAGAAACTCTGTATGTATGCATTTATTGCAAAAGCATAAAATGGTATGTTGTTTTTTTAATCCTGTAATTTAGGAGATGAAGTTGTGGTTGGGAATATCTATGGAATAACTGTCTTATGCACATGCACATTTTTTCAAGCTTTAAATTGCCATTTTCAACATTTTGGGCACATTCCTGACAGAAATAATTTTATGGTATATGCAGAGAGGATCATCACTGGCACCAGCCCTAGCAAGAGAGGACAGAGGAATGAGTACTGAACGGCATCGAGAATCTTAACCATCACATTTATCTCCCAGAGCACACCCTGTTCAGAAAATAAGAGCAGCCCATTACAGCAACTACCTTGCCAAATGTGCAGGTCACAAATAATAGCAGCTGAACAAACAAACAATGACAAGCGCCATAGTGTGGAGGAAAAAGAAGAATCGCGTAGCAGCACAGGCAAAGCAAAACATCCGTACAGCCTTCAGCAAAGTTTTTTAATATAGAGTTTCAAGTTCATTTAAATTTAGGGCAGCTTTTATTTGTTATTTAAAATGTTTTGAGCTTTTTTTAATGTTTTAACTTTTTAAAACTATAGAAGGAAATTTAAAAATTTCATTAACGTTTGTCTGAAATCGAATGAATTTTGTATCTCTCAATCTTTTGAATCTGTCTAGAAAATTTTGCCACATTGTGCCAAATACCATCATTAAGCATTCTATAAAAGTGTTTTACTCCAGCTCCAACCACTTTCGCCCTTTAATTTATTTTCTATAAAATTGCCTAGAACCAAATTAATTTAATTTCTTCTTCACCACCTCGAATCTCTACAAGAAAAGTAGTCAGTTTGTGTCATATGCCATTGTCAATCATCACCCAGAAGCATTTTTGAGCAGCTCTTATATTGTTTAAGAATTAACTGTTTTTGTCCATAGTGTGTTTCGGGTATTACAAATTGCCCGCAAATTTGTATTTAATACGTACCTTTTATGTGGGACATAAATTCTAACAAAAAAATGAAAGATTGTGTAAAATTATACTCAAAATCTGCCTGGTCTGGGCTAGTACCATTAGGATATTAGCCTCTAAGTGTGGTCTGCATGAGTTCTTGTAACAACTCGTGATAAAAATAGAAGGGTGTTTGTAGTGGTAATAATGGTTGAATACACATTCTTATTCATGTTTGTTAATGCAGAGTAATTTTTTCTTATTTTCTTTGAACTTGTTTGATATAATCACCCAGTCTTCAAACAGGGTAAATATTAATGATCTGTGTACGTTCCTAGGCCTTTTTTCTTTACCATTAGCCCAATTTGCTTTTGAAATGTAAACCGCAAATGCCGTATTATCATTAGACACCATAAACTATTTTTAAAACAAATTAAGGAAATGTAATATTGCTCTCTTGGTTTTTTGCTATTGAGTCATCCTTATTCCTTGCTTTGCTCGTAATTGTTTTAGATTTTCAGGTGCCTGGGAGCCACCATAGGTCGTGGGTTTTATCCCGCAACGTACATTGTTTTTGAATTTATGGATAATTAGCCACATACTCTAATGTCTCGTTTTTATTGAAATAGAATTTCATGCGAAATTTATAATCTTTCACAGTCTAATACATAATTATATTCAAGATAGCATTTTGAAAATATATTATAGTGTTTAATAATCAATACTTTCACATCAAATTTCGTAATCATAATGTCATCCGGCTTTAACTCCTTGCTATATCTATTGTCTTTATAGTTAATTATTTGCATATTTTGTTGCTTAACTAGTTAATTGATTGTTTTATGGGATAATTATTTGTTTTTAAATGATTGTGTTATTTAGTATTTAGTTACTATGTGTTTTTTTCATTTCATAGGAGTATACTTAACTTTTTCATGTGTTTGTTAACAATTTTATAATAGTTTTTTTTGCCATATATAAACTCAAATGATAAAGAAGGAAAAAAAATGATTTTTCCATAGCAAAAACGGCTAACATGCTTGTGATCATGCTACGAATCTTAGAAGTTAATTTAAGTCGCCAACATCAAATTCCAATCTCCGTTCTAAACCATTCTCTTTGCTTTGGAAACTATTCTACCATCTGTATTATAAAGCTTCAATTTAAAAAAAAAACAAAATTGAATTATGCCAAAAAAATACAATATGTCCCGCATATCACAATTTTTTTTGCCAAAAAGGTTTTATGTCATTTATATCTATATTTATCTTTGTATACCTTTTGATCTCGTATGTGCTTGTTCTGGTCACACACAACCTGATGATGTCTTTTCTCTTTCCCGGTCCTCGATGTTAATGTTTAGGTTTCTATTAACTTTGCTTTCCAAAAGGTTTAGAAATATTGTAATGTTACTTAGCTCATTGTGCAGAATCGCATTGTGTGTTGGGAACAATCTTGATCATGACTGCACCTTTGACATATGGTGCGAATTCAACATGTCGGTCTCCCTTCATTCAATATTCAGGCAACAAGGCTCTGAACTTGCACAGACATCATTCCGGGAGTTGCTGCTTAACATTCGTAACACCATCCCTCTAATCTAGGACTGGGAAGCTCTTATGTCAACATCTGTTTCCTCCCTATTCGAACAAGAAAGGATTGAGTTCAAAGAAGGCCCTCATCTTTTTGCTCAAAATGACCTTGTGGACTCGCACAACCTTTTTATGTTGAAGTCCCTTAACTCTCCTATAGCCAGATCTATTGCTGAAAAGACAAGACGTTCTACATCAGGCGACACCGAGGATGATCAATTGAAGCCCAAGGTTCTTCTCTGCATAAATCAAAAAGTAATGCTTTCCGCAAACTTGTGGGTTGAGAAGGGTCTCATCACCGGCGCTACTGGTTCTATCTTCGACATAGTCTATGGAATATCCTCTGGCCCTCCAAATCTACCTCTTTTTTCGTCATCAAATTTGATCGTTACACAAAACCTCCCTGGGATTCAAACAACCCCTTGCATGTTCCTGTTCCTCCCATTTCTAGAGGAGGCCGCAGACAACTACCGCTCAAAATGGCTTGGGCTTTTTCAATCCTCAAATCTCAAGGGCTTACACTACCACTTGCTACGGTCGACATTGGCAGGACTGAAAGACAAGGCCTTACATTCACTGCTATCTCAAGGATTTTGTTTCTCTCTTCCCTTCGTTTTTCTCCAGCTTTCTCTTTCTCTCGTTGCTCTCGCATGTCCTCCACTCGCCTTCTGCATTCTAGGCTCCAAGAAGAATATCGGCTTCGCTGCCTTCCGTCTTCTCTGGCTCTCCCCGTAAATCTTTCTTCTTAGCTCCTTCCAGCTCTCGCAGAGCCGCATTCCCATTCCATCTTAGTGTCGTTGCCACCTGTATATATCTCGTGCTTTTTGTTTCGAAAACAACTTAAGACGCATATTTCTATTTCTTTTATCTTGTTCATTACACTAAGTTGATCTGCATTGCTTCCCTCGTACTTTCTCTTCTTCTTTCGTCCAACCGCTCTTTCGGCATTTTCATCGGAGCATTTTGGACTGGTTTTTTCCAGTAAACTTTGTGAAGATACCTCTAGGCTGAGCACTTACAGCATAGGCAAAGATTCAATTATCTTTATGAATAGTGCTCTTCTGGGAGGGGCCAAGGATTGTGGCTGTCTCTTTCAAGGAGGTTCCTTTTAAAAATGCAACCCCTTTGAAATCTCCAGCTACTCCTCCTCCTCCTCCTGCTTACATTATTGAACAAGCCTCTGAAACCCCGGTACTGGAGATTATGGACGAAGAATATCTGAATCTGTTGCAAGAAATAAAATCAAAGGCTTTGATATGCAAATTTAATGGTGTTTGGCTATCGTCTAATGCAGTAGTGCAGTGGATTCATGCGTTTTGGACTGATAATTATCAATACTTCCTGTGTGCTTGGGGTTTATTCATTGTTTATTTTAATGAATAGGAAGACTACCATAGAGCTATGGAGGAGGGCCCTTGGTTCCAAGGCTTGGCTAGACTTTTCATTGCCACATGGTTTCCATATTTCGACCCAAATACTTTTTCCATCTCGTGGGTCCCAATTTGGGTGAGATCACCAAACCTTCCCCTGCATTTCACCTCCTCACTTAAGGACATTGATAACCTCTTTGGGAGGTTCATTAAGGTGGACAGCCAGAGATTGCAAAGTAAATTGTGTACTTTTGTTCGAATTTATGTTAAAGTTGATCTCAGCAAGGGGTTACTAGAAAAGATTATACTCAGATTGGGTGAAACCAGTTGCTCTCAAAATTTAGACTATGAAAATACAACTTTCAGATGTCAAAGTTGCAGAATGACGGGTCATCTTCATGTTGCCTGCCCTCAAAAGAAAACCAAGGCTCCTCGAAGGAAAGGAAAGACTTCCAAACACTGAAGTCCGCCAGATTTAGTAGACAAAGAAGTATCAGATGATGAGGACAATTTGGACTTGGAGGAGTAAGGAGTTAAGGCTAGTGCTGCTTTAGCTACAACTATAGCTCCGACTGCTGATACTTCAGTACCCTCAACTACAAGCCCTACGGATTCAACTCCTCAAGCAGTTGGACAATTACTGGTTATCTTGCCCTCTTTGGAGTCCCTCTTAGGCACCAAAGCGGCCCCATGAATCAAATCACTATGGCTCAGACAAGGAAAGTGGACTTCCCTTTGTTGATTCCTCGACTTTGGACTTAACAGAATATAAGCCTTTCATCTCTAAGATGCTTCAAAAATATAAATGACAACTTGTTCATTCAAAGAAAGGAAAAAAGGGTAGACATTAATCTCCCTATCTTTCTCTTCCCCTCTTTGTCTTGTTGTTATCTTCTTTCCTTAGTTTTGTAGCCATCTGGGTTACATCTTCCCTTCCTCCTTTGTCTCTCTTTCTGTTGCTTCTGAGTGCATTTGTTCGGGGTTTGCTCTCCCCTTCTTCTTTGTTGCAACTGGTTTCATCTATTAGACAGTTGCTTCTCCTCATTTCCTCTCTTGTGTTTCTTCTTTTGGCTTGGTTGGTTCCTTGCTCTCTTTACCCTCGAGCATATTCTCTTCTTTGCTTATTTTCTCTATCTAGCCTTTGGGGCTCTTTGTATAAGGATGTGGGTCGAAATGAATGATAATCACAGAAGTACCTATTTGCAATTTAATCAAAAGGCACATGAAATGATTGTCAAATTGTGTGAATGAAAATTATGGGAATTTGAAATCATATAGAATTATAATGAACTGTTTGACAAAAGGCATGAATGAAATCGGTGGGAAATGTGAAAGCATGTAAAAAACTCATCAATTGTTTCAGAAAAGTCTTCAAAACACATTCATGGAAAAAGAAAGGTTTGTTTAAGGTACATGGTGGCTAACATCATGCAGAATGTGGTATTTTATGAATTACATGGTAGGTTTTACGACATATAAGATCTCTATACACAGAAAATGTTTTTAGGTTTAATCACCAAAATTAAAAATATGAAGACAATTTATGTGGGGGGAGAAAGAGAGAGTTTAACCGAAAACAATTGTTAGATGTTTATGAGTTTGGTTCATCTAGCATAGTATACTGAAAAGAATAGAAATGAACATTTTCTTCAACAAACGAATGGGTCAAAGTACAAATGAATGGTTCAAAGTATAGTCAATTGCATCTCATAAATGGGAATCAGGACATAGTGATAGCAAGTTATGTGAATGATGCAAAGTGGTAGTGAAATTATATTTTCATTTAAGCTATTTTCTTAACAATGGAATTTTAGTTAGGGTAAAATAAGAAAAGAGGAAGTGGAATTCATGAGAAGTCAATAGAAAATTTTGGTTTCCTTTTGAATTATGTGAATCACATGTTAATATCTCAACTTTTGAGCACTGACCAAAAATTGATAATCGAACAAGTCCATATCAAAATTATGGGAGAAAACTATCACTATGTAATAGATTATTACTATAAATATTTTACGTGAAATATGTGGTCAAGGTAAGTGATCAAAATTATGTATTTGTTGAAGATCCTCCCTATTCGAGAATGATGGAAGGAAAATGACAAGGAACTGTTACAGAACGGGCAAAATTTTCAAACTCCAATCGCTGTAACGGCTCCCTTCCTCCATGTGTTCTAGAAGGTGTTGAAGGGCGTCTTGTTAGGTGTAGTTTTTCAACTGCTTTGTTCAATCGTCTTGGCTCCAAAGTGGTTGATACAGTCCCAGATTTGGCTGGAAAACATGGGAGCTCTCAAGTTTATAATGATTCTCTTCCCGTAGAGTTTGTGTCGGTCTCTTTGGATGACACAGATGGTCTTTCTTCCCAGCTCAATCTCCTTGGGAAACAAGTGATTTTTACAAAATTTGTGGGTCATCGTTTGTCAGTGGATGGGATTCATAGTTGGTGCGATACCTAATGGGGTAGCGGAATTCGTATCTGCTTCTTGGCTAAAGGATATTTTTTAGTTATTTTTCATAGCAAAGTACAGCGAGACAACACCCTTGAGAGGAAATACTTCTTATTCTTTGATTTAGGGGTTCTCATTCGTAGTTGGAGTGCCCATTTTGATCCTAATCAAGCTGAAATAGATGATTTTCAAGTTTGGGTTTGGCTTTACTCTCTACCTTGTGAGTACTGGAATCCTAATATTCTCAATAATATTTTTTCCATCCTGGGTAGAGTTGTTCGCATAGACCAAGTTACTCTTGAAGGTTCTCTTTCTTCTTTTGCCTGTGTCTGCATCTCCATTGATTTATCCAAAAAAATTCAAGACTTTATTGTGATCTCATCCTCCAGCAAGAAATGGGTCCAGAAGGTTGAATATGAGTCAATTTACAATAGTTTTTTTCGGTGCAAACAACAGGGCCATTTTCAAAAAGATTGTAAAAATCTTCATGCCTCTAGTTACGCCATATGGAAAAAGAAAGTTTCCCCTTTGTCAGTCAACAAGGCCTCGGCTCCATCTTCTCCCTTTCTGGCTCCCAGTTCTAAACTGGTTATGTCTTGCAACGCTCTAGCCTCTGAGCCTTTGTCTCTCGATCTGAGTACCATCTACTTGGTTAAGGAAACTTCATCAGTGATTCAAGACTCCACACGTATCCTTTCCTTGTTTCAAGAAGGACTCGTCTTCAAGCTTGGTTCTGATGCAGCTTCCTTGGAGCAATGGGTAAGTGAAAAAGAAGAATTGGTTAGTTAAAGAGATGATGGAGTGGCAGAAATTTCCAACGACTCGAGGGCGGATCAAGAATTTTGAAGCGACCAAATCTTCCTACAGGGTTCCATTCTTCCTACTCCAGCTATCTCAAGCACTGATTTGGGTCCGAAGTTTCCTCCTAGAAGACCATCCAAATCTCATCTTTCACAAAAGGAGATTGTTTTAGGAAAACAAATACAAGTTCACTCATTCTTTCCATATTCAAGTAGGAAAGTCATGTCCTCTCTGAAGAAAGGATTAATATGCTATCTTGGAACATTAGAGGTCTTAATGCCCCTAACAAGCAGTGTTTTCTTAGGCACTATGTTTCAGAGTTAGATGTGTCAATATGTTTAATTCAAGAGACCAAGATGTCTAGTGTTTATTGCCTTACTAGTTGGTTTCGTAGCCGGAAAGGCTGGGATGGCCTTTTTGTCTATTCGGATGGTCCCTCAGGCGGTTTGGGTATATTATGGAAGGATAGTATCTATTTAATCAATCCTCTTTCGGATTTCCCTAGCTTCCAATGGTGTAAGGCTCTCTTGAAACAGTCTGATAAATCTTTTTTCTTTGTAATTTCTATGGCCCGAATAATCCTATAAAAAAATGTGAAATCTGCTCCAAGGTTTCAGACGCTCTTAAATCTTTCATTGATTCTAAAATTATCATTGCTTAAGATTTCAACACAACTCTTTTGGATAAAGATAAGTGTGGTAGAATTCGCTGGCATCCGTGATCTCAAATAGATTTTATCTCTTTTATTGATGATGCTATATTGTTGGACGTTGAACCTCGCTCTGGTTGGTTCACATGGAACAATTATCATCCTAGGTTTGGTTACATGGCGGTCAGGCTTGATTGCTTTCTGGTACCTGAGGATTGGCTATAGAAAAAAATTCTTCTTTTATCAAGTTTGACGCTCCTCCTCGCCAATCTCCTTTTATGTTTGAATCTATGTGGATGCAGGACCCTACTTTTTGGGACCTTGTCAAAAATTGGTGGGTATCTTTTTATATTTTTGGTACCAGGATGTTTATCCTTTCTAAAAAATTCACTTTGCTTAAAATTAAAATGCTTGCATGGAATGCCTCTTCCTTTAAAAATATTTTTTGAGAAAAATTGAGAGTTGAAAAAGAGATCCACAATCTTAATGAATTCATTTTTAGAAATGGTATGAGCAAACAAGAATTCATTAAAGAAAAATCTCTTCTTAGTGAACTTGGTGATCTTCTTTTAAAAGAAGAAACATATTGGAGACAAAATTCAAGAGAAACTTAGATGCATGATGGGGACAAAAACACAAAAAAAATTCCATGCATCGGTAAAAGCTAGAAGAAATATAAATTATATCTCCTCTCTGAAGTTGGATGACGATACACAGATTTCTACCCAACGTCTCATTAAAGAAGAAATTGTGTCATTATTTCAAAAGCTTCTGAATGACACCAATATCTTCTTTGGCCTTTTAGCATCCCTTCTTGGCTCAATCTCAAAATTTGATTCATGACGCCGATAATGCTAAGATTCTTTCCCCCTTCTCCAAAGAGGAAGTTCATTATATAACCTTTTCTATGGAAAGAGATAAAGCCCCGGGTCTGAACAAATTTATGGCCACCTTCTATCAAGATTTTTGGAGTTTCATTGGTGATGATGTATGGCAAGTTGTTGAAGAATCTAGAAGAACTGGGAAGATCTTAGGCATTTTGAATCACACCTTTATTTGTATGTTTCCTAAAAAACCCAGCTGATAAGCTTGATGATTTTTGCCCCATCTCTCTCTGTAATACTCCTTATAAAATCATCTTCAAGGCTATCACTTCTAGATTGAGTCCTCTTTTGCACAAGCTCATAGCTCAAGAACGGAGTGGTTTTATTCTTGGTAGATCTATTGCTGATGGAATTATCATTTCTCATGAGATTATCCACTCCTTGCATTTGTCCTCTCGTCCTAGAATGATGATTAAATTGGACTTTAATAAAGCTTACGACCAAATCAACTGGATATTTTTGTTTAAATCCCTCTAGCTTATGGGTTTTTGTAATCATTTTTGTAATTGGATTTTCAACTGCATCTCTACCACCAGTTTCTCTATCCTGGTCAATGGTTCAGCGGAAGGGTTTTTCAACAGCATTGGGGGTTTAAGACAAGGCGACCCCCTATCTTCCTTCATTTTTAGTCTTGTTGTTGAGGCTCTGAGCAAAGGAATCAAATTGACGATTGCTCAAGGTTCTTTATCTGGTATTACCTTAACTGCTAATCTTCCTCCTCTCTCTCATCAATAGTTTACAGATGACACCTTCCTCTTTGGTTCTGCTACCATTCTAGAAGCTAGAGATTTGGATAATATTCTTACTTCCTATTCTAAAGTTGTTGGACAGGTAAAATCAACTTTCATAAATATGTTATCTTCTTTTTTAACGTTTCTCTTCAATTACAATGAAGAATTAGGGAGGTTCCGAGATTTTTTGTCAGCTCACTCCCTCATAAATACATGGGTATTCCACTTTTTTCTGGCAATGGGAAATCCTCCCTATGGGACGATCTCCTACATTCTTTATTGTTGTGATTTCAATCTTGGAAAGGAAAATGGCTTACTCTTTTCGAAAGATCTCTTCTGATTAAAATGGCCCTTAGCGCTCTTCCTATTCATATGCTCTCGGTTATGTTGATTCCCAAATTTTTCCTGGATAAATTCGAGCAAATTGCCAAGTCCTTCTTATGGCAGTGGAATAACGACGAGAGAAAATTCATTTGGTAAAATGGGATGATGTCAAACTCCCTAAATCCTTGGATGGTCTAGGGATTGTTGATTTGACTCTTCAGAACATAGCTCTTGGTGTTAAACTGGACTGGAATTTCATTTCAAATTCCAAGAGGTTGGTCTTTCAGGTCCTCTCTCATAAATACTTCGAGGTTGGCCGTCCTAATCTCCTTCTCTCCAGTGAAGAACTTCCTAAAGGTTCACATATTTGGAACTTCATTTGTAAATGTAGATTTCTTATTGTTGATTATGTTTCTTTGCATGTCAACAATGGTTCTCTTGCCAATTTTTGGGATGAAAGTTAGAATGGTCATGCTCCCCTTAACCTTAATCCTATTCTCAATAGGGTCATGAATGTTTCCAAGGTAATTTGGGGAAGCAAAGTAACAGATTATGGATTTCCTCGTCTTAATGGATCTCCATCTTGGCTCTGGAAGGATATTGCCACCCTCGTCACTTCTTCCATTGAAGTTCCTCCTTCTTGGAGGCCCTCTCCTCTTGCAAAACTTCCTTCAAGGACTCCGAGGACCATCTTCTTTGGTTAGGCCCATCTTCTAGCATTTACTCTATTAAAGAGGGTTATTCCAAACTTATTTTACTATCGGGAAAAGAAGCTCCTAGTTAGTCTGGTTGCTGGAAATCTAAACTCCTCCCCAAAGTGGCTATTTTTGGTTGGTTGATTCTAAAAAAATAATAATAACTCATCCTCCCAGGAGAACCTAGGGATATGTTGGTCCATCAAAGTGTGTTCTTTGCGGAAAAGAAGAAGAAGATATTGATCACCTCCTCCTTTTTTGCTCCTTTGATGTTAAGAGTTAGAATTGGCTCCTCGGTAAACTCAACCTAGTCTCGGCTCCTTGTGACAATATTAAAGATTCCCTTCATGCTTGGCCTAAGTTGGACTACCAGAGCTCCCTCAGTTCCATTTGGTCTATTGATCCCTTCTTTATAATTTGGCATATCTGGTGGGAGTGAAATCTTCGTATCTTTAGAGATCTGTTTTCAGATCTTCCTGCCTTTTAAATCAAATTGGAAGTTATTATTTCTGAAAATTTCAGTAAACACACCATCAATAATCCTATTTTCTCCTCCTGAGACACTGAAATCGGGAAATCATGGCCGCTCATTAAAATTCCTAAACCTGGGTCGATTATCAATCGTGGTCTATCCCAAGTGGAAAAATTCTTGAGAAGTAAAAATATTAGATAGATGCCTCCTCCCCAGGGTTCCTTGAAATTGAACTTTGATGGTGCCTCCAGAGGTAATCTTGGTAAGTCCGGTGCTAGTTGTGTTCTCAGAAGTGCAAGTAGTTCTCTCATCTCTGTTGGATCCTTTCCGCTTCGTGATTTCTCCTGCAATGTGGCCGAAGCTCAAGCCCTTTTAGAAGGATTGAAATTGACACTTCTAACTAGCAGTGAATCTCTATATATTGAAGGGGACTCAACAATAATCATTCAGGCCATAGTCAAAGGGTTGACCCTTTGGTGGTATTTAAGCACATTCATCTCCAGCATCCTTTTTTAGCTCAGGAAAATAAGAAAATGGTACATCTTTCACACGCTCTATGAAGTCAACTCTGCCACAAAATCTCTTGCTAATTATGCCATTAATTTCCCAACCGCCGCTAAAATTTCAATTAACTCGAGAGATTGGAATGGATTCTCCTCCATCATCTCACACGAAGGGAAGGATGACTAGTTGCAAATCTATCGATGTTCTCTCGCGTCTTTTCTCTTTAAATTTTGTTGTTGGTTCCCTTTCTGTTTACCTATCCTTGGCTTCTTGGTTCATCCTCGCATGTCATTCTTAGGCTTTCCTTTCATTTCCCTCCATGGTGTCCAACCGAAAATGGATCTTACTGCGGAAATTGATCGAAACTGAATTTATGAAATTTTCAGGTATTTGTCCTCCCGTGAAGCCAAAGCCATTGAAAATATCTGATTTGGGCCCTAGAAAAATCTGTTTTGCATACTATTGTTGTTACCTAACCTGTAAGTAATTGCATGCTAAGTTTTTGACAAAATGTCAAATGAGTCAAACTAGAAATTTGGATCAGATTTCAGGAAGGGGTCTTTCAGTGGTATAAGAGCAGTGTATCCTCCCAGCCTGTGTGGGAAGGAAGTAGAGAGTATTTAAAAAAAAATCAACTTTGAATGCAGCATAGAGAGGTCGGTCCACACAGATACTACACCCACAGGCAAGCACGACTCGAAGCTGGTATTGTAGGAGGTGACATAAAGGATTTTATGGGTGATAGATAGGAGAGTCCTCCTTGAGATGAGCATGCAGATCCAAATAGAGACTTCATTAGGGATATGGCAGCCACTCAAAGATAGTTGTTACAAACTATGGAGCGCATGGGCTTTACCCTAGACATGTTGGCATTGGATAGGCCGCGGGATAGACATGGCAGGAGGGATACATTCGTATTAGTTGCCAGTGGTTACATGGATCACAACAGATCACCTTCAGAAATCAAAAGTGTTAGGGGATTTCCGTGCCATGAGAGGAGGCACACTCATACAGATGAGAGGAAGCCTACACGGATTACAGATACGCCTATCCAGCCTAACTTCCTGCCTAGAGATGATCCACCAGAGATTGAGGTGCGACCGGAAGAAGTAGCTTTTCTGGATACTATTATGGCAATCAGTGAGGAGCAGAGGATTTTTCCACAACATGTGAGGGACGCCTTTCCCCTCCCGTAGTATTGTGCTCAAAGGAGAGATAACATGAGGGTTGGATAGGATAGGAGGCCTAGAGCACAACAAAACAAGGAATTGAAGTAGGTTACCAATAAGGTAACCCTCTCCACTTTTGATGGTAGTGGAAAGATCAGTGCTAGGGCTTGGATTCAAAAGCTCAACACCTATCTTACCCTCAAACCAATGAGGGAACATGAGGCCATACAGTTCGCTACTTTACACCGTGAGGGGGTGGGTTATGATTGGTGGCACCATGGGTTAGTTACACAGAATCATGATCTTATGCAGTCATACAAGGAATTCAACAAGAGGTTGATTACGAGATTTGATCGCAAGGATGTGGAGCTTTATTACCAATACTTGGCACAACTCCAATAGAGTGGACACATTAGTGAATTCCAGTGTATATCTATGATGGTGCTAGAGATGCCTAAGAAACGTGTGGTGATGTTGTTTATTGAGGGACTTCATGACAGATTGAGGGGTTTGGTGAAGGCTCTTAAGCCTAGGACACTACATGATGCCATTTAGATGACATTAAACTTGGACACATCCCCCACTTCTTATCAGCCCAATAAGAAGTTTCCCATGAGTTCTAGGCCATTCCAGCTCCCTTCTAGTCAGTAGAAGAGTGCACCTTCTTCTAAGTTGGATCAGGAAACTCGTAATGAGTTAAGGAGGAAGAATCTTTGCTTTCATTGCAAAGATCTTTGGGAGCCTAGACATCGTTGCCTTGGTAAAGGCAAGGTGCATCTCATTGAGGTGATTTCAGATGAGGATGATGACCACTCGCTGGATACAGATGCAGAGGATGAGGATAATAACCATGATGCATAGGAGGAGTAGCCCCAAGTAGATCTTGGAGAGAGTGAGGCATTGGATTCATCCAATGTCACTATTGCTACACTCTCAGGAGTTCCTAGGTACCATCCCTTTCGGTTGAAGGGAGTGCTTAAGGGACAGTGGATTGTTTGTTTGGTTGACAGTGGAGCTACGCACAACTTCCTTAATGAGGGGTTGGCTGTGAAGTGAGGATTACAGGTTGAGGATTTTGAGGGGTTTAGTGTACAAGTAGCATATAGGTTTTCTATTAGTTGCAATAAGAGGATTTCACGGCTTAGTATTCAGATGGGGGACTACACATTGACCGATGACTTCTATTTTATTGGACTTGGTGAGATTGATAAAGTATTGGGTATTCAATGGTTACAGTCCCTTGGCAAATATGTGCAAGACTTCTAGAGGATGGAGTTGGATTTTATGGTGGGTAGGAAGAAGATTGTGCTTCGGGATCTTTCTGACGGTGGGCCTAGAGTTGATTCAGCATACAGGATGGAATCTATAATCAGACATGGAGAGGTTGCATGGGAAATCCAATGTTTCATTTCATCCAAACCTTCTTCAGATAGTGAGCAACCCTTTCATATAGATATCCATTCCATACTGGATAAGCATGGCCCAGTGTTTGGTGACATTCCTCCAGTTAGACCACCAAATAGAGGGTTTGAGCATGTTATAGATCTTGAGGAGGGTGTTAAACCTTTGATTACTACGTCTTATCGCCATCCTAAGACATATAAGGATGAGATAGAGGAGGCCATTAGAGAGCTCTTGGAGATGGGACACATCCGTCCTACTTCTAGTCCCTTTTCTTCTTCAGTTGTTTTGGTGAAGAAGGATGGGACCATGAGGATGTGCATTGACTACCGTGCACTAAACAAGAAAACCATAAAGAACGGGTATCCTATTCCTCACATAGATGAGATTTTAGACGAGTTGTATAGAGCTATCTATGTTTTTAAGATTGATCTTCGATAAGGATACCATCAGATTCATGTTCGGGATGAGGACATTCACAAGACAACCTTCATGTGTCACTATAGGCACTATGACTTCTTGGTGATGCCATTTGGACTCACTAATGCACCTGCTATGTTTCAATCATGTATGAACTATCTCTTCAACATGCAGTTGAGGAAGTTTGTGTTGGCCTTCTTTGATGATATTTTGATATATAACATGACATGGGATGATCATTTGAGACATCTTGATGATGTACTTAACATAATGGCGACTCAATCTTTATTTGCTAAGATGTCCAAGTGTGAATTTGGACTTACTGAGATATTGTATCTTGGGCACATCATTGGGTCCAATGGGGTCAAGGTTCATCAAAAGAAGATACAGTCAATGCAGGATTGGCCACCACCCAGGAATATCTCTGATTTGCGTGGATTCTTGGGGTTATGTGGTTATTACAGGAGGTTCGTGAAGTGTTATTCTCATCTGGTAGCTCCATTGACAGATCTTACATAGAAGGGGGCATTCAGATGGACATATGAGGCACAAGTAATATTTGAGAGGCTCAAGGTAACTTTGAGCACCTGTCTAGTTTTGGCTCTTCTAGATTTCTCATGGCCCTTCATTTTGGAATGTGATGCTTCAAGATTGGGGGTCAGTGCAGTTCTTATGTAGGATCACTATCCCATTGCCTACGAGAGTAGGAAGTTGAGAGATAATGAGAGGTTGTACTCCACCTATGATAAGGAGATGCTTGTCATTATGCATGCTTTGGCAAAGTTCAGACAATACTTAGTAGGTGGGAAATTTGTGGTGAGGACTGACTACAATAGCCTGAAATAGAAGGAGCTCAATGAGAGGCAACAAAAATGGGTCAGCAGAATCCAAGCATATGATTTTGACATTGATTATGTCAAGGGGATGAAGAATATAGGGGTTGATGCACTATCCAGGAAATACCATCTCGCTGCCCTATGTTCTTTGAGCCAGATTTCAACAAATTGGAAATCTCAACTGTTAGTTGAGTATTCCAAAAATACTTCGACATGTGACTTTAGGGATGGAAAAAATCAGGATGGTTGATATAAGATAATAGCTGATTTGATTTTGTATAAGGGCGGAATTTACCTAGTTCCTGAATCTGAGCTTAAGGAGAAGATTATGCATGCCTTCCATGATGCACCACTTACAGGACATCTATGGTACTTTAAAACATACATGCATATTAGAGAGAGATTATCTTGGAAGGATCTCAAAGATGATGTCTTGCGCCATGTTCGTGAGTGTATGACTTGTCAGTAGAACAAGTTAGAGCATACTTTCCCAACAAGTTTGTTACAACCATTGTCAATTCCAAAGCAAAAGTGGGAGAGTCTTTCGATGGATTTCATTACAGGTCTTCCCGTAGTGCAAGGGAATGATCGCATTTTTGCATTAGTTGACCAATTGACAAAATATGCACACTTTTTTGCCGTCCCTACCAGCTTTAAAGCACCACATGTGGCTGATTTGTTCTTCCGTTGGGTATTCAAGTTGTATGGACTTCCGAAGAACATCATTAGTGATCAGGATAACAGGTTTTTGAGTATATTTTGGCAGGAAATTTTCCATTTGGTTCACACTGAATTGACCCCGAGCACTAGTTATCACCCTCAGACTGATGGGCAAACAGAGATTGTGAACAAGTGGATAGAGGGTTATCTACGTGACTATATTGCAGGACAACATAAGGCATGGATAAAGTGGCTATATTTATGTGAGTATTGTTATAACACTACTTACCATATGTCTATTGGTATGACTCCATTATGAGCATTGTATGGATATGATTCAAGATCTTTTGTTGATTTGGCTTTTGGGGACATTAGAGCTCCCAAGGCTCAGGAGAGTTTACAGGATAGTTAGGACATCCTTAAGGTACTTAAGGATCGTATTCAGTGGGCCCAGAATCAGTAGAAGATGTATGCAAATAAGCACAGGGTAGAGAGGGCATTTGAGGTAGGAGACATTGTATTTCTGTGTCTTCATCCATACATACAAAGCACTCTCAAGAAGAGTGGAGCTAAAAATCTCAAGCCTCAATTTTATGGACCATACAGGGTGCTAAGGAGAGTTGGTGAGGTAGCATATGAGCTAGAATTACCTTCTGAGAGTAAGATACACAATGTCTTTCATGTATCTTGCTTGAAAAAGGCTTTGGGGCAACACATTGTTTCTTTTGCAGAGTTACCACCATTGGATGAGGAAGGGAGGTTGGATTTAGTGCCAGAGGAGATCTTGTATAGCCGAGAGAGGAGATTGAGGAATAGAGTTATTCAGGATTTCCTAGTGAGGTGGAAAGAGTTGCCAATAGAGGATGCTACATGGGAAGGTGAGTCTATATTACAGCATCCAACATTGTAGTTACTTAGGGACAAGCAATCTCGGGAAGGGAGGACTGTAATATCCTTCTTTCTCAAATAGCTTGTTAGATGACCTTTGGCCCTTTTTGTCTACCTGACGGCCAAAGGGGGAATTCAAGGGTGACTTAAGTTTATTAACTTTATTATACTGTGTTAAAATTAAAATATAACATTATAAAAAGCACATATAATAAATTAATAGACTTAACTTTAAATTAGAACTTAGGAAAGTTCAGTAAAATAAAAGCACTTAATTAAAATGTACTTCCTAAGGGAGAATGTGATTTGGAAGTCCAAGGGTCACTTTCATTGGAATTCCAAAGGTCACTTTTATGGGAAGTCCAAAGGTCACTTTGGTTCTCTTTTCCTATATAAAGAAGGTGATTTTCCTAGAGAGGGGGAGAAGTATTTTATTACATTTTCTCTTACATGAAGCTTTAGCTTTTGCATTAAAATTCCAAGGACGAAACCCCTTGTGGATTTAATCTCTTGTGGATGAAAACCCCAAGAGTTGAGAGGGTTTTTCACTCAGAAATTCCCATTGATTGTAATCAGATTTTCAGAGTTATTTTCAGTCATTTCCAACAGTGTATTTTGAGGGTATTTTGGAGAATAAATTGTAGCAGTCTTCTTATATTGCATCGACCCATTTTGGGACTGATTTGGCAAGTTTTTGAGGTATTTAAATATGATTTCTATTCTCAAATTATCTACAATTTTTTGTGAAGTGAAGCAAAACAATTTCATAATTTATTAGAGGATTTTTAGTGGGTTTTTTACCAGTTTTATAATCAGATTTCATATCTAATCTTTGATTGTTTGTGGCGTCAATAAAAATTAGATTTTTTGTATGTTTGAACTCCTAAAATTAGTGGCAGTCATTTGTGGTAAAGAAATAGTTTTTGGGAGCATTTATGCGTATTTTTCCATCAAACCCTAGTCATCATTGTTGAAGATTTATTGCAGCAGTTAGGATGATCTTGCATGGTCCTATATTTCATGTCCGAGTCTGATTTGGGCCCTAGAAAAATTTGTTTTGCATACTATTGTTGTTACCTAACCTATAAGTAATTGCATGCTAAGTGTTTGACGAAATATCAAATGAGTCAAACTAGAAATTTGGATCAGATTTTGGGAAGGGATCTTTCAGCAGGTCTTCTCTCTCCTGCACTCTTCCAATCCTTTGTGCTCTTCTTTCCTTTTGCTTTTGGTTTCCTTCCCTCCTTTCTCTTTCCTTTTCTTCTACTTTGTAAGGGTGGGGGCCTTAACCCTCCAGTTCATAGCTCTGGTCAAAAGTGTTTAATCATAAAAAAAAGATGTGGTCAAGGATAGCCAACTTTTAGTATTCTAATAACTTAATTTAAGTCAATTGACAAGAGTATAAAACAAATTTAACAACAATTTTGCAATGATTACCTTCACTATAGTATCAAGTAGTAGTTGTACGCGATCCAAAAATATTTTTGCATTTACAGTGGTGACTAAGTTAGATTGTGTAGTCCACAATGTTTTGTTTATGCTTTCGGTTTGTTTTTCCATGTTTTTGAGAAGGTATATAGTAGGTTCCTTTCTACATATTTTGTTTTTGATCATTTAGTATTCAGTTGTAAGCGTATGGAAAAGATATACATGTCATTCATTAAATCAAATAACAACCTGTTTATTTTGGAATGGGAATGCTATAAATAATTTGTATGTATATGTACAACTATTGGAGAGAGTGGGAGGCTTGCACGTGCTTTGTCACTGGGCGAGTTTCCATCTGTAATGTTGATGATGAATTGCTTACCTATTTTTTGGATTGATGTACAAATGGATGTTATAGTTGTGATTTCATAGTGATCACTGGTGGCCAACAACTGGTGGATGCTTGAATTTGGGATGAACATATTTTGAGTTCAAATAGAATCAATAGATTCTATGGTTGTGGTTTTAATTATCAACAATATAAAATCGCAGTCGCAATGGTCATATTCACTTTTTGGAGCAATGGTGAATTTTTTTACGCAAATGGATTTTTGTGGAATTATTCTATGTTCATGGGATTTAATGAAAGGCGTCATTAAATTGAAACTTATTATCAATCCACCTTTTTTATATGTGAGGTCCATGCGCAATAGTTATTTTCCAAGAATTTTTTTATACACAGCCGTGACATCACCCTCAAAAAATTCCTCATATTTGTAGTTATTGTTGTGTTTGTCAACGTCGATGTTTTTGCAAAATAGGTATAGGGAGCTTGGATTTAGTGGGGGGTTTTGTAACAGTGTTGGTTTAAGTATTCAAAATTTGCATTTGTTTGGGTGCAATTTTTGATATGGTTAAGAATCGATATGAACATGAAATTTGGTTTCCACATTACATGTTGCAATTAAAAGCATTTGACATAGTCTACCCAAAATGTATATTGTATTGGTTCGTTGTGCATGATTGTTTTTTAAATAACCACGTATCTAGAATTGGTTGGGCTTGGTATAAGTCTCCACAAAAAATGGTGTTTACATTTCCAAAGGCCTTTGTTGGTCTACGCATTATTTCACATAGTCATTTGTCTATGTTAAATAGCATACGACTTCCAATTAATGATACCTCGTCAATAAGTAGTATTTGTAGCACACTATAGGGTTTGGTCATTGTATCTAGAGTATTTGAGTCCAATGGTAACATCTTCAACATTTGATACGGTAGTTGGAAAATAGAATAAGAAGTACCATTCACATTGTAGGTTGTTTTTCTAGTGTACACTACGATAATGCCTTTCACTTTTAGGGGATCACTATTCAATTGTTTGTTGTAAAACTAGTAGACTGCTTGGTGTATTACTTTTGCAGTGTACATTTTTCCTGTGTTTGTGCCTCCTATTAAGAATAAAATGGACAGGATCATTTGGAGCTAACTTCTTTATACTGGTATCATTTACTGTAATTTGTTGTCACATCCCTCAATTTCAACCTGTTTATGGAAAGGAATAAGTCATAAATGAAGAGTGTGTTACGAGAGCTAAAAAATAGGCTATGTTTCATAACTACATATGTAGTCACACATGCATATGCATATCCTAAAAAGGATATACATACTTACGCGTAGTTGCATGTACAACCATGCAAGATCGCTTGTCATTCAACGCTCATAATGCACTTAGCATTTATGACATATTCTGGTTTTGCTTTGATGTTTGTATGTACTTACTGTGTTTTGTGCGATGATTGTGGTACATGATGTGATGTGTGATTATTGTACCTATAATAAATAGGGTTGCACACCATGTTATTCAATGAGTTAAGAGTTGTCCACTTTGCTGATAGAAGTAATTTGTTGCATCGGTATACTATTTGTTTCACAATCTAATATTGGTATTACAGTTTATCTTATGTTGTATAATGCATTGGATTGAGTTAATGGTTGTCTATCTTGTTGGGTATCATGATTTACAATTATGGTAAACTTATACTTGGTTGAAGATTATTATTTTGGAATTTGGAAATAATTATGAATGTTTAAAAGTTTTAACCTTCTTTTGTTGTCATGACGGTTGAATACCGTGAAGCACAATGGTGGTCCTAAGCAAGGGGCAAGTAAAATTTTAAAGATGGTTGATTGCAAGTTTGATGCAATCCATTCTACTGCGAGAAAATGTGCATTGGTTTACACTCTCATGGATTATTTAATTGTTACATCTTGATTATAGTATATATGATGTGTTATTTGTTGATGATTGATTTATTTACCACATTGAGCATGAGATTGAAACTTGTTTTGTTTGATAATGATCCTGGAGCGATCGATTTCTCCCGGTAAACCCAGTTATTGTTTGTTCCATGTGCTTGGGTCTGAAGGGCATGATTCAATGCATTTTATTAATTAATACGACTAGGTTATATTCCTTTGGCTTGGGATTATTAAAACAACAAAAGTCATATGTGATTGACATTTTTCCGTTGAAGGAGATATGATCTTTAACCATACTATAATGGCATTTGGTTATTAAAATAATTATTGATGCATATTTTTATATACTTTCCATAGTCCTTTACCATACCTTGTACTGGATAATGTTCATATTACTGGTCAAATTGACCCTACTCGAGTGTAGTGGATTAATTGAATTGTTATATTCCCTTTGCATTGTTAAGAAAAGTGTGGAAAAGTATTTACCTAGATTTGATTTATGACTATTAAAGTCTTATACCATATACATTGGTCTTACTTTGCATGGACGTCAAAATAATTTGACCATAGTTTAATGGTATTGGTGGTAATCTGGAAGTGGTCGACTAGTGACCTAGGAAAAGCTAAATGTTTGATTGAATCTTTTACCGTTGTTTGAATTTCATGCAAGATGGGAATCAGGTTTTTAGACCCCCACTTAACCTCGGCTAAGGTTATAGCTAATTTTGATTTTAACTATATACATGAAACTTTAATTTTTTGTAAACTTGGTCTTCGACTAATCGTAATTCACTCAGGAGGTATTATTGGCAAGGCCATGCAACAATGTGTTGGGTTCTAATATAAAATCAACTACCAAAATTTGGAGGGAGTAACCGTCTAAATTTAAAACAGGCCACGTGGAATTATTTAATTTAATGCATTGAATGATCATTCAACTCCCTTGGAAATGACGAAGCTTCTTGGAGAAGCTACCACCTTTGCATGTGAAATTGGTTGATCACTTTGGTTGTTTTGTGAAGCTCACCATTTTTTGAGTTGTGCATGTGAAGTCTATGTGCAGATCTGTTCAGTTGTTCGAGGAGCCATAATGGTTGACCCTTCCTTGTTTAAATATGAGTTGCATGATTTGTTTTGGGAATTGTTCTTAAAAATTTAGTTTGTATCGATTCAAAGTGATTTGGGAATTTTCGAAGGGAATATGTAAAGAGAGTTATGGGACTTTATAAATCCAAGCATGGTTATACACTTCCTTGCCTTGCTATTTCTTTACAAAATAATGGATTGTTTTTTATTGCTTAATGATTACTGATGAAGTTGTATGAAGTTTTACTCTTTCATATATTCGAACAAATCTAGTAAAGTCTTCCCTGGGTGATTCTTCACCATTTTGGGTGCTCGAATTTTTTATGTTTGATAAATATTATTATTTGGGGTTCTTTTTATATGGCCATTCAGGACTAAGAATTGAAATCTTGTTAGTCTGTGCAAAGTTAAAGTAGGCTTGGAAAACCGTTTTCTTGTACCCTAACCATGAGCGGTGGGTGTGATTTTATTCTTGCTTAGCTATTACTCGAGCCTATAGGTTCTCGACTTGGCATTATAAATATCTTGCTAACTCGATCCACCTAGATATATGTGTGTGTGTACATATACATATACATATACATGAATACATGTCTCTTCTGGTCGTATGTGTCATCGAGTCACCTTGTTCTATTAGAAATGAGTCGATTGAACCCTCACTTTTGGGAATATATAAACCATAATTTAATCAAATGGGTGCTTAGAATGTATTGGTTTATGTTCATTCTCGGTTGCATTTCTTCAAAAGTTTTGATGTTCCTTAGTTGCATGTCAATAAGTGTCTAATACTCATTGAAAATGTGACTTAAGAGAGCAGTTGCACTTAATAGGAAGGTTGATTCAACTTGAAATAATCATTGGTTATGAATATTGAATCATATTTATGAAGACAGTAACATTTTCAGTAAGTTCGACTTTTGATATTAATAATATTTTGTCCTATGATGAATTCCTGTAAAATGGTAAGAATGTTTTTCTAGTAGGTCAATTTGGATGATCATTTGTCTATTTGAGTAGGAGAAAGTTGCATTATTTTGGCCTCTCCATTGACTGGTTGTTGATTTATGTTGGGCTCATTCACAAGAGGACTTTGACTTGAAACAAGTGTTAGATAGTTGTTGAGGGTTTTTAATAGAAAAGGGTTGAGTAAATAGTCCTGATTAATTGTGTTAGGTGCTTTTGCTTACTGATTGGTTTATGAAACTTGGAAATGGAAGTAGTAAGATGAAAACTTGTCCTTCTCTTTGATTAATATTTTATCCAAAAAGAATGTTTTGCGAAATGAATTTTGTACTAGATTATATTATCTTGCTGAGATAAAATAAATTGGAAATATGTATAAATAAAGACAAAAAAAGGAACTTGTTTAATATTTATGAAATATTCTACTTGAATTCATGTACTATAAAGAAAAAGTTACTTAATTGGTTGTCAAATTAATTAATTCATTTAATAATAAATTACTTTGTAATGAAGTAGTTAGACACGGAGTTGTATTTCCTTGCTAGTTCTTGCAAACCAACCATGTACATTATTGTACTTCATCACTTTCAGATTGCAGGTGGTAAGGTATTATGAAAGGAATTAAAGATTAGATATGACATAATTATTGATGTTACTCTAATTTGTGAAATGTAATTAATTGTATTGTATTTGATTAAAAAGTGAAATATACACTTCGTTGTAATATTAACTATGTAAAGGCAATTTTACCAGTTATTAATAAAGTATTATCTTTGATAATACATATTGTATTTGTAATAATTATGATTCTAATATTGATGATCTATCATTCAATTGTTATCTACGTACTCCAATTCGAAAAGATATTGAGATAATACTATTGATTGGAAATGTCAACATAATCTATCAATTTTATATGAAACAATAATAAAAGTATGAATTTGTGAAACTGTACTTAAGGAAATAATTACCAGTAATGTAATTATTGTTGGAGGATAAAATAAGAAGATAAATTTGTTGAACCTTGTTAAGTAAGTTGAAATAAAATAGATTATGTAAGAGTATGTGGAAATCTAATCAATGTCCTTTAATGGCCATAACTTACATTTTAAAAAGATCAAGTTGTATCCTTGTATAAAAAAACCTGCTTTCAGTATGAAAGAAGATACAATGATATGAAAGAAAGTACAAAGGTACTTTGTAAACACATGAAGAGTATATGTGTACTTATTTGTCTTAAGTTACTAAACATACCTAGAATCTTTTCAAAGGACTTTAATAACGATTAATTGACACTATGAATCATTTAAGTCTTGTATTAGCCAAAACATAGATTTATATCGCAAACCGATATAGTTGATTATCATAATATAAGAGGTGCACACATCATGCAGTGTCTCAAAGAGACCAATACATACCACTATCATGATTACTTAATAATAGTAACAATGAACTTAATAACTTAAGCAACGGAAACGAATCTCTATGTCTATGACTGGAACAGTTGTGAGGTGAAGGGAAGACAAGTTTCAAATTGCTTATGTGTAGACATGAAACCAGGCTTACTAGCGCAATGCCAAAAAATTATGGCCATAATAATGCAAATGACTGATTGGATTGTCCGTCACCATTTCTTCTTTTAAACTATGTCGTAAGCAGGAGTGAAGTAGTTGTATACTTTACTAGATTGAAGTAAGAAGAAACGCATGATTATTTATGCCTTAAAAAAGGTCTAACCAAATGATATATTGGGTATATTGGCTTGTGTAGAGAATTGAAGGGGGATCGAGTAGGATCTGAAACATTTGCAGTTGCATGTGGTTATCATAATTTGTCAAGATGGATTTTGAACATTAATCAATGCCGGATTTTAATCACGGCATGTTAAATTCATTGAAGGCATCAAGATAATTAAATGGGTAAATAAAAAAAATTCTTAGTTTGATGAAGTGTAATATTGAGGTGTTACATTTTGGTATCAAAGCTTAATGTTACATCTCTTGGAATTATTAGGTCCTTAACACTATCTAAATAAATTCTTATTTTGTTAAAAATATAATGAATATGTGAAGGAGGAATCATGGAGAATGAACCAAACCATGATATGCTTCAGGTTTGGTGATAAAGAAGTTAGAGAAAAATTTCTAAGAATCCTTCTTGACACATAAAACCTGAAGGATTGTTTAGGAGAAAGTGGTTGAGTGTGAAAATGATCAGTTCATTGGAAAATAACTTCAACTGATTGATTGGAAATCAACGATAGGAATTGCTTGACTGCTAGAACTGTCTTTTGACAGGATAGGTTTTTTGGAATGTTTATACTAATGATTGGAAACTCAAACCCAAAACTAGGGTAGATGAAGTATATAGGTATGGACTATCTACTATATAAAAACATGTATCAGAAATGCCAAAATGCCAAAACAAAGGGATATGCAATCAAATTCTGACTCGTAAAAGAGAAAAAAGAATAAAAAGAGCGTTAGCTCTTCTTCACCTACAACTTTAGGAAAAAGTGGTGGAAATGATATGGCAAAAAAATGTGGACTACTAGGATGCAAAACAACAATTAGAACTTGTTGTAATTTCCAGCAAATAGAAGCAAAACAACATTGTGGTGGCTAATAAGCTAAGAAGAAGGAATATGTTTTTCCTAACATGATATCAGGTAACTTAAGTAGAAATTCTCTATTGATGTTTGATACTAATACAATTGATTTCCTTCTATCTAGTGAATATAGCTAAAAATGGAATGAGAAATATTATTTTATGTTTTGAAAATAAAAAGAAACATGTTTAAAAATTGTGATCCCATGTATGTCAAGTGCAACATCAATGACATTGATTAAGTTTCATCATGGAAATTAGAGTTAAAAGTGAGTTCCTTACAGCACTTAAGACATAGTGAATAGTATTGACAGTTCCCAATGAAATTCAAAGGTTTATTAGTATGAAAGAAAAACCAATACTTAGAAGTATGCAAAAAACAAAAAGGCTTAAATGGAAGAGAAAGGAAAAATTGCTGGGTAAATTTCAAAGAAATTGGGTGTATTTCAAAGAAATTAGGAATTGCACAAGGCAAACTCTGGAAAGACAAGGGGATAACGAAACAAAACAATTTGGAAAGCCTTGGTGGAGTTAAAAAACAATGTTTTTCATGTTTGTTTCTATTATACATAACTTGCTTTTAACTATTTGTTATGAATATTCAATAATACTCTATGTTATAGCTGACTGTAATGACAAAAATTATGTCATGTTGCAGATTGTGTGATAGTTTTTGTTGATTGAAAGGCTGATACATCAAACAAAATTGAATTCAGATGAACTGAAATTTGAAAATTTGTAATTTTTTTGATGAAAATGATGACTATTCACCTTAGCTATTAGATATAATTTTATGATTGATTATTATGATTACGATTAATGAGTAAAAATCATCGGGACGATGATTCATTAAGGGAGGAAGTATGTCACATCCCTCAATTTTAGTCTGTTTCGTGGAAAGGAATAAGTCGTAAATGAAGAGTGTGTTACAAGAGCCAAAAAATAGGTTTTGTTGCATAGTTGCATTACACCGACACATGTGTATGCATACCATAAAAAAATATATACATATGCATAGTTGTATGTATGAACACGCAACAAAGCTTGTCGTTTAGTGATCGTAATGCACTTAGCATTTACAACATATTTTTGTTTTGCTTTGATGTTTGTATGTACTTACCGTGTTATGTGCGATGATTGCGGTACATGATGTACTGTGTGATTGATGTACCTATAGCAAATAAGGTAGCACATCATGTTATTCAGTGAGTTAAGATTTATCCATTTTGCTGATATAAGTGATTTGTTGCATTGGTATATTACTTGATTCGGAATTTGATCTTGATATTACGGTTTATCTAATGTTTTATATTGTATTGGATTGATTTAATGGTTGTATATCTTGTTGGGTATCATGATTTGTAATTATGGTAAACTTATACTTGGCTGAAGAGTATTATTTTGCAATTTGGAAATAATTACAAATATTTAAAAGTTCTAACCTTCTTTTGTTGTCATGACGGTCGAATACTATGAAGCACATTGGTGGTCCTAAGCAAGGGGCAGGTAAAATTTTAAAGTTGGTTTAATGATATGGTTGATTGCAAGTTTGATGCAATCCATTCTATTACAAGAAAATTCTGATTGGTTTATACTCTCATGGATTATTTAATTGTTACATCTTGATTATAGTACATATAATGTGTTATTTTTTGATGATTGATTTATTTACCACACTGAGCATGGGATTGAAACTTATTTCGTTTTATAATGATCTTGGACCGATCGAGTTCTCTGGATAAACCATGTTATCACTTGTGTCGTGTGCATGAGTCTGAAGGGCATGATTCACTGCATTTTATTAATTAATATGAATAGGTTATATTTTTTTGGCTTGGGATTATTAAAATAGCAAGAGTCATGTGTGATTGGCATTTTGTCGTTGAAGGAGATATGGTCTTTAACCATACTATAATGGCATTTTGTTATTAAAATAAGTAGTGATGCATATGTTTGTAATACTTGTCGTGGTCCTTGACCATACCTTGTCCTGGATAGTGTTTATATTCCTAGTCAAATCAAACCTACTCGAGTGGAGTGGATTAATTGAATTATTCTACTCCCTTTGCTTTGTTAAGAAAAGCATAGAAAAGTATTACCTAGCTTTGATTTATGAATATTAGAGTCTTAGACCATATACATTGGTCTTACTTATGGACGTCAAAATAACTTGATACGCGTATGGTGTAGTTCTACAAATTCATTACTAAGTGGTCGAATAACAACCTATGCAAAGTTAAATGTTTGATTGAATATTTGACCGTTGTTTGAATTTCATGCAAGATGGCAATCAGGTTTTTAGACCCCCGCTTAACCTTGGCTAAGGTTATAGATAATTTTTATTTTAACTATAAACATGCAAGTTTAATTATTTGTAAACTTGGTCTTCGATCGTAATTCACTCAGGAGGTATTATTAGCATGGCCATGCAACAATGTGTTGGGTTCTAATATAAACTCAACCACCAAAATTTGGAGGGAGCAATCGTATAAATTTAAAACAGGCCATGTGGCATTATGTAATTGAATGCATTGCATGAGCATTCAACTCCCTTGGAAATGACGAAGCATCTTGGAGAAGCTGCCGCATTTGCTTGTGAAATTGGTTGATCACTTTGGTTGTTTTGTGAAGATCACCATTTTTGGAGTTGTGCATGTGAATTCTATGTACATATTTGTTGAGTTGTTGGAGGAGCCATAATGGCTTATCCTTCCTTGTTTAAATATGAGTTGCATGATTTGTTTTGGGGATTTTTCTTGCAAATCTGTTTTGCATCAATTCAGAGTGATTTTGGAAGTTTCGAAATGAAGATGTAAGGATATTTCTAGGACTTTATAAATCCAGGCATGGTTATACACTTCCTTGTCTTGTTATTTCTTTACAAAATAATAGATTGTTTCTGATTGCTTAATGATTATTGATAAATTTGTATAAATTTTTACTCTTTCATCTATTCGAATAAATCTGGTAAACCCTCGACCTAGGTGATTCTTCACCATTTTGGGTGCTCAACGTTTTTATGTTTGATAAGTATTATTATGGTGGGTTCCTTTTCTACAGCCATTCGGGAGTGAGAATTGGAATCTTGTTAGCCTATGCAAAGTTATAGGATGGTTGGAAAACCATTTTCTTGTACCGTAATGATGAGCGGTGGGTGTAATTCTGTTCTTTCTTAGGCGTTATTCGAGTTTGTAGGTTCTCGAATTGTCATTATAAAGATCTTGCTAACTCGATTCACCTGGATAACTGCACATATATATACATTTATACATGTCTCTTTTGTTCGAACGTGTCACCGATTCATCTTGTTTTGTTATAAATTATTCGATTGAACCCTCGCTTTTGGGAATATATAACCCAAAGTTTAATCAAATGGGTTCTTAGAATGTATTGTTTTATGTTAATTTTGGGTTGCATTTCTTCAAGAGTTTTTTTTATCCTTAGTTTCATGTAAATAATTGTCTAATGTTGGTTGAAAATGTGACTTAAGAGAGTGTTTGTACTTAATATTAAGGTTGATTCGACCTATAACAATCATTGGTTATGAATATTGAATCATGTTTATGAATACGGTAGTATTTTCAGTAAGTTCAACTTTTGATATTAATAATATTTTTCCATATGACGAATCCCTGTATAAATGGTAAGGATGGTTTTCTAGTAGGTCAATTTTGATGATCAATTGTCTATTTGAGTAGGAGAAAGCTGCACTATTTTAGCCTCACCATTGATTGGTTGTTGATTGATGTTGGGCTCATTCACAACAGGACTTTAACTTGAAACAAGTGCTAGAAAGTTGTTAAGGGTTTTTAATAGAAAAGGGTTGAGAAAATGCTTTTGATTAATTGTGTTAGGTGTTTTTGTTTGTTAACTGGTTTATGAAACATGGAAATAGAAGTAGTAAGATGAAAACTTGTCCTTCTCTTTGATTAGCATTTTCTCGAAAGAGAATGTTTTGTGGAATGAATTTTGTACTAGATTATATTATCTTGTTGAGATAAAATAAATTGGAAATATGTATAAATAAAGACAGAAGAAGGAACTTGTTTTATATTTCCAAAATATTGTGCTTGAATTCATATACTATGAGGAAAAAGGTACTTAATTGGTTGTCATTAATTAAGTCAATTAACATTCAATGACTTTGTAATGAAGTAGCTAGACAGGGATTTGTATTTCCATGCCAGTTCTTGTGAACTGACCATGTACATTATTATGCTTCATCATTTTCAAATTGCAAGTTGTAAGGTATTATGAAAGGGACTAAAGGTTGGATATGACATAATTGTTGATATTGTTCATATTTGTGAAATGCAATTAATTGTATTGTATATGACTAAAAATTGAAAGATACAATTCATTGTAATATTAACGATGGAAAGGCAGTCTTGCCGGCTATTAATAAATTATTATCTTTGATAATACATATTGTATTTGTAATCATTATTATTCTAATAGTGATAATGTTGATGTTTAATTATATTTTATATGTTGAGTTATAATAAATTGATATTGTATAAATTACAAAGGCAATTGTTATCAATATTGATTATTTATCATTCATTTTTAATCTACGTACACCATATCGAAAATATAATGAGTTAATACTACTAATTGGAAATATCGACATAATCTATCAATTTTACATGAAACAGTAATAAAAGTATGAATTTGTGAAACCGTACTTAATTACCGGTAATGTAATTATTGTTGGAGGATAAAATGATAAGATAAATCTGTTGAACCTTGTTAAGTAAGATGAAATAAAATAGATTATGTAAGAGTCTGTGGAAATCTAATTGTTTTCCTTTAATGGCTGCAACTTAGACTTTAAAATATCAAGTTGTATCGTCGTATAAACAAACCTGATTTCAGTATGAAAGAAGATACAATGACATGAAAGAAAGTATGAAGGTACTTTGTAAACACATGAACAATACATGTGTACTTATCTGTCTTAAGTAACTAAACATACCTAAAATATTTTCTAAGGGCTTTAATAATGATTAATTGACACTATGAATTATTTAAGTCTTGTACTAGCCAAAACATAGCTTTATATCATAAACTCATATAGTTGATTATCATGATATAAGAGGTGCACACATTACGCAGTGTCTCAAAGAGACCAATACATACATCTATCGTGATTACTTAATAATAGTAGCAATGAACTTAATAGCTTAATCAATGTAAATGAATCCCGATGTCTATGACTAGAACGGTTATGAGGTGAAGGGAAGACATGTTTCAAGTGGCTTATGTGTAGTCACGAAACCAGGCTTGCTAGCGCAACGCTAATAAACTATGGCCATAGTAGTGCATGTAACTGAATGTGTTGTCTATTCACCAAGTCCTCTTGTTGTAGTGTTGATATTCAGATGATAGTTACGAAAGTGACTTTCCATAGGACGCTAAGAAGACATCACAAATTCTCTCATCATTTTATAAGGCTTGACCAAATGATATACTAGGTATATTGGCTCAGGTAAAGCATTGAAGGGGGGTCAGGTAGATCTGTAACCCTTACAGTTGCACATGGTTATCATAGCTTGTCTGGTTGGGTTATAAACCTTAATTAGTTCTAGATTAATCTATTTTAAGTTATTAATCATTGAAGGCATCAAGATAATTAAATGGGTAAAAAAAATCCCTAGTTGAGAAGCATAATAAGATGTGATACATTTGTTGTTCTTCGTTTAGTTGTTTTTGCAAAGCAAAGTACTCTTCAGTATCTATTACAAATGGTACTTTGTTTATGTCAAATTTATTTTTATGTTAGTTATGAAATGTTACCTTTCTTGTAGCATATTGAAGCTTATTGCCAATGTCATATTTCTTAAAGTGTGTAAGAGCATTAGGTCCATTTACATTTTCATAGTCGAATGTCAAACTAAGGTTGTTTTCAATGTTAAAAGCAGTAGTATCTATGTTCCCCCATTGGGGGCCTGCTTTTGTAGTGAATTGGTTTTCATTGTCATTTGCCACCACATGATATGTAGTAAATGTTAAGTACCATGTGTCAAAGTTCTTTTTTAATGACTCTCTAGTTCACGATATGGCACAAATAACATTGAATTCTCTCTGTAATAGTTTTTGGAGTCAATATGTTTGTTGTATCTAACATAGCGTATGATTTTTATTTTTTTACGACGTTTCATATTTGCTAGTGTTCCTATGTAGTATGCACCAAATTTTTCTAGGTAAATGTTCTCTAATGATATAGATCTTGCATTGTATTTTTCAGTAATTGAAGCACACATAACATTTTCAAATTCGTCATGTTATTTGGCAAGAAACTTATGATCTTTTAAAATAAATGTCTTATTTGTAATTAGAGATGTGCTTACGAAAATAGTTTTTCTAGATCCATGATGCAACAACAATGAAAGCAAAATGTACACTACCTGACGGCTAGAAATTTCTTGATAATTAATCAAACTACTTCCTAGGTAGCGTATAAATTATATTTCACTTACATTATTTTTTTTCACTTCTTCACGTATTATGTGAAAATCATTTGTCAATTTACGATCTAATTTAATCATGTACGATGTGCAATAAGTTATAGTTTAATAAGTGTCTAAAATGAATTGCGCGTCTATATTTGCATACCATAGGCTTGGCACTTTAGTGGAAAATGAATTTTCCCACATGTCGTGTGGATGCCTCTTTAATATTGTGGCAGGGCGAGTGATGAGAGATTGCAATAGTATAACATATATTTTCCTACTAAAGTTTTCTACTTCAAGAAATGTAGTAATGTCATGCATTGGCCATATTTTTTTGTTGTTAGGATTTGGAAAAATTGTTTTGCTATGTTTCTAGTAGCATTGTCTGTATTTTCTAAAGGTTCTATTATCATTGTCTTATCCATAGGCAACAATGAGAAATTAAATCTACAATGTGAATTTTTGTATTTTGTACATGTTTTTGTATGATGGGGTGTTTGCATTTTTTAAAAGTTCGTATCAAGTAGTAATGAATTTGTAGAACTATATTTGTTTATAAATGTTTGTATTTCTTCATGTGAACTCTTGCTATATATGAGCATCCTTCCAAAGCATGAAATGCACATATTCATTTCCAAGGTTTTGGAATTCCGTCACAAAGAAGAAGTCCAAGACTTTTCCAAATAGAGTATCGTTATTCAACATCAATTTCTTAAATGCCCTTATCCTATGATTAAAGTAACAGCTACAAATTACTAGGTTTTTCCTTATAATTGCGTCATTTTTGTCTTCGTCAATGTTTTCTCTATGCCTTTTGTTTTTTTTAGATAAATCATATAATGCATTGCATAATGGTGTCAACATGTGGTCTCTACTTGTTAGCATAGTAAAAAAAGTTGGTTCACTTAGTTGTCTTATCATTGCAAATATGTTCTTCCAGGTGTTTTATAAATAGTAAGGTGAGGTTCGGATTGCTTTTAAACTTGTAAATCCTTTTGCTGATTTGAGGATGTTGGCCACATCGGATTTATTTTTAACATCTTTTGTATATATTTTTCCTTTGCAATTGGCCTTTGCATATGCATATCCATGCACAACTAGAGACTTTTTGCACGATAACTTTAATTTCTTTAAAGAAAAGATTAGTAGTATGAGTTGCCAAATCATTTCTATGATGCAATAGCTTCCATTTCGCTATTTTTTTTGTAATGGAATTTTTTTTTGATATCATCGTCACGATGCATCCCATAGTATAAAGTAAGAAAGAACATTTCTTCACATTACTTGTCTTCAAAAAGTCCTAATGGTTTGAATCCTTATGATGGTGCAATTGAAAAAAAAACTTTCCTGGAGGTCTCTTATTGAATGGGCATTTTTATAAGCATGTACAACTAACTATGTGATTGGTTCAACCTCAATATCATTAGGGTTGTAATCTACTTCTTTGATATTGTCAATGTTATCTACTACATTTGTAATTTGGCTTTCAAAAATACCTTGCCATTCATTATTAATATCTACATGGATCTCGATATACAAGGGGCATTTAGAAAGTTCCATTAAAGCATGCATGACATAGACAGGGCTAACATTTCCTATCATATATGCACTTTTTTATTCCAATTTTCTTTTAATCTAAATTGTAATTGTTTCAGTTTCATCTATTTTCTTTGGCAATGCCTCTTGAGCATGACTAAAATCAACAGGAACATTAATAAGTTTACCCATTGACCAATAAGGCTATATAGAATGGTTATACCTTCCCATAGGTGGAGGGTGTGGAAGCGAGATAATTCAAAGATGGATTTTAACTATTCAGTTTGTACCCATTGACCAACAAGGCTATATACAATGGTTCTACCTTCCCATAGGTGGAGGGTGTGAAAGCGAGAAAATTCAAAGATAGAGTGGAATGAGAGGCATGAGGTATTTCTTTGGTATTGACATTTTTAGAACATGGAAAAAACTATTTCCTTTGATATACTGAACAAGCCTAGCAAATTGCTTGGGTTATTAAGTACTCATACTCAGAAATCTGAACTTGTGGATTTTTGGCAATGGTAAATGATATCAAAGGATGAGGAAGTGGTAGACACATTAGGGATTATGAAAGCCTTGACATGAATGTTTTTAGGATCAAAAGAAACTAATTTTTCAAGGGAAGTTGAAGGAGACTTGCCTGAAGAGGCAAAAGGATTCTTGGCTGAAGTAGTCTCATGCTTCTTCTTAGCTAACCCTGCAGAAGAACACTGTGAGGATCCTCATTTTGTTTTCATTTTTCATAGAGTCACCACTTTAGGATTCAATTGCTTAGCTTGGGCAGTAGAAGAAAATTCTTCTTTCTCCTTTTGTGATCTAGTGAATATTACATATGAGTGGTTATCTGTGGGTTCTTCAAAATATTCATCCGGTGTGAATTCACAATATCCAATCCTTGAACATTAAACATATTCTTCTTCAATTTCTAATTCAATATTTTTTTCCATCATCTTACTTAGTTTCACATAATGCATTAACTGGTGGAGCTTCCAAGGAAAGCCTTCAGGGTGCTCCTATAATTTTATTTTTGTTCCGATTTGGATGAGATGCTCGTTGAGAAACTTCCCTCTTCAATATTGTCAAGTCATTAGCCAACTTCTGCAATAATGGGCCAACTTTAACATCTTTGGAAGTTTGGGATTTATCCTTCATTAAAGGATTCTTGATCTTCCCTAACATGATCAAGTCATCTTCCACTCTAATGGCAACTTCTTGAGTGTTATCCAAATCTCTTGGTTGAACTCTTCATAGAATGAAACTAACTTCTGGAAATTGGGAATTCATGAAGAACCTTTTTAGATCATCTACAGTATGATGGGAAATAATGGGAATCTTGTTGATCAACTTGTTGAATTTTTCCATGAATTCTCTCATGGACTCTTGTGGTTCTTTCTTCATCTAAGTTGAGCAATGAGGGCATGAACATCTTCGGAAGTCTTGAATATTTCTTCAAACTTCTTTTTTATATCATCCCAATTAGAAATTGAGCGTGATGGAAAGTAGTAGAACTAGTTTGCAGTGGTATATTGTAATGTTTCCACGAATAAATACATTGCAACATATTTTTGTTACACTCTAATGATGCCACAGGCTGTGATGAAGGCTATGATATTATCTTTTGGTCCCTGATTTCCATCTCCATAGAATTTTGGAGAGTTCTTTCTTGACTCTTTTGGAAGTTCATGAAATGGAGGGGTCAAAGCCAACAGACCAGTGTTTGGTCCCAATGGAATAGTCACTTGTGCTGCCATATCAAGTTCCTCTCTTTCTTCTTCTTTTGGAATGAATATTAGCGATTTTGTAACTGGTTCTTCAATATGACCTTTAAGAGGATTTCCAGTAACTTGTCTTCTTACCTGTACAATACAAAGTCTGAAATCAACATGCAATTGTTCTTCAAATGTTGGATCAATATTTCCACATACATGATCAACTCACGTATACCTTCTTTCTTCCATTTTTCCTCAAGTACATAGAAAGGAAAGAAAATAGAAAAGTGAAGATCTCTCAAAAGGATTGCAAAAAGACTTTTGAACATAGATATTATTTTTGTTATTTTTCAATTTCTATGGATTTTTTTGGAATATATATTTGTATTTTCATATATATTTATAGGTTCCCAAAGGCATATCTCTCCCCGACAGAGTCGCCAAAAATTATTGGTGAAATACTTTGTCGTGTTTCAAGTTATGTGTTTCCACCAACGGTCATAGGGCTAAGCCCCTCCTTGTGTATGGGGAGGCTCCCATTATTGAATGTAAAATTATCCTAATTATGTGGGGTGGACAATAGGCCAAGGATCACACAGGAACACTTCACTGATCATGTGGTAAAGTGCTTGTACGAAGTATAAGGGAGGAATTTATAGCGATGAGGGATAAAGGAGATTTGGAGAAATCAAGAAAGAGAGGGATATTGTTGTGAGTAGGCACTAGAAGATTTCACACACAATAACCATAGTAGGTCCACATTCAATTAGAAGAAAACAAAAATGTAAGAAATTAACAATACTAACAAACTAGAGACACACAATTCTTTAGATTCATCAATCAAAGGCACCAAGTTCATTCTTGTTTAGTCAACATCAATATGCTTGAAAAGTTGCAGAATGGAGGAAAACATAAGAAAATTAAATGGAAGAAATGCAACTCTTATTTCTTGTGTAGTGATGATACAAAGCTTCACAACCTACAACAATCCACAATTGTTACAGAAAAACTAACTTTCAAGCCCCTTTAGAATAGAGAATCCATTCCAATTTATAGCATTGTAAATTATCTTCTCATCTACCCCCCACATGACTCTTCATGTCCCATCACTTGTGAATTTTCAATTTCCCTTAGAAGAGACAAATGAAGTATCTCTCTTATAATTTGAGAGAGTAATTTTACATTTTACAAATATTTTATCGTCACTTAAGTGAATAGGACAAAATAGCAAAAAGTGCATTCTCAATTAAAAATTAGAATATATAGAGAGAGAGAAGAGAGAAATGGAAGGGATTGATTGGTCTATTGTTGATGAAGAACTTACTGATTTGAGGCATGGTGACCACAATCTCCTCCTTTTGTAAGATGCATGGAAACTTCATATTTCCAAATGAGTGTTTAGGAACATTGTTGTGATACATTCCAATGTGGGCCTAGGATGACTACGGGTATCACTCATGAAGATTTCTCCTGGTCTCACAATGATATAAAGGGCCACTCTCTCACTCTTTAGGATTTTATAAATAACTACAATAATCATGAGAGATAACTCCAATGTGTTAAAACCTCTTGATGTTTGTGCTTCACTTAGTGGAATATGCCTTCATCATGCGGGCACAAGGCATGCGGGCAAAAGGGATGGTCCCTGAATGGAACTGTTGAGAAGTGGCCACAAGTTCGAATGATGTGAGGAGATGGAAATGACCACACCAAAAGGTTTGAGGTGAGTTGTTAGGAACACTACCAAGTGGATGGAAGTTAATGGAACAAAGATAATTGTACAAAGATCATATCTTTTTCCTTTATAGACTCTAGAGAACTCCTTGAATGAGATCAAATCGTACACATCATGCACACATGTTTTTCACTGAAGAAGGTGACCTTTTCTTGATAGTAAGATTGATCCTAGATGGAACTTGAACGAATGAATGATAATGAGCTCCATGTTCTTGTTCTGCACACTTCACTGAAACACTACAAACTCTACTTCTATTGACTTTCAAGATGTGAGCTCCTTATCAAACATGGATCAAGTGTTTAAAAATATTGTTCAATCCATTTATTTCTTGAGACGACCTCTTTTCTTACTCATGGATAATCCTTCCCATCATGTTTATGATCACCATCATCTTGATGAATTGAATTTTAATGAATTTATTGATCCTCTTCAACATCTTTTATATCCTTACAATGTTCTTGACTTTCACCTCCTACGCCTTGATTTGCTTTATCATGCTCTTTGGCACAATCGTGGTCAGGATGATGCTTTAGGATCCTTGTGGAGGGTGGATTTTATTGTTTGAGATATGCAATCACCTTAAAACCCTTTGAAGATTGAAAAAATAAAAGAGACGAGTGAAATCAGAGCAAACAACAACTTTCTATACTAAAAACTAAAACTTTCATTGATGATGTTTTACCATTTTTAGCAAGTTTATATTTTTAGTAAGTTGTTTTTTTAGAAACATGTTATTTTGGGAAAATTACTTGTTTTGCCTTGCTTGATGTTCCTCACTGTTTCTGGATGCTCTGAGTGATCGGAGCTTGCAATTTTTAGGGGTTTTCTATTTTTAGTATATGAATGAGCTTGGAATATGATATTTTTATTAACTAGTCATATTGGTTTCATTTTGTAACAAAAACACCATTATTATATTTGGCTCTACACCGAGATCTCGTACTCTGATTTTCATTGTGATCCGCTCATTGGAACTCTTGCAAATCAAAAAGGAAAATTTTGGGATGTAGGATTTCAGAAATAATGCTATGTGATAGTAGTCATTAATGGATGCTTGAAGCTTCAGTGATCACAGAGATATATGGGAGAAGAGCAATCGGTTGAAACATTGGTGCAATCAATTTTCTAAATGAGGAGTTATGGGAAAAGGTTCATTTTTGCAGTCATGGCTAGTCTCGAACGTGTTGGGAAGCATGCATGTTTTGTTCAGATTTCATTTTATGTTTTTATAGGTGTAGAAATGGAGTATGGGTGAAAATGGTCAAACTGTTACGTTGGAAATGAGTTTACATGGTTTTCTTGCCTTCCTAGCTAACTGCAGCTTGACCGCGAGTGAGAGAAAACTAAACATGGTTGGAACTAGGGTTAGAAATCTTGCTCTTGGGTTTTTTTTTCCCTCTTTCCCCTTAGAAAAAGGGACAAGAGGGGGAAAAATGGGCTTTTGGTAAGATTGTGACACTTTTCACCATCAGGTGCGAGGAGAGGGAGATGGAGGAAACTTGTTTGGGCACCTGGGATCTAAGTTTGGGTCGCATGAGAAACCATAGAAGAGTCTAAGCTTGGGTGAATTTTTTCGCCCCTTTTTCCTATTGGTAAATGGATAAGGGGTACAAGAATATGCGCTCTGAACAGGATTGTGACACTTGACATCATCTGGTGCAGTCTTGGTAAGAAGGACTTAGCCGATTAAGTTATCCGTTGGGCTGAGGGTTGCATGGGGGACTAGAGAGGAGGGCTAAGCTGGGGTGAATTTTTGTATCCCCTCTGTCCCCTTGGTGAAAGGGACAAGAGGGACCCAAAAATTCTCTATGAATCCATAAGGTGACATGTGTCACTCCAAAAAATGACTAAGTACAAGAAGCATACCTTACACAAGAGAGAACTTAAAGACATGATTCCCAGAGATCCAAATGGTATTTTCACATAAATTTTTATATGATTTTGACTCACAAGACCATTTAAATAACAATGGGATTTTTTTTAGAATTTAATTATGCATACAACTCTAAAAATGGCTCCTTTTTCTTTGAGATGATAGGGTGAGTCTATAAAGATTGAGATGCTTTGAGAAACGCCTAGGTATTGGAAAAAATGTGATTATTCCACCATGTATAGAATTCCTGAATATTTTCAATTCCTTTTTATTTCCTCCTAACTCCTTACAGAGCTCCCAGAATTTTCCATAGAAGTTTAGGTTCCAATTTTGACCCTTCACTCCAAGTACACCTGAAAAGCCCGTTTTTGCACAGTCTGTCCCTAAACCTCAAAATATTTCCTGAATATTCCAAAATGAGTTCCATGAATCTTATAGATCCTCTGCACAACTCCTAGGTTGGTTGTGCTTCAACAATCATCTTTCAAGGGGTGTCCACCAGTGTGAAAACCCCTTAAAAAATAGGCATTTTTGAGCCTCCAGAAGCAATTCCTTCTAGTTGGTTCTGAACGAATCCATGAATCACCTCCATGCACATGAAACACACTTTAAAATCACATTAGCACATTTCTCCTGGCCATTATGAGGGTAACATAGTAACTAAGTTGGCTAGAGGATAGGTGTACATTGACCGGGAGAGGGATTTTCAAATGCGGGTTAGGTTGTCATGAAAAGAAAATTTTAATTTTTTATGCTAAACATTTTGCATGAGAACAATTGGCTCTAGCTTGGGGACTTGTTCTAGATTGAATGTAATGAGTACAGGACAAGAAGGAATAAGAAACTACATGGACCAATGCCTTATCCATTGGGCTATAGAGTAATATCAGAGAAATACAATGAAACTTAATTTTATTGAACATAAACACACACAACAAGAAACAAATGCACAATAGGAAAGGGAAACACAAAATGAGAAAGGAAACATAAAACAAAATGGAAACATCCTAAATCGCCTATGTACACATGGGGGACAACCAACTTTCATTGAAGCACTAATTCAGACTGAGTGCTTACCTATAAACGGGTATCATCGAATGCATTTCTTAAACAAATCCATTGATAGGATCATTGAAATATGAACCTTTCCTCAACATCTTGAGGAATCTAGCATGATTGTTATTGCAATTGGTGACCCAATTATTTAGTTCATTGCCTTTATTGTTTTGACGCATTCTTTCCATATATTCATTGATTCCCAAGTTCATTTCGGTTGCTGATTTTCCATCATTGTTGTGAAGATGAGTATTGATCATACTTGACTTATCATTTTCATACCAATGCCTATGTAATTTGATAGGAATTTTTTATTCATTTTCATCTGCTTCATGACCATTATCTTCATGATTTGATTCTTAGAAGATGCATTGAAAGATTCATCATTATCACTAGCCATGTGATGTTCTCTATGTGTCACTTGATCCAAGTAATCTTATTTCACAGTTATTGGCTCAATATTGACATTTGTTAGTTATGATGTGATGTGTATAGTGTTTTATTATCTTGAAAATAAAATGAGCACAAGGTTGGATGTGAATAATGAAAACCATCACCTTTTTTGTTTTCCATTTTGAACCTTGAAATTCATCTTCATGTTGAGAGCATCCTTCTCTTCAGCCGAGTGACCACTGAAAGATTCTATCTCATTGAGAATATTTTCATTTTGAACAAAATCAGCCTTGGGATCAAGAATTGTTTCATCTGTCAATTTTATTGTTTATAATGTCTTCGTTTTCATGAAAGGGGAATGAGCACAAAATTGGGACTGAAATATTTATGTTGTCATCTTCCCAACCTTTTCCACCAAGAAATAAGAATTTTATTTCCATGATGAAATCATCATCTCCTTAAATAGGTTCAGATTCAAGGGGGTGAAACATCTTTTCATTCTCGTATCTCTTATCATCCTCTCCCAACAAGAAAGAGAAGTCTTCAAATTCACAAACACACTCATTTAATGGAACTTCATGTCAAACATTAAGAACATGGTTTCAAACATTAAACTCACCTAACAAGGAGTTACTAGGCATCACTCCTTGATCTGCATTTCTCATCAATTCGAGATTGCTTTGTTGCAATTCAATAGTCTCATGACCATCATCAACATCTAGTAGAGAAATTACATTCATGATCACATCCCATCGGAAGTACATACTCTCAAAATTTGATTTCATTAAATCACCCTTATGCTCTCTGACCATCTCTGTGATGCTTGGATATTCTTCCACCAACATGGGTAGTTTAATATATTCCTCAAAAATCATGAAAATTTTGTAAGACTTTGAATTTTGACATGGGATATCCACCTTAAGGTCATTAGGACTTTGAATAGTGTACTTAATTTTCCTAATGGGATGATTTTTCTTCACTTTATTATTGACTAGTGTAGTGGCATGTGACCAATCCAGTTGTATATCTCCACCAACATCCTTTCTCTGCCCCTTCCAAATCTCTTGCACCTTCAGTTTGGATGCTTCCTCTACCCCCCACACTCATCTTCCCTTCAAACTTAATATTTCCCATCTTTCATACCCACAATGCATTACTCATATTTCTGTTGTGTGGGAGCTGCAACCCCATCCTAATACATCCACAGGTTGGATTCTACGGTGGGAAGCAGCAGTGACCAAAACTATTAAGTTTCTTTGTGATTATGGTAAGCTTGTGGCCAAGGAGAGATGTAAAAAAGAAAACCACCTCAAACACAAGCTTATCCAACAACATCTTACTCTTAACGATTATCCTCAAAACAATTTGCTTCAAATTGTTGTTACAAAAACTAAAGCTGATCTCAGGAAGTATGAATGTTATAGCAGCTAAGGTGCAAGAATGTGGCTCGCCTATTTTGGATTCAACATGGTGACCGCGTCTCTAAATATTTTTTCAAATATATGTAGTATAAACAAAGATTTTAAAACATTCCATATATTATTTTAGACAGTGGGGTGGATTCTCACTCACTTGATGATATCGAAGGATTTTTTTCCAACATTATAATAAGTTGTTTCAAGAGGAACATGAACTTGAAGAGTATGAATCCTTTCTTGAAGAATGGATGTGTGGATTCATCCCTTGCAAGGTAAATCAGGATAATAGTCACCTTCTTTAGCCCACCCTCAAGACAGACTTGTTTAATGTCTAGAAAAAAGAAGAGACCAACGGATCCTTCGGAGTTGTCATTAAATATCGCCTGATCAAGCTTATTCCTAAATCCGGTAACAAGAATCAAATAAGTTAGTGCCCCATTACTCTTTTAAATGTACCTTACAAAATCATTGCAAAGACTATTGCTATGAAATTTAAATTGATTACCCAAGAAATTGTTTGCCCAAAGAAAATTGTTTTTTTACAAGGCATATATATATATTGGATAATCTTCTTTATGCGTTGGAAACTACCCGATGGGATGAATATTGACATCAAGATGCACTATAGGTGAAACTTGATTTTGACAAAGTGTATGACTGGATACGATGTCAATTTATCCTCAAAATTCTTGAGTGTTTGGGATTCATTCCCCGTGATGAGTCATTTTATTTCCTTTTTAAACACCTCATCTATTGTATTTCCAAGTTGGGGGGCCAAAAAGTGGCCAAAAAAGTGAAAATGAATCGAAACACATACGTGTTCTATTATAACATGATCGCGTTATATTTTCCTTGGTTTGGTGATTCACAAACCTATAACACGTATGCGTTATGTTATGTGTTATGTTATATATACAAAAAAAAAACCCGAGCCCTATTCATTTTCATTTCCCCCAAATGTGAGTTTTACATTAAAACCTTGCCCTCGCGTTTCAAATTCAATTAGATCTTGCTCAAATGATCATCTGAGAATCACCGTGAAGATCAGAATCGACGATGGTGCCATGGAGAAGAGGTAGGCACAATTATTTTCTCAAAATTGCATTGAAATTTAGTAATTATAGAGTATAATTTGAATTGAATACATATTTTTTTATTGTTACAACTCCATGTCAATGCAATCAACCACAACCAAACCCTGTAATTCTTATGATCCCTCCTAGCCCTCCTACAGTTGCTCAACATCCCTCGGGAAGTCAAGAAGATTTAGCAGCCCATATAGTGGAAAACAAGATTGAAATTGAGGATTTAATCAAAACAATGAGGGATTCACATTCTACAAACCCCCACGTCATGCCTCTCTTGCAAACACATTGGAGGCATTAGTGGCTCAAGTTGATGTGGAAATGGGTCAAATTGATCATTGGACATCTTATAGAGAGCATTGTAGGGTTTATTATTCCAAAAAATTGTCATATGTGGATGTAAAGAAAAAAAAAATTACAAAAGACCTCATATGTGCCTTATTCACAGACCCCCTGAACCAATTTCCTGTTCCGTTGTCATGCAAATGGTTTCCCATCCACTAGTGCAATAATGATTTGATTAAAAATAATTTTTGGGATTGATGGTGGATGGTGTTTGATTTTCCACCTTGCAATAACAATGAGGTGCCACTATAATTTTTGAGGAAACTCTATTGCGAGTTTATCCTCAACGAGATCCCAAACTATTTTGATTTCTGGGATTTCTAGGGCCGAGGAAAAGGCTCTACATAGGATCGACCAGGTGCACAACATGCACCTATTCAACAGGGTAGAGTCCCCACACAGAAGCCCCCTCACCCTGAGATTGTCCCTCCATCAGTGAAGGAGACAGTAGATATTGATACACTCCATGCTTCAGGGCTATCTGATACCCTTGTTTGACATATGAGGGAGATTTCTGATCCAGATGTTCGTGGAGGTACACAGAGTATTCCCTCAGGGAGTACTAGCATGAGGCCACATATTTTCTCGACATGTGGTAGCATATGTTTGGGGCCTGAGGAGGATGATACTTTCATGCATACTGGTTTTGGTGGAGTTGGTGCTTGGTGGTGCACATGATAATGCCACTATGTCAAATGTCTTTTTGAGTGATACATTTGGATTACAGTCATCAATGTCACCTTCGCAGGTATTTGTTATGTTTTATTATGTGTGTTACAAAAATATCGGAGTACTTGATTTACTTATATATGTTAAATTTTTGAAATAATTGTATTTGTACATGTATGCATTGATATTACAGTGCGCGGGAGGGGCGTCATCATCCCGACCATAGGATGCGAGCACCATGCCTACACATACATTCACAGAGGTAATTTAGAATGTTAATTGTGTAAAATTTTCACGTATGCAAATATATGTATGTTCTTGTATGTTCAACTAATATATATATATATATATATATATATATATATATAATATATATATATATAACTTTTGAACTCAAATATATGTATGTTCTTGTATGTTCAACTAACTTGATGTGATATATGTTTGATAAAGTTGATGACTTCACTAGACACCCCACCATCTCTGTGACGAGTAGAGAAAGGTGTTGCCCACTGTGATTTCATTTGTGCAGCAACTCATCGAGGTATTCAAACAACATGTATTTTCATTAAATTTCTCATGTAATTCATATTATGTTTTAAAATTACATGTTAATAATGTCCTTCATTGTAGCATTATTAAATTATGTTAATAATGTCCTTTATTGTGTATACGCAGGAGTTACCTGCGACAGGTAGCAGCCCCTGTTCATTTGATTCACAGGTGTGGCATGGTAAAAAAATAGTTGTATATTGATAAAATTAGTTAAAATATTGTCATTACACATACATGTACTTAGTTGGCATAATTTTTTTTATCTGCATTCAAAAAATTTATTGTTAACATAGTTCTATTTTGGCTAATTTTGATGTTTGATTTTGTGATCTTATGTGTATGTAGGGAACTTCAACCCCTTCTATTTTGACTTCGAGGGCACAAACATCCTCGATCTCATCATTTTGATACCCCATTCATGCTCCAGGAGCTCCCGATGACTCATCTGAGTGTGAGATGCAGATTCAACGTGACCGAGAGCTTGTGCAGGGTAAGTGTGTGTATTTATGTAAATACTTTCATTAGCATGGTCTTAAATACATGTTGAAAACATATATAAATTAAGTTTTGACAAAAAAAATTGTTTGCATTTACAGTTTCAACTACATGTGAGTCTTTAGTGGAAGAGGACTCGTAGCATGGGCACGGATGATCCAAAGTCATCTCACAGATCTCCATCTTCGTCTAAGGGAGGGCCTTCTTCGAGAAAGGCCAAGAGAGGGATAGATTTTGATGATTAGGATATGTGTGTGTGTGTGTGTGTGTGTGTGTATATGTGTGATATATATGTCTTACATGACATTTTTTTGTATGCCTATGTGCATGGCATTGTATGTACGCCTATATGGCATTTGAACTTGATATTATATGACCTATTCATGCATTTTTATATTTATTGTGCACGTTAATATTATTTGGAACTCGATATTTTTGTATGAGACCTTACATTTCTGAGATTATTTTTGTATGAAACTAATATGATGTGCACTTGACAATATTTAAGACATTATGGATTATTTTTTCATTTATTGGTGATGTATGTACTAGCATTTTCAATGTATAATATGCATAGTCAAACTTTGGAAATCAATATTTATATAATGTATGTATATAAAGAGTTACCTAATCTGAGTAATTATTCATTCAATTTATCAATGTGTATATGTGTATTTACCTTACCTGTGCTTCTTCTTGCTCATGGTCTCTTTGTACTGGTTCCTATCTTATCATACACCTACTACATTCTTCAATGCTTCTTATTATTCTCCCCATATTAAAACATTGTAGAGGTCAGGAACATGTGTCAACAAGGTGTCAAACATGTGATATTTTTTTCCATCTTCCAATTGGGTCATCCTGGATTGCATAATACCATACATGTGAAATACAAGAAATGCACCTGAAAAATTTGTTTCAGAAAGGAAAAGAAGTGAGAGTGAGATTCATTGTTGTGTGATTGTGAGAGAGAGAGAGAGAGAGAGAGAGAGAGAGAGAGAGATTAGAGAGAGAAAGAAAACATGTAGAGGGAGAGAGAGTGAGAGGTTGTCAAACACAATATTTTGTAAATGGTAGCTCATGGGACCAAACTGACCATGCCAACACATTTAGATGGCCTATTGAACACTATGAAAGTGGAGGATTCATTTTGGTGTGGATGGTGTCGTTGCTTCTGGGCTACCTCGTCCGGGCGTAGTCCCTTAAGAGCCCTGAGACCAAAAAATCTATAACTTCGTCGGGTGATATCTCAGACTCCATGGCACCTAGAGACATGTCTCGTCAGATCCTACACCTCCACATAGGGACCCTCTACAAAATCCTATCTTATTTTTTCCATCTCGATTTGGTGCTCTTGTTGTCCTATTGTTTGCAAACGTGCCAAATAGTGTAGTTTGAGTCAGTGTAAGGCTATCAAATGTAATATTTTGCAAATGGTAGCTCATGGGACCAAACTGACTATGCCAACACATCTGGATGGCCTGGTGAACACTATTGGAGGATTTTTTTCAGTGTGGGATGGTGTCATTGCTTCCGGGCTACCTCATCCGGGCGTAGTCCCTTAAGAGCCCTGAGACCAAAAAAGGTTATAACTTCGTCAGGTGATATCTCGGACTCCGTGGTACCTAGAGATGTCTCGTTAGATCCTACACCTCCATGTAGGGACTCTATAAAAAATCCTATCTCAGTTTTTTCCATCTTGATTCGGTGTTCTCTCATTGTCCTATTGTTTGCAAATGCACCAAATAGTGTAGTTTGAGTCAGTGTAAGGTTGTCAAATGCAATATTTTGCAAACGGTAGCTCATGGGACCAAAATGACCTATGCCAACACGTCTGAAAATGGCCTAGTGAACACTAGTGGAGGCTTCATTTTTAGTGTGGGATGGTGTCATTGCTTCTGGGCTACCTTGTCCGGGCATAGTCCCTTAAGAGCCCTGAGACCAAAAAAGGCTATAACTTCACTGGGTGATATCTCAGACTTCGTGGCACCTAGAGATGTCTCGTCAGATCCTACACCTCATGTAGGGACCCTCTAAAAAATCCTATCTCATTTTTTCCATCTCAATTCGGTGCTCTCCTTGTCCTATTGTTTGCAAACATGCCAAATAGTGTAGTTTGAGTTAGTGTAAGGCTGTCAAATGCAATATTTTGCAAATGGTAGCTCGTGGGACCAAACCGACCGTGCCAACACATCCATATGGCCTAGTGAATGCTAGTGGAGGATTCGATTTTGTGTGGGACGGTGTCATTGCTTCCAGGCTACCTCGTCTAGGCGTAGTCCCTTAAGAGCCCTGAGACCAAAAAAGGCTATAAGGATTTCATTGAGTGATATCTCGGACTTCGTGGCACCTAGAGACGTCTCATCAGATCCTACACCTCCATAGGGACCCTCTACAAAATCCTATCTCATTTTTTCCATCTTGATTTGGTGCTCTGTTGTCCTATTGTTTGCAAACGTGCCAAATAGTGTAGTTTGAGTCAGTGTAAGGCTGTCAAACACAATATTTTGCAAACGGTAGCTCATGGGACCAAACCGAAAACCATGCCAACACATTCTGGAATTATATGGCCTGGTGAAAATTAGGTGGGTGTAGGCTTCATTTTAGTGCGGGATGGTGTCCTTGCTTCCGGGCTACCTCGTCTGGGTGTAATCCCTTAAGATTTCTATGGCTGAGACCAAAAAAGTTTTAGTTAGTGTAACTTCAACTGCAATATTTTGGGTGATTCTCAAACTCTGTGGCACCTAGAGATGTCTCTGGGATCAGATCCTAAACCTCCAGTATAGGGACCCTCTAAAAATCCTATCTTCATTTTTTCCATCTTGATTCGGTTCTCTCGTTGTAAAGCTATCCTATTGTTTGCAAATGCGCCAAATAGTGTAGTTTGAGTCAGTGTAAGGCTGTCAAACACAATATTTTGCAAACGATAGCTCGTGGGACCAAACCGACCGCACACACATACGTCCAATATGTCCTTGTGAACACTAGTGGATGTGCTGTTAGATTCATTTTTGGTGCAGGATGGTGTCATATTTGCTTCTAGAGGCTACCTGTCCTGGGCTACCTCATGTGTAGTCCCTTAAGATCCCTGAGACCAAAAAAGGATATAACTTAAGAGAGACCACTGTACTATGTAGCATATATCCACTTGTATGAGGTTCCTAGGAGAGGTATTCATCATTATGGGAACCTTTAAGGAGTTTCCTCCATTATGCCAAAATAATAATTGTATTCTCATGAATAAACCTGATGGTGATTTAAAAATCTCAAAAACGTACTTATCATAATAATGGCAAATAAATCCAACTAATAACAATTAATCATCAATAAGTAAATCGGTGGTAGGACAATCCTTCAAGAAAGGTTGGGAGAAATGATAAATCACCATTTTCTTCATGCTTTTAGAGGTCCAGAATGTCAATTCGCCCCAATTTTGGCAAATATGGAGAACTTGGAAAGTTGAATTCCTTGCTAAAACTAGCATTGTTATTGCATCTTGATAAAAAAAAGTTCCCAGGAGCCATGGGAGGTTCTAAACTTATCACACAAGCATGGAAATCTCTCTCCAATAATACCAGAAAGGCTACCTATGACGTACCATGAGCACAAAAAACCAACAACCAAATTCCAAAGGCACTACCACTGCCATTGGCATTTCCAACAATCTAAATGTGAATAATTATTCAAGTGTGGATTCCTTTCCTAAAACTTCCATATTCGATGACCACGTGAACCAGAACCAAAACCAGAAACAGAATTCCACAGGACTAGGAACATGACCTAGAATAGGACCTAGACTGGAAATTTGAGAGGATTTCTGAGGTTCAATTTTATTTTCCAAGATGCATTACTCTAATGTTTGAGAATGTTTCTCCAAATGCAACGACATTCTGATTTAGACACTCAATGATTCCTAAATGTCCAATCCTGTCACAGACCCCAGTAGTCCTTGATCCTTGGATACAGGGAGACACCATTACTTGGCTTCCATTTATAATGATAGAGATATTTGTAAATTCGTGTTATGACCTCTAAATCTATATGCATTTCAAGTTGTTTGGAAATCACATCACACCCTTCACTAGGCTTGATGACTACCCCTATATTTTTGAAGGTGCTTTTGAAAGCATCCATGGGTTTATCATAGAAGGAATTATCAATGAATGGAAGGTCACTAAGTCGTAGGCCAGCTGACTCCCATTCAGAACTAAACAAGAAAGATTTACTAGGCGATTGATAACCCTTGTGTGTTCTTAGCCATTCCTCAGTTGCAATGCTTATTTTGTACAATTATGTACTAAAGACTCAATGATGGTTCTAGGCATGAGTAGTACGGAAGTTATGAGTTCTTGTTACTAAGTAATAGCAGTGCCAAAGTTTTAATTTTCAAGGTACAGTGATTACGTTGACAAGAAGTCGGAAGCCATATTAGTCAAGTGTTGATTCTTAGTACTAATTACCCATGAAATCTAATTCTCTAGCTTTCATTTGCTTTTCTCATCTTCCACGTCATACTGAATAACTGATTTGATAGGGGACCTACCCTATTTGACCCTACACCTCCATGTTGGGACCCTCTACAAAATCCCATTGTCTTGGTTTTCTCCATCTCCATTTGTTCTCTTGTTGTGCTATTGTTTGCAACCGTGCACAATATTGTACTTTGAGTCAGTGTAAGACTTTCCAACACAATATTTTGCAAACAGAAGCTATTGGAACTAGAACTGACTATGCCAACATGTCTAGTGACTAGGTAAATTCTAGTGGAGGTTGTCATCGTTTCAAAGGCCAAAACACTCCTGGTGCTTCCGGGCTACTTCGTCCAGGTGTAGTCCCTTAAGAGCCCTGAGTCCAAAAAAGGCTATAACTTTTCGGGTGATTTCTCAAACTCTCATGGCACCTAGAGAGGTCCCATCATATCCTACACCTCCATGTTGGTACCCTCTACGAAATATCATCTCGATTTTTTCCATCTTGATTGGTCCTCTCGTTGTCCTATTGTTTGCAAAAGCACGTCGAATAGTCTAGTCTGAGTCAGTGTAAGGTTGTCCATTGCCAACCACATGAATAATATAGGTGGTTCATACAATATAGGTGGTGAAATGAGAATTTTAATAAGATATTTTTACAATATAGGTGGTGAAATGAGAATTTTTATTTATTGTTCCTTTCTAATATTTAATTTCCCTTAGCTTCACTTGGCTTCGAGAATAATAAATTCTCTACTAACAGTGTCAACCACGTGAAGGTGGAAGATTTTTTGGCACCACTAACCTACATAAACATGTTAGTAAGCAATTAAATAGAATTTTTAATCCTACAGAATTTAAACAAAATCATTAAAGTAAATATTCAAATTAAATTCATGAAGAACATACCTTTGCAAATTCAATCCAATGAACCACAAGGATCAACTCTACTCTTGACAGTAGCAAGAATTGCTTCATGATCTGATTCACGAACCTTCCACATATTCTTGTTTAATGTCCTACCTCGATATTTGATCAATTGAATATTTGTTGCAAGAACCAAATGTGAATAGTGAAGTATCTTTCAATGTACTTCATAGTCTTCAAACAACCAAGTATTTGATTTTTTGATAGTATATCGTCGAAGCCAAGTTCCAGTGACTACCACTGACCCAGTGGGATACTCAAGGCCTTCACCATCAATGACTGTGGAAGTCAATTTTTTTCCCCTCTACACAATGAGACAAGAAGTAGTTTGTTCCCTCTTCGTTAAATTTTTTCACAATAACTGCAAAAATGTGCCCTACATCACAAAGTAAAACTCAAGTCAAATTTAAAATACATTAAGAGTTGATCATTTAATAATTTATAAATCTAAAACATGACATACATATATGTACCTTGTTGCACTAAATCAGAGACTTGGTCAAAGTCAGGTGATGTTTTCATATGATCTAAAGACACTGCAAGTTGTAATGCTTCATGGAACAGGATATGTGTCGAGTGGAACTAAAGGTTTGTAAGTCCATTCATCCACCCACTGTTGTGACTCACATTCATTCAACACAAAATCAATGCATGATATACAAAAACATGTCATGCACCTAGTATAAATAGTCCAAGCATTTGCATTTGAACTACGGAATGAGTGCATATCACTTGATCCTACAACTATCATACAATCTTCATAGCTTGCCAAATGTTGTTCCTCTATCAACCAGAAATATCTACAAACCATTGATCTCTCTTGAGATTCATGGCCCATGTTCTTGACACACCAATCAACAATGATTTTTGCATCTGTAAATTTAGCACCATCCTTGAACTTTAACTCTTCTCTTGCAAGTGCTCTTTCACACATGCTCCTACACCATCATGCTCCTCCTTTTCCATGTCCTGCCTCAGTAAAACTCCAACTATGTTGTACACCTATTTCTTTGTGCATCCTGCTTAGCCAATAAAACATTCGTGCATTCTTGAATTGTGATGTGCAGTTGTCCAACCAAATGTAATGTTGATTGAAAATAATGTTTCTCTCATTCAAGTTTGCATAAAACACCTGAAAACACCCTTGCACATATTCTGTAGAATGTGTCTGATCATCACTGATGTAGAAATGATACTCTCTTAATATTTTTCGATCTTTCTCAATGCTTTCTGGAGAGTGCATGAATGTTATATGCACGAAAATAGAAACTTGCACTGAGTTATAGTATTGAGACTAAACCTCCATTTGTGGCTGCAATGTGTAATTCTCTGTGAAGTCAACTACTGAAACAATAGTACCAAGTGTGAATGTGTCCTTCTTAACTTGAATTGATCATCCAACCATCAAGCTCTATGTGTGTGCCTTGCATACTCATAAACAATTTCCTCTCTGAATTTGACCATATATTCTGATACAGGTAATTGTTTTGTAACAAGCTCACACCTCTTAGATTCTTTTCCATATTTTAATTGATATGCCACTAATTTATATTTGTTGAAACCAACTAATTATTTTCCTATTGAATCTGTACTCTCCTCATGGATACAAATTTTCAATTTTGGCAAGCCACCACATACGTTGCACGTTCCATCCAAACATGCTTTGAAATAAAAAAAATTATCCAGTTGATTTTTCACAAAATATCATAGGAATAAATTTCCTTGCAGATTTTGGTGGGACATTTAATCCACACTCCTGGAACATGATTTTAGTATGTAAAACACAACGTATTTGACAAAAAACATCATAATGCATTGAAAATTCAACATGATGCTTGCAACAACAAGTGGTATGTGAGTGATTGATTTTCACATAAAATGGTTTGTTCATTTCAAAGAATCTTTGGCTAATGTTAATTAGTGGATTTTCATTCTTAAACTTAGAGAACAATTGTGTTTGAGTCATATCCAAGAAATATTTTACACACGATTCACAATTACGAGAACCTATTCTTCTTTTTACTGTATCTCTTCTATTTGGTGACACCTTTGTGTTCTCATTCCAATACTTTACAAGTAATTATTTTAGAATATCAGACATATTCTTGTCTTTCTGTGGGAGTCTTCTAGAGAATTCCCAATAGTCGGTGTTATTGACCGACTCAAGACATTTGTGTCTCCCTATTGCTTTTACTAGTGTTTTTCTGTTTAGCTTAAAATCTCTACTTGTTTTTCTAATCAAGCATTTATTAATTTTTTTATCACTTACTATACAATTAGTAAGTGCACGCCATGTAGCATTTCTATCTTTGGTGCGTCTGTTGACACCTACAATTTGGTATGCTTTATGTATATTTTCAACAATTGAAGCATTTTGATCAGCAACATTAGATGTTCTTAACCCTAGGGTCTTCATTGTAGGTCTCATCTTAATTAATTTCATCAATGAAACAAATAATTGACATCTTTGTGTGTCATTTAAATTCTCAAAGTAATTATCCCAAATTCCAGTAGCTTTTCTTCTCGCATTTCTTCCAGACATTTTGTTAGGCATTGGTTTTATAATGTTTTCATCAATTTCAATTAAGTGAATTGGTTTTCTTCGTAAAATGGAAGGAGGTGTTCTTAGAGGTGAAGATTCGTTAACACAGTTACTTTCTTTTATCAGTGTTTCCATACAAATTTTAGGATTAACATTTGGATTCTCAAGTAAAGGTTCAACATTTGGATTCATATCAATTTCTTCATCCATACCAACATTATCATTCAATTAAATATCAATATTCATTGCAAAATCATTATTCTCTACATTTTCATTATGTATTTCATCCTCATTTTCTAAAACATTAGCTAATTTGATATAGCAGATGTACCTTGCCCTGCACGAAGTTTTTGCATTCTCTTCACTTTATTTATTCTCATCTCTTCCAATTGCTCTAGTGTCTTGTTCTTGACTTTCCTCTTGTCCTTAGCTCGAATTTTATCACCCATGATTAAAAAAATTCAACTAGTGGGGTAGGGGACAAGATGAACTACTCAAAAATCATGTAAGAATGTGCAGGAATCTACAGCCCAGACAGAAAGGAGGCAAAAATCCCATGAAAGAGATGAAAGGGACGTTGGGGGGCCACAACATATAAACAAATCATAACGCGTACGCATGTTATTACTTTTCCCTATTTCTAAGGCATGCCTCTAGGCTTGGATCTGGTTTGGATCCCCAAGCCCGAGCCATGGACCTACACAAACACAACAAACAACATGTTTTACAGGAAAATATAAAAATGCCACTTCCGCCATGATAAATCAACATAAAATGATCAATTCGTTTAAAAACAATTATACCACGACATAGAGTTGAGTTTCTTCTTTCTAAAAATATAATTTTTCAAATTTTCTGACAAATATAAGGTTTCCATATTATTTATTTTCTAACTATGCCTTTTTATAGCTATTTTTGAAGTTTAAACATGTCTATCTTTTGTTGTGTATCTTTTTTTCGACTCATCAAAATTGAATATTATAAATTTAGGCACAAACTAGGACTAATTTTATACATATTAAAAAAAAACTAATTTTTGATATTTTTTGAGGTAGTTAGGGGGGGCACGGTCAGAGCTCCGTTATTTTTCAAAAATTAAAATTTTGTACTAGAAAAATCATAAAAAAAAATACTCGCTATATATTTTTTTTAAAAAAAAATCTAGCACAAACTAGATGCTCCTAGCTATCTTTCTACCAAAGGGTTTTCAAAAATACTAAATGGTGCTCAAAAAATGGTGGGGGGCACGAAAGTCACTCTATTATGTTTTTTAACAAAAATAGGAGCAAATGTTGGTATTTTAGTTATTTGACCCACTTAAACTTATCCATTTTCAATAAAATTTAGTAGCTTAAAAACTAGACTCAAAATGCTACAATTCATGTTTATACAACATCTTCCAATTTTGAGTGTAACTATTTCAAAAAACTCATACAAGTTGAAGTTTTTTATTTTTCAGAAAAATGTATCCACTTAAGACCCCCTTTTGGCCCCCTAACTTGGTGCACTTACCCTCTGTGAGTTATGAGTATGCATTTATTCGTTTGATTGCAATATGATGTTAAATAGTGTTTTTTTTATAAATGTCAGCCTTGCTTACAAAAAAATTTGTTATATGCAGCAACAAACATGCAACAAAGGATCCACACGTAGCAACTAACATGCAGCCAAAGGAACTCGTCCGCATCATAGCATCCGCAACCAAAGAAGGTCACACACATACATAAAGTCGTGATTCTGAGAAGCTTTCACAACGTGAAACACTACACTTAAGCATGCACGTGTTGATAAGAAGCAATTATAAGAACAAGAAAAAGACTCAACGCCATCACCAGATTATCCATTACAACTCAAACAAAGAACTAATTGATTTAACTCATAATTTAATAAATGGTTGGTCAAATGATCGGTTAGTTAAGTTATGTGATTATATGAGAACATCTACTGAATAGATTTGTTGCATACATGTAAGTTTCCGAATTTTTTGGTTAATATATTTTACTCAATCCATCTAGAACTCCTAGTAGGAATATGCATCTTCATGCCTCTATTGTAATGAAAGATATAAAAAAGTAAAGATTAATGATGTAGAGGGAGGAGGGAGATACATAGATAGATTTATCTTTAAGTAGAGATTTGGCTGTATTTTTCACTTCTAATCTTCATGCTGATGAAATAAGAATCTGAGTTCTATTAATTCATCGTAGACACATGCCTTAAAAGGGATTAGCAACTAAGGAAGGGCCCACTTGCGTTTTGTTAACCCTCTCCTTCCATTTGTTGTTTTAATCCCTCACATGATTAGATTAGCAATAGTCCATTTATTTATCTATGCTTTGTTTTTATATGCTTTGTCATTAGCCATAGTATTTACTTTCAGTCATGGTCTAGTTCATTTTCAGCATTGTTATTTCCTAATTGTAGTGACAGCAATTTACCTTTACACCTCCCAAACATTTGTAACTCTGCATACAACACTGGCAATGTTGAGATTTTACATCCTTGGGTCTGATAATTAAATGACTGTAGATTAATTAACAATATATGAATTGCTGCAAGTTAATTTGCACCACCATTTTTGGCATCATTGTCAGGAATGTTGCCAAGTTATAAGGTTTTTGATAGGTTTTTCATTTCTTAGAGTAGTTTAGGTTTTAGGAAATTCAATTCCAAACCAACCCCCAACTAATTTTCTGTATAATTAGTTGATTATGAAGAAGACACCCTTGGTTTACTGTTCGAAGATCATCCTCCAAGTGACAATTTTGAAGTTTCTCTTGAGCAGTCAAAGATGGCAGAATAAGTAGATCAGCATGTTTGAAATGGGGCAACCACTTTTGAGTTCCCCATTACTGACTATAATCCATTTGTTGCTATGAATAATATTTCTCCCTCGGCGTTACCCAATTTACATGGATCAATGATAGAAGACCCAAACACCTTTCTGTTTGAGTTTGACATTCTGTGCAAGAGTTTTGATTATACTACTGATGCACATAAATTGAAGTTATTTCCTCCTACACTCGAGTATACACCCTTGAGATGGTTCATAGGATTGAGAAGAAATGTTGTAACCGCGTAAACACAAATGAAGGAGAAATTCCTTGAAAAGTACCAAAATTATTACAGACTAAGCAGCAGAGGAGGTGATGAATCTACATAATGGCACAAAAAGAGGATGAACCATTGGAAAACTGTTTGGAAAGGTTTTTGTTCTGCGTTCACATGTCAAGGCACACTAGACTACCACCTGAATATATCAAATTACTCTTTTCAAATGGACTCAGTAAGGAGGACATGGATGCTCTAGATTTGATAAGAGCAGGGGACATTTCAAAAGCTACTTTTCTAGAAATCTGTGAATCCTGCAAAAATTACTCAAGAGCTACTATGAAGAGGGTAAGAAGTGTAAGATCAAGAGGTGGATCAGCTACCAAAATAATTGGGGACATCCAAGTCAAAGATTGTCAACATGTTTAAAAACATGAAGCAGGCTATTGTCAATGACATGGCTAATCAATTAGATGATCTACATGCCAAAAATAAAAAGGAAGATGCAGAAGCAACACTCACAGAGTAATGACATACATGCAAAAGAAAGAAATTTGACTATAGATACAGAGAATTGGCTAACATTGCTCAAGAAAGAGAGGCTTCACCTGAGTTCAATATGTTAGAGATAGAGGATGGGAAAGTTTTCTATGTTTCTCAAAGGAAATCATGGCCACTAAGGTAAGGAGGTATGACACAAGACCCTATGCATTCATTTCAAAATTGGTCTAATAATTCATATATGTAGCCCCCACCTTGGGCTAACCCTTAAGGTTGGGACCCATATCCTAACCAATATCAACAACAATCGCAACCTCAATTCCAAGGCCAACGAAAACAACAATGGCAACAACCTCCTCAATCATGGCAGCAACCTTGGAGAGGAGGACAATAGTGGAATAAGCCACCTCCAAATTACCAACAATATTATTAGCAACCTCCTTATCTACAGCAGTAAGCTCTGATGTCAAACCCCTAAGCAGAATCTCAACCAAAAGCTACCAAACTGCTAGCTCAGCTAGCGCCTAACCCTAACAATAAAGTTGCTCAGCCAGCCTATTCCACTGAACCAACTCAATACCCTACCTATTCTGTTGATGTCAACAATATCCATGTTCACTCAGGAAGAGCACTTCCTCCACCAACTAGACCCACCATTACTAAAATTATAGAAGAACCACATTTTTTGCATGTCGATCCGCAGTAAACCCAGAAGACGTTGCATGTTGATCCGCAACAACTTGAGAAAAATTCCAGCAAGGGTAAAACATAGGGTAATGAGCCACCATTTCCTGAAAGTTTACAAGAAAAGAAGACTGACCACAAATCATAATATGATTCTGATTTTTTCAACCATATGAAAGAAATTTGTGTCAAAATTCCGTTAATTCAAGCTATTAAGGATGTGCCCATCTACAATAAATTAGTTAAAGACCTATGCATAAAGAAAACGGGCAGGAGGAGGAAAGATCCAACTACTATACAGGTCATTGGACAACTAGCTGATATTATGCTTGGGAACTTAATTATGCCTAAATACATAGATCCAAAAAGTCCTTTGGTAAATGTAATAATCAATGGCATAGTGATCAAGAACAATCTGATTCACTTGGGGGCAGTAATATATGTAATGACAAAACAAATTATGGATGGTTTTAAAGTTAGAGGGACTAATACCAACAACCACAATCTTGCATCTTGTGGACATATCAACAGTTGAGCTTGAAGGAGTCTTGGAGGATGTAGTAGTAGTGGTAGACTCTTAGGAGTACTCTGCTAATTTTATTGTTCTTCATCCAAAAACAAGCTTGGGAGGATATCCTATCATCCTCGGAAGACCATGGTTGGCAACTGTTGATGCATTCATAGGATCCAAATTTGGTAATTTGATTATCTCTAATGGAAGTGGTACCAAAAATCTCATGTTTTACCCCCCCATGCATAACCATTCAATGAAGAAGACCAAACTGTTTGGGTTGAAGAGCCAGAAGAAGACCAAAACTCAGTTCAGTAGCTCATGATGCTGGAGAAGTCATGCACAATTGAAGGGAAAGAAGAGGATTTTGTTCTTTCTAACATCCTGCAAAATAATTATGGGAAGAATGAAGAAGTAGATGGAAAATTACGGTGTATAAGTTGTCCTGAGAATCAAATCCTACCGCAACAAAGCACTATGAATGTTCTAGGTAAGAATTGCATCCTCCACCAACTTCTTCCACATGATTTTATATTGAATTCTATAAGTAGTAGTATATGCTCCATGAATTCAATCTCTCTAAGCAAGTGAAAATTACTCCAGGAAAGCCACTTAATGTGAACAAAATGTTGAGCATGCAACAAGAGCAACTATTAATTTCTCTTCTGTAGAAACACAAGACAACATTTGCATGGGACTATGGAGATATGCATGGAATCCACCCTAAGCTTTATACACATAAGATATACATCAAGGATAGTTGCAAGCCAATAAGACAACCACAAAGAAGAATGAACCCAACAGTGAGGGATATAGTGAAAGAAGAATTAAAAAAATTATTGGATGTTGGATTCATATATCCAATTTCAGACAGTCAATGGGTGTCACCCCTTGTCATTGTACCTAAGAATAATGGTAAATGGAGGATCTGCATAGACTATAGAGAGTTGAATGGAGCAACAAAAAGGATCATTTTCCACTTCCTTTCATTGATCGGGGTTCTTGACACTCTTGCTGGAAAGAAATAATTTTCTTTTCTTGATGGTTATAGTGGCTACAACCAAATTCAGATTGCACCAGAGGACCAGGACAAAGACCACATTCACGTGCCCATGGGGAACGTTTTCATATTTTGTTCTTCCTTTTGGTTTGTGCAATGTACCTGCTACATTTTAGAGGGTAGTTTTGAGCATTTTTTCAGATCTAACCAATGACTGCATGGAGGTATATATGGATGATTTTACAGTACATGGAAGTACTTTTGATGAAGCAATGAAGAATATAGACAAATTTCTTAAGAGATGCAAGGAACATAACCTGTCCTTAAGCAACGAAAAATGCTACATGATGATGTCTGAAGGAATAGTGTTGGGGAATTATCTATCATCTGCTAGAATTCAGGTAGATCCAACAAAAATATATGTGATTTTAAATCTGCCAACACCAAAAAAGCAAAAATATGTGAGGAGCTTCTTAGGCCATGTTGGGTATTATAGAATATTTATACAAGACTTCAGTAAGATTGCAACACCATTATTTTTCCTGCTAGGAAAGGATGTTGCCTTTGAGTGGACTGAGAAATGTGAGATTGCATTCCAGAATTTGAAGCAAATGTTGAATTCTGCACCTGTGTTAAGAGGACCAGATTGGAGTTTGCCATTTCACATTCATACTGATGCCTCAGATCATGCCATTGGAGTTGTTTTAGGACAGAAGGATGGAATTCTAAACTACACAATCTACTATGTCAGTAAGAAACCTGCAACATATTGAACTTAACTATACAGTCATAGAGAAATAGTTTTTAGTAGTTGCATGTATGTCATTAACAAGTTTAGACACTACATCACAAGCTACCCAATGTTTATTCACACTGACACACGTTGCAATTAAATACTTGATCAACAAACCAGTTGTAAGAAAACAAAATAATCATATGGTTGCTACTCTTACAAGATTTTGATGTCACCATTGTGGATAAGCCTGGTAAGGACAATGTTGTAGCTGACTTTCTTTCAAGAATGGAGAATAATAATGAAGAACAAGTAGTGGATGAATCTTTCCTAGATGAGCACTTATTTTCCATTTCCACTAGAACACCCTGGTATGCTGATATAGCCAATTATTTGGTCTCAGGTAAGACACCTCCACACTATTTATATTCTGAAAAGAAATACATTGTTGAGAAAAGTGTGAATTTTTCTTGGATAAGCTGGTTTTCTATTTCACACGGGGCATGATAATGTTATGAGAAGATGCATAGATGATGAGGAAATATATGATGTCCTCAAAGCCTTCCATAGTGAACCATGTGGAGGACACTTTGTCTGCAAAAAGAATAACACAAAAAGTGTTGACAACAGGGTATTACTGGCCTACACTACATAAGGATGCAACATTATATACAGGAGGTGTGATAAATGCCAAAGAATGGGTAAGCCTACCAAGTCATATGAGATGTCATTGTAGCCTCAGTTAGTATTGCAGCCATTTGACAAATGGGGTTTGGACTTCATTGGTCCAATAGATCCTAAATCTCAGCAGAAAGAGTACATTTTGGTGTGCACATATTACCTCACTAAATGGACAAAAGTGAAAGCATTTCCAAATTAAGAAGAGTGAGAAAGTTGTAAATTCTTATACGACCACATCTTCACAAGGTATGGAGTACCAAGAGAAATTGTTACTGATCAAGGTACACACTTTACTACTGAAGTTATTTCTGATCTAGCTAAGGAATATGAAATCAGACATAGGAAGTCTACACCTTATCATCCCCAATCTAATGGACAAGTTGAGGTGAAAAATAGGGAAATATAATCCATCTTGAAAAAAAATATTGCACTCCACCAGAGAGATTGGTTAGATAGACTTCCAGAGGTAGTTTGGGCATTCAACACAACTTGGAAGACAACAAACAAGATTCACACCATTCGAGATTTTTGTATGGTAAGACTGTCTGTTCTCCCTATTGAATTTGAGCATAAGACACTAAGGACTGCACTTGAACTAGGCATAGATTTGTCTGAAGCTCAAAGGCAAGAGGATTCTCCAGCTCAATGAAGTTGGATGAAATGAGGAGACAAGTTGTGCATAATACAAAGGTGGTACAAAAGAAAAGGATCAAATGACATGACAAATTCATCAAAACAAGGCAATTTGAAGAAGGTGATTGGGCTCTCTTATTTGACTCCAAGTACAAGGACCACATGGGAAAACTCAAGACAAGGTGGCTAGGTCCATATGAGATTGAGAAAATATTTCCCAATGGAGTTGTAAAACTCACCACCATAGATCCTGTGAGATTCAAACTACTAGTGAATGGTCATAGGTTGAGGTTGTACAAAAATCCAACTGATAGGAGCACCTTCATGTAGCAGTTCAAAGGAGGTCAAAGTAGAATGGAGATGAGAACATCAGAGTTAAGATCAGAAGTTGAGCCTGTTGGTTCATCTTCTGAAATTATTGAGGAATGAGATGTTTAGTGGCCTTGGTATATTCAACTTGTTGAATACTCCAAGGGTGAATAAAAGTGATGTGATCACCCTCTTGGTGATCAACACCACTCAACTAACATGTTTTGTTTTCTTAGAATTTCTATTTTGTAGGATTTGGTGTATTTGTTGCAAGAAGTGCATGGTCTCTGACAGAAGGAGATGGTGCAAAGACTAAATGTCCACTTGCAGCAACATGTAACAAAGCTCTACTTTGTTTTCCTATTGGCAGAACTTATGATTGCATGAAGAAAATAAGGAACAAACTGCACGTATAAATAGTGATGAAGATGACTGGCACCAGAAAAAGTCATTATTCCCTCTCTAGGAATTAATTGATTTCATTAAGGGGCTTTCAACATGATGTTGCATACACTTGCAACACTATAAACAACATCCGCAACATCATGGCACCTCAACATGCAACATCATGATAAGTCTACCTGCAACAAAAGGTGTAATTACAACATGCAATCATCATCTGACACATTTCTCAAGATAAGTGCACTCATTTCACTTTAATAAAGTATCGATAGAATGATTATGTTTAATTAATGTTTATGCCATGTCATGAATGTCTTTAATTAAGCTATTATATGCCACGCCTTTCACCCTATGAGTTTTCACTCCACGTCACCCCACTTTGTCACAAAACCTCACCTCACACATTTGCAGCCCTCAAATCAAATTAATGCATTCCATTTTTATGTTGCATGTGAGTCGGTCACAAAATTCAAAAACAAAAGTACTCAAAAACTTTCCCTACTCAAATTCTTGCATCATTACTACAAACTGCATGAGATTTTTCCTATCAGAAGCTAAAGGAGTTTGCAAAATTCAACATGGGAGGGGATCTGATTCGCCATGAGCCTACAAACCATTCGTAACTCTACAACCAACCACAAATATTGCAGTATTTTCAAGATAGCAGATGGATGGGATATATCAGTAAGATTCAGGGTTTCAATGAACCCATGGTAAAGGAATTTTCTGCTATGTTCAAGGATGGAGAGGCTACTGTCAAGGGTTTAGCAGTGAAAGTGGATGATGATATTTTAGCTGCAGTAACAAGGGCTTCCTGCAGAAGGTGAGATTTTCCCTGAGAAGGAAAACCCAGATGCAGCTCGATGAGAATTTGGTGATGCAGATGATAACTTCATAACTGATAGACAAGGTACATTTCACACTTCTCTTGAAACCATTTTGGGCTGATGTTTCCAATTACATAATCAAATACTTTACCTGTGAGGGTAGATACTCCAGATTGAATATTGTCCATTTTAAGTTACTTAATCATTTGAAGAATGGTAGACATGTTAATGTTCCCAATTTCTTAAATGAAAGCTTGAAAAGGATGAGTAGAGAGTCACAGAGAGGGAGGTCAGCTTTGTCTCACCATTGTCTTATCACTTTGATTGTAAGACATACACTAGAAAGAGAACACCCTGCATTGAAATGGGAAGATTTTTCAGGTCAAAACACATTGATGAGTTATTGGGAAGAAGGAAGAGAGAAGAAGTACTGGTAGTTCTTCAACCCATACAGTTGCACCCACAGCTTCCACTTCTCATCCTGAACCCGCAACTTCCACTTCTCAGGCCACAAAAACCCCTGTTTCTGAAAATACACCACCTGCTGAAGAGAAACATTTTTCTTGTATCCCCTGAGAGGATTCTAATTGTTGAAACCCTACTTGGATTTTCAACCCTTGAATCATCCACCTCAAGGAGTAAGATAAAATGTTCCAGGCCTACTCCTAAATCTTCCAAGTCTACTCCTTCATCTTCCAAATCCACTCCTGCACCACCTAGGCATTCTCATCGCCTAAGAACTAGAAAATCCAAAAACATCAAAATCCACAAAGCCTGAAACCATAACACTTGATAGTGATAAATAAGTGACAGAAGAGAATATTGAGGCCACATCCATGGAAATAGATCAGCAATGTATTGATGTTGAAATTTAGGAGCCCATGGAGGGTATGGAAGAGAAGAAAGGAGGATAAAGTGGTGATAAAATTGTTCAGGAAAGCCCTGTTGAACAACATACAGAGGCAGTTCATGTTGGGGAAACCCATGAGAAGCATGAAGGAGAAGGAGTTGCCCTAGGAAATTGAAGACACAACTTATAAAGCCACCAATGATGAAGATAAGATAGAGGAATTCCATGACCACATAGTGCTTGAGACACAGACTGATGAGATGAAAATTGGGGATGATATGCTCCATGTTCTTGAAGAAATTATTGACAATATTGTTCACAGTGTTGAAACAGAACAACCACCTGAGCAGATTGAAGGTACAGGGGAATGTTCCCACAGTTACTGAGGAGACAATTGAGACCATATTAGATTTTGCTTCCCCATTGTTGCCACAAGATAGCCTGCAGCCACATGTTATCATCAGAGAAGTTTTCAAAGAACCTCCAAAACCAGCTTGTAGAAACATGGCCACTCAGACAACCTTGTTAGATTACTGGGTGCAACAATTTGAAAACTATGTTAATAGGCTGCAGGGAAAATGGGAAAGGGAGAAGGAAGAATTAATCTTCCAACATCAACAGGACATTGAGGAAAAGGAAAAGGAGCTTAAGGATAAAGATAAGGAAATTTTCAAGGCTCAAGAAAAAGTAGGAAGATACAGTTCAGGTGACCAATGAAATACTTAAATGCATGCCACCTTCTAACATTTATGCCATTTTCTTGAAAGAACAAATGTTGCAGTTAAAGTATACATGTATCAACTTGATATTCCATTTGATATTAGTGGAGCCAGACCTTTCTTTAGAATATATCTAAAAATTCCTCATGAAATTCAACTGCTATTATGTGAGTTGTATATGTACAATTATGCCTTGGAATATGACAGGGACTGGATCCCAGTACTTTATATTGGAGATGTTCCAATTAAGGCATTGTGTTCTTATTTTAACAATGAATTGTACAGAGAAAAGCAGATGGAGGAATACAGCACTTGTCAAAAGTGCAGCCATTAATGATCAGAGGTGAAGCTCCCAATACAGGGGCAATTATTGAACAATATGGAAAATACATGGAACACAGGACATTAAACATCGAGTGCACCAGATGAGACACGAAGCTCATGAAGAAGCTAGGGACCACATTAAATTCAATGCACAGAGAAATATTACATATGCCTGCAGAATGTGTTGGCAAGAGATGTCCCCTGAAATGCAAAGAAAATAAATGCACTCTTATCCCAATATCATTCCAACCTTAAGGAGGGTAAATGCATACATTGAAGTTTCTAAAGGATGTGGAAAAAATTGGTTTCCCATTGGTTATTATCCACCAATATTCCACTATCCTATACCACACTGGTCTGGTAACAAGGAACTAGATGAGGAAATATAGGACAAAGTCATGGAAAGATACAGAAGGAATGCATGATACTTCTTCACTGAGCCAGAAGGAACATCTACCCCGGTTGATTTCAGACGTTTATGCAGCATCATACAGATGGAGCCAAAGAAACCTGAGGAGGAGCCGAAGAAAAATGAATGAGGACATTCAAGATGTTAAGTCTGGGGGTGTGATGAGTCCGTTTTATTTCCTTTTTAAACACCTCATCTATTGTATTTTGTTTAGCCAATTGTACCCCTGAACTTGTATTTCTCGGTGATACTGCTGAACATTTCCATTATAACTTGAACTCATGGCATAGATATTAGTTAATATAATTATTACTAAAGCTTACTTTATTTGTGGGTTATGAGTATGCATTTATTCTTTTGATTGCAATATGATGTTAAATAGTGCTTTGTATAAATGTCACCTTGTTTGCAAAGAAGTTGTTATATGCAACAACTAACATGCAACAAAGGATCCACACGCAACAACTAACATGCAGCCAAAGGAACTCATTCACAACAAAGAGGTCATCTACAACAACTGACATGCAGCCAAAGGGACTCGTCCACATCAAAGCATCCACAACCAAAGGAGGTCACACACATACATAAACCATGATTCTGAGGAGCTTGCACAACGTGGACACTACACCTAAGCTTGCACGTGTTGATAGAAGAAGCAGTTATGAGAACAAGAAGAAGACTCAACACCATCACCTGATTATGTGTTGCAACTCAAACAAAGAACTAATTGATTTAACTCATAATTTAATAACTGGTTGATCAACTGATTGGTTAGTTAAGTTATGTGATTATATGAGAACATCTACTGAATAGTTATGTTGCATGCATGTAAGTTTCCAGATTGTTTGGTTAAGATATTTTACTTAATCCAACTGGAACTTCTAGTAGGACTCTATCTCTTCATGCCTCTGTTGTAATGAAAGATATAAAAAAGGAAAGATTAATGTTGTAGAGATACATAGGAGGGAGATACATAGATAGATTGATCCTTAGGTAGAGATTTGATGTATTTTTCACTTGTAATCTTCATGCTGATGAAATAAGAATATGAGTTATGTTAATTTGTCTGTAGACACAGGCCTTAGGAGGGATTAACACCCAAGGTAGGGCCCACTTGTGGTTTGCTAACCCTCTCCTTTTGTTTTTTGTTTTAATTCCTCGCATGATTAGATTAGCAGCATTCCATTTCTTTATCTATGCTTTGTTTTTACATGCTTTGTCATTAGCCATAGTATTTACTTTCAGTCATAGTCTAGTTCATTTCCAGCATTGTTATTTCCTAATTGTAGTGACAACAATTTACCTTTACACCTCCCAAACATCTGTAACTGTGCATACAACACTGGCAATATTGAAAGTTTACGTCCCTAGGTATGATAATTAAATGATTGTAGATTAATGAACAACATATTAATTGTTGCAAGTTAATTTGCACCGCCACCCTACTTCAAACAACATATTCAAATGCTCTTTACCGAAGCACATGCTCAGGTCATGGTTAATGGCAACCTCAAAATGTCCTTTGACCTTCAACATTCAATTCGGCAAGGTTGCCCCCTTACCCTGTTCTTGTATGTGGTGGATGTGCTCAATAAAATTTAGAAAAAGGTTGAAAATTGGATGTTGATGCTCTTGGTTATATGCTCCTACAAGCTAATCATCAAGGAGACATTAAAGGAATTACTCTTCCTCAGGGAGCTTATGCTCTTAACTCTCATTTTGTTGATGACTCTCCCCTCTTTCTGCAAAATGATAAACATGAGATTGTTAATGCTCAAGCAAAGGAATACTTGATATTTATTATGACATATTTGGTTCCAAACTGCACAACCTTGCAACAAAAGTGATATTCATTAAAAATGACCTGAATCTATTTTGGATTCCCTCAACTTGGAACATCCTCCCACATGGGAATATTACTCATTATTTGGGCATTTCGTTTGGTATACATCTCTCCTCGGGATATGCAGGACTGGGGTGCTCGATAAAATTTAGAAAAAGGTTGAAAATTGGTCATGTAAATTTCTCTCCCTTATTACCAAGTTGCCCGATTGGCCATCAATCAAAATTTTTTGGTTAGTCATGCTTACTACTCTTATTGGTTCTCTTCCAAATCTACTTATGGAAAGCTCACACAACTTGTTCGAAACTTTCTTTGGAACAACAATAATGGAAGAGTTAGAAAAATTGCTGAAGGGACCCTAGAAACATGACTTTTTGCCCTGAAAAAGGGATGGAAGCAATTATTGGGAACTCTGCACCTAGCCTAAATCTACATGTGGACTTGGAATTATTGATCCACTTCAACAAGGGAAATGCCTTGCTGCAAAATGGGTGGCAAGAGCCACTCAAGGTATTGAGCCTTGAAAGATCCTTGTGAGGTGATGAATCCAGCAAGCTTCTTATAAAAATTCCTAGACTCTTACTTCATGGGAAGATAAACTCATAAATGCACATTTTTTTGATTTTTTTGGCTCTCTTTCTCTTTAGCGTAACTAGATAGCTAGGCATGTTATGGCTCCATTTCTTCAATGGCGTCATCAATCCCTTTGGCATGGATTATGTATTCCCTCATCCAATCTCTGGTGGAATCGAATGATTCGCTTTAATGACCTTCCTCTTGTTGCTCAACTTGAATTCAAAAGAAAATCCTTCACAAAGAATGTCATCAATATGGTTAAGAACATTTGGGATAAGAACATTGGTAATCGACTCTCTTCGCAAATAATGCAACAAAAATTTACCTTGCCCATCAAGCTTAAATCTACTTTTCAATTTTACAATTGATCCCGCCTGAAGTTCTTAAAATCACAGACAATCCTTTAACCCCTTGGAAGGATTGGCATTGGCCAAACCTTGCTACCATCAACACAGTCACACCACAGATTTTGTATCAACTAATTCAACAATCGTTGCCACTTGGTGATTCTCTTAAAACCAAGTGATCTAAATGGCTTACAGCATTTGGCAATCCCCTACTGAGATTAAATGTCAGCTTTTGGGATGACATATTCTACGTATGAAGCTCCCAGTTGGCCTCACATTAACCAAGTTGAGTCTTGTTACAAGAGATTGTACCTTTTGTTCAACCCTTGAAAGTATTACTCACCTCTTCTGGCATTGCCCAGTTTTTGCTCAACTTTGGACTTCCCTCCACTCTGCTCTTCCTGAACACTTTCCCAACAATTTCAGTATAAAGATTGTCTTGACATTTCTTCCCCCTCTATCCTCAATGACATTTGGAATACTTGTCATTGACTATCATCTTCCATATATGAAAAAATTGCTAACTATACGTTGGGAATGGCTCCACTTTAATTTTTCAACAAACCCACATTCTTTCTTCTCTACCTTAAGAATCAAGAGGAGCATGCTACACTTGTAAAGATACAGGATCACCTTTGAAGTCTTACGCAAAATGATACTCTCAAATAATGTTTTTAGTTTATTTGTATTTTGGTTTTTTTCGTAATTTAGTCTTTGTTGGAACTTTTCTTGTTGTAACTGATTAGTTTGGTGGATGTTGTAACTGTTTTTTATTAATAGAAGCATTCTCAAAAAAAAATTTGAAAGACTATAGACAAAATAGATTTTCCAAGGATACTCTTAAACTCTCAACTCTTACTACATCATACCTATAGTAGTTCATTAAGTGTATATGAACAATTTTTGGTTGTGAGAGAGGTATTTATAACATTATCTACTTGACTAGCGTTCCCATTCACAATTTTGTAGTGGATAGACTTACTATATTTCACTATCAGAGTAACCGTTGCACCTCCCTTTGATACAAGTGCTAGTTACTATAATAGAGAGATAATATTAAGGTAGTTTTTAATTTCTGACCAACAAATACCTTATGGTAGTTTGACATCTTCCTGATTATAATTCTTTATTTGAAATATATGCGTGACATTTCAAATTTCAAATTCTTTTTAACTAACTAATTTTGAAACATACTCAAGCACGTCACTACCAAACAAAAACCTTCATTGTGTTCAACTATTTTAGAAACAACAATTTTTACATAGCTCACAAAATTCATTCATGATAATCAATTAACAAATTTATTATGTTATAAAATCATATTGCTCAATCTAAATTCAAGAACACCCACAATACTGATTATTTTATGCCTCACTGTTAGAATCAATACCCTCAAATTCCGAGAAAACAAACATTTCACGAAGAAACTGAATAAGTGTATAAATCTGCAATTTATGCAGATTACAAAATTCATTCATAGTAATCAATAACAAAGTTACGATGTTATAAGATCATATTATTTGATCCAAACTCAAGAACACCCATAATACTGATTATTCTATGCCTCCCTGTTAGAATCAATACCCTCAAATTCCAAGAGAATGTACAATTCACAGAGGAACTGAAGAAGCGTACAAATCTGCAATTTACACAACTTAAATAATTCATTCATAGTAATCAGTAACAAAGCTATCATGTTAACAAATCATATTCTTTAATCCAAACTATCATGTTAACAAATCATATTCTTTAATCCAAACTAAGAACACCCACGATGCTGATTATTCTATGCCTCACTGTTAGGATCGATGCCTTCAAATTCGGAGAGAACATACATTTCACACAGGAACTGAAGAAGTGTACAAATCTGCATTGTGCATACAATTACTGTCACATTTTTTAAATTAATCCTCAGATGTCTTCTGTAGTTGAGTCGCAAGGTTCCTGGGCAGAAGGAACCAGCAATGGAGCTGCTGACGTGGCGTTGGCTGTTGTAGAAGTTGCAACTTGCAAGTACCATGCCTTCCATGCGTTCATGTAGTGAAGGAACATCTGATCTAGTGCTGCATACATGAAACAAAACATTTAAAAACATAAGTTTTTTATTTATTTAAAAAAAAAAAATCCCTGTCCCTGCAGCTGGATTCCCTTTTCTCTCCAAGCATTTTTTTCCATCGTCCATAAAAATCCAGTGGTAAGCTTCAATTGGCCTTTTTTCCTAAAGTTGGATCCGAGAAAAAATCACGGATAAGAGATTTCACACTTTCACAGTCCATGAATTGGAAATAAACTTTTGGGCGAAGAACTGTGACAAATCTTTTAGCCCAATTCTTTTTTCACAGAATTGTTATGCATTGTTACTCTGCCAAATTAAAATTAAAAAAACTGGTTTTCTTTAAAGAGACCAAAGAACTAAATCTTTTAGGGCACACATTACATGTTAAGTACCTTCATTTTGGTAGTGCAGGGGGAACGGTGTTGTCCGAGCAGGCTCTTGAGAGAAACATTCCCCGTCTTTGCTCTCATCAGACTGAGAGGACGATGAAACACTGGCTAGGCATTGCTGTTGTAGACGGAAGGGGCAAAACGGACCGAAGGAGAAAGCGGAAGAATCCCCGTTCTTGGACGGAAACCCCGGTCTGTCAAGATTCGAATCTTCCAAACAGTGGGAAGATCTGGTCTCTGAGGCTGAGCCGGAACCCGACCCAGAAGCGTTATTTTTGAGGGTTTGCTCTGAAGCTTTGTGTGAATCAGATGTGGTCCATTCCCTCCATCCTCCACACGTTCCGAGCGTCAAACTGCTAGGAACCCTTGGAGCAGACACTGGCACAGGCACGGGAGAGTCTTCGCGTTGGCGTGGATAGAGTGCAACGGGATTGTAGACAGCCCCTCCTACATTTACATCTGTGTATTGGGACTTCACAGGCTTCAGCGTCGACCATCTCTTGACAGGGGCTTCGAGGCTCTCCTTGCAAAATGGCCGGCCCCTTTTTGTTTTAGGGCAAGCAACTGTGTTTGTATTTGTCGACAGCACAGTGCCGAACTGCCTCTTTCTGCTTCCCATTTCTGTCAATCGAACATGGACGGCAATTCTTTAAGATCATACACCTTCCGTGGTACTTCACAGGATTGGGATGGTGGAAAATAAGAACCTGAAAAGGCAGAGTGAAGAGCATACCGGAGGTATACTTTACGCTGTCCTTGGCACCCAACCATTTGAACGCCGGCTTTCTGTTCTCCGCACTATGAGTCTGTTTCGGCCATAGCAGAGCATTTAAGTTACGGTATTCCTCGGCAAGGGGAGGGCATGATTTGAGTCGAAAATGTATTTACCTTTTCTATGAGGTTTAGCGATGAAAGGATGTTCGCAATGTCGTACAGGCGCCTGACTTTGGCTGCAAAAAATGGAGAGCACTTAGCAAGTGGTTCATGGGATGGGCACCCAAATTATCATCTCAACAAATCCCAGTTCAGGATTTAAACAACAATACCATGACTGCAAATTTTTTGTGTTGCCGTTCATTATGTGTACAGCAATAATTTTATTTATTTAAACAGTTTTTATATATAAAAACACTAAAAAAAACAATCTCTGTTATCCTATTAAATATAAAAAATGATTGTCATTTTAAAATATGTAAATTGAAAGAGATGGAAGCCCCCCCCAATATAAGGAGCTAATGGCAGGATGTCAATATATGATAAATAGATAGATAGAGATTACGAGACTAAAATAGTTTATGGCACCCCAAAAGCTAATATAAGGATCTGATGGCAGGATTTCAATATATGATAAATAAATAGATAGAGATTTTAATAACCAGACTAAAATAATTTATGGGACCCCAAAAGCCAATAGAAAGATATAATGGTAGGATTTCAATACATGATAGATCAATAGATATAGATTTTAATAACGAGACCAAAATAGTTTATGGGACCCCAAAAACTAATATAAAGATCTAATGGCAGGATTTCAATAAATGATAAATAGATAGAGATTTTAATAACTTTCACCAGATCAAAATAATTTATGGGATCCTAAAAACCAAAAGTATAGTTGAAGGAGTGGAGAAGTTTGTTCTTGTACTGTTTCTGAAGATTCATTTTCCAACTGTGAATCTTGATCAGAAATTCTCCCTTTTTCCAATACAATTTGTTTCAAATATAGTAAACATAGACACCCCCAGCAGACTCTTCAAGTATGTAGCTCCAATATCATTATATGCAGAACATTCCATGATATATTATCATTTGTTTTAACTATACCTAATATATATAAAAGACATACCCTCTTTTCCCATTTTCCTTTTGGAATCTTACACCTATTTTTGTCACATAAAAATCTGTGTAACCCAATTTTTGAATAAACTATAAAGTGGTCCCATGAGAGGGGGGCTCCTAAATTTTCTTAACTGGTGTGGAGAGTAATTTGAGGAAAATTTATAGCAAATGTGGTTTCATGGTATGAAAGTTTTTTTGAGAGTATGCTGCAATTTTTTAGGGATGATATTTAAAAATGTTATCTTTTAATTTGTAATAAAATTCAAAATTAGATTTACTCATTTATAAATTGACATTTGGCATAATTTGTTCCTACAAAATAGAAGTGGGTGGGGGAAACTTTCAGCCCCCCTTTTTTACCACCCCCTTCCTACAAAAGTGGTGCACCTTGTTTTTAGGAAAAGATTCTATATTTCCCTGTTTTCTTAAATTTATTTTGTCATGGGACCACCCCCTCAACAAAAATAGGAGCAGCAGCCCCCTCCATGGGACCCCTGCCTAAGCATCTTCATGTAATATGAAGAGTAGTGTGAGATCACGTGCATATGATAATCAAATAGCAGTCCACAGTTATCTGTATTTGTGTGGATTGTCAGAATTGTTGGAGAGCCGGTATGGAAGACCCTAAGCACGCTCACAGGCCGCAATGTCTCTAAGTAGGCATTTTGTGTGGGGGGGGGGAGGCAGGAGGGTCTGTTTGGAGAGCCGGTATGGAAGACCCTAAGCACGCTCGCAGGCCGCAACGTCTCTGAGTAGGCATTTTGTGTGGGGGGGAGGCAAGGAGGAGATATTAAAAAAAACAAAGTATTTTACAAGTGAACACACAAAACAGTTGTCAATTTTAAACACTTGGGTCCAAAATTAAAATATAAAAAACCTGAGACTCCTTTACAATATTTAAGGGCATAATATTTACAATTGTTAATTTTTATTTACAAATATTTTTTAAATCAAATTAATATAAACTATTATTTGAGAAAATAGTTTCCAATTATATTGGAAAAGTTATTTTTGAATATTTTTAAAATAAATCATTTATAAATTAGCATTTGATAAAATACTTCCCTTTCATCTTTGAGGAGCCTTTTGCTGGAAAAGGTCCATATTACAGCGGGCATTTTCACAGCAAGTTTTCCCGGTGCATATTTCCCGGCAGCAAGATCAGGCAGTTTACAGAAGACATGGGCATCCTCACATCCTCTCGAAATATCGCCACTGTTTCACCAAATGCAACCAAGAGTAACCTGTGTTAAAATAGGTAGCAGGGCATGCACAAAATGGGTTTTTGTTGAGAAGGCCTTGGAACCTTTAAATGCAATTGGCAGGTGTAAAGCGAGACAGAATACACAGGCATTCTCATGAGGTCTTAACACTGCTTTGGCCAATGCAAACAGCAGGAGTTCAACCTGACCGTTCACCTGTGCTAGCATTCTCCCTACCTGTGCCAAAATAGGAGGTTTGAAACAGGGTGTGAACATCCACCAATGCATAATGGAGAAGGAACCTTTGCCAGATGTTGAAGTTGCAATTGTCCTGGGAGATATGTATGCAAAATGTGGAAGCATTTACAAGGCATGTTAATTGTTCCACTAAATGCGAAGAATGCTGTCTCGTGGACTGCAATGATTGCGGAATATGCACAGAATAGTTTTGTTGAAAATGCCTTGGAACCTTTCAAGCAAATGCAGTTGGCAGGTTTAAAGCCACACTCCACAACATTTGCTGCTATCTTCCCATCCTGTGCAAAATGGGAGATTTAGAACAACCTTTGTCAGCATCCTCCCTGCCGCTGTCAAAATGGAAGATTTAGAACAGAATGTGGACATCCATCAAAGCATAATGGAAAGCTATTTTTTTAGATGTCTTGGCAGTGGCCTAGTAGACATGTATGCAGTATGTGGAGGCATCCACAATGCACATAAACTGTTCAACAAAATGCCTTAAACAGATGTGGTCTCATGGATTGCCGTGATTGCAGGATATGTATACAACAGATTTTGCAAGGCTGCAAAGCTGATCAGCTCAACTTTGCTAGCACTCGCCTGTGCCAAAACAGAAACTTTAAAAATAGGGTATGAACATTCACCAACCCATAATAAAGAGGGATTTTTGTCAGATGTTGTACTTGAAAGTGCCCTGGGGGATATGTATGCAATATGTAAAAGCATGCACAAGGCATGTGAACTGTTCAACAAAAAAGCCTGGAAGAAATGCACTCTCATGGACCGCAATGACCATGCAGCATATGCATAAAATGGGTTTATTGAAAAGGCCTTGGAAGTTTTCAAACAAATGTAATTGGCAGCGTAAAGTCAAACCCCACAACATTTTCCACAATCATCATAGCATAATGGGAAGCTGATTTTTGTCTGTTGAAATTGTAGGTGCCCTTCTACAAATGTATGCAAAATGTAGAAGCATACAAGGGGCACATGAATTGTTTGACAAAATTCCTGGACAGATTCAGTCTTGTGAGCTGCAATGATTGCAAGATATGCACAAAACAAGTTTTGTTCAAATACCTTCCAAACTCAAACGCAAACACATTTGGGAGATCTAAAACCGGACTCCACAACCTTTTTCAGCATACTCCAGCCTGTGCCAAAATGGGACCTTTAGAATAGGGTATGGACGTCTATCACAACATAATGAGAAGTGATATTGTTTGTCAAATGTTGTTTGTTGTAGTTGCATAAGAGATAAAAATGCTATAATACTAGATTAATAGAATTTCTAAGTTATAAAACTCAAGCTAAGCTTAACCGAAGTATACCTTCTCAATTCTCACCGATTTTGTTTTGATGAATACAAAGAACACATTCTATGTCATGCCATTCTGTGATGTTGGGTACTCCTGTTTTTCATTTTCCTTGAATGAATTCTGTCTTTTCTACTTAGTTTTTGTTTTTAAAGAGCACAGTCCCATTTTATGAAATTTAGAAACTTGATCCAATTCTGTGTTGCTGCAATTAGAATCCTTGCCCATTTAAGGAGTTCTTTTTCAGTTTCTGTTGCACATTCGATGGAGAATTCTGATATTTTTTGCCAGTGGGAAAATGCTCATAAGAAGTTGACAATCAATCATACAGAAGGCACATGAGTTATTTGACAAAATGCCTCAAATAGCTTTGGTCACATGAACTACATAATGTGCACAGCATGAATTTGTTGAAAATGCCTTCTAAACATTCAAGAAAATGTATTTTGGGAGATAATAAAAGAGACTCCGCAACCTTTGTCGGCATACTCCCAGCCTATGCCAAAATGGGAGCGTTAGAACAGGTTATGCCCTAGTAGACATGTATAGAAAATGAGGACACATACATAAGGGGTATGAACTGTTTTGACAAAATGACTCTAAAAGATGTGGCCTAATGGAATGCCACGAGTGCAGGGTTTGCAAAAAAATGGTTTTTGTCAGAATGTTCTTTATCTATTTCATGTATGAAGCACTCTGGCACATATCCTGACCATGTAAGCTTTATTTATGTTTCATTAACATGGATCCATGTAATTTTAGTGGATGACTGTAAGATGAGGACTGTAACTACTTCAATGCCATGAATGCTATTATATCATTATGCCCATAATTGATCACTATGTCTGCATGGTTGACATTTAAGCAAAGCTGGCTACCTTGAGCAAACTACTAACTCCCATCATAATGCTACCTGCTCGTTGAAAATAAAAACTGCAGGCCTTTGCATGGGACCCTGCCCTGTATAAGGCTAATAGAACAAAAGGCGACAAGGATGTTGACTTACTTTTGAGCTTGGCCGATTCCTTGCATCCGCCTAGCAGCAGCCTAGCGGCGTCTTCCAATGAAACAATTTGAGCCTGCCGTGCAAAACAAATTTAGTTTGCGAGTTTCTAAACAAGATAACCAAAAATTCCCCGTGACTGAAACACCGGTTAAACATACAGAGCCGTACCTCCGTGACCAGGAAAAGCTGAACAAATTTCTGCGTGAGAAGGCCCAGAGATTTCTCGCGCCTGCAATCTGCATATATATTCAGATCAAGATGATGTGTATTCTTATTCAAACAGCAAAACTCTGTATTGAATGTGTGAATCTTTCTTTTACCTGCTCTGGCTTTGGAGGCCTCTGTGAAAACTGAGACGGGGCTGCTTTTGTTCAATGTGCGGTTTCCCGTCTGGCGTTTTATGTTCTCTAAAGGGGGCTGATTCTCGTTCGATGAATTCTCTTCTTCGTCGTCTTCGGATACCGAGCAAACCTGCCATAAATGCATCCATTAGAAATCCATGTGTCTGCTAGATACTAAACAGATACAGAATTTACAAGAAACAAATGCCAAATCTGAAGTTTTTTTTTTGGCATACCCTGACATTGTTCATTTTGATTTCAGACAAATCAGCAAGATTTTTCACACCTTTTAGATCCTCTCCCTCTAGAGCTGCCTCCTGTAAAGACTGAGAATATTCAAGCCTCCATTAACATTTAAAACACACAAATAACAAGCAAACATACCCGTAACTTTTCGAGAAATTTGGGAATTCCCTCGTAGCCTTTCCAAGTGTAGCGATTCTTTGCCTTTCTAACCAGAACCTGTGAAACCCTGTGTCGATAAGAGACAATCAAAGACGAAAAATGAACCAGAAGGAGCATTCAAAAATCAACAGCAGAACGGAGACCTCACCCCAACGCTTTCCAAAACGTTTACGATGTCATATATACGGCGCCTTTCCACGCCTAACCGGCACGCCGCCTCATCGAGGCCAATGGAATCTACTTTCTCCTGCGTGTAATGATTCAAAAAACTGCGGGCAAGAGGCAGTTAAAACTTAAATCCATGGATCCAAAATCACAATATGCAGCAAAAGCGTCGATCTGAAAGTAAATCTTTACTTACTTCACGCATAACAAGCCTAACGATTTCTCCTTCCTGCTGTAAGCCTGAGGCTTGCCTTCGGAATCGCAGTAAGAAGACATTTCCACACACTTTTCCACCACACCGCAACCAAAATCTTTTGTTCGCATTTAAAACTCTGTTTTTCGCCAAGATAGCATTCGCAACCTGTTCTTGATTCGCAGATTGCCTGTTCATTTGAATGCGCACTTCTGCCTCGTAATTTTCAGGGTTACGAGCCGGTGATCTTCACCAGCGGCGAAGCCTAAACCCTGGATTTCAGAGAAATGCTGACTTGGCGGCAAAGGCTAAAACATTACCCCGACCTCGCACCCGATCCAGTCACTGATCTACAGATAAAAGAAAACAGAAAGCTCAAATCCAGATCAGTTTATTTTCTGGTCTTTGATGCCAAGATTTCACCATTATTGCAGGAGCCAGAGAACCAAAGGATATCCAGCAAAGTCCTCATTCAACCCGTCAAAAAAAGATAAATAATGTAAATAACAAACGGTTTAAAACCTGCACAGCTCGCTTCAAATTTTTTAGTGGGAAAACATTGGCGGGAGAACAGCCGAAAAAAAAAATGGCGGATACACCATTAATCATAACCGTTTAGTTTAGGGGGCCTGCTACAGTTATTACGCTTTTTAAAATGAGCGTGCTGTTACAATTGAAATATGTTTTCCCCCTCTTTTTAACACTACAATCGCTTGCAATGGGTACGTTAATGAGGGGAGTAAGTAACGAAGAAACCTTGGAATAGGAAGCCGGGTGATAAAAAAGGTACGAGGGAGGAAAATTATAGAAGGGAAAATGTTGGAGGGAATGTAGGTAGGTAATCCATTGAATAAAAAAATAATAACTTTTTGTGCCATGTAACAATAGACGTCAACAAATTTGTTGGCAAAAGATTTGAGAGCTTGTGTCTTCGATTATATTTTAAACAAAGTTTGGTACGCGAGGCGTGTAACATTCCTTCTGTTTTAGTGTCATCGACTTTGTTTGCTTGAATTCGGGTTGGTCCCGTGGCGTGTTCGTTGAGTAATGAACGATGTGTAATCACCTCGTGACATTCTAGTTGATAGTTGGGTGTCATCATGGGTGTACAAGTGGATAGAACCCTAATCGCAAATGATTCGTGATTACCCGATTAAGCTAATAATTAATATGGCAACATCATTATCATTTTGTCCTTATTAATAAATCTATGTCACAATCATAAGAATAACAATTTAACCAATTAAAATTTAAAACAAAATGTGTTCTTGTCATGCCAAACACAAGGTAATTCTAGTGTGAGTTCACTTTTATTTTTCGACATTAAATTTGATGTCCATTTGACCACTTCGTGATGATTCGTCCATAAAATTGACCTTCACGAGTTTGATATATTATATAGCGAGAAAGTTTAGTCAAAATACATAAATAAATAAAAATAATGATAGAAATATTATATATTAAATGATGGAGATATGAAAGTGGATTTTTATTGAAAAAAACAAATGAATGAGAAACTAAAATAAAAGAATAATAAAACTAATATATTTATGTATACATAAATGTGTGTGTGTGTGTGTGTCTTTATATATATAATTTAATTTAAAGCCTGTGAAAGGGCAATTTAGGGCAAATGGAGGCTAGGGTTTTTTCCATTTTTTCTTTTGGTCTTGTATGGAGGTTGGGTGGCCGCCATGGGGAGCAAGGTCGGAGAAAAACCTACAAAAACAAACACATTTGATGGGTGTAAAGCCAGATTCCACAACCTCTCCCATCATCCCCCCTACTTGTGCCACAGTGGGAGTTTTAACAGTGTATGGTCATCCATCCAACACGAGGAGAAAGGAATTTTGTCAGTTGCAGTTGCCACGGCCCAGGAATGAGTAAAACAACACGAGAAGGTAGGAAACCCATTTAAAATTATTCCATCTCATTGTTTACATGGGATATATATTTATACTTATTTAGTTTTCCTAAATTGAAACCTACATATTTGAGGTTCCTTCACCCCTTAATATCCAAAACCCTTAGTCTTACCAATATGATTATGTTGTCTTAATTTTAGTAAATTAATTAATTTCACATTAGTAGAACCTATTGTTCCTTCCCTTTTACATCATATCTCGTTGTCAAATAAACTATATTATAAGCCTTTCCCATCTTCTTAACATCATTTCATGCATCTCTTTTCAAACATGTTAGCATTATGACAAACATTAGGGTTTAACGACATTCACTTATACCATCCCTACTTGATTATTTTTTACATCTTTAAGTTTTCAATATGCTCTTTGTCGATTATTACTATATTCTTTCTCAGATTTCTCTTGGTTATCTTTGGGATTCTTAGTGTCACATTATGGCGATTCATTACCTATAGACCTCTAAGGTCATATGATTAATTTCTTGACCAACACCTTTTTGAAATATTTCTAGATTTCCTAAACCTAATTTAGTATTCCTTTTATAAGAATTTATAGACCTCACCTAGTCTTATTTATCTACTTTTATATTCCATATATACATCTCCTACTTATTGTAGGCCCGCTATTTCAATTGATTTATTTCCCAATTAGTATCTTTTTCACACTTTCTAGGTTCCTTCAAACCTAATTTAGTTTTTCCTTGATAATACTATCTAGACTTGGACTAGACCATTTATTACACATATTTGATACCTTTTTTCCCATAGGGATTCTATTTTGGATTATTAGTTTCCTTCCTAACACCTTTTATCATATTTGTTGTATCCTACTCATTTATTACTTGTGTAAGCTTGCATTGTTATCCCTCCTTTTTAGTATTATATTATTACCTAGTTCCAAAAATATTTTTACCCGCTGCAATTAAGATGAGAGGTAACATGCGTTCAATTTTCTGGAAAGGTAGGTTGGGGTAATTATATTTCATTTGGTTGAGCTCATTTTATTATCACGTATTATTACTTCATTTACTATCTTTTCATTTTGATTTTAATGTTACATTTTGTTAATGACTATCTCATGTTACACTATTATGAAACATGGTTACGTTCCATTGTGGCATATGTATACACCTTATGTTTCATTATTTCTAACAAATTAACTTTGCAGGAAGTTGACACATAAATTTCCCCAAGTGTGTGCTTTAAAGGGCATCATCGGGAGTGGGTTCAAGTTAGTTAACAATACTTGTGAGAGAATTTTTTTGTGTAGTCCAATATGCCTTAGATATCCTTTCTTTTACTAAGTTTTTCATCTCCTTACCATCCTCTTGCGACTTCCTTCACACCTACTTACAACACCTTTAGATCGCCTTCACATCTTCTCTCATGTGTTTGCTCCATTGTTACCTCTTTCCCCCCTTAGGACCCTTAGGCTGGTAGTTCCAAGCTGATGAAATCAAATCACTTCATTGCTTATCAGGATGCCTACACTCACAAATATTCTCTTAAAGGTCTTAAAGGTTAAGGTATATTCATACTTACAATTGAAGGTCTATCTTTGGAAGCTTGGGTCTAGTACACTATGTGACAAGGTAAGATTTTCCTCATTAATTTCATATCACTATTATATAGACACTAAATTTGGAAAATTCAATTAACATATGGCAATGTGACCGCATAAAAGAGTGTTTATAGGTGAGTGATTGCATGTCTTTAATCTAATATATATATATATATATATATATATATATATATATATATATATATATATATATATATATATATATATATATATATATATATATCCACACTTTTAAAAAAAGCATAAAAAATAAACTCATCTCAAACTAGCCTATAAAAGCTCTCCTTCATGTGGCCTTTGTTGGAAAAGGCAAAGACAAAGAAAATAAAGAATTTGCTTGTAAAACAAATAACAATTTTCTTATTTTTATTTTGAAACAAAATTCAGCACTAAATAATAAATTCCGATGACATGAAATGCAACACCAACATGGCTATGACCACGTAGAGTCCTACTTTTCCCAATTGGTATGCACTGCACAAAAAATTCCTAATCCCTATTGTTAGTTGAAATGGAACACAGTGTGGTGCATGCAGTATGGAAATTGTAAGAGAATGTAGAAGTTCTAAATTATCACCAATGTTGACAAGTGCAAAGCCAAAAATATAATACCATGTCAAAACATGTACATGGAATTCCCTAATGAAGACCAATAAGCAAAATCAACATAGGTATGAGCACCTTGTAGGGAAGAATAATGTTGACATCCAAGGCCTGAACGCCTGTTATATTAAACACCAAAGAATTATGTGCAGCCAACAGATAAAAAGTTCCACCCAACAATAGGAAATGCCAACCAAATCATCTCAAATAAATCACAAATATGAGATAGCTTACAAAAGGTTGTACACTTAGGAATAAGGAGGAATAATGAAAAATTGATTTGTATGGAAATAGAACCATCGGTCCATCTGGAAATAATTGGAGGAAAACAATGACAAAACTTGTGCTCTGGTACTAATTTCATTTTAGTAATTGGAGTGATAAAGTAAAAATATTGGTGCAAGCCAAAAAAGTTATTCACATTGCAATTTGAAAAGAAGAAGATTACAATATATAGAGCTAAGGTTTGGATTTTCATTTCACCTTATAATATGACTCTTCCTATTCCTATGAGAATGAGTCTTCATTTATATCAAATATGACAAAATCCTATGACAACTAGGATTAACATATATTACAATAATGTTACACTTCATTTTATTTAATCTCACTTGGATTTCCTGTAGCATCTATTTCAAATCATCCACTCCACGCTCTCTTCCTCTTCCAAGAGGTATTCCTGTATGTGTTATATCATTTCACCAAACAATATTCTCTTTCACAAACTACAAATTTCAAACAAGGTTTTCTTTCATTACCTGGACCTAACAAACATGATTCTCTTTCACATCATGCATATTGACTCAACAATAGCCTCACACCAAACCCAACATGGAAATCCTTGCTTTGATACCAATTAACATAGATGGGAATGGGGTGGATTCAAATTAATGGAAGCTTAAACTCTCACAATTTAATATCAAACTTACTCATGAATGGGAAACACATACTCACAAGCACAACCATTTATTAAAACATACTTCTCTTCATTGATTTAAATAAAAATTTACATAGTCGTACACAAAGTAACTCTCACACTTATTGGTTTAACAAGCTTATTACAACATTACATGAAGAATAAAATCCCTCTCTTAGTCTCTTTGGACTAGAGTTAAACCCCAACCCTAAATCTCCCTAGATAAGTTCTTTATTCTTCCCGTTGATTGTTTCTTAGCTCCATTACTTGCTAAAATATAAGTCCCTCCAATAATTCAAAATGAATTGAAATTTATTGACCTTCAAGAAACTTTTTCCATCTCTCTAGAGCCTTAGAAATGCTCAAAAGACGAAAAAACTATTTTGGGCCATTAACATGACCTTTGCAATTCATGCAGAGAAACTATTGCTTTATGTATTTGGGTAGTTGCAAAATCACCATTCAAGCTTAAAACATTGTGGGGATGGCTACATAACCATCACTTAAGCTTGAAAAATTGCCACTATATGCAACTGATGATTTTGACACTATGCACAATTTACCAAGTTCCAAAGGCCATAAATTTTGCATACATACTCAAAATGAGGTGTTTTTTTAATTGAATAATTTTTCAAGGGAATATAAATATGCTATAAAATTTAGGTTTAGGGAAGTAATTGATGCAATTTTTTCCTCTACCCCAAAGTCTATCCATTTTAGCCCTTCAATGGATGCAACTACTCGCTAGGTTCTCGTGATTGATGAGAAAATCAACCAATTCTCTTGGAATCTAATTAGACATATGGAAATAATGTTTTATGATGTACTACCGATGGGGTGGGAGTGGTGCAGTCAAGTCACATGGTTGTGTGCTTGCCCACCCAGTTTCAAATCCCCCCGAGGCACGATCCTCCTCGGAGGTGGTTTCGCCGCTGGAGGCGGCTTCTCTGCTCGTGCTGACACTAGTGGTTATTCCTCACTGCTGACGCTGGTGGCTGCTCCTCTCGTTGTCGACGCTGGTGCCTCCTTCTCCTCTCGTTGCTGACGCTAGTGGCTGCTCCGTTCACTGTTGCTGCTCCTCTCACTGCAGTCATGGCTACTCCTCTCATTGCTGACACTTGTGGCTGCTCCGCTTGCTGCTGATCCTGGTGGCTGCTCCTCTCACTGCCGACACTGGTGGCTTCTAATAGTTGTCCCACTCGCTGTGATCGCTATCGATGGTCGCTGCATCTTCATTACAGTTTCATGGTTGCTTCAATTGGGTTCCTAATAGTGGTCCCCTTCATTGTAACCAGGTTGTGGATCCTCTCAAAAATCCTCATGTGTACAAGGATGTGGGTCCTTTCAAACACCCTTAATTTACCCTCAATCCAAAAAAAAAATGTTTTATGATGTACTTATTACTCTTGACGTATTGGAAGTTCAATGCTTCCTATAGATCAACTTCACCATGTCAAAACAAAAAATATATCAACTAATCCACACAAAGACGCGCTATTTTATTAGTTGATGCAATATTTTTACACTCTTAGGATGCTTCTACATCTCTACTACATAGTTTCTCATCCTTCTTTATTGCTGCTTTGATTTTTATAAAAATATAGTTCATTTGATTCATTTCGTGACTAACACCTCACAACATCTTATTCTTATAGATTGTTAACTTGGTTGATTCATTTTTTGGCTAGCACCTTACAACCTCTTAGTTTTATGGGACTATTGGTTTAGCTGATTCATTTCCTGAATATCACCTCACAAAATTTTATTTTTAAAGGACTATTAGTTCAGCTGATACATTTCTCAACTAACAATTAACAACCTATGCTTTATAGACTTGACATGTTACTAGCTACTACTTGGTTTTATATGCTTCATTGCTTTAAATCCTACATTTTATCCACCTAATTTTGTGAATGGTTCATAATGTTTGCGCTTCCAAGTTATTAGCTCTTATATTATACATCATGGATATCAATTTGTGAGTTGCATTGTAAGACCTCAGGGCCTTCCTCACAAAAGACAATCTACTAAGATTACCTACATGTTATCTTGGGCTCCTAAGTGTAGGTAGGAATTCTTCTTAGAAAGGAATAACGATTGTTCAGAGTGTCATTTTTTATCCTAGAGTTAGTTGCGTTATTTGTAGCTCAACTCCTATAATCTATCTATTTGTCTCTCATCTGCATGTTACACTCTCTCATGATGAAAGTACCAAATATATCCATCATTGTAGTAGTATTTTATACATCACGATTGGGATAACCCAATCATATCTTAGTATCCACTTTTATTACACATCCTGTATTGACCCTGTCGACGTCCCTTTTGATAGAGAATTGTAACTCTTTTTTTAAGGTGCAATTCTAGGAGTATCTAAACATCCTTGTTTATAGGTTCTCCTCTATATTGGGTAAGTGCTCAACATGTAGTGTTTATTATATTTCCTACCCATTTGATTATCCTTCCCAATCCATATGGAGGAGGAACAAAAAATGCCGATTTTTGAAAAACTTCATACTATCAAAATAAAAATCAAGAAAAAAAGGTAATAGAAAAAACACGTTTATAGACAAAAATGTCAATCACAACCAAAAAAATACATTATATTATTTCGCACAACCCTACCCTAGTTAGAAGTGCTAAATTCCATAGTTGGCCTCATTATTGTTGGCGTGAGTGGTAATTTTCACCTTTTATTTATTTAGTAGGTGTATTTCCACCTCACTAGGTGAGTCATCTCACTTAGGTGTGAGCATGGATCATAGGTGTCATATTAGTTATGACAGATTCCCTGTCATGGAAGTCTGTCATATGTGTAAGTGTGTGTCATAGGAGTTACATTCCCCTTTCAGAAAGTAACTCCTCTTCTCCATCATGGAGGCATCATTATCTTCTGCATGGGAGTTACTCATCACTCCCCTATATGTACACTCTCTTCTTGATCTATGAGCAAATTGAGTCTTGTTTCCCTTAATGCATGCACATTTCTCTCATGGTTGAGTGCTTGCTTTTGAATCTTGAAGCTACTCCATTCCTTGGTTGAGTGTAACTCCTTGATGCACATGGATTCCCTCCAAGTATCTTCATCCTTCCTCCCTCCGTCATGGTATCAGAGCTTGAGGATCAGAATCATGTTTCTCACTATGGTTGCTTACTACTTCTTCGCCTTGTAGTTTCATGTGCAAGTCTCTCACTCCTTGCTTTGTGCTCTACTTACATTTTTCAAGGTTCTTGTTTTGTATTGGTGTGTGATCCTTGCTGGTGTTTGTTGTGTTCAGGTTCAAGAAAAAATTTAGGTTCAAAGGTGTAGAGTTTTTTGAGTTTGAAAGGTCAAAGAGATGTTTCTAAGGACCAACTCGGCCCCAACTCACCGAGCTGGGAACTAAGTTGTCCCTCAACTCGCTTGGTAACTCAATCATCTCCTTGTATTCTTGACTCATGAACTCGATTGTTCAACTCACAACTCACCGTTTTCTACTGTTTGGTTTTTTCAACATTGTTCTTGTGCCTTAACACAGCAGCTCGTGCATTGTTTTTGACCTCTGCTCACAGTTTTACATTGATCTACATTTTTAGAGATCCTAAATTATTTTTCCTTCAACTCGTGTCTTTGACCTTGGCTCATCTCGTGCTTTAGTTTTTGCTTTTGTGCCAGCTTGCATCTGATCTTGGCACAACTCATGCCATTGGTCTGTATTCTTGATCTCCGTTGATCAAGGCTTTTCTTTAGTTCTATGTACTCCGTTTGACTGCATTGGTAGATAATCTGTTTGACACTTTTGTGTCTAAATTCTATCATTCAATCCATCGTGTTTATGTACTCCTACGGGCCCCTGTTCATTGTTAATTCTTTGGTTTGAGCATCTCAAATGTGGTATTTGTGTTTGGTGGTTACCCTATTCAACCATTACAATGCATGTTGCAGACGTGTACCACTATGTCTGGTCCAACCTCTTGACATTATGGACCTCACCTCGACATGTTTTCTTCTAGCATCAACGCTCACTAAGCTGGAGTATGCTATCAACTCAACTTTGCACATGCTGATGGTTATATCCTCTACATATGGTCTAACATGGCCCCTCCCATGAGCACGTGACATCAATGTGAAAGTAACTCAATGTGACACGAGCTAGCTCTTGCAATTAAATTGACTCTACACGACAACCCTAAGCTCAACCAACAAACCCGTGGTTAACTTGACACGGTTCGAATCCAACATCAATGCATCAATCGAGAAACATACCCTACTTCCCAAACTTGAGCTAGATCAAATCACCTACAACATCTCAACTCAGCAAGCTACTATCCTACCAGCTCGGTCAACCACTCCTGCAACTCGGTCAATGCTCCTAGCCAGGTTGTTGAGCTAAGCTGGCTCCCCTACACCCAAAGGTAAAATTTTTTTTTCCTCTCCATTTTTTTTGTTTTTCCTACGGCTGATTAATTATCTCTTTTAATCTCATCATTAATTGAAAAAGGCAAAATTTTACAGGGAAAAATCTATCCTTTTTTGGGTGTTATTTATTAGTTTTTGGGCCCCACATCCTCTTAACCCCCTTTCTTTTTACATTCAGGGGGGTGTTTTTTTGTGGTTCCTTTTCCTTCCACATATTCCCTTCACACACATTTTTTGCCATGGATCCCATATGCAGTTCCCTTTCTTACCCCTTTCAATTATCAAGAATGGTTGGATGCTATGTATTTTTCCTTGAAAAAGAAACAACTCTTCCAGATAACCACGAGATTGCAAGCCAAACCCATAGAAGCATGTAGAAAAGGAAAAGTGGCTTGATAAATGTGATGAAGCCATTGGTTTTTTGTCTCTTTCTGTGTCTCTAGAACTACGCTTCCATATTTCCTCAACAAAAACACCTAAGGAAGTTTTGGATGCTCTTAGAAAAATGTTTTAGGAAACATGATGAAATGAGAGGGCATGAACTGGAAAATGAATTAATTAGCCTTAGTCCCAACATTTTTGACACCCTTCGAGACTTCTTCACTAAATTCAAATCACTTAGATTGCAGTTGGCAGCTTGTGGAATAGACAAAAAGGAACTGCAGCTCATTCTTTCGGTCCTTGCAAAACTTGGTCTCAAATACTCTATTTTCATCTCTACCTTTCATGCAACAAAAAGGGAACTTGGTAAAAGTTGGACTATGCCCTCACTTGATGATTTTATTTCTTATTTGATTAGTGAACATGATAAGCTGATTCAGATGGAGAACTCTCAAATCTATAAAATCCCATGCTCTCATTGTTGGTCAAGAAAAATAGAAGGCTTCAAAGGAGAAGAAACAAAACAAGGATCATGAGAAAAAGGACCAACCAAAATCCAACTCTTCTCTTCCAGTTCCAAACCTCCTAAATAATGGATCAAATGTGGGTATTGCAATGGCAGGCATGATGAAGAAAAATGTCTTAAAGAAAAATATTGATCTCCTCACAAGTCTTCTTGAGAAGCACAACATCGGAGTTCCATATTCTCTCAAATCATCTTCATCAACTCACAAATGTTCTAAGGAGAAAGAAAATGAAAAAGGGAAAGTGAAAGAGAAAGAAAAAGTGAAAGAATCAAACAAGGAGAAACCAAAGGGAAGATATTTAGTGACAGTTGTGCCACCTACTCCTACATGGATCATTGATTCGGGTGTAACTCATCATATGGCCTCATCAGACATTGAGTTTTCTTCATTGGAGCCATGTGACATGTCTTCTATTTAGCTTGGTGAAAACACTACTACACAGGTTTTTGGGAGAGGGTATGTTGAAGTGAGTGGTGGTACTTTCAAAAAATGTTCTAAGTATCCCTTCACTTTCAACTAATCTCCTTTCATTTTATCAGATCACTCACCTTGGACAGGGCATGTGGGTTGAGTTCACTCCAGATTTAGTTTATGTCAGAGAGCTTCACAATGACACTATTATTGTAGTTGGTATAGTTGATCATCACACTTGATTGTACTCATTCTCTCACTTTTCTCCTCCTTCATATTCTTCATTTGACTCACCTAGATTTGATGATACTTCTGAGCCCACTTATGATGTTGATGACATCTCTTCTAGCATAGTTGATTGTCATGATGATGGGGACCCACCTCCACCATCCACTTATCACTTTTCACATCTTGAGGAGTTGTCTCTTGATCCACCTACTTCTGGTCCACTGTAGACTCTTCAGGGATCAGGTACTATGATTCAAGACTCATCAGGCATTGGGCACACTTCTTCACAATTTCTAGACATTCCACCTTCCTTCTTTGCCATTGCTTTGGGATCACCATTCCTTCATGGAGTAGCTGGAACTTCTACCTCACATATGGAAGCATTGTTCCTTGGATTAGAACAACACCTTATCACTTCGAGGACCTTCTTCTTCTTCTTCACTTAGTACAGGGTGTATTGTGATTGGTTCATCTTCTTGGGAGTATGGATAACACTTCTTCTTCTCTCATTCTTCTTCTTTTTTGTTTAGGGGATTTTTTCTATCTCTTGTAAGTGGATGTTTTTCCCACTGGGTTTTCCTTCACTACTTGATATTTTTTGTGTGCATGGGTACCTCATCAGGCTTAGTTGTCCAGGACCCATTTTTCATTCTTTGTGTGTGTTTTCTAACTTTCTTACCTCATCCTAAGTTTTGATGAAGGGGGGTGTTGGTGTGTGTGGTATTTTCACCTTTTATTTATTTATTGGGTGTATTTCCACCTCACTAGGTGAGTCATCTCACTTAGGTGTGAGCATGGATCATAGGTGTCATATTATTTATGATAGATTCCCTCATGGAATATGTCATATGTGTAAGTGTGTGTCATAGGAAGTTACATTTCCCTTTCGAAAAGTAACTCTCTTCTCCATCATGGAGGCATCATTGTATTCTGCATGGGAGTTACTCATCACTCCCCTATATGTACACCTCACTTCTTGATCTATGAGCATGGGTAATTGAGTCTTGTTTCCCTTAATGCATGCACATTTATTTCATGGTTAAATTCTTGTTTGAATCTTGAAGCTACTTCATCTCGGTTGATTACAACTCCTTGATGTGCACCTTCACTCCTTGATGTAAAAAACTCGTAGTCTTTTAAATCTGATTAGAGTGTCTTGATTTTGGTAAAGAACTTACTTTCACATTGGTGGTGACCATTGTTCTTTGCCTTTTACATCATATTAGATTACAAGCCTTTCCCATTGACTTTGCATCATTTCCACCATCTCTTTTCAAACATGTTAGCATTATGACAAACATTTAGGATTTAATGGAATTCCCCTTATACCATCCCTACTTGAGTATCTTTTACATCTTTAAGCTTTCAAGATGCTCTTTTTTATTATTTTTATCTTCTTTCTCGGATTTCTCTCAGTTATATTTGGGATTACAAGTGTCACATTATGGCGATTCATTATATGTAGCCCTGCTAGGGTCAAATGATCAATTTCTTGACTAGCACCTTTTTGAAATATTTCTAGGTTTCCCTAACCTAATTTAGTCTTCCCTTTATAAGAATATATGGACCTGACCTAGTCATATTTATTTACTTTTATATCCCATATGCATCTCTTACTTAGTGTAGGATGCTTTAATAAAAATATAATTAAATATAATATTACAAAGTAACTAATGTGATAAATTATATACAAATACTAAAATACAATATGACATGAGCAAAATAGCATGTGAAGTATAAACCCTAAGAAAGAAGGAAAGATAGAGGAACTTAGCTGATTTTTGAATGAAAAGGGAGTGATTTGGGCAGGTGTGAGTGTTGAACTGACTGTAGATAGGGTCATTACTACTTGCTATGAAATCTAAAACTCAGGAATAATGTTGGACAGGGATGCCCAATACATGACAGAGGCGTGTGGGCGTTGGTGACTATGCAGGAGCTCAAAATTTGGTTTTTGCTATGTCACAAGGATTTCACAGTTGTTCCCTGTTGATCACCTGATATGCACTCTATGATCGCTAAGGGTACCTATAACCTGTAAAAGAGAAATTCATCTGCACATACCCACAAACCGCATCAAACCTAAAAATAAAAATGTAGAATGGGGATTCTAACTGACCCTGACGGTCACCCCAAGAGTGAAATTACAACCAAGTGTTACAGTACATCTCAAACTCCATGTAGTTCTTGTGTTTGTGTGTAAGAATGATGCCCTAGGATGCCCTTGTGCAAGTTGCACTTGATAGCGGGTTGTCAGCTAGAATGTAGCAATGTAATAATATGTGTGGATGGAATAGAATAAACCTCCCCTTCCTATGAAGTGTATGCATAGTTGATGCAATCCTTGTCCCTTGAATGGATGCTAGATGGATGCTTTTAGAGTGCTTTAGTGCCTTTGGAATGCAAGCTTAGGTGATGATAGTAATGTTTAGTGCTTGGTCCTTTATTTTGAACACATAACTATGTATTTATATGATTCCGTTGTTTGAATTTCATGATTGACAAGGCCCATAAGTGAAAAAGATGCCCAAAAGATAAAAGAGACCCAAAAAGAGTGAGTAAGGTAAGAAAGGGTCAGGGGCGCCCAAGAGGGACATGAGCACTTGGGCGTTGTTGTCCTAGATGGGTGTTGGTGTCTAAAGCCATGAAAGATAAATAAGTAAAGTTCCGACTTGGATGTAGGGTGTGTAAGACCAAATAGAAAACAAGAGACGTAAAAAAGCGACCAAAGATAGTTGTCAACCACTAGTTTTCTTACTTAGGAATCATGTAAATGCTAGAATGCTTTTAGGACCTAGAAATGTACCCAAGTGCATGATTTTGTGTCTACATTTCCCCCCACTTTATGTTGTTGAGTGAATACTTGATAACATAAAGTAGATAAGAGATGCCTACCTTATGATCCTGCAACGAGTGTGGCGAATAGTGTGCTTAGTGGACAAGTGAAGCATGGAATGACTACAAGGTGAATCATAGAGACTAGCAAAGGAAAGTGACCCTAAGGGTGAAGTGTACGTGTTGCTTGTACTTGTTGATGTGCTTGTATTTGTTGTTATAGGTTGCTTCTTATTGCATATTAAGGATGGACCTGCAAAACAAGAGCAAAAGAGTAGGCAAAGTCCTATATATGAAAAATTTGAGTAAAGTATGCAAAAGTGTGTAAAAGTAGCAGTAAAGGAAAGTGTGCACATGATGTAATAGAGTGTAGAGGATAGAAAAGTGTCTTGAAATGCTATGAAGAGAAAAAAAAATTCGGCGGTCTCACACCGTTAATGATTTTTTTGAGATATCTCACACCAAGTGCAAGTTTTTTTTGGGTGATCTCACATCAAGTGCAAGTTTTTTCGGCAATCTCACTCCAAGAGTGAGTGTTGGGGAGAGAGGTCTAGCTTTACTCTCCTTACATACTCTGCCGATAAACACAATTGCAAATGGTGCGTCTCGATTTATTCATGTTCTCTCGATTTATTCAGATTAGTTCTAAATTAGTTCCAAATTGTTTCAATTGTACCAATTGAAGGAGATAGAATCAATTATGTGACTGGAGGGCTATAATTGTAATTGTATAATTTATCTAAAGACTTATGTGAACTGTGCTGATATGAGAAGATAATTATATCTGACCCGAGACATTAGCACCTAAGAGAGGTTAGGAGCACCCATGCGCTAGTGTTTGATTCTAGGTGTTGGTGCATGTACTGTGTTTTGGACCCAAGTAAGATTTTGGGTGGTTCTGTGACTGCATTCCTATACCTTTTCTGTATTGTGCAAATCTGTATTGTATCTCTAAGCTGTTGTAGGGGTGATTTTTTCACCCAATGTATGCCTCCCTCATTTGGGGTGCATGCGACAATGGTAGGAGAATGTGGCCCAAAGGAGAGGACCTAATGCTGATATGAAGTGTATAATTGCAGGGGGTAGGGCATGTGCATGGTAGAAACCAAGGCACATATAAACAAAGTGGCTAGGAAATATGTGTTAGTGCAAGCAAAACATGTAATAGAAAACAATGTAAGAAACAAGCGTGTAGACAAGATAGATTGCGAAAAGTGGGTTTCAAACATGGGACATCACTCACATTGTCACAAGACAATCAAGGCCGAAGCAGCCAAAAGCATACAATAAGCATACAAGACATAGGGGAAATCCCATAAACAATAACATACAATAGCAAACAATGTCAAACAAAGTGAATCAGACAACCATGGTGGCATATAGTCCTGCAAGGAAAATTCTACACATGAAGCACCTGTTAGCATGTTAGATAGATAAATAACATGTCAAGGCATGTATGTATTAATGGAAAGTAATGTGTTATAAAGCAGAAGTAGTAAATGATGAAATAATAGCACATGTAACATGTAAGAGTAATAAAGATAGATGCCCACAGGAGCCTCAAAGATACTGGTAAAAGGTATAGTGCCAAGCATCATTGCAACGTGCAAGAACCTATAAGAGATTTGGATTCACCTCACAAGACCAAGTGAACGTGCTTGTGTGTGTGTGTATAAATATGATGACATACTAAGCATCTGTCTACATTGGAAAATGAAATGAAACGTGTAAATAAAATAATATAGTAAGAGTAAATGCAACCAAGATATGCAAATGCAATTTATGAGCATGATGATATGGTTTAAAGTGTGAATATGGTGGAAGCAACATGTCCCCCAATGAATTTGTATGAGATGAGGTTCATTTATAGGAACCATCAACAGTCAAGAATGAACCAAAGAACAAGAGTGTGTCATCGGGCAATGTGTTGTGTGAAAGTAGATGCTAGAAAGATGTATTGTGAAGCATAGAGTGTGACATGTGAATGATGTGAGGTTCATTTCAGAATTAGACCCTCAACAGTCAAGTATGAACCGTGGAACTAGAGTGTGTCATAGGGTAATGATGATATAATGTGTGTATCAAACAGTTTGAAGGTGCTTAGAATGATTATACATGAAGTGTGGAGTGTGAAGTGTGATAATAGATACTAGGGACAATCGACAGGAATGGAAGAGTGGGGAAGAAAGTGTGATGCCCCCCAAATGTATGATGCAGATAAGGATCAAGTAAACTGATCTAGAAGATCATCAATGTCAGGGTCGTAACTGATAGGATCTGGATTAGAGACTTGGTAGGCAATCGTGTGGGGCTGATCATATAAAGAGCCATTGCAGCGTAAATTATACATGCCCAAACCATATTTCTCACATGTAAAAGGAGGTTGAGGACAATCATGTGTATACCAACAAGTTAGATTTTGAGTATATCCCAAGAATGAGTCATTGCATATAGAATCACGGATAAAATGCATCCAAAACAAGATTTCAGTGTGATTGGGATCCAAAATGTCACCAATGTAGTCAAGCCAAGACTGTTTAAGTGTGAATAGAGAGGAGCGACGAGTACATGCAAGAAAAAATTGATAGATGGAAGAAGCAGAGGCCATAGGCAACGATAACAAATACACATATGTGATATAGGTAAGGAGAGTGGGGTGAGGGGAGGAGATCGACAAGCACAAATATGAGGTGTGCTAAGCCATCATGTGTGCAAATAGTCTAAGAGCAAGTAGGATCAAATGGAATGTGAGGCCAATAAGAGTTATGTACAAAAAGAATGCCTGTAAAAGGGTCAAGATGCGGTGCAGAGTGATCCTGGGGAGATGAAGGAGGTGGTAGAATTTCTAATGTATGTAAAGTCCCTTGAAAATGTATCATGGCATTAACAGAAGGAGGAAGTTGCTTCAATTGATATTCACTAAGGCCAATAACAAAAAAAGTATCCTAGAAGTATGGTTTAACTATTTCAATCAGAGTAAAGTTAAGATTGCGCAATGTGTCATCATTAATCCCTACGACATCAACCTCGTCATCAGAATCATCCATGATGGAATTATCTTTTTGGATAGCATTATCAAGGATATTGGTAGGGATGGAGCTAGATGTATAATCGAGAGGAGCCATGACATGTGGGGAAGTAGTAGCCATAGAGGTAGACATGGTGGGTGATAGGATATCAATAACATGGGTAGGAATGGATAGAATGCATGTAGAGTTAGTAGAGGGAGTAGGAGCGCTAGATTGACCAACATCGTATGTACTGATATTGTGATATGGAATAAGCCGCGATGGAGGGATGGGCATAGCAGTGACAAGGTCTATATGTCGAAAAACTTGAAGTGGTCACAGTCAACAACAATGATATGTTCATAGTCATCGATGTAGGAATTTAATGCACCTATGAATTTTTGAGGGAATATCATGCATTACATGAATCCATGGTCTACCAAGTAAGCAAGTTGAACTGGAATGAGGCATTGATAACAAATAATACAATAGGAACAATTTTAGGTCCAACCTGTAAAGGTAAGGTGATAGTTCCCATGCATGTGTAAATAGCGGAATCATAGCCACGAATGAGTTGAGAGGATTTATTAATTAGATCATCATAAATGCTTATTTTCCTGAGGAGGGATAAAGCACAAAAAATGAATAGTAGATCCATTATCAATGAGTACAAGCTTAATATAGATGGAGCCAATAGTAGCAGTGATAAACAAAGGTGCAAAGGAATTGTTAGTAGGAAAGGTAGGGATGTCCTCATCACTAAAATATATAGCAAGTGGTATATTTTTGAGGGATTGAATGAGGCGAGTAAAGGCAACATGCAAATTATTGCTTTCAATGGATGGAATGAAGGGAAACCTCTAATGTATGACGACAATCAGGTGAACTATGCAAGAGATCATAAAGATAGAATTTAGCTAGTGTATTCTTAAGTTGTTCAATGATGTCATAACCCTTAGAGGTAATGGTAGGAACTATAGGAGTAATAGGCGGTGGAACAGAGACAAGTGGAGCTGTAGGAGGATGAGTGCGGTGAGTGGTGACTACATTGATGGTTGGATAAGGCATTGGAGTGATGAAGTAAGGAGGATGTTGAGTACAAACTTGCATAAAATCAACATCGATAGTAGCCACCTAAAACCTTGGTGGGGGTAAAAGAGGGATAAGAAGATTGATCCATGAATTCAGAAGAAGGGGATAGATTGCAATGCATTCTCAGAAGGTAGGGTTTGAGCGATGGCGATCACCAAATAATTTAATAAAAATAGAATTAAATCTAATATTGCAGAGTAACTAATGTGATAAATGATATACAAATACTAAAATATAGTATGACACAAGAAAAATAACATGTAATGTATAAAACCCTAAGAAAGAAGGAAAGATAGAGGAGCTTAGTTGATTTCCAAATGAAAAGGAAGTGATTTGGGTAGGTGTGAGTGTTGAACAAACTGTAGATAGGGTTGTTATTGCTTACTTTGAAATATGAAACTTAGGAATAATGTCGAACATGGGTGCCCAGTGTAGGACAGAGGAAGCGCCTGGGTGCTGGTGACTTTACAGGAGCTTAGAATCTGGTTTTTGCTGTATCGCAAGGGTTTTGCAATTGTTCCATGTTGATCACATGATATTTACACTATTATCACTGAGGGTACGTGTAACCTGCAAAAGAGAAATTCACTTACACATACCCACAAACTGCATCAACCCTAAAAATGAAAATATAAAATGGGGAGTTGGACTAACCCCGACGGTCACCTGAGAGTGAAATTACAACCAACATCTCAGATTCCATGTAGTTCTTGTGTCTGTGTGTAAGAATGATTCCCTAGGATTCCCTTGTGCAAGTTGCACTTGATAGCGGGTTGTAGCTAGAATGTAACAATATTTTAATATGTGTGCATGGAATATAATAGACTTTCCCTTCCTATATAGTGTATGCAGTGTTATTGTAGCCCTTGTCCCTTGAATGAATGCTAGATGGATGCCTTTAGAGTGCTTTAGTTCCTTTGGAATGCAAGCTTAGGTGATGATAGTAATACTTAGTGTTTGGTCCTTTATTTTGAACACATAACTATGTATTTATATGATTCCCTTGTTTGAATTTCGTAATTGACAATTGGAAGGTTGACCCATAAGTGAAAAAGATGCCCAAAATATAAAAGAGACCCAAAGAGAGTGAGTAAGGTAAAAAAGGATTAGGAGTTCCTAGGAGGGATCAAAGCACTTGGGTGTTGTTGTCTTGGCTAGGCACTGGTGTCTGAAGCCATGAAAGATAAACGAGCAAAGTTCCGACTGGACTGTAGGGTGTGTAAGACCACGTAGAAAACAAGATACATAAAAAAGAGACCAAAGATAGTTGTCAACCACTAGCTTTCTTGCTTAGGAATCATGTAAATGCTAGCATGCTTTTAGGACTTAGAAATGTACCCAAGTGCATGATTTTGTGTCTATATAGGCCTACTAGATCAATTGATCTATTTCCATATTAGAATCTTTTTGACACTTTCTAAGTTCCTTCAAACCTATTTTAATTTTCCTTGATAATACTATCAGGACTTGGCCTAGACCATTATTTCACATATTTGATACCTTTTTACCCACATGGTTACTAGTTTGGATGATTAATTTCCTTCCTAACGCTTTTTATCCTATTTTTGTATTTTACTTAATGATTATTTGTACAAGTTTGCATTGTTATCCATCCTTTTTAGTCTTATATTATTAGGGTTCCACAACAGATTTGTGCCCTCCATAATTAAGATGAGAGGTGTAGTGCCCACATTTTCTAGCTTTAGTTTATCTGTTGACTCTATACTCATATTTGATGATTGGACATGGATTATGGCACCTTTTTGATATTATGTTATGATATTTGATCATTTGAGGACATGTATGATGATTTGGGTGCATGACGCCAATTTAGTTTTGACTAGTATGATAGTTCGTTTCAGTAGATATTCTAAATACTAGCATGTTACGATGTTGTTGATCTTATTGGCTATATGATGGACATATGGTTGTGTCGCACATTTTTATATCGTGAATCATTTGGTTATTTGATGTTATCATATTATAGCATGGATGGATGTTGATATGTGTTACTCGGATGGCTAACACATGTTGAATTCATATGAAATTGTGTATGTTTCTCGCTAACAATTCCTTTCTGATATTGTGTTAGCATACTTAGCATGATTATATTTTGATTGATTTACTGAGTAGTTAGTTTATACATTTTATTGGACAGATGCGTTTAATATTTGCAATGAGTGTGTAGATTTATAGGGCACATGAGAGCATGGGTATCAGGGCGGTGACTCGAGTGTGCACAAGCGACTGACTGGGCCAAGTCTTAGCCGTGTTAATCGTGTGAAGCCTTACTTGTTTGCATGTCATATTGGGGCACCATGAGTGACCCATAAAGTGTAATGTTGTAATTTTGTAAAATTATTATTGTTTAAATTGTTTAGTGTGTAAGAGCTAGTTTGGGGGACCTAATGGTCCCCACTTGTTTCAGAGGTGTATTTGATTTTTGTAGGTTTGTCTTATGAGGTTGGAGTCACATGATCACCCTTGGGTGGGCCCCACAATCTCAGCTATTGTGCCCAAAATGCCAAACCCGAAATTGTGATATTTATGGCATTTTTGGAGACCCCTTTTGGTTTTGGGGGTTCTCTTAGCATGAGAATAAACCCTTGCACCATACCTATAGGTAGGGGGGCTTCATTTCTTAGTCAAATGGGAGTTTCCCTTCCCATTTGACCTTGCATAAGTCACCATTCTTGTAAGGATGGTTGGGTGGTGTTTTTTTTTTAAAAGTTGAATGTTATTGGCTTATTATCCTTTTAAGGAATTTGGGGGAAATGCTCTTAAAGTGTGTTTGTTTTATTTTCTTTTAAATTTTAGGAATCTTGGGGAGTGAAGAGAGAGGGGTGACACATGTCACCCTCTTATTGGAGAGGATATTTCCATTGTTTTCTTTATATACATCCTCATGTAGGAGGACAAGTTTTTCACCTTGTCATTTTTGCATTTTTAATTTTGGGAAGTTGGGCTTGAAGCTTGGCTTGGAGTGGATTAGATTGCTTAGAAACTTGGAGAGCTTTTAGAGGTAGGATCCTTATTCCTCCTTTGATTTTATGTTTTTAAATTGATAAAGGAATGGACATGTGGTGTGGTTATGTGCTTGTATGTGGTTGAATGGATTGTGTGTTTATTTGTTATTTTTTTTCTTTTCTCCATCCATCATATGGCTTGATGGATTTTGAAGTTGTGTAGGGGAAGAGGGAGGGGATTTCTTAAGCCTCATGGCTTGATGGACAAGCCATGTTGGTTTCTCATATTTTTATCCCCTCATATGATTTCAGGTGGGGAAGTTGGTTCGTATGGTTTGAACCCCTTTCCCATCCTTGGAAAGGAAACCCAAGAGGTTTGAAAATCCTCAAGAGGAATTTTGGTGAATGTGAGGAGAAATAAGGAGGGGAGTTTGTTATGGACGAATAGGGAGGATTTTTGGAGATATTTATATGTGTGTTTCCTATGGTTGGATCACACATTTTGGGTCATTTGGATTTCCCATCCAATCTTCCCCCCATTTGGAGGTTGAACTTGGTGTTTTCTCCTCCTTGTTTTGGTTGTCTTCTTATGTTTTGGGTGTGTGGTTAATGTTTGATTTGTATTGTTGTTCTTGTTTATACCCCTTCCTTACTTGTGTACATTTGAGGAATGCTTGCCCTCTCTCCCATGGGCTTGGAGGGAGGCTAGCATGTCCTCCATTAGTTGGAATGGCATGTAATGATGCCTATCGGTTGGGAGGAAAACCAGGCCTATCTCCTTGTGTTTTAAAGACCTTATGGAATGGAAAGCATGCAAATTTGAGCTTGAAAATTGTTGGAGAAAATGGATACTTTTTCATGTTATGTTTCTTTCCACCTTTGCTGAAAGCCTTGCTTCTTGGTGTAAATGTGGTTATTGTAAAAGTATGTTGTGAACTCTTATTCTAAAACTGCCACCTTGGGATGTGATTGTAGCTTTTGAGAAAACAAGTGTTGTAGTAAGTGTTGTGTCCTCTTCAACTCATGGAAAGAGCCTTGTAAAGCCTTATATGGTAGCATTTTGGTGGCTTGTAACTTGTTCCATATTATGTGACAAACTCATTCTTTAAATCTTCTTGTATTGTGTAGCCTTATATGGTAAAAGTTGTAAGAAGCTTGTATTTTTTTTAAAGGGAATGGAAGATGTGTTTAAGTCGGAAAAAATATGGGTATTTTGTATCTTATTTGGGATTTACCATACATTTTGGCTTGTAATAATAACTCTCCCTTACTTTGTCTTTGAGTGAAATGCATGAAAATAGAGTGCACTAGTAGTTTCCTTTACTTATTGGTTTTGCATACTCGATTGAGAGAAAAGAGACTTTCTCTTAGTATCCTCCTCCATTTACCCAATAATGTTTCATGTTGTATAAGTGGTAACAAAGAATCTCTTTGTATTCTCATCCATTTACCCAATAATGTTTCATGTTGTATAAGGGGTAACAAAGAGAAAGGAAATAATATAAGGTGGGCAAAAAGGGGATTAGGGTTCCTTAGGAAACCCTAATATCTAAGGTGGAAATAGATTCATCCAATGGCTATCGTTTAACCTGAAGCTTGCAAATTATATTTTAGAAAACCCCATTTGATTTTTATTTTTTATTTTTTATGGGCACCTTTTTCTTATAATGAGTAATCCGGTTATTCCCCTTCCTTTCCACCTCGTGGGCAAGAAACACATTAGTTTACTCTCAACATTTTAAGAGGCCACATAGTTTCACATACTCTATATTTTATTTAATCTAATCTTGGTATTGTGGGGGGATCATACCTTATATTTTATTTAAACTAATCTTGGTATCTTCGTGTAGGAACATACATTATATTTTATTTAATCTAACCTTGGTATCTTAGGGGAAAATAACCTAATAGAGGTGCTTGATTTCCCAACTTGTCTCCGTAATTGTGGTAAGATTATTATTTTTTAAAAGTAATATATATATATATATATATATATATATATATATATATATATATATATATATAAGGCCACGTAGTTTCATATATTGTATATTTTATTTAATCTAATCTTGGTATCGTGGGGGGATCATACCTTATATTTTATTTAAACTAATCTTGGTATCTTGGTGGAAGAACATACATTATATTTTATTTAATCTAACCTTGGTATCTTGGGGGAAAATAACCTAATAGAGGTGCTTGATTTCCCAACTTATCTCCGTAATTGTGGTAATATATATATATATATATACAAGGCCACGTAGTTTCACATACTCTATATTTTATTTAATCTAATCTTGGTATCGTGGGGGGATCATACCTTATATTTTATTTAAACTAATCTTGGTATCTTGGTGGAAGAACATACATTATATTTTATTTAATCTAACCTTGGTATCTTGGGGGAAAATAACCTAATAGAGGTACTTGATTTCCCAACTTGTCTCTGTAATTGTGGTAAGATTATTATTATTTTTAAAATTATATATATATATATATATATATATATATATATATATATATATATTTTAAAAATAAAATAAAATAAAAAAATAGTAACTCTAAGGAAATTTGGTCATGGTTTAAACCCTTATGGATAGTGAAGGTCCTCTCGAATGGTATTAATAGTTTCACACCTTGAGATGCGATGTCAGTAATACTTAAGTCAAGGTTTAACATTTGACATAATAATAAATGTATTTCATTTATAAAAAAAAATTGTCGAGAATTTTAGGTGTTGTGTTTGGTTTGGTTTGTGCCGAGTTTAGGGCATTACAAGAGGTAGCACGGATTTACTCTTTCAGAAAGGTAATTTGAGCTAATTATATTTCATTTGGTTGAGTTCATATGATCATCACTTATTATTATTACTTCATCTATCATAAATACATCTTGATTTTAATGTTATGTTTTTTTAACGACCATCTTGTGTTACACTATAATGACAAATGGTGATCTTCCATTAGGGAATATACATACACCTTATTTTTCATTCTTTCTAAAAAATTATCTTTGCAAAAGGTCGGTGCATACATATCCCCAAGTGCGTGCTTTAAGGGGCGTCACCAAGAGCAAGTTTGAGCTTGTTAGCAATTCCTCTGAGAAAAATTTGTGGTGTACAATTTGCCTTAGATATCATATCTTTTACCACCTTTTTCATCTCCTTACTATCCCCTTGTGACCTCCTTCACACCTACTTACAACACCTTCAAATCACCTTTACATCTTCTCTCAAGTGGTTGCTCCACTTCTACCTCTTTCCCCCCTTATGACCCTCATGCCTATAGTTGCAAGCTAATGGCATCAAATCACTTCATCACTTATCAGTCTGTCTAGACTGGAAAAGCTTCTCTTAAAGGGCTTAAATGCTAATGTTTCTTTGTACTTACATTTAAAGTTATGTCTTTGAAACAATGGGTCTAGGGTGCTCTATGACAAGGTTAGCTTTCTCCCCCTTTTGACTTTCATATCACTATTATATAGACACTAAATTTGACAACTATTAACATATGGCAATGTGACTGCAGAAAAGAGTGTTTTTAGGTGAGTGAATGCTCGTCTTTACTATGATATGCACACACACACACACACACACACACACACACACTTATAAATGTGGCATTATGTAGACATTTTATTTTCATATGAGACTATTTAACTTCTATGTTGTTAGTGTATTTATGAGTTTATTGATTATTGGTCCAAGTTTGACTCTATTTGACACATATTTTTTGGTGTTGTTGCTTGTCGACTTGTCTTTATTTTTTCACTGACCCTTTTTTGACTTCCCTTTGTGTCTCTTATCCCTCAACCCTTTTATCAGGTCCATTTTTCCATATCTATTTTTCATTTTCTCTCTTTTGACCTTAGTTTTCCCCTTTCTCTTGGTTTTCTCTCATTATATGGTTTTGGCTTGATTTGGGGCCTTAGACCATTTTTGTGGGATGTTGACGATTTTCCTACCGACGAAAATGGTCACATCTCTACTAAAATGGTCTTTTGTATTTTATGGTCCTTTAGTACCCTTGACTTGGTCTTATTGAGTTTTATGCCTCTTTTGGTTGGCTTTCCTTACTATAGTGTGTCGTCTTGCATACTAATAGGGTCTTAATTTAATTTCAATGAGTCTATAAATAGAAATGTGCATTAGTGCATTTAGAGGAGACACACATTGAGCATTTTCTTTGTACAAGAGTGATATTGAAGTTATAAGAGTAAAGATCTATTCTATTTCTAAAGCATCCTTATGCCATAAGTGTAACTTGAATAACCCCTAGGGTTGGCTTGAGTGGATGGGACCAACGACTTAGGTCAACTACATCTTGAGTTTGATTCCATGATTAAATTACGAGGTGCAACATGGGGCCTCCATACATCTCTCGAGGCTATAGGGGGCTTGCATTGTGGTTTAGAGTGAGTGATGGTAGAGGCGCCCTAGAATGCGCTACTCTGGGTTGTTGGGCTCCCGATTCCTCGACCATTAAAAAAAGTGTGACTCAATCATTTAGAGATTAATTTAGCCTATACTAGTTGTTGCACACATTCAAATATAAGATTTGAAACACTTACATGTACAAGATTGATTGTTGGTCAACTTGCATTGATCGTTGCTTGTGATTTTTAAATCACGAGGGGTATGTTAATAGTGAAGGGATAATAGATCCACCAATTAACATCCCATCCCCCATTTTTTTTGGGTTTTACAAGGAGTGAAGTACAAATTAAGGTTTTGTCAAAGGAGATCATATTCTTGTTGATTCACGACATGAATAAACAATTTGAGACAAGTTTTTGCATATTAGGGCATGCAAAACACATTCACAAAGTAAGATTTGCCTCAACCCACATAAAGCCACTTTCACATGATTCCCCCATTTTCATAGGTTTCTAATTTCTATGAATTTGGTCCAAATTCCATGAAACTAATTACCAAAGTTTTATTGTCTGATATCTTTGAGTGTTGAAATGAAGTGTATTTGGAGTCAATTGTGTGATATCATTATTTCCTGATGTTTTGGAACTCACTACTGGATCTATTTTTAGAGAAGAGAAGATTGGAGCCAATGCTCCAATATTAACAAGAAGATTAAGTGTTTAAATAGAATTATGTTACACACATCTGGTGAGAATCGTCTTACCTTTTAATCATGTTTATCTCATATTATAATTGACGACTCCATCTAAAATTACATAAAATTAAGTATTATCATACAACCTCTCATTATCATAAATACTTTATTATTTTACATATATTTTATTTTCTAAATAGCCTCTTTTATACCATTAGATTTGTATCTGATTGCAATGTGTTGTGGCCAGTTTAATGTGTATGCTAATAACCACTTTTCACATTTAAAATCTATATATCCACCTTAGCTGGAGCAACGACAAAATAGCTTTGAGAAAGCTGCATAGACCTGCTTCGAAATTGGTAGTGTGAGAGTAAATTGATAGCGGTTAATTGTCACCAATGAAAAATAGAGGTGAAGAATGTTTCACAATAACAGAAGATAAATTTCAAGACTCCATTCTCGTGAGTTGAACCTTATAGAAGTAGGATACTCGCCATTAAAATAACACCTGAGAAATGTCATAACAAAATATAATTAGTTTTCTGCAAGACAATGTTCGCCTTATGAAAAATGGCTCTTATCAATTTAGAATGCTTGACAAGTACTGAACTCAAAATGCATGGAGATTTCATTCAATCATAAAAAGGAAAAAACGCATGGAGATTATTTCTTTTCTTTTCTTATTAATTTGAATTCCATACAGCATGTACCTGAATCCTATTGTCAGTTTAACATAGTAGTTGGTTTTAATTGTAGTTACCTGCAATCAAAACAATGGGTGTTGGCCTCTCTCTGAAAGCTTTATCCCATATATACCCTGTTAAAACAAAATCACAATGCACGTGAAAACCCAAAATTGTTAGTGATTTGTTTTATGACCATAGAGTCCTCCAAAGTGGTGAGATATATCACTTTGTTTGGGACAAACTTTTGGTTTATAGGGGGTTTGCCCTGTGGTTTAGAGTGAGCGATGGTAAATGCATGTTAGAATGTGCTACTCTGGATCATTGGGATCGCCATTATAATATTTTAATGGCTGATTGATTGACAGATGAGTATGTTTGTGTGCTAGGAATAAATCCCAAAAAATAATTATCCCTTTGCCAATAGGGTGATGCCACAATAGAAGTGACCCTTTTACTAACATAATGATTGATTGATTGATGGATAACTATATTTATTTGCTAGGCCCTCCCATCTCCTCTTTGTGACTTACATAATTTAAAAAACAAATACCATACAACAATTACCTCTAAATACATACCTTACAACCTCAAATCAAATATACCTACTCTCAAAATCCACCATGAATATACCAACTAGAAAGCTTCACTTGTATCTTCTTTTACCCTAAAAGGAGCGTCTATACCCACAATCACCACGTTTTACATTCAATAGAGATATATTGGCTAAGGATTGTTGTATAGTTGGAGAGAGGCCAAGTTGATGAAGTGAAGGACACCCATATCAGAAACAAACACAGTGCAATGCCATTCTAAATTATCCTTACCAGGAATTAATGTTTTCTAACCATGATTAGTATTAAAAATTCAAGGAAAAATAAAACCCAGAAAATATTACCTTGTCCATGGCAGTTTGTTGTGGTGTTAATGCCATTCTTGCAAACACAAACGAAGGTTTCATAGGGCCCAGTGTACCCACAGACTCCATTGCTCCCTTCACAGTCTCTGCAAGCACTGGGAACATAGTTATCAATGTTGTAATTATACTCAAGAGCCACACCATATTTCCACTGGCTTGGATCTGTGGGATCACTGCCAAAGCTGTAAATGCTGGTATATGACAGGCATTGGAGCCTTGGCAGGTTCAAGTCTACATCAGGCCCCAGATTGATAGGAGAATACACACAACAACTGGATATAGGTGCATGGATATGCAGATTCAGCCCTCCAACACCTGGACATGCATACAAACTAGTGCATATATGTGCACTTCCAATATCACAGAGGTAGTTTTGGGGATTATACAGAGATGAAGTGGGAGAGCAGCCAAGGAGAACAAATGCATCATTTTTAATTCTGAATGGAGCAGACCAGTCTAGACCAAAACTCCTGCTGGGCTGCATTGAATTGCATGTAGACATAAAGGGATCATTCATGTAGATGACATGATTTGTATAATCTATGTGTTGGATTGGGTATGAGCCAGACTGAGATGTGAATATAAGCTGCCTCTGGTTGTGGCATGTTATGTAGTTTTGGAACCTGGGATCTCCACAACCAGGGCCTGTGCCAAATGGGTATTTTACTTGGACTGGGCCACAATAGTCCATGCATGTCCATCCCCTAACCAGTGGTGAGAAATCTAGAAGTATGAAGAGTAATGTTGATACAACCAGAATGGTCATGACTTTGTGATGTGGGTAATGTATGAGTAAACAGGGCTAATCAAGTTCAATTGCACCACTAATAAGAATCGATTTCCCCAGAAGTGCTGCGACTGATAACTGGACCTCAGGCCAAGGAACAATTTTCCTCTTGTGGGTACTCAAGAAGTGCTTCCACCATTGAAGAGTCGGGTGGTAACTGGAACCTATGCCACTGATGATAAAGTTTAAACTACTCAGGACTGGCCTAACTGGAACCCATGTCAGTGATGATAAAGCTTAAGCTCTAACAAATTGGCCTACCTGGAACCTATGCCAGTGATGGTAAGCTCCCAAGGACTGGATCTATTTAAGAAGTGCTGTCACTATTAAAGAGTAGGGCCATAACTAAACCTATGTCAGGTTTTGATAAGCCTGCAGACAGTAAGAAGTTTCTTGTGGGGAAATGCATGAGTCCACAAATGAGGGGAGCATTGCTAGGAAGCAGGTGGGCATGAAGGAGCAGTGAAGTGCTAATTATGTGGTTTCAAATTAAAGCAAAAGAGCCTCTTAACACCTAGTCCTGCTAAGGACACAACAAAGCTGTAAAGATTGCTGCGACTTCATTTAAATACGCACTTTCGTGGCATGCTCACTCCTCTCTGGACAGATATGATGGCAGTCTGGTCACATGAACAATACATGCCCAAGGAATCTGGTTTGAATTTTTGGTTTTTATACTGTAGTTGCACTCGGTCAAAGGTTTTACTCCATCTTTTTACTTTCAAATATGTTTTTTGAATTAAATAGTAGTCAAACAATATGTAAAGTGCAAGGCTTGGAGATATTCGAGAGTCCAAATGGTTGAGGCTAGTATAGTGCCTTGGGTGACTTTGACAGTGTGGATGCCCCTAACTCGCAGCTACTTAAACTGAAGGTGATCATTAGTTTAATTTGTATATACTCCCTCCGAAGCATGAGCAAAAATGCATGGTTGCGGCCACAATTGTGCCTTGGGTGACTTTGACGGCATGGATGCCCCTTACTCGTCAGCTGCTTAAGCTGAAGGTGATCACTAGTTTAATTTGTAAATACTCCCTCCGAAACATGAGCAGAGATAAAGACAATTTATGTAATGTAGTGCCCAATTGAGTGCACTTCTCAATTAAAATAAATAAATTATGTAAATAAATATGTGATGATTTTATTGAAACGCGTTTTAAAACTACAAAACAGTTTAAATAATTATAGGATAATTATTCAAATTTCAGTTCCTTTTCATCTTGTATCGTATTGAATTAATATAATATAAGATCCGTTTCATCAAAAAAAAAAAAAACCAGTTCCATAACTTTAAGCTAAATGTCCATCTTGTACTGTGTGTAAATGTCCCAGTTGACTCAACACCTCCAGATGCCATTAATATGTTAACCAAAGGATGGTTTATGGAAACAAAAAATGTGCTATGAAGATTCGTCTGTATATTACAGCAACTGTGGGTGTGTGGGCCATGGAAGCTATGGATGCAAAGGGACACAAGCCAACAAATCGAGGAAGATAAATCAAATGCAGCAGAATGATTGCGTGCAAAAAGGCTCGAACGCGGCTCTGATGGAGCACGAGGGGTCATAGCAAGATTCATCAAAAGAAATACTTCCAGCCCCTATTGTTAATGAGATAGCTGGATTTGAGAACTCGCAGGGACAGGAAAATAAGGCAGAAACCGAGGACGGAGGGGGATAATAACCTGAAACTGGAAAACCATTGCTGCGACAGGCTACAGCTGGGAAACAACGGTATAAGAGAATGTGGTTTTGGCTGACGATGGTTTGGGAGGAGGCGGTTATACCACTCATTTCAAAGTCACCAGAGAAATATACCATCCAGACCTAATTCGAATCCTCCAAAGAATGGTGGGCCAAATCCCAAGGGCGAAGTTGGTGGGAGTCAATGCACTATCCGTAGTGATATCTCGACCATGGAGAAAAAGTAGATTTTGGGGGAAGCTACTAATTATGAAGCATTTATGGTTGATTCGTTGATTTATGATTTGGAGAGGAAATATAAGGAATTAGAAAAAGCGGAAATACAAGTTGGTACCACCGTTATTGCTACCAAGGTGGTGAGTCCCCTCCCCAAGGATGACAATGTATTAACTGTTCACAATGAGAATCTGGGGAAGGTGGACATCTTTGTCCCGAACAAAGGTGATGACGGATGGACAAGTGTTAAGAAGAAAGCTCCGCATTCGGTTCATTTCGCCATGCCCTGCAGTCAGGGTAAACGGTTCTAGTCGTGTATCCTTCTCTTGGCTAACTTAGGGTTTCAACTATTTTTGATGGTTTTTAGGCCATCCCTGTTTTAGTCTTTGTTTTGCAGTCATTTTGAGGTTGTTTGTTGTGTTGTGGGTCAGGCAGCTGTCGTGGAGCTGCTTTCGGGTTGTCTTTGGGCTTCTTGTGGAAGTTTGTCCACTGTTTTTGTGCTTCATTGTCCTTCCTGACTTCTAGGCCTTTTTGTTTGTACTCCTCACGTCGCATCCGACTTTCTGTCTTTCAAGGTATGGTCCCCTTTGAAACCATTCTCGAAGTATTGTCCCTCCCAAAAAACCATTTACCAATAATAAAAAAAACTTTAAGCTAATATACATTGCCTTGTGTCTTATATCTAAAATAAAATTCCTTATAACATTAATTCAAGCTGTTACATTTACCATATCTAACTTGATTTCCTAGTGCAAAAAATCTCTTTCTACTCTAAAATTCAACCTATGTGTAAAGCTCAAAAAACAAAAGTGAAAAGCAGAGCGATACCGAGTATTTTGCAGGCCATTGCTTACTTTAGAGTTCTGCCGGATTCCCAAATAGTGATAAGTAATACCCAGTCATACTTATATTGCTGAGGATTTTTTTTGGGCAACTTTAACTGCTTTTTCCCATATGCTTTAAATCCTTAATAACTTTTTATAATATTTTACAGGTATATATATACGACATCCACGTATTCGCCAGCGAAATGGAATATAAGCTTAGCTACTTTTCAGAATTTGTAACACAAGAACATTTTACAAACAATTTTAGATTATCGAGGAAACTTCAACTTAGTGGGGGCCAAGTTGCTGTTACAGTTTTTTTTTTTTTTTGGGCATATGCCGCCTTAAATTAGCAGCAGCAGCAGCCTTACATATGATATCAGGGGTTTCAAGAATCTGTGAGCACGGGAAGAAATTACAGTAATCAGTGGTTCTATATACCATTGGGACTCATGGACATAATTAAAACCATTCTATTTAAGGTTAGATTCAATATATTAGAAAAGGGGTTAGGACTGGAATGTGTGGACTCTTAAATAAATTATAGAGATGATTGTACTTGAAGTAGTTAAAGGTAATGACTTTTCCGGAACAATGTTCTTATTGTAATTATAGCATGACTTATGGGAGGATTGAGCAAATGACGAGCACAATGAGATGTAAGATGCGTTTAGTGATGATGATGATTATGAGAATGAGGAAAATTTGGCGTACACATCACAAAGTTAAAAAGAAAACACATGAATAGCAACAATGAGGTGGGCTTGGCGAGTAGATCGATCGATATTCGTTGAGTATTTTCTAGTGTGGTGTCCGTGGTTTGAAACTTATGTCTTTAATGTCTCTCTCACTCAGATCTATTTATCGAGGAGAGGCGAGAGTATAGAGATGGCTAAAATAGAATCCCTAACAAGTGGCAAGATAAAGATGGAAACATCGTCGATTTTCCTTTTAAATTAAAAAAAAATTCATGTACCACATTCAAGACAATAAAATGAGGTCTCAAGATGTATCTAACAATTATTTCTTAGGGACCACTCGTAACAAATGTCATATGCAAAAACACCAAACCTTCAACCAAAAAGGAATTCATCCTTCAACATTGACATGTTACTTTAAATTGAGGCACTCATCCTACACATGGATATTCTAAAACAAAGGAACGGAGACTATCATTCATCAAGGAAATCTCAACATTAATGAGATGAGATTTAATAATGAGCCGTGCACAATTTAACATAACTTTCACTATATTTCACAGTTTTATATTACAAAATAGTTTTACATCTTGGCCATAATAGATCGACAATTCTCTTTACATAGTGAAGATACATATAATTAAATGTTATTAAATTGTTTGTCAACATCTAGGCCATAATAGATCGACAATTCTCTTTACATAGTGAGAATACATGTAAATATATGTCATTAAACTCTTGGTCAATTTTGTAATAGAAGTGGTAAAATTCAAATATGCAATATGTTGTTTGAAGAGTCAAATGCTTTACCAATTTTTTTTTATTTGTACATATGAATGTTAGATATTTTTCAGTTTATTTAATTTTACTGACGTTGAAATTGCATACCTACTAATAAGATAGATGTATCCCACATAAATATATACTCCAAAATGCACAAATATCTTTAAGTTGAGTCTTTATACAAAATAATTGACAAATTGGCATATCACCAAATATACCTCTTCATTGCATTTTGAATTTATTTCCACAACTAAAATTGAGTCCTACATCAAAATAGCTCCAACTAATAGAATTAACTTAAACCAAACTAAGAAATTTTCATCATTTCAACATTTATTTATGACTCGAGCTTGAACGTCATTATTGTTTGCTTGCTCATTTATGAACACCATTTGCACAAACGGGTTTTCTCTCATTCCTACACTTACACATTTGCTATAAAATTTTGTAAATGTATATAATTTATTTTAACAAATTTTTGATTTTTATGGGTTAACTATTTCATCCATTGATTTTTATGGGTTTTGTATATAGTGAGGTTAATCAACTCCAAGTTAATCGCTCTCATAGACTTTTCTAGTGCACAACCAACATTTTGTTCGTGTTGAAGTGCATATTATGGCTTTGCCCCCTACATACTGAACAATTGTTGTTGGTTTTGTAGAATTTGTATAATTTTTGTGTGATTTTTATATTTTTTCTTATACATATTGAGCTATTATCATGGCTTTTGTATATCATGTGTCAAATTTTAATTTTTTTCTAGTGAGTAATTGTTGTGGGTTTTGTAGGTTATTTTAATTTTATGGATTTCTTTCTAAGTATAAAGTAAATCTAAAAATGAAAGCTTATTTACGATTTTTGCTTCTGTTTGAATTCATATTGATGCAAGAGTAATATCTCACACGTTTGAGATAATGTTAGTAAAAAGACAACATTGCTCTACAACTCTCGCGCAAAAATGCAGTCGGCTTTTCTAGGGTTTCACATTCCCAACTGCCATACATCGGCCTTTTTAGGCTTTGCAGGAATTTATTCAAAACATGACCAATGGTTTCTTTCTTTTTCATTTTTCTGACCATGTTAATGCACCCAATATTCTGGCTAAGTAAGCCACTTGGTATGTCCGCAACTCGTTGCTTATATTAACACCCTGACACAAGGACTGTGTGCTATCTAAATATACCGCCCTTAAAGTGCCTGTATGGGTTGAATTTCCTAGTCTTCCTCTGCCATGCGTGCCCTTTCTGTCGCAAATTGCCACTTCGTTTGGGTGGGTAGTCTTCCTGGAAGCCGATAAGTTTTACCATGCTCGGCCACAGAAGCGAGTATGTGTTGAGATTGATCTCTTGCAGGATCTCAAGGAATTTGTGGATATCTAGATGGGAGCTAAACGCTATTCCCAATGGATCATGTATATCAATTTACCTAACACTTACTTCCGTTGTCAGGCGTTTGATCACAAGATCAAGGACTGCCCACTCTATGTACCCTGTAACCGCCCTGAGGCCAAAACAACTGCCGAGCCTGTCAAACCCCGTCGGGAGGAAGGTTGGCAAGTTGTTGGAGGCTAGCGAAACAAGAAAATAGCCCAAAAATCCAAAGCCTCTGGCTCCCATGTTCATCGGGAGTCGGTTGTTAAGAAGCAATCTCTTAGTATCCCCGCTACGGAGCCTATATTTGCTGCTAAAGTACCAATTGCTACTACTAAAGAACCAACTGCTGCTACATTCTCGATTTCTCAGTTGCCAAAGTACTCTAGCACACCCCTTGCGGCATCGGTTCTCATGGACCAGAAAATTCTATTTCTCATGCTTCCATCTAGCACTCAGTACCACTACTGCTGCCAAGCAGTTCACAAGGGTCGTCTAAGCAGCCTCGAAGTCCTTCTCGTATCTCTCAAGACCATAGCTCAACATGCAACGTGGATTCCACCGAAGCGGAATACAACGTTGAGTATGCCAACCAGAAACAAGTTGATCTGCAGGACTTTTTGCAGCATAATGTTGCTCATTTCCTACACAATCAATATGATGCCCTTGATTGCTTGGAGGATGGGGATATGGCTCTGGACCAACATTTCCCATGATTTGTCTATCTTGGAATGTTTGGGGTCTTACAGAATCCTATCGTAAGTATGTTGTGCATGAAACTCGACAACGATGTGTAAAATTGGACATTTTGTTTTTGCAGAAAGTAAAAATTATAGGTTTTTTAGTTACAGATGGTTTGCAAATCCATCTAGCCTGACAACTTGGCTTTCTGTAGCAATCATGAAGTAGGGCGTGGGGGATTAATTTCACTTTTTGCTCCCAAGTGGCAGCCCTTATTAATTGACCATGGTATCGACCCCACCAACCATGTCATGTGGTTCCTCTTTAATATTAATGGCCGCCATTTTGGGCTCATAAATATTTATGCCTTAAATGATGCAGCCGAAAGGGCCAATCTGTGGCGGTGGATAACGAACTCCATTCTCGATGCTTACTGGGTAATAAGTGGAGATTTTAATATGGTTGAATCCCCTAACGATAAATGTGGCCACTTGCCTATGAGGTGGACACCTGGTAAAAAGGAAGTTTGGTACTTCATGTGTAATAAATTCTGATTTTTTGATCATAACGCATCTCGCTTTCCCACCTCTATAACTTAGTACATGTGGACCAATCTTTGTGGAGGGACGAATCACATTCTTAAACGGATTGATGGGGCCATGCTGTTAGCTCAAAATTTATTTGAGTTCGATAGCATTTATTTTATGCCAGTGGAGGTCATGCCTGACTTTGTCCTTTCAGATCACTCTCCTATACGATTTTGTATCTGTTGGCATGATGTGCACCCCTTTTATCATAAAGGACAATTCTTTCTTAATACTGCCTTGATGCAACATGGCCCCACTGTCAATCATATCAAATGGGTTTGGAATTTAATTCCATGACCCAGTCACTATCAACGGTGTCATCCACCTATGCAAGCCAACTGGATACAATGGTGGGAAGATGCATTGACTCAGACTGCTAAATTTCTTAGAATCTACGACCAACAGCTAGTAAAAATTCGGTGCCGTTCATACACTGCTAAAACCTTAGCTCGCAGCCGAGTGACGGTGGCGCTTCAAGGTGATCCCTTCTCTGACGCTCTGCAATTGTAAGTTACAACGCTCCAGCATCAAATCCAAATTGTGGATAACTATAATGCCATAGGCACTCAGATCCGGGCTCGGATGCATTGGATTAAGATTGGAGATCGAGTTTTGAAAGAATTATTTCTTTCTCTCTGAGATAGAAAGCTTCCTCAACAGATCCGATCTATCATGGACAACGAAGCTCAGATTATTGACCCACAACTTATGTTGCAAGCCTTTATACGCCATTACAAGCTCGTCTTTCAAGCTCAGCCACACTCTGCAGCTCGCCGAGCCGCTCTTGATCAATGTTTGGGTGTTGTGCCATGTAAACTATCAGAGGCTCATAAGGTGATCTACGAAAGAATGCTCACCATTGAATATCTCCATGAAGACACTTTGCAAATGGCTAATGATAAAGCATCAGGCTGCGATGGATTCCCTTGTGAATTTTATAAAGCTCTTTGGAATTCTGTCGGGCAAGACCTTTTTTAGTCTATCTTGAAGGATTTCAAAACCAGTCCCTAGGGCCATGCATTAATAAGGGAAACATCAAATTTATCCCTAAGCAAGGAGATCCTGAGCAAATCACTTGTTGGTGGCTGATTATGCTATTGAATGTCTCCTAAAAAATCATTGCCAAAGTGTTAGCTCTACGATTATGCAATCTTCTACCTATTATTATTCAGCTAGAGCAAACTTGCTTCATACCGGGACGTTTCATCCTGGATAACATCATCGTGGTGTGGGAAGGCATGGAATGGGCTCGTAGATCTCATCAAGCCACCATGTTTATCAAGATTGACTTTGAGAAGACTTATGATCAGATTGAATGGCCATTCATTCTCGCCATGCTTCAGGCCCTTGGCTTTGGAATCATTTTTATTCAATGTGTCAATATGTTTTTTGTAGATGCCTCTTCTCAAATTTATATTAATGGCCTCAACTCGGAGCCTTTTGGGATTTTTTCGGTCTATTAGACAAGGTTGTCTTCTTGCCCCTAGACTGTATATGCTGGCGGTCAAAGGCTTTGGTTATCTCTTAGCTAATGCCAAAGCTTAGGGTCTTGTTCGTGGAATCTCACTGCCTGATGAGCCCAATACACAACTTCTCAATGGGAATTTTGTGAAAGATTCCTTCCTTATGCTTATTGAGGATGAAACCAACATTCACAATGCTATGCAATGTTTGGATACTTTCTGCCTAGCTTCTGGATCATCCATTCAATGGAAAAAATCCCAATGTTACCAACAATATTTCCTTCCCGCACCAGACTGGCTTGCCACCTTTGATTGGAAAATTCTGCAACATGGCTAGATTTTCAAAATTTTAGGTATTCCTTTTGCTTTTCAAGCCTCCCTGACTGAACTATGACATTATGTCATTCAACGGGTGGTGAAAAAGTTGGAATATTGGATCACCAGGCCTTTATCCCTGGTCAGAAAATTCCAAATCTGCTCTAAAGTTCTTGCAACCACCCATGTTTATTACTTGTCTTGTTGGGTTCATTCCAAAGCCTCCATTCAAAAGTTGAAAAAACTACTCAAAGCTTTCTTATGGGCTAATGCTTCTACTGGAAAAGGTTTTCATCGGGTAGCTTGTGATATCTATTATTTGCCTCACAATTCTGGAGGCCTCGAGCTTATTCACATTCAACATCAAGGGCAAGCTCTTTATGCTAAGTGGATTATCAGAAGCATTACTAGCCAAGAAGCTTGGAAATTTCTCATACGACATTACATTGTGGAAGGTTCTCCTTATGTTCGCCCTGCGTGGAAAGGCTTAGGGTTTGTCAATTTTCTCATCACTCATATGTCTGTCAAAATTGTTGGCACCTTTGTGCTTAAGAGTATTTGGAAAGCACGGGAATGTGTCAAACCCTGGCTTTTGTGGAAGGGGATGGCTTTCGTAATGGGTTTTCTCTCAATCAACAATATCTTTGGTGGTCGCCAATTTCTCAATCCCAAGATAAATGCTTAGCAGAGGTCCCGGGAATCTCCATGCTCAAATTCTTTAAGCACAGAATTCACACCATTGAGGACTTCTTCTGCAAAAAAACTCAATCCTGGTTCTCTTGGCCGAATTTTAAAGCTCTATTTTGGATTTCCAATCAAGATTAGGATATTGTCACTACTATGATCAATTCGGTTCCTGATCACATGTTGCATAAGATTGTTGTGCATTCCTCTCGCCCATGGTGGACAGACTGGAAGTGGTATGCCGATACTCCTTTCTGTAACTACAAAGCCAACAAAGGCTATCGTTGGCTCTCGCCCCATTTGCCCATGATAGAAAAACTTAATACTCATTGGGGAACTCACTCCACTCTGTCTACCTAGGGTAGGTGATTTGAAACTGTTTGGACTATATGTGTGGAGCCCAAAATTTCTCATTTCCTTTGGTGTATTCTACACCAAGGCCTTCCTATCGGGGCTCATCTTGTTCAAATTGGGATCCCAGCTCCCAAATGCCCCTTCTGTGGACATTTGAAAATGCTTTTGCACATCTTCTGGTTCTATCCCAAAGCTCAAATTGCCTGGAACTGGATCCATTCATTTTTTTCCTTCACGACCCCACTGTTGCAATTGGTAACATATCCTCTTGGGAGATAATTCCAAACTTCTGCCTATGTTCACCCAGATTTGGCATGTTTTCAAAGGGCAGATTCTATTTTGAATATAGAAAGAAAGAAATGCCTTTTTCTTTGCTAATTCTACAGTTGATCAATCTTTCTCGATTTATAATAAATCTATGGCGATCTCCAATGTGCTTATGCAGATTCAAGTTCAGGAAAACAAGGTGGCGCTAGAGGTGGATCACCTCCAGACCCTGCTGCGCCACTGGGGGAAGCCATGTGTAATGTTGCCTAAGTGCCTCCGTCTCCCACCAGGCACTCCTCACCTTCCACCCGTGGTGGCCGGTGCAACTAGTCTCAACGTTGTGCTTTCAGTCGCACCTGCCGCTCCCCAAGGCCGTTACATCATTGTAGTCACTTGTCAGCTCACAACCATGGCTAGGGCTCTCCACAGCATTTGTTGGCTCACCAGAAGGGCTGGGGCTCGTCACCTCGCCAACATGGGTGGGGCTCTCCTTCTGCTGCTACTTCACAACAAGACGCTTGGCACCCACCGCCACCTCCGCCACCTTCAGACAAATTCCCTCACCTCAGCCTCACCATTCCTACACATGGGGAAGTAGACCCAGAGGAAAAAATTGATGCTAGTTGGGAGCTTCTAGATGCTGATAAGGACTTTCCTGGTTCGTGGTGGCCGAATGATCGGGATCCGCCTGCCTTGGGCATGTTTGTTGCTACTGCTTTATAGTGCATTTTTTTAATGTTTTTAGGCGATGCCTTTTTTGTTGTACTCTCCTAGGCTTGACCTAGTTTGACTCTTGTTGTTCTAGGCTCGACATAGCTTTGTTTGTGGTTTTGGGGTGTGCTCTCATACCACCCGCTTTTTTGTTGAAAGCTATCTTGTATCGTATTGCATTAATATAATATAAGATCCCTTTTCATAAAAAAAAAATATAAGCTTGTTTTGTTCTCATTTCCCTTTCTTCAACATGTTTATTTCTACTTTTGGTTGAGATGATAAAACACAATTTCCAAAGTGTCACTGGAATCAATAATGAGAGCTCTACCTTCATATGAAGTATGTTTTCCCTCCAAAAACTATTTATTGCCATATTCATGTTGATCTCAAGGAGATGCATCGACCTTTTAATACCTAAATAGAAGGGAGTTGAATATTCATATTCATCTTTTTCTTTTATTGCAAAAGAAATTGTAACACTCACATCATCATAGGATTATTTTAGGTTTACAAGTCACGTTTGAGGAGGTTTGCCCTGAATTTCGTGGTGTTATTATTGCAAAAATTTATGCTACGTGCCTATATTTTATCATGTATACAATATCCACATATATTTCAGTTAACATAGCATATTTTATTTTCTTTATTTTCTTTATTTCTAAGTATTTGTAAATATATTAACATTTTTATTATAGTTTGATTTCTCACTCATATACAAGATACAATTAGTAGTTTGGGTCAATTTTACGTTGCAAATCGATTTTTTGGGTTATTTGTGCAGTTAAAGTTTGGGCATTTTATATATATTTTTATGACACAAAATTAGTGTTAGTGCAAATTGGCTAAGTAATTGTATTCATATAGGTTTTCCCTCAAAATTTTGTCATCAACACATGGATTTTAAAAACTAAAGATGCAAACGAGACGCATAAAAATGTAAAAATTTAAAACAAATTAACAGAATAGAAGTATTTCTAATTATTTATGGTATATACATAGAAAAAGTGGCAAAAGATGACAATTTTTTGCTTAAAAATAGAGATACATGAACTCACACAATTCGAGGTACATATTTCAAATTTAAAAAATATTTTAACAATATTTTTTAGCATTTAGAGTCTAGTTTCGAAAACACTATTTTTTTTAAAGTGGAGTTTAAGAAGGTCAAACAAATGATTTTCAAAGAGGTGCACGTGTTTTTTTTAATGTGGTTGATAGGAGGTTATGATCCAAATCTTTTTAAAAGTAACGTTAAGTATGTTTAAAAATGTTTTTGTTAGAAATAAGAAGACATCACCATGGCTGTAACCCAATATTTTTTGTAATATTAAAAAATATACATTTTAATTAATTTTTAAATTGAATTTACCATGAAAATGGAGAGTTGATGGTGATAAACACATTTTGTTGAAAAAAAATGAAAACACAATTTTTTTGAATGTGTTTATAACTAGACCTAGTTTACAACAATGTATTTTTTTCAAAAGTCACTTTATGGGTAAAAAAATTACATTAATTAAAAAGCATCTGTAAAATTTGTGTATGTTAAGCCAAATAGTTAATATGTAAGGAAGGTAAAAAAATATTTTTAGAAAGTTGAAGCCAAGATCAACGTGTTTATATAATTTTCATGAAACAAAATGATGGTTTACATGATGGATTTCATGGCAGAAGATGGGTTTTGTGAAATCGACAGTTTACACGGCTTTTGTTGTGTTTTTGCATGTCCAAGTCTTGTCCTCAAAATTTTGAGGCATTTCTAAGCCTAAGTTCTTTTTGAAATTCAAAATTTAAAAATTCGTGCATGCTTTAATGCATACACATTCTAAGGAACGTGTATGAGTTATTGGGTGTATGAAATTTTGAATTACATAAAAAGACAGGAAGGGAATTGCATTGTATTTAGTAAAATAAATGTTAAGTATAAGAATTTACAAATTTAGTATTCTTATACTTACCATTTATTTTACTAAATATAAGGATTAGGGGTCATTAAGGACATCTAGAATTGGTTTTAGAGTTTAATTTACGTTTAGAATATATAGTTTAACAAAATTCAATCAAGTAAGTACTTGGTCATTTTTATGATTTCAATATTGAACCTAATCTTCTCTGGGAATAAATTTTGCACCCATTGTTTGTATTGGGCAATCAATAGTCATTTTGTAGTTTCCAGGCCTTTTGAATTGATTTTGATGTTTATAGGAACTTTAGGTGTGCCAAAATTAAATTTTAATCTCTCATATCAAACTTAAATAAGGCTTAATCAAAACAAAGTTACTCAAATAATGACATTCACTCATGAAATAATGGTATATGGTTCTCATATGTTTGTAATTTTTTCGAAATCTAATTGAGTGTATTTGAATTTACCTAATCAATCATAATGTGATCAATTTTTTTAATATATATTGACATTCAATCAAGCAAATTAAAAATAAATTGCACTAAAATATATCATGTTTTCCCCAAGTTTGCCTAATTTGGTCAATTTTGCTCAAATAATGACATTAGATCACAAAAAAACAATAAATGGTGCTCAAACATGCACCATTTTCTCAAATCTACCTTCATGAATTTTATCACACATAATCAATGCCTAAGTCATTTTTTTTTATCAAATAGTGCCATTTGATCACGAAACAACAAAAAATTATAATATATCTAAATTTATTTGATAACACACAAACAATGCTAATGTAAAAAAAATTACTTGAATAATGACATTCACTCACAGAATAATGACAAATGGTTATCATATATTTCCATTTTTCTCAAATCTAATTTTATGTTTTTGGTTGTACATAATCGGGCCGAATTTGATCATTTCTTTAAGTAATGAAATTCAGTCATGAAATAACAATAAATGGTGATGAAATATACCAAATTTTCCTCAAGGATGCCTATACTTATTCATTTGCACTTGATTATGGCCTAATGTAATCAAATTTACCTAAACAATGATAGTGAGTCACAAAATAATAATGAATGGTTATGAAACATGCATGATTTTCTCCAAATCTGCCTTCATGTACTTGATAGTACCTTATCAGGGACTAATTAAGTCATTTGTTTTGAAAAAAGGACATTTGATCATAAAATAACAACAAATGGTGTTCATAGATTGCCATTTTACCCTAAATATATGTAGATCTATCCAATCACACAATTTGTAGCCTAATCCAGTCAAGTTTTCTCAATTGGCAACATGTTTAATCATGAAATAACAACAAATGGTTCTATTATATGTCCAATTTTCCTCAAATATACATATATCTATCTATTTACACATAATTGAGGCCTATTATGATTAAATTTTCTCAAATAATGACATTCTCTCATGAACTAATGAAAAATGGCTATCATGTACTCATTTTCCCCCAAACCTAACTTCATGTTTCTGATCATAATTAATTGAACCCAATTTTCTCCAAAAAAATTTAAATGATGACATTCACTCACAAAATAACAAGAAAAGGTGTTAAACTATTCCTAATTTTCTTCAAGTCTACCTACAAATATTCATCTACACCTATTTAGGGCCTAATGTAGTGATTGTTTTTCAAGTAACGACATTCGGTCATGAAACAAGAACAAATGTTGCTTAAACATGCCTAATTTTCCCCAAACCCACCTTCATGTACTTGATGAAACTTAATTAAGGCCTAATTAAGTCAGTAGTTGGGCTTGATTGAGATTAAAACCATAATCCATATAGTTGGGCTTGACCCCCCTTTCTAAAATAACTGTATTTGATCATAAAATAATGTCAAATAGTTCTCATATATATATATATATATATATATATATATATATATATATATATATATATATTTCCAATTTCGCTAAATCTACATAGATCTATATATCACACTATTTATAGTCTAATATAGTCAAAATTTCTCAATTAACAACATCATTAATCATGAAATCACGAAAATTGTTGCTCATATATGACCAATTTTCCTCAAATCTTCTTGTATCTATTCCATTGCATATAATTGAAACCTAATCTAGTTATATTTTCTCAAACAATGGAATTTGCTCATAAAATAATAACAAACGGTTATCATTTTAAACACAAAATCTATGCACTTGGGTACATTTCTAGGTCTTAAAAGTATGCTAGCATTTACATGATTCCTAAGCAAGAAAACTAGTAATTGACAACTCCCTTTGGCCTTTTGTAAATTGTCTTTTGCACTTTTATTGACTTTATACATCTTGCATCTTGCCGACATTTGACTGTTTTATTTTTTCTATGGCCTCAAACACTAACGCCCAGTTGGGACACTAGCACAAGGTGCTCATGTCCTCCTGGGCGCTCATGTCCTCCTGTCCTTCTTTACCTTTTTCTTATCCTTTTGGACCCCTTTCGGTTCTTGATTACTTTTTACTACTTTGGGTCGGCCTTTCAATTGTCACTTACAAAATTCAAACAAGGGAGTCATATAAATACATAGTTATGCTTTCAAATTAAGGGGCCAAACACTAAGCATTACATAATATCACCTAATATTGCATCCAAAGGCACAAAATCACTTCAAAGCATCCATCTAGCAAAATCATTCAAGGGATAATGGATGCATTCTTCTACATACAAAACATAGGAGGGGAAGTTTATTTTATTCCATCTCAAACATTCTATACATTTTCCACATTCTAAATCTAGCATGCTATCATTGTGCAACTTGCACAAGGGCATCCTAGGGAATCATTACACACACTTACACAAAGAACTATATGGAGTTTGAAAATGTAGTGTAATGCTCGGTACTAAGTTCACTCTTTGGGTGACCTTCGGGGTCAATCCGACTCCACATTCTGCATCTTTTTTATTAGATTTGATGTGGTTTGTGGACATGTGTAGGTAGACAACTTGTTTTGCAAGTTAGAGGTACATTCAATGATCAAGGAGAAAAATCATAATGACAAACAAAGACTAATAATGAAGCTCCTCCTGCATAGAAGAGACCAGATCCTGATCATTCACACAGACACTAGCACCCAGGTGCTTCTGGCCTCCGTGGGCACTCCTGTCTGACACATTCCTGATCTTTAGAATATCTAGTGAGCATTTAAGACACTTTTCTAAGTCTGTTTCAACTATTCACCTTCCCAGATCACTTCTAGATTGCTCGGGAATAAGCTAAGTATCTTTATCTCCCTCTCTTGCTTAGGGTTTCATATTTGTACATGTTTGTTTGTTTGCATCTTTACTGTACATTAGCATTTGTATATCATACACTATAGTAGTTACTTCAAAATTAAGATTTAATTCCATTTATATTAAATCATTTGGTGAGCCCGATGTGAATCAAACATGCAACCTTATGATCTAATATAAATTGATTCATTTACTATGGCTACATCTTATCTTGTTACATTCATGGGGGCCGTATATTTCCCTCTTTCTACATTTTTGTCTATGATGATAGGGGCTAGTTTGTACTGCTTTATTGCTTCTAATATTCCCAAATTACACTTATTACTTTTCATTACTACTGATGAGCAGCCCAACATTACATATGTTACACATCTTTTGAAATACACATTGATCCTTATGTTTGCACTTACTTTTTCCACTATTTCCAACACGCATAATGCTACACCTATTCTATTTTCTCCTAATGGGTACATCCTTATTGCTTGTACACTTCTTATTCATACAATTTGGATCTTAGACCCTATCGGGTTTTCGCCTCACTATGTTGACATTATTCTTTGGTAGGTTTTGCAATCTTCTACCTATTCTAATTTCACCACCATGGCATGGTATCTCTCGCATCATGACATATATATCCATTACTTGCACACTTGGGGGGCATTGAACTCTCCCCTCTTCATAGTCACATGTTCTAATCAGCAGTTGTCTATCTATATTATAAACTTACACATCTATACATTACTCTTGCTTTGCAATTCATGTTAACCTTTCTAGTAGCACTTTCTCATATCTACACTATAGGCACACCTTGTTATATCTCTCTACACTCCTTTAATGCTCCATGCATACTTTACTACTCATGCTTACTTATGGATCCTTCTATTCATGGTACACATATTGCTTCATATATACGATACACATCCTTTAGTGCGCTATACATACTTTGGCTATTCTTGCTTACAATGATCACATCTATTTTCCAGAATCTCTTGATATACACACTTGGGGGCATCACACTTTCTCCCCCCCTCTCCATCACTCTCAACTCTCTCCATTTTCTACTCTTAGCTTCTTTACTACACTTCGCGTTCCGCGTTTCATGTCTAATATTTCTAAGCACTCCTATAATATTTGGTACACACATTTTACCGTCATTACCCGATGAGCAATCTTGTGCTATGGTTCACACTTGAATATTGAGGGCACACTTCATCAATGGACCTCACATCATGCACACTTTATGCTCTGCACTTCATGATACATCTTTCCTAGCATCTCCTCTCACACAAAAGACTCATTTCCCAACGACACACTCTTGTTCTATGGTTCATTCTTGAATGTTGAGGGAGCATTTATAAATGAACCTAATCTCATACACATATGCTGGGGGGAAATGCCACTCCTATCATCGTCAAACCTTGCATACCACACCATTACACTCATACAACATTTGCATATCTTGGTTGTATTTACTCTTTTCGTCTTATTCAACTTATATGTTGCACTTTGCTTACTATGCTAGCCGGATTATTAGTATGTCATTATCTTTATCATATACACAGGTGCATTCACTTGGTCTCTGGAAGTGAATATAGATCTCTTACAACTCCTTACACGATGTATGATGCTCGACACTAAATCTCTTACTAGTCTCACGAGGCTCCTGGGGGCATCTACCTTTACTCTCTCATACTCTACATTTCACAGTTTTTATTGTCATATTCTTTACTACTTCTCCTTATTATTACTTTAATTTTCACTACTATATACACGCTTTGACATACTAGTTATCTTTCTAACATGCTAATGGGTGCTTCATGTGTAGCATTTGCCTTGCAGGATCTATACAACCATGGCTATTTATCACTTTTGCTTACTACTTGCTCACTATTATTTTATATTTTTTGGGGGATATGCCCTATATTTTGTGTGATCATTGTATGCCTTTGGCTTCTTCAGCCCTGATTGTCTTGTGACATTGTGAGAAATGTCCCATGTATGAAACCCGCTTCTCACGGTCTATCTTGTCTTCTTAGTTATTTGTTACATTCCCTTCTATTACATGTTCGTTTTTCCTGCACTAACACTTGTAGTAGCCTGTCTTGTTTTCATGTGCCTTGATTTCTACCATGTAAATCCCCTACCCCATGTAGGTATCTCCATTTCATATATTCATATCAGATCAGGGTCCTCTCCTTTGGATTGCATTCTCCTATAGTCATCGCATGCACCCAAAACAAGGGGGTATCTATTGGGTGAATAAATTACCCCTACAACAACTTAAAGCTATAGACATATCAACACAATACAAAATCAACACATGAATACAATAACAAAACGGTCAAAAATCAGACTTGGACCTCACACACAGAGCGGACACTAACACCCAATAGCAAAAAGTAGCGCTTGATGCTTGAGTCCTCCCATGGGTGCTAATTTACTGCTAGAAGAAACATTCAAATTTACAGTTTAACATGATCTCTAGAAACTTCCATAATAGTTCTATAGTAACATGCACTTGCCTCTAGTTATAGAATTCACTTTATCAGTACATTTCAGTTACAATCACGACTAATCGAAACAACATGAATAACTTAGGGACATACCATATCCAATAGTGCTTATCAGGAAGCATCATAGAAGGAGAGAAAATCTAGACCTCTCTCCCCAACACTATTCTCTTGGCGTGAGAGCACCCAAAAAACTCACACTTGGCGTGAGATCACCCCAAAAACTTGCTCTTAACATGAGATCACCCAAAAAACTTGCTCTTGGCATGAGATTTCCCAAAAACCTCACCATCAACATTCAAATCTAGCATCTCTAAGCAAATCAGAATAATTCCCAATTTCTCACACTCTTATACATCAGGTGCACACTTTCCTTTTACATACTTTCACACTTTTACTTACTTATATACATGTTACTTCGATTTCTCATATACGAAACTTTGATTGCTTTATCACTCTTATTTTGCAAGTTTGTCCTCAATATGAAACAAGAAGCAACTCACATTAGCAAACACAATATGCTATTATGCATACAATTAACCGCTAGGGTCTACTTCCATTTCCTAGTCTCCACGCTTCACATTACGATCACTTCACGCTTCACTTGTCCACTCAGCACACTATCAGCTACACTCTTCTCTACATGATCACAATGTATGTATCTTCTAACTACTTTATGCTATCGAGTATTCACTCAACAACATAAAGTGGGGGAAAAATGTAGACGCAAAATCTATGCACTTGGGTACATTTCTAGGTCCTAAAAGTATGCTAGCATTTACATGATTCCTAAGCTAGAAAACTAGTAATTGACAACTTCCTTTGGCCTTTTGCTTTGTCTTTTGCACTTGTATTGACTTTATACATCTTACACTCTTGCCCAAAATTTAATTGTTTTATTTTTTCTATGGCCTCAGACACTAGTGCCCAGTTGGGACACTAACATTAGGCGCTCATGTCCTCCTGGGAACTCTTGTCCTTCTTTACCTTTTTCTTATCCTTTTGGAATCCTTTCGCTTCTTGATTACTTTTTACTACTTTGGTTTGACCTTCCAATTTTCAATTACAAAATTCAAAAAAGGGAATCATAAATACACAATTATGCTTTCAAAATAAGGGACCAAACACTAAACATTACATACTATCACCTAAGCTTGTATCCAAAGGCACAAAATCACTTCAAAACATCCATCTAGCACAATCATTCAAGGGACAAGGGCTGCATTCTTATGCATACACAACATAGGAGGGAAATTTTATTCGATTCCATCTCACACATTCTATACATTTGTTACATTCTAGTCTAGCCAGCTATCATTGTGCAAATTACACAAGGGCATCCTATGGCATCATTACACACACTTAAACAAAGAACTACATAGATTCTGAAATGTAGTGCAACACTCAATACTAAGCTCACTCTTCGGGTGACCGCCAGGGTCAATCCAACTCCACATTCTACATCTTTTTTATTAGATTTGACGTGGTTTGTGGACATGTGCAGGTAAAAAACTTGTTTTGTAGGTTACAAGTACATTTGACGATCAATGAGTGAAATCAGAGTGAGAAACAAAGACTAACAACGAAGCTCCTCCTACATAGAAGAGACCATATCCTGATCATAGCGCCTAGAAAAGACACTAGCACCCAGCAAAGACACTAGCGCCCAGGTGCTTCTGTCCTCCCGTGGGCATTTCTGTCTGGCACATTCCTGAGTTTTAGAACCTTTAGTGAGCATTGATGACACTCTTCTAAGTCTATTTCAACCGGCTTTTCACTTGCGTAGATCAGCATATCCAGATTGCTCAGTAATCAAGCTAAGTCTCTCTATCTCCCTCTCTTGCTTAAGGTTTCATATTTGCACATGCTTGTTTGCTTGTGTGTTTACTCTACATTAGCATATGTATATCATACACTATAGTAGTTACTCCAAAATCAAGATTTAATTCCATTTATATTAAATCAATGATATATTCCTATATTTTCACCAAATTTAAATTTATGTATCTGGTCATACATAATCATGCCTAATTTGGTAAAATTTAATTAAATAATGATATTCAATTGGGAAATAACAATTAATGGTGTTGAAATATACCTGATTCTCCTAAAGTCTATGTACAACTATTTATTCGCGCATAATTTGTCCTATTGCGATCAATTTTTCTCAAATAATGATATTCAATTACAAAATAAAAATAAATTTTGTTGAGTAATCAAGGCCTAATTAAGTCAATTTTATTCAAATAATTGTTGGTGTATTTATTATCCATACAATAATTGTTCTATTTAACCTAAAAGTAAGTATTTTCCTCTACAAAAAATGTTTATTCTAGGTCAAGTGTTGATTCGTCTTCTAAGCGGTTCTTTTTTTTTTTATCTCAATATTTGGTGCATTTGCAAAACATTGTAAAAATTATAAAATTATTTACATTTTTTGGGAAAAAAAGTCTCCATGGGAGATTTCTTGACCTACAACAAGTTTCTACACCACACAATGTTTGAATCTAAGTCTACAAATATTTTAGTTCTACATAACTTTCCCACATGCCAACATAAAATGAAACAATTGTTGTAATCTAAGGGTTTGTGGTCTATGTTGAAAGATACACCTCTAACCTTTCAAAATAAATATGAGTAATTTGTGTGTGAGAAAAAACATGGTGAAGCCATGGGACTCATTGGTATGTATGTTTATGATAGGTTGTTGTTTCAAATCATTGATTGTACCACTCCAAAAGTAACACGAGAAAAATTTAAAAACTTGTTTGGAAAAATCAATGAATTCATTGTCTTAAATCTAGATGAAGATTTTTCCTCTCTTTCATCTACAAATTTCCATTCTTTTGAAAACTTTTTTTCCAAGTTTAAGTTCATTCTATCACAGTTTTCGTCTTGTGATAAGGAAAAAAAGGTGAAGAGTGCATTCTTCTCATTTTTTATAAGTTAAATGGTCCATACCAATTTTTTTTCCTCTACCTTTTATTCCACTATAGATGCATGAAGTTAAACCTTTAAGATGTTTTCTTTTTCGAACATATCACTAGGAAATAGTCAAAGTATTCTAAAGTTTATGTCCTTTTTATTTCAAAGTAATTATGATTAATATACCTAAGAATAAAAAATAATCAAAAGCCAATGTTAGAACCCAATATCAAAATAAATCCGCTGAACCTTATTTTGAGTCCATAACTAAATCCATAAAGCCTAGTTCATTTAAATCTAAAGACTTTTCTCTAAAAGGAAAAGGAAGATTAGTGAGAAGTGTACCTTTTGTGACAAATCAAGTTATTCAGAAACACAATGTTGGCATAGGATGTAAACATTAGAGGAAAAATTGAAAAACAATAACATTCTAGTTCCTACTTATTTTAAGGACAAAGGAAAGGAAATTTCATCTGATGCATTGATTTCATCTAGAGACTGTTGGATTGTATATTCAAGTGTTTCTCATTACATGACACATACACATGAGCATCTCACTCCACATAATCATAACATCACTTCACATATAATAATTGATACTCCTACATCGCTACATGTTTGGTGCTCAAACACTAGTCAGATGCATGATGGGTGCATCAATGATGTATTGTTAGTTCTTAAGATCTCCAAAAAATATTCTTTACATCTATCAAATTTTTCATTCAGGAACTTGAGAGACTATAGAGTGCTCTCCTCAATATTTTGATCATAAAATTGTATAATTCAAAGGTTATGACTGCTTTAGGTGGTGTTAATCATAGTTCACACCTATATTTGTTTCATGGTTTTGAGTCTTCTTAAAGGACATCATTCATTTATCGTGTTGATTCATTGCGAAAAATTTGGCATGAATAGTTTAGAAATTTTAACTACAAGTATTTTTAACAGAACACTTCAAAACAATTAGTGATTACCCTGCTTAAAGTGTCTTTTGTATATGGTGTTTGTATATATTATGTACCTAAAAAACATCATTGCTAACCTTTTCCTAAAATAAAGGATTGATGAGGTCCAACTTCCCTTAAGTTATTGATTAGTAACCTCATGTCCTTTCCTGCTCTTTTTTTCTAGGGCCAAGTATGTTCTCATTTTTATTGATGACTATCACATTGCACATGGGTATTCTTTCTTAATTACAAGAGTAAATTATTTGAATTTTTTTTTGCATTTGAAGAATTGATTGTTAGTAGTGGTTTGTTGTTGACTCATTTAGTTAATGATTTTCAAGATGAGTTGATTTGGATCAATAGGATGTTGATTTTGTGGAGTACTTTGTGGGTTAGATTGAGGAGGTGTATTGGTGGTAGTACCTGCCAAGGTTGAAGAAGGATTCAAGGAAAAGGTAGGAAAAGATATGTTTTCGCTTACCCCATTATTCGAATAATTTTCACAAGAGAACACATACTCATTTATACTCTCTTGGATAAATTCAAGAATATGTCTATTGAATTAGGGGAAATTTTAGATGAATTATTGCATAGGAGTATAGTTGATATAGATGTTGTTTGTGTGGGCATCCTCTTGCTTGAATTATTCATTTTGAGGGATGTTGTTAAGACGTGATCTATTATTCCTTTTATTGGATACATTTTGGGAAATATTCTTAGTAAATGATTCATTCATGTTGTGGTCTATATAAAAGGTGTCATTTTAAGAAGTGACTCCCAATTGATGTTTTAAGAACTTGGGTTTTTTTTGGTTATTTTGGTAACTATAAATATGATACATTGCATGAGATTTTAGGAAATAAGAGAGATATTTAAAAGAGGATTTTGAATGGATAAAACATAAGATAAACATGAAGATAAAGTTTTCAAAGTGGAGAGTAAGATTCATGTCGTATTCACTGGATTATATGCAATCTAAAAATGGTTTATTAAATATCCTCTTTCTCTTTTTGATTTAATATAGATAAAGATAAGAAGGTGACCATTCTAGGGCCACACACAAGAGTCAAGGATCTAGAAGATGGTAATCCACTCTCTATCAAAGGCATATGATTCCAAATCCTAATTCTAGGATATGGGTGACATATTACTAGTACCTTGATTGTAAATGGATTGTACAAATTATAAACAAGATGAAGATATATATGTTAGGGTTGTAAACATGGGTTATAGAGATTGAAAAGTTATTAATCTTAAAGGGTGGATTATAAGGTAAGGACTAAGAAATAATAATGTAACAAATTGAGAATATGCTACTCTATTCTAACCTATATACATGACCAATTAAATTAATAATTGATCAAACCTAAAATACCATAAACAATTAGAGATGCTAGAGATACTTACCTTCATATAGACACGATCAACACATTAATTTCCCTTGGGATTAGAAGTACCTAATGAGAGAGTTGATGTGGGGGACCATAAGCCAGATAGAAGAATACTTGGTAAACCACTTATTGGGGACTCCATAAGCTTGATAGACCATAATAAGTGCAACTCCTATTTTTTATCATCCTAGACCTAAGGCTTAAAGAGTAACCTCCAAATATAAGTGAGACTAGCTTGTAAAAATAACATCAAATGAATGATGATGTTGTGATAATATATGCACTCAAATAAAAATGTTAAACATGGAACATTATTAGTTATTACAATTTCCTATGGCTAATTGGATCGACCATAATCAATGTCATTGGCCATGATGAATGAAAGAAATACGATACAAACCATAGTTGATGCTGTTGGCTCCAGGTAAAAGAATATAATGGGGTGTTATAAGGAAGGATCATGGAATGGAGGAAGAATTTGGAGCTGATAAAAAGTAATTTGAAAGAGGTATAAGGATGTTGCAAGTAGATATCCATTGTAATCATAAAAAGAGATGTCACTGGGAGGTTGTAAAAGGATGACTAGGAGATGTAAAGGATATCTATATAAAGTATCATGAACTCAACATCAAATATATCTCACAATTATTTCCACTAACCATCTCACCTCACTCCTAGTGATATCTCAAAGGATATCAGTCATGGGAGGTTAATGCATCAATGGTGATTGTAAAGAAAAAAGTTAATAAGAGTGAAAAATAAAATGTATACATATGTTACTTTGTACAATAAGTTGGTTGACACTCATTTTTGGTTAACACACAATCATCATGATATTTTTTTCATGGTTGGCGCTGTATCCCATTTCTCAAAGGATCCACATGAGAGACTAATAACCAGTAAAATGTATTATGAGATACATGTGGGGAACTCCTAACTTGGGAATTCACTACACTTTAAGGGTTTCTTCACAGATTGTAGGATTAACTCATTCATATTGGTTCGGTGATGTTATTGATCAATTTTTTGGTTGTGTTTATTGAATCTTAGTTTAGGTCATATTACTTGGTGTTGCAAGAGTAAAACCAATATTGCATTATCATCAACAAAGGAACAATATCGATATCTCTAGCTAACCAGGAGGTTCTATAGCTTTGTCATTTGTTGATAGAGTTTGGTTTTCCATAGACTCAACTTGTAAATATTTAATGTGACAATCAAAACATCATTCAAATTCTTACAATCCATTGGAGCATCAATGTACTAAATACATTGAGATTCACATGCACTACATTAGGAAACTCATCCACAATGGCATCCTTGGCTTGGATTTTATGCCTAAGGAGAAGCAAGTTGATGACATCTTCACTAAATTTTTGGCAATCGCCTCACTATTTTTAGTTGCAATTGATGCTTAGGATGAAGGAAGTAATTTTTGGCGGGAGGGAAAGATGGGATTCATATTGATTCCTTCCTTCAATGTTCAAATTGTGGATGGCTCAGTGCTTCATTATAGGGACCCAATTCTGAGCCTTTTTTGTCTTTGTTATAAACATCTCTAAGTTTCACTTAAGAGGGGTTTGCTAGTACAACATATTATATGCACTTCTTTATTAAGTTAACTTAGTTATCTTATATAGGTTAAACATTGTGTCTAGGCTTAGAATAAATGAAGATAAGAAACGGATTAACATTATTTGTGAGTATGACACATTTAGTAAGGCCATTATATAACCTCACCTATATACATTATAAAATACTTTTGGCAATAATGTTTACAATTCATTCTCAAGGAAATAAATTATATATTTTTATAGATTGTGTTTTCAACTTGGTGTGATCCATATTACGAAATATAAAAGCTCTTGGACACCATTCTTTCAAGTGTTAGATACAACCTATTTCCCATAAATTTAATTAATATTTGGCTCCTCAAAGCCTTCTGCTCTCGCATATTCACCTCACAAAGTTGTCTTTGGTTGCACACAAGAAATCATTTTTTGCTTGTCATCTCTTGCAATATGTTCATTTACTCCTACAACAAGTCAACGTTAAAAAATCATGGGATTTAACATCTCCCATCTCCTTCATTGTTACTCCTTACAACACTACAATTTCACCCTTCCTTATGCATCCTTTCTCAAAATCGGTTTGAGTTAATAGATTTAATATTTCCAAACTCCATGAACAAACCTGTGATTTATCATCAAGAAAAAAACAAATATGAGAACAAAAAAAACTATGAAAAATTTATAGAATCCATGGTGTCAAGCATATGGCTATTAAAGGAAAGATGTTACACATACCCCAATGATGATACAGGTCTCCTCGCAAGGTGTTCGGGATCCATAAAAGCTCACCAAGTATACGTTTGTATCCCGTATGCCTCACCGGCCTCCGCATGCTTTGTTCTGCCCTATCCCCCCATTTTTCCTTGCATTTTGGTCTTAAGTGATGAGACTGCTGCCCTGCCTGGGTGGTGGTCCCGTGACCATTGCCCAGGACAGGGCGGCGGTCCCATAACCACCGCCCTGCACAGGGCGGTGGTCCTATGCGTGTTTTCCAGAAAGTTCTGAATGATCACGTCAAATGTAAAATTTCAATTTCTATCCACATTTTTTCAGCTACTTTGCTTTGCATTTATGTTTTGGCCACCCTATGAATAGTGTTTTCACTTTGTTTAATGGTAAAAGAGTTCCATTCCAAGTTACCTTCTAGTGAATGCATTTGCTATAAATAGCCATAGCTTGTTTTCAAACAAATGGCCCCTCTCCTTCTCTGTTTAATCATTCAGTCTTTTGAGTTTCTTTCTTAGAATTCCAATAGTTTCATGTTTTGCATCCATTGTTGGTCTTCCTTTGTTGTTTAGAGGTCATTTGATCTTCTTGTTTCAATCTTGCTTCATTGTTGTTCCATGCAAGTCAGTTTAGAATAAGATAGTTTCATTCTTAGATTGGAATCCATTTAGAGTTGTAGGTTTTGTTTAGTCACAAAAGATAGTTTCTAGAACTCTCGGTGCATTTGTGTTGTATTCCCGCAATAAATCCCACTAGGAATTGCATAGTCAAGCTCTGTTCACTTGCACTATCTCTCTCTTACTCGCATTGTATTCAGTCTATATCCAAAGCTGCCATTGTTCGAGTACCTTATTCTGCTGATGCTATCATATACATGCTTTTTTGGATTCAAGAGAACACGAAGGAACGAGGAGATCACACTGAGGGGACAAAGTCACACACAACTGGATTTACCACTATTCTGTAAACTCCAGGTTTGAGCTATCAAAGTTCTAGTTACAACGTATCAAATAGAGTAGTAAATTATTTTATTTCAGTCAAATCTCACTCTCGATATCGCCAGGGAAGCTGTGGGGATTGATAGTTTCTGAGAAACTATGATTCATTCCTCACTTCTGAGGTAGGATCGAGAGTCTTTCAATTTAAAACAATTAGTTGCTTAGATATTTAGGATAAATTCACAACTGCACAGGCAAATAGCTACACCTGGGCTACTTTGTTTGTTTTAATTATGTTACTAGATTAGTTGTCCATTTTCTAAATATATTAGAATAGCTGCTCTTTTAATTTTTGTTAAAATACTTCATCGAAAATACAAAAATAAAAGAATACATGCATAGTGTAGATACATCTTTCATAATTAGTTTATTAGTTTTAGTTAAAAGTTGAATCATTTTGCATGACAATCACGGGACCTAGAGAGCCCAGAGAATACATATTTGAACCAATAGTGCCTCAACCAAATCTCCCCACAACACTAGCTAATATAGATCAAGACCTTAGGATACAGGTCTTTCGAGCAACGGTAAACCTACGAGAAATTAGTGAACAACTGAGAGAGTTAAATATTGAAGACGACAAGGCATACACATTTTGGTCAAATCATCCTAACTATAGACTGCCTTGATAGGATATCTGTATGACTGTACAAGGACTCGAAAGAGAACAAGTATTTGGTTGTGATCCTTTAGTTCCACAACCTAATGTAGGAGACCTCCTCGTTGACATAGATACTAGCTTACGCATTCAAGTTTCTAGAACACCTGTAAGGTATTCTGAGAAAATTACACAACTTCTAGTTCTAAACATAGAGGCTGAAAAGGCGTATGATTATTGGATAATCAGAAGGAGAGATTAACTCTTCATATGACCATAGGAGGTCCACCACAACCATGAACTTACAGTTGTGATCCACAGGTCCCACAACCCAACGGGCCTACTAATCAATCAGACATTGATGTTGGTTTACGAACACTAGTATTTAGGTCCTCACCACTTCCACCAGACATTATTACACAATTCTCCTTATTAAACATAGTAGCCAATCAAGCTAAGGATTTCTGGACTAGACCAGAGAATCGTCCATAAAACCCTGGAGAATCCACTACACCTCCCATCACCATTTTCATGACCTTGTCTAGAAATATACACGAAGCTCCCACAGGTCACTTCCCACGTATCCAACAGCCAATAAACAGGATCTCGGTAGAGCTCGACATTGATTGGAGCCTCCGAACAACTATTATATCCGAACGATCCATTACACCAATTCAGGTTAGGAGGGCCTTCTTCACCTTAGATTCTCAGATTCCATTATTGCGTATTGAGGATATAAGATTGCCCAACTAGTTTTTCTGTATCCATATATATTCCACATTCACTGGCCATCTCGGCACGACCTCGGGAGGTCGGGTATGAGGAAGAGTTACTTGTAGATTCCCATGCTCGCATGTCACTTTTCCATCGTACAAAATTGGTGAACCCGACATGAAACAAACAATTCTTCCTCTTTTATTTTCATTTCTTTCATCCACCTTCACTCTTTCCCATTATTCTGTGGGTATTCATATACCCCCTGAATATGTCGGGATACGACGACATATGGCAGACCTCTCTCAGGTCTCGAAGCAAATTATGGTCAAACAAATAGACAACCATCACCCTTGCTTTCTGCATGGGCTGATAACTATTCAAGTAATTACTTGTCATCTCAAACTCCCCCTCAAAGAACTAGTTCCAGTTCTTCATTCTGAATTGAGGAGTTGGATCAGCTTGCACAAACACAACAACTAGAGCCCTCAGGCTCTAACAATATGACATTTACTGGAGAATCCATTTCATCTCCTCGGGTCTTGTTCAGACCACAGATCAGTAGACAGTCAGATCCACTCCCATTTTTGGATGAGGAGTACTTAGCATGCTATGCTAGAAGTGAACAACGCTTCCAAAACATGTACCCACCTATAGGGAGTTTACAAATACAATCTGATACCCTACTCCAAGAAAACACCCCCATTCCTCCACCTATGGGAAATGCCCTTGGTGAAGCTTGGCAGGGTAATGATCAATTCATAGCAGGGTATCATACCCCTTTACAACCTCAAGGTATACAACAAAATGCCATTAAGGAAAAACACTGTGTCTTCGCCAATAGAGGTCATTTCAGCCTTAGTTGAGAAGGTTAGAGGGCTGGAACTTGCTCAAGCAAACCAAAATTCATATTTTGGGCAAGCAGGAATCCCCAACCCTCCGCATCACCCCAGTCAGGTTGACCTCCTTACAGGAACAGGCATGTTAGGCATGCCTCCTCAACATCCGTATAATTACCCACAACAAACACCAACTAGGACCGCATTTTCAAATGCCACTCTAGTTGAAAATATGATACCTCCCGGCTTGGCACCAAACAACCCATACCAGAACAATGCTCCTCCCTACTTAAACATTTATTCAAAATCACCACAAGGAGACATGTTCTCTTCTCCTGGGATGTTTGTTCAACCACAGGGATTCCCTTATGTCCCTGTAAATACATATGCTATGCCATATCAACAAACCATTCCACCTCCACCCCCTCAGCAAGCACCATCGATGGTCGAGGCCTATGCGGTAGGGACTTATTCAGAATATTTAAAAGAGCCCCTAGACTTCACCATATGAAGTGTTATGCTTCCAAGACCTCTTCCCTAATTTACCCAAATACAAAGGGGAAGGAGATCCAAATGCACACATTAAGGCCTATGCCATAGCCATACGGGAATTACTCCCTTGGGATGGGGTTGTTGCTAAGATATTCCCTAAAACCTTAGAGGGTATTGCCCTTGATTGGTATTACAGAATACCTGAAGCCTCGATACACTCATTTAAACAACTCGTGTCAGAGTTCATCAAAGCTTTTGATATGAACAAATTGTTAAGAACAGGAATCAGGGAATTCTTGCATATTAAACAAGAACATAATGAATCCACTGCTCATTTTATTCAAAGATGGCGTATGGTTCTCTACTCATCAGCAAGTGCTCCAAACATGGATCAAATGGAACTATGTGATTTATTCCTTCATTCTCTCAATAGAGAGATAAAGGAAGAAGTCCAGAAGTTCCCACTAAGAACTTACGATGAAGTACTTGAGAGTGCTCTCCGAATCGACCAAGCAGTGATAGATAGTGGTCGTAAGACATATGGGACAAATGGGAAATTAACCACTCCCAATCAAAACACCGCGGCCTATCCTAATACTGGGAATGCTAATCAAGGACCTAAGATCCTTAACAAGAACCACGGAGTTACAACAGATGGAGTAACTGACCAAACTAAAAGAGAAAACATTGTAAACATTTCACCACCTGTTAATAATCAGTGAAATAACAATTTTACTCCAACAATCAATGCGGTGGATTTTAATCCACCCACCACGACCAAAACAACAACAACAATGACAAATCCAAACACAAGGTCCAAATCGAAACCCAACTGGATATCAGAGTCAAAACCAAAGGCAACAACCTCAAAATTTTAACTCTAACAACCAGCAACCTTATCAGAATTTTGGGCCACAACAGGTTTCAAATCAACAGCCTCAAAATTATAATCCCAATTTGTATTGTGGTTTCCACAAGATTCAAGGCCATGATACTAGGACTTGTTGTGACTACAATAAATTCATGCAGCATTTTCCAGAAGATCAAAAACAACTCTTTATAGATATGTTTTTAGAAAATTCTGTAGTACCCACGCCAAACACTTATACAGGGGCAGTTTCCCCTCAAAATGCACCCCTCAAGATCTTTAATGATCCACTCCCAAACCATTCTAACAATAACAGGCTAGATCCTAGGAACAAACAAGGGTGTTATAACAGGAAACAATGATCATGAAGCTTCAACTTCATTAAATCCACCAGTCGCACCCCAACTAGGAACTCGACCCCAAACTAAGATAGTTGGTCTGGTGGAGTTAGACACCGAGCTACCCGTAGAAACCATAACAAGAACATGGGATTATTCTTCTCAACCAACTCCAAGTTATCCATTGGAACTAGACAACATTCAACAAATGTTGGTAAAACCCATAGGCACCTATGATTTAATTAATGACTTAACTAAAACCTTCTCTCACATCTCCTTTTTGGATTTGTTAAAGAACTCTCCCGCCCATAGGGCTACCCTCTTAGAAGCATTAGGCCTTGGTCATTTAATCAACATCACTCCTCCTCCGGAAATGCAAGTAAACCATGTAGACTTTGATGTCTACCCTCCAGGGCAGCCAGATAGGGATACTGAGTTTATATTTGATATAAGCAAAATGCCAACAGATGCTGAAATTACACGAAGAGGCGACCCAACTTTACATTTACAAGTATGGGTTTACAATAATTATGTTAAACGTGCAATGATTGACGATGGGGCAGCAGTTAACATAGTCCCCTTCACTTTTCTTCAAAAGTTAGGATATGGAGAGACAAACTGTTCCACAACACGAAATACGCTAAGAGGTTATGATAGCCTCAAGGCCACTTCAATTGGAACCATAGTTTTACCAGTCACTTTAGGACCCAAGATGGTCCTCACCGAATTTTATATTATAGATCGGGAAACCAACTATAATATGATCCTCGGTCGGCCATGGATACACTGCATGAAGGCAATCCCTTCCACGTTATTCCAAGAAATAAGATTTCTACACTTAGGGAAAATATTTGTGGCACAAGGTGACCCAAAACCCTTCGATATACACCTAGCTGATTTGAAGAAAAGACCAGGCGTTCACTCTGAGTTTGAACTCCCAACAAATCAACTTACCAAACCAATTAATTCAAAACCAAAAGAGAAGTTGATACCCACCACAGAATTGGAAATTACAAATCTAGTCGAGGACATTCCAGCACTCAAAAATGAGACCAACGTCATAGAAACAGTGTCACTAGGGACTACCGCAAAAATTGTCGAGTTGCTAGAGAAAGACTTACCTATTCTCCTACCATTTGATTCTATGGGTATGGGATGCACCCTGGGAATTGCTTCTCTTCCATCAGATGAAGTTTTTATGGTAGAAGTAACCGAAGTAGAAGAAATAGATACGAAAAATATCCCAACATCCATTTTTCCAAGAAAATATTGGACTCTCCACTTCGATGGAGCTAGATGTCACTTTGGAGCTGGGGTAGGAGTGATCTTTACTTCACCTGAGGGAAAGATCCTACCTTTCACCTTTAAATTAAACTTTGAATGTATGAACAATGGAGCTGAGTACGAAGCTCTCCTCCTTGGCCTCATCCTAGCCAAAAGAATGGGTGTCGATAACATTAGAGTGCTAGGAGACTCGCAACTAGTTGCAAACCAAGTCTCTGAGGTATATGAAACTAGGGCTGAACATTTACAACTCTACAAAACAACGGTATTAGATCTAAGCAAGGGATTCAACTTCATATCAATTGAAGCAATCCCACGAGAGCAGAACCTTCTCACAGATTCAATAGCAACCTCAGCTTCCTGTTTCACTCCAAACAGTGAGTTGGAAGATACAAATTTCACAGTATCACTTCGTACTGAACCATTAGTGCGTAAAATACCAACAAACCCACTCCTGACTCATGGAGAAGCTGAGAATGATTTTCCTATCATGGATCACTTTGATGGTGATAGAGTCACTCTCAAATATCTAAATGCCTATGCAGAGCTACACCTTGCTTACTGCATAGTGGATCTTTCCCTAATACCACATTCCTCTTCCTATTTTGGAAATCCCATGGTAGAGTCTCCTCCACAAAAGGATCTCGATATCTATGAGGTAGAAGACAGAGAAATCTTGGAACTACCTCCAGCCCCACCTGAATTTGAAGAAGGTAACACTTCTTTAATAGAAGAAACCATTGACATAAACATCAGAATGGAGGAAGAACCAATTTTTTTGAAGTTGGGATCCTCGTTAACTCTAGAGGAGATAGAAATACACACCCAAATCCTCAAAGAACATCAAAAGGATTTCACATTTAACTATAAAGAAATGACGGGCATTGCACCACACATCGCGGTACATAACCTTGTCACTAAACCAGATGCAAAACCAATTAAACAAAAGTCAAGACCAATGAAGCCAAAAGTGGCTCTCATGGTAAAAGAGGAAGTAATAAAACTTCTCCAAGTGGGATTCATCAAACCCGTTGACTATTCACAATGGGTATCTAATATCGTCCCTGTTCTAAAAAAGAATGGGAAGATATGCATTTGCATAGATTTTCAGGATATTAACAAAGCTTGTCCCAAGGATGACTTCCCGTTACCATCCATTGACGTTATTGTTGATGCAACAACTAGATTTGAACTGTTGTCCCTCATGGATGGGTTCTCAAGGTATAATCAGATTAAAATATCTGAACAGGATCAAGCCAAAACTACATTCATAACTCCCTGGGGAACTTATTGCTACGCTGTCATGCCATTCGGTCTTAAGAATGCTGGTGCTACGTATCAGCGGGAAATGACATACATATTCCATGATCTTATCCATAAAATTGTGGAATCCTATGTGGATGACTTATTGGCCAAGGCCAAGAAGCGTTGTGATCATCCATAAGTACTCCATATCATCCTCTCATGATTAATTGAATATGGTGTCACATTAAACCCAGAGAAGTGCATGTTTGGTGTGACAGGAGGCAAAACTTCTGGGCTACATTATATCTTCATGAGGGATTGATGTTGATCCAGCCAAAATCTAGGATGTTCTCGAAATGATTCCACCATTGGATGAGTCTGGAATCAGGTCATTTCTTGGGAAACTCAGTGCAATCTGAAGGTTCATCCCAGATTTAAGTTTTTCCATTCATCCAATCAACAATCTATTAAAGAAATATTATAGCATTGATTGGACTGAAGAATGCAACGAGGCCTTTGAAGCAGTTAAACACTTCTTGTTGTCTCCACCCACGCTAATGCCTCCCAAACTAGACCACCCTTTGATCCTATACTCACGGGCCACTGATGTCTCGCTAGCCTACATGCTGGCTCAAGAAGACAATGATAAACGAGAACGTGTGGTCTATTTCATTAGCTGAACGTTGCTCGATTATGAAACATGTTATACACAGGTAGAGAGAGAATGCCTTGCCATAGTCTTTGCAACAAAATGTTTAAGACATTACATGTTAAACCAAGAAACAAGGGTCATTGTAAAGACAGATCATTTATGAACATTCCTCACGCAAGGGTCTTTATCTAAAAAGGTTGGGTGTTTCATAACCTTAATGGGTGAATTTGAGTTAACATTTGTAAACCAAAAATCCATTAAGGGACAAATCATTGTAGACTGGTTAGCTGACAATCCACTAGATGGAGGTGATCTGGTAAATTTGGACTTTCCTGATGAGTGTATATACTTTGTCGAAACCAGGCCCCCCATCTCTACATGTCCCTGGTACACTGATATCATCAATTTTATCATGGACCACACATACCCGGAAAGTGCCACATCACAACAAAGAAGGTGGTTACGCATTATCACTGCTAAATATGTTGTTTTAGAACAAGTACTCTATCGTAAAGCCTTCAACGACATGCTTCTAAGATGTCGTCGACACAGAAGAATCCAAGAAGATTCTTTATGAATCCCACAGTGGGATATGTGGAGGCCACTTCGGTGGTCATGCCACTACTCGCAAAATACATCGGATGGGCTATTTTTGGCCCACTCTCGAACATGATGCAGTAGAGTTTGTACGTAAGTGCCACAAATGCCAAGAATTCTCTCACGAGATTCACATGCCAGCACAATCCCTGCAACCAATAGCAACCCCCGTGGCCCTTCTCCACATGGGGTCTAGACTTGATAGGGAAATTCTCTCCCTCATCAACTGATGGCCATAATTTTATAATTACAGCCACGAAATATTTTACCAAATGGGTAGAGGCCATGCCTCTCACCACCTGTACCAGGTTCAGTAATTTCCAAATTCATTCTAAACCAAATCATTTGCAGGTATGGTGTCCCACAAGTCATTATCTCAGATAATGGCACATCCTTTAAAAATGATGAGGTCCATGAGTTATGCAGCAAATTCAAAATAAACCATCACACGGCCTCTCTTTACTACCCTCAAGCCAATGGGCAAGCCGAAGCAACAAACAAAACATTAAAGGCTATTCTCCTCAAAACAGTCAAGGAGAACAAGTGAGATTGGCATCTAAAACTATATCCAGCCTTGTGGGCCCATCGAACCTCAATAAGAACACCAATAGGAGCAACCCCTTTCTCATTGGTATTCGGGGCAGAAGCAGTTCTCCCACTTGAGGTTGAAATACCCAGTCTCCGCATCTCATTACAAGGGATTTTGGATGAAGAAGCTTACAGGGAGGCACGCCTCTCTCAACTGGAAAGCCTTGACAAGGCCAGGCTAAATGCCAAACAATGACACAGAGCCTATGCTGACTGGATGTGCCGGAAGTATAACAAAAAATTCTATGAGCGAGAAATATATGAGGGAGATCTAGTTCTAAGACTAGACAGCCGGATTGATAAGAAAACCGGTGAAGGAAGGAAGTTTCGGCCCAAGTGGTTGGGCCCATATCGAGTCATGAAAGACTATGGAAATGGTGCATATCTCTTGTGCACACTAGAAGGTGAGGAATTCAATGAAACTATCAATTCCTTGCATCTTAAACGGTTTTACGCATGAGACATCAGAATCACCACTTGTACATTATAGCTACCTACATTGCATTAGTCATTTAGCTGTTTCATTTTGTCCACTCATTTCGTAAAAATTGTAGTCAAGGAACTTACTCTTAAGCAATCTATTACAAATTTATGAAAATATTGGAAAAAGCATTCAAATCACATCTCTTCAAACATCATCAAGTAATTTCAAATCTTCTCATCAAGTTTGACAGACAAGTATTGACGAAAACCATACCAAGGCCTGCATACTTGGTTTTTCTCTTTCTTTCTACTAGGTGAAGTTGTCCTTACCTACGGTCTGTTCTAGAAGCTTCTTGGTGTCACATCTATCCCTCTTAAGTCTCTTTGAAAGAAAGGATATCCCAAAGTCACAGATCAGAAATGTCAAAATCAAATAGAATCAAAAGTGCCAAGCAAACAAAATATTTTATTTTACACACTTCTTTGCCCCACCAACCTTCAGTGATAAGCCCACATCTCTTACTAGTGGTGTGAGGTTGGGAAAGGAAAGAAGTGCCCTTACTCACCTATATCCTGCCTTTGGTGACAAACCCATGCTTCTTACTAGTGGCATGAGGCAGGGTGTGGGGGGTCCATTCACACAAATTAACAAATCTTGGTATTCTAGAAATACAAATCAAATTATATTAAGTGAAAACAAATGTCCAAATTCCAAAGAGATCAAATCCTCAAAACCATATTTTGTCAACTAGGTTGCCATTTATAGATCTAAGTCTAGATAAACTGAAAGTAAGTGGCCTTCTGAGCTTGGTGGTAGTTCTGAGTAGGGTAAGTGTGTAGGTCTAAGTTTGGTTTCTGTCACTGGTTTGTCTATCTCTCATCATTCCATTCAGTCAAACTCATACAATTTGTGCCCTTCCCAACTCTTGGTGTTGAGCCCTCGCATCTTACTGGTTGCGTGGAGTTGGGAGTGGGGAAAGTTCATCTCTTTATCACTATACATTCATCACATTTTTCCAACATAAGAAGAAATCACAGACATTGCCCAAAGAGGTCAAAAGTTCAATACTACAATGTGTTCGTCATCGCATATCAACATTACAAAAGCATACAAAGTAAAACATTCTGTTTAGTATTTTCTATCATTTGTCATCCATTGCATACATTCTGAAAAGCATGAAAACAAATACTCTAAAAACATCTAGTATACATATGGGAAATGAGTCACAAAATTCTAGGCACCAAGAGTCTAGATCCAAAAAGATATATATATATATATATATATATATATATATATATATATATGGTGTTTCATGTACAATGCCATCATGCACTAAGGCATGGTCAAAATGCTCAATGAGCTTAGAAAATACAAAACAAACGTACAAATATCTGACCAAAAGTCGCTACAAAAAGACACTATGATCTCTCAATCTCTGCGAGATCCCTCAGAGGGTGTATGGCCACACCTAGGACTCCTGCTGTGACGATGCTCTGAATGGACTAAGGGCTCACGATCATGACCAGTAGCTGTGGTCTCACTATGAGAGCGAATCCTCCTCATCAAGCACTCAAGCAGTCCTATATCCAACTAGCTTGGTGCGGAGGGAGGTAATGATCTTTGCCACCTTCCAGACAGGGGCAAAGACATCTGTGTGTCGACTAACTGCTGAGGGCTCCCCAATGTCCTCAGTGAGCTCAGCCCGAGTACCATTAGAAGGGAGCAATAGAGTGTCGGCACACACCTGTGAATCAAGTCTCACCATCCCTCAGCAGTTGCTGCAAATAAAAAGGAGAAACACACAAGTTAGAAAGTTGTCCAAAATAAAACCAAAGATAGACTAAACAACAAAAGGAAATAACAACTAAACAATTCTAACTAAAGCAAAGTCAAGAAAGGAGTAGTAACTCACTTGGATCTCTAGGCCTCTAGGTAGGATCTCTGGGATTTTCACCTGCCACTGACGTTGCTACTGACTGTCGTCCCTCTCCCACATCTGGAGCAATGTGATAACCTGCCATGGACTCACCATCTCCCCCTAAATCCTGAGAAGGCAACTCCTCTGAAATCAAAGTCACCTTCTCTGCGCTCTGCTTTGCCCTCTCGGCCCGCAGGATATCCTGAGTGTCATGCCACTCAAAATCACTGTCATCCTTCCTCACCTATCCCTCCAGTCTCCCTCTCCTCTGTCTCCTCCTTTATCTCTCCCCCAGTGAACTCCTCAGACTCAGAGTCCATGTCAATAGGCTCATCTCTGCTATGGGAAGGACCGGTGGCAATCTGAAGTAAAGGTGCCCGAGGAGCACTGGCTACCCCTCGAGCACGAACCACCCTCCTAGCTACGATGGGAACACCAGGAGTAACTGTAGTCCAACCCCGGCCTCTAGGACCTCCCTAAGCCTCACGAACAGATATATATACACTAGCCCCGCTAGAGGGAACATGTCAATATACTGGAGGCCGAACTGCTGTGGTACTCTATCAAAGAGGTGGATCTCCAACTTCCCCGTCCTATCTACCGGATGACTGGTAGTGTGGCAAGCGATCAATGTAACAATATCCTCTCCCCATAACCCTGCAATGGCCTGATAAGGAGTAGCCTCCATGTCTACAGTGGTCAAAGAGGCCACTGGCTGGTGAGGCACTCTAAGAATGGTCATCCCTATCCACCTCGCTGCCCTGACGGCCCCAGGATCCTCTGCCTGTACACCTCTCCCATACGGAGTGATGTGCTCATACACCCAACTCATGACAAGAGTGGGGTGGCTTAGTGACTGTCCCTATAGTCTGACCACCCTATATAAATCATGGTAGGTGGTCCTGAGGATGTCTGCTCCCCAAGCGTAAACACATCCATGGCCCTCAATCTGTGCAATGATGGGAGCCTAACAATATAAGAGAGTGTCCCCTCCCTTGTCCCCAATCAATCTCGAAGCAAGGATGCCCATGATAGCCTTGCGGAGCACAGGAATATCTGACTCAACAATGGAGCAGACCTTCACCCCCTTCTTCGACCCCATGGAAACAACGACATCCCCCATATAAGTGGCCCACTAAACCACCTGAGATCTCGACACTTCTGTCTTGAGAGATAGCCACCTCCCAAGGATTGGAACCCCTTGTATACGATAGACATCCTCTAGGGTGATGGTCCACTCACCCCTAACTCTTGGAAATCAGAAAGTGTTCCGATCCGCATCCCAGTATGAAAATAAGTCACATAATATGTGACTAGCAGGTGCAACGTGAGGGACCTGTGCAATCCTCCAAATGCCAGCCCTCTGAAGAGTATCTCGCTCTGTTTGGGTTAGTGCCTCTAACACTGCTGGGAGCCAATCACACTCCCTCTCTCAGCTCCATCTGATGTACTCCTCCTTCTTCTGCATCCACCCAAAAACACAGAAAAAGAGTAAGTTAGTAACAAAATCTGACTAGAAAAGCTAACAAGAACATGTAAAAATGCTAAAAATGTGAAAAAAGTAAATAAAACATCTTTTTTTGCATTCTGTTGTGAACTGTCGCTCTGCTTTGTGCAGAGCATTCTGTTGTGTAACCTATGCACCTGTGCAAAGTGGCGGTTCTGTAACCACCGCCTTCTAGGGTGGCGGTCCTACCCCGAACCCGCGAATGGCTCGCAAGCCCTAAAACACATTAAAAATGCACAAAAATGCCATTTTCACTAAAATAAAGACCTACCCTATGGGCGCCCTCTCTAGAGACTCATTTAAAACTAGAATTTTCGAAATTAATCCCCCTAAGACAAACATTTTATCATTTCTACATTTTAGGTTCAAAAACAATAAATTGAGAAGAACTAACCTGAGACTTCGCGGGTCAATGTTCCGCTCTCGGAGGCATGATCACTATCTCACCACAAACATTTTGACTATACTCTCATTGAAAACCGTCACCGTGGGTCCCAGAGCTCAAAAACTATCAAATCAATATGCGCAAATGAATAGTAAAATGAGTTTGTTATATATATATATATATATAGCTTTCTAAAAATGATTTTGAATGTCTTTCGCAGGGTTGGAGTGTCGACAGAGGTAAGTTCTAAACCCCGCGCAGATGGTAAGTCCTCATTTCATATCAATTCAGTTTTATTTCTCAATTTATTTTATCTATCTGCACTTGAGTCCCCCTTTTTTTATTTTTTTATTTTGCAGATAGTGGGATTTTGGATGGCGACTTTCCGACACACAGGTGTGTCAGGTATAACTCCTAACTCCCCATTTCGGGACCACCATACTCGGATCCACCATTTTACACCTCTTCATGGCTAAGATGCTTCTTCGAGGGGCAATATGTACATACCCAAAATTGTAGGGTACTGCACCATCGGAAAGATGTTACACATACCCCAATGATGATACAGGTCTCCTCGCAAGGTGTTCGGGATCTAGAAAATCTCGCCAAGTATATGTTTGTATCCCATATGCCTCACCTGGCCTCCGCATGCTTTGTTCTACCCTTTGCCCCCCTTTTTCCTTGCATTTTGGTCTTAAGTGATGAGACCGCCACCGCCTAGGACAGGGTGGCGGTCCTGTAACTGCCTCCCTACACAGGGCAGCGGTCCTATGCGTGTTTTCAAGAAAGTTCCAACGATCGCATCAAACGTAAAATTTCAATTTCTATCAGCATTTTTTCAGCTACTTTGCTTTGCATTTATGTTTTGGCCACCATGTGAATAGTGTTTTCACTTTGTTTAATGGTAAAAGAGTTCCATTCCAAGTTACCTTCTAGTGAATGCATTTGCTATAAATAGCCAACTTGTTTTCAAACAAATGGCCCCTCTCCTTCTCTATTTAATCATTCAGTCTTTTGAGTTTCTTGCTTAGAATTCCAATAGTTTCATGTTTTGCATCCATTGTTGGTCTTCCTTTGCTATTTAGAGGTCATTCGATCTTCTTGTTTCAATCTTGCTTCATTGTTGTTCCATGCAAGTCAGTTTAGAATAAGATAGTTTCATTCTTAGATTGGAATCCATTTAGAGTTGTAGGTTTTGTTTAGTCACAAAAGATAGTTTCTAGAACTCTCGGTGCATTTGTGTTGTATTCCTGCAATAAATCCCACTAGGAATTACATAGTCAAGCTCTGTTCACTTGCATTATCTCTCTCTTACTTGCATTGTATTCGGTCTATATCCAAAGCTGCCATTGTTCGAGTACCTTATTCTACTGATGCTATCATATACATGCTTTTCTGGATTCAAGAGAACATGAAGGAACGAAGAGATCACACTGAGGGGACGAAGTCACACACAACTGGATTTACCACTGTTATGTAAACTCCAGGTTTGAGCTATCAAAGTTCTAGTTACAACGTATCAAATAGAGTAGTAAATTATTTTATTTCAGTCAAATCTCGCTCTCGATATCACCAGGGAAGCTGTGGGGATTGATAGTTTCTGAGAAACTATGATTCATTCCTCACTTCTGAGGTAGGATTAAGAGTCTTTCAATTTAAAACAATTAGTTGCTTAGATATTTAGGATAAATTCACAACTGCACATGCAAATAGCTACACCGGGCTACTTTGTTTGTTTTAATTATGTTACTAGATTAGTTGTCCATTTTCTAAATATATTAGAATAGCTTCTCTTTTAATTTCGTTAAAATACTTCATCGAAAATACAAAAATAAAAGAATACATGCATAGTGTAGATACATCTTTCATAATTAGTTTATTAGTTTTAGTTAAAAGTTGAATCGCTTTTGCATGACAATCACGGGACCTAGAGAGCCCAGAGAATACATATTTGAACCAATAGTGCCTCAACCAAATCTCCCCACAACACTAGCTGATATAGATCAAGACCTTAGGATACAGGTCTTTTGAGCAACGGTAAACCTACGAGCAATTAGTGAACAACTGAGAGAGTTAAATATTGAAGACGACAAGGCATACACATTTTGGTCAAATCATCCTAACTATAGATTGCCTTGATAGGGCATCCGTATGACTGTACAAGGACTCGAAAGAGAACAAGTATTTGGTTGTGATCCTTTAGTTCCCACAACGTAATGCAGGAGACCTCCTCGTTGACATAGATACTAGCTTACACATTCAAGTTGCCAAAACACCTGTAAGGTATTCTGAGAAAATTACACAACTTCTAGTTCTAAACATAGAGGCTGAAAAGGCGTATGATTATTGGATAGTCGGAAGGAGAGATTAACTCTTCATATGACCATAGGAGGTTTGCCACAACCACGAACTTATGGTTGTGATCCACAGGTCCCACAACCCAATGGGCCTACTAATCAATCAGACATTGATGCTGGTTTACGAACACTAGTATTTAGGTCCTCACCACTTCCACCAGATATTATTACACAATTCTCCTTATTAAACATAGTAGCCAATCAAGCTAAGGATTTCTAGACTAGACCAGAGAATCATCCATAAAACCCCAGAGAATCCACTACACCTCCCATCACCATTTTCATGACCTTGTCTGGAAATATACACGAAGCTCCCACAGATCACTTCCCACGTATCCAACAGCCAATAAACAGGATCTCGGTAGAGCTCGACATTGATTGGAGCCTCCGAACAACTATTATATCTGAGCGATCCATTACACCAATTCAGGTTAGGAGGGCCTTCTTCACCTTAGATTTGCAGATTCCATTATTGCGTATTGAGGATATAAGATTGCCCAACTAGTTTGTTTGTATCCATATATATTCCACATTCACTAGCCGTCTCAGCACGAATTCGGGAGGTCGGGTATGAGGAAGAGTTACTTGTAGATTCCCATACTCGCATGTCACTTTTCCATCATACAGTAACTATATAGTTAAGAAAAATGACTAAAACTAAACACAAAAACCCACAAATTATCAAACACCTTGCTAAACCTTACCTACATCCTAACCAAAGAGATTAATAATATTTTTAAACTAATAGCAAACAAGTAAAGCCTTATGAACAAGCCAAGTTCTTTTTTTCATGGACTCCCAAAGCAATCTTCTTTCCTTCACTCTAAAGCCTCAGTATTAGAAGCTTCTTCAATCATTATTCCTGCACTTTGGGGTGCATGAGTTGCTCCATCAACTTGAAAATCAAATGATCCCATCTCCTTACCTCTTCCTTTCCTATCTCTTGGATAACTCTCCAATATGCAACTATAATTATGTACAATCTTGTGATTACAAACTTTTCCCTCTTAGGGTCTTCAATCCCTTTCTACTCAAAATAAATCTTCAACACAATTATCCATCATGTTAGATCTTATGGTTTTTCTGTACCTAAAAACGTGGAAAATATTAAGACCCCATACCAAAATCCAACTTGGTCTTTTTAAGCAAATTTGTAAAAATGGATTTCATGTTGATGGCGAATACTTGCAAAATGTCTATAGTGACACAAGTGAATAAATTTATGGGGAAAAGGTGTGCCGAGAAGCAATCAAGTTGCAGAAGGGTGTCTGTACAGATGCATGTTGCTGACAGGTGTTTGTACAAAGTCCACATGTAGGTGGGCATCTGTAACCTAATTGCTTCCCAATAAATCAGGCTACAGACGCTCACCTGCATATGGACTTTGTACAGATGGGAATCTAGACTCTACAATCAGGTGTCTGGACTTTGCAGTCAAGCATCTGGACTCTGCAGTCGAGCGTCTGGACTCTACAGTTGGGTGTCTAGGCTATGTGGTTGGGCATCCTGGATAAGTGGATATTTTTGGCGGGTCACCATATTTTTAGACGTCTAAAACATGTGGGGTTGTCAGGGCTACGTAGTCATATATCTAACCTATGTATTCATGCATCATGTGGTCGATTATCAGACATATTTTATGTAAGTGATTGATGGCATAGTCATATGCTTATAATTTTATTAGTATATATTGGTGAATGTACCCGATTTGTGTTTCAAGGTAATGTCGATATACATGCATAAGTTTGAAATTTATTTTAAACACTAGGCGAGCTGACCCAAAAAATTAACTTGCATCCCGAAATTTTAAATGAAATGTTGCTCCATATGACTTCTCAAAATTGCCAAATGTAAATTTCAAAAATGTAATCGTGAATTAGTGAAAATTCACCACTTAAATTTTCCTTTCCTGAAAATAAGGGGATATTGTTACTATGCTCACATTTTTCTTCCATTATTACCTTTAAAGGTCTCTTTCCTCTACTCACTACTCTTCTTTCCAAAGCATTCATCTTGGACACCATTTCTTCAAACAATTTCTCCATTACTGCAACCTATGCCTTTGAGTCACCTTTCTTCTCTCAATTTACTCTCCTTGAAGCCATCTCTTCTACTCGTTGACATCTATTTGAAACACACTGATAGTTATCAATTTTAAGCATTTTAATTTTGGATTTTGCACATATCACATTGATTAATAGTTTCATAACATTATTTTCATATTTCCCACAAAGTGATGACAAAAATATTTACGAGGAAGAAAGGGCCTCAAACTCTACGATATGACCAAGATACTACTATTTTTACTAACTTTTCAATGTTAAAAAGTTAAAAAACTTTAACTGATAATCAAGTAGATGTAAAATCTATGGTCAAAATTACCTTGTGATGGTCAAATAGATGTAAAATTTAATATAGAAAATAAACTTTACAAATTCACACTATCACATCAACCTCTTTCTGCCATTGTAGAATGCATATCCGCGTAAAAAAGTTTGTTATTTGAAAATGATAAAAATCAACACTAAATAGAATTACAAACAAAAATCTAACATCTTTAGAAAAATCTACCACATCTAGAAAATATAAATATGTTTTTATGAAATATTAACTAATAAATAATTAGGGCTAAACCAATATATCTCATAGCTATTAATTAATGTAATGAGGTTATTGAATTTACATTTTATAAGTAATATATTAAAGGTTTATTAAAGCAAAATTGTAGATACAAACTCGTCCTCACTAACATCAGAAACAACTTTAATAAAAAAAACCCCTAAAATTTTATAATAATCAATAAGATCAAACATATATATAAAAATGGTAAACATTATAAATTAATGTAACAAAAAATATTGGAATGATATAAAGAGATAAATATATAGTTAAGACAAATGACTAAAACTAAACACACACAAATTATCAAACACCTTGTTAAACCTTACCTACATCAAGTAACCAAAGAGAGTAATAACCTTTTATAACTAATAAAAACCAATGCAATCCCTAAGAATAAGCCAATTTCTCTTTGTCACAAACTCACAAGGCAATCTTCTTTCCTTCACTCTAAAGCCTCAGTACTAGAATCTTCTTTAACCATTATTTCTGCAATTTAGGGCGCACAATTTGTTCCATCAACTTGGAAACCAAATGTTCCCACCTCTTTACCTCTTCCTTTCCTCTCTCCTCGATAACTCTCCAATATGCAATTGTAACTCTACACATATTGTGCTTACAAACTTTACCCTCTTGGGGTCTTCAATCCCTTTCTCCTTAAAATACCCTTCAACATAATTATCCTAATTTTTCTCGACTTGAAAATAAGGGCATATTGTTACCATGCTCACATTCTTCTTTCACAATGACCTTTGAAGGTCTCTTTCCTCTACTCACTAATCTTATTTCTATATCATTCATCTTGGACACCATTTCTTCGAAATTTTTCTCCATTGTTGCAACCTATGACTTTGAGTTACCTTTCTTCTCTTTACTCTCCTTGAAGCCATCTCTTCTACTCATTGACATCTATTTGAAACACACCGATAGATATAAATTTCAAGCATTTTATTTTGGATTTTACACATATCACATTGATTAATAGTTACATAACATTATGTTCATATTTCCCATAGAGTAATGAAAAAAAACATTGTGAGGAAAAAAGGGCCCCAAACTCTTTGGTATGAAAAAAATATTACTATTTTTTGGCTGACTTTTTAAAGTTGAAAAATAAAATAACTTTTTAAGTGACAGTCAAGTAGATGTAAAATTTATGGTCAAAATTACCTTGTGAAAGTCAAATAGACGTCAAATTTAATATTGAAAATAAAACCTTACATTGTCACACTGGCATATATCACCCCTTGTTGCCATTGCATAATGCCTATCAATATTAATGTACTACAATTTTATCAAAGCAAAAATTGTAGATACAAAATCATCCACACAAACATCGTACTACAATTTTATAAAAGCAAAAATTGTAGATGCAAAATCATCCACACAAACATCAAAAACAACTTTAAAAAATAAAGCCCCTAAAAAATTATAATAATCATTAAGACCAAACCTATATATAAAAATAGAAACTTATAAATTAACGCAACAAAAAATTTAGTAATGATATAAAGAGGCAAATATTTAGTTAAGACAAATTACTAAAACTAACCACACACAAACCCACAAATTATCAAACACCTTGTTAAAGCTTACCTACATCCTAACCAAAGAGAGTAATAACCTTTTTAACTAATAACAAGTAAATCCCCAAAAACAAGCTAACTTCTCTCTATCGCTGACTCACAACGCAATCTTATTTCCTTTACTCTAAAGCCTCAGTACTATAAGCTTCTTCAATCATTATTTATGCACTTTGGGGTGTACAAGTTGATCCATCAACTTGGAAACTAGATGTTCCCATCTCTTTACCTCTTTCTTTCCTCTCTCTTGGATGACTCTCCAATAGGAAACTTCAACTCTACACAATCACGTGCTTATAAACTTTTCCTTCTTGGGGTCTTCAATTCTTTTCTCCTCAAAATAGCACTTCAATGCCATTATCCATCACATTATACCTCTTGATCTTTCTCTACCTGAAAAACAAGGGGATATTGTTACTATGTTCACATTCTTATTTCACAATGACCTTTGAAGGTATCTTTCCTCTACTAAGTAGTCATCTTTCCAAAGCATTCATCTTGGACACCATTTCTTCGAACATTTTCTCACCTCAAACTCTATGGTATGACCAAGATATTAATATTTTTTATGGACCTTTTAAAGTTAAAAATTAAATAAAATTTTAAGTGACAGTTAAATAGATATAAAAGCATGCAAGAAATCAAGGAACCTCATAAATATGGGAGGGTTTAAGTGACCTCCTGATGTAGATGGGATAAAGAATGGTATGGGCATAAAAGAAGAGAGGTTCCCTCCACTGTGAGCTGAATGATCTACACAACAAAGAGAACTAACACACGAAAAATATTAGTGATAGAGATGGAGGGTTTCTCGATGAAGGTCGGTCCCGAGAAGTGAAAACTCCATGGGGTGGATGTCAACCCTCTTTTGATAACAAAATATGATAAATGATGATAAGTGGATGTAAGATAATAACCTGAAACATAGATTTGATACAAGCTAAAGATGCTAAAGCCAAGACTTGATAATGATAAAATGTTGATAATAAAGAAAACCTGAGTGGGTCGACGATGACCCAAGTCCAACTGGTACGGTAGATGGTGACCAGTGTAAGCTGATGAAGGATATGCATAAACTGAGCTGAAACCTAATGCAGAATGGTTGTATTGATGTTAGGATGGGGATGGGACATGGGGAATGTAAAAGAGTAACTGTTGGATGATGATCAAGGCCTGAGTTCGACAACAACTGGGAGGGTCATTGGTGATTGGAGTAGGGTATAATATTTTGCTAGATTGATGAGATGGTTGTAAGGATATGAGATGGATGAGATGGTTGAGGGATGAGGAAGATCTCCAGAAGAAACCTACAAAACAAATAAAACCAAGCACCAAGGATTCTCCAAGCCAATCTTCAATACACTTCAAACTCCAATGATCAATGCTAAAGTGATGTGAGGTGAACCAAGTTGTTGACAGAGGCTTCTGGGATGAAGAAGGTGGAAAATAATCAATGGTGGCTGAAATATTCAAATTTTTGGGGGTTAAAAGGGAGGGGTGAATATGAATATATAGGGTTGATGAAGATTGGGGGAGTCACTGGTGATTAGGACAGTCAGGGAATTGATTTTGGGATTGAAATGGAAAGAAGAGGGGTGATGGGTCAATTTTAATTTTGGGAAGGCGGGAATAGAAATAGGTCAAGGAAAGGGTATGACGAGTTGTTTGGAGAGAAATTAGGGGAGTTAATGGGGGATGATTTAAGGGTAGGTGAGTAAATTTAGGGATGTTAGGTGGGGGTTAATTAAACAAATAATTTAAATATAATATAATGTGGAGAGGGTGATAAAGGGGTTAATGGGTAATTAGGGGATTAATGCATATACTAATGGGATAAATGTGAGGATGGGGTGATTTAAGGGTGAAAGGAAAATGAGGGATACGAGTGCTTAAAATAAGGTGAAAGGAACAAGTACGGGGTGAGGGGTTAACATGCCAAAAAACAATGTCTACATTTTCCCCTTTTTGTTAAGTGGTTTGCGTTGGGCAAGCCGTGAGACAAAAACTAGAAGTGATGATGAGAGAATGATGGTTGAGGTGCTCCCCCTCAAACTGGGGATCGAGGACATGAAGGGGAGTCGATCATGAGTTTGAAAGAGATAGATGGAGAGGAAAGAGAGATAAGAGTGAGGAAGATGCCCCAAGTGAAGGGTTGATGATAGGTGATTGGATAAAATAGAACGCTAAGTATGGCAGTGACGTTGGAAACACATCGGTAGGATCATAACATGAACTGCGATGGAGGCATGTTAATGACCTATGGACCCTGTGCGTCAACAAAACGTCACTATGAGATGAATGTACACCTATGTGAGACCAATGGGTCAAGGGTAGACATTGAAACATGTGTAAACAAATGTGAGGGGAGGAAAATAGCTAGACAATTATGTGTTGTCCTACAAGCACGAGGAAGCAGAAAAGTATGTGTCCTGGGTGGGACGGGATAAAATATTACCACTAGGTGGACTTGTTGGGATGCTTAAGATGAATAATGGTGCCCCAAGGAGGGCACTACGATGGCCACGAAGCAAGGTAGGAATACTGGAAATGTCAAAGTGTGTCATGGGTGACACACAAGCTTGGGTTGAGAGAAAAGGATAAAGTGATGAAATGGATGAAAAAAGATGAAAAGGGGATTGGATAAGTGTTGGGTCAAGGATGATTGATATAGTCACTGTCAACCGGGCTGGGTCACCGGTGACTAGGAAAGGTCGATGGCGACTGTACCAATGTGCCTATATAAGCGACCTGGGCAGCCAAGGGAGCTCATTTGCACTGTGTAAGTTTGTGATTCCATAGAGCTCTGAGAGAGAAGAAATTGTGAGATTTTGAGTGAGATGGAGGTTGTTGGTGGAGTGAGGAAGTGCCAGAGGACCAAATGAGTGGTAAGTAATGAGATTCTAAGCTTGTTTTTTATTTTTTTTATTTTTTTTTTTTTGAAAAAAGTGATGGGTGGGAAGGGCCGGTTGAGTGGTGAACTGTTTTAGTCGCCGTCGACCAGTGCAAGTCAGCGTTGACCCAAGGGGGTCTCCATCGACGGGTAGGGATGGGGTTGATTTGTTTAAAATTATTGATTTTTGTATTTTGAGATGCTAATGGATGTTTGTTTGATGGGTTTTGCAGGTGAGAGACATGTTGTATTTGAGGGACCGGGTCCCAACTTTGTATGAGTGGATGAGGGGAGATGTCACCGATGCAGAGTGGGATCACCTGATAGCAGTGGGGCTGGGTAGATTCGACACTACCAAAGAGTGCCCTGAGATACAGGGATTATGATTGCATTGATCGATCGATGGGATCCAAGGACTAGTACCTTTTGGCTTCAGACAAGAGAGATGATGGTCACATTAGAGGATGTGTACCAAATCTTGAGATTACTGATTCACGGGGCACCTGTAGTGCCTATTACAGCTAATGGGAGGATGGGGGATTTGACATGGCTATTTGGAATGGATGTCCACTCATATTTCTTTTGTTTCATGGGCATTCCATATTGAGGCTAGATACCATAGCTAGGGACATTGAGGAGTAGATTGATTTTACTTGATGATGATGGTCAGTATCTTGTTATGCATTGCTGACTCAGGTGGGGCCTAATTTTTGTGGACACTAGCTGGGGTGTTGGAAGATATGGTAGAGCATCAGAAATATTTTTGTTTGGTGCAACTTTATTGGCACATGTTTATTATGAGTTATGGGCATATACATCTGGGAGGTGGACATGTATGGATGTGGGATTTTTGTTGCACTGTTGAGCATATGAGCACATAGCCATGGTGAGGCCGCCAAGGCTTCCATGGGTGGCTGGGGACCATATCAAGTTAGCCGTGGGTTTCCTGAGGTGGTGTGGATCATGCTTATGGAGATAGGGGAGAGAGGAGAGGAGTGGTATGAGGAAATATTGGGAAGGTTGGATGTAGAGGAGGTGAGATGGAGACCCTATAGAGATTTCCCTGCATGGTCAGGGATAGACATATAGTTGGTGGGTTTGAGGAGAGTGAGGTGGGTGCAATGGGTGGAGGCCTAAGATGATTGAGGCCATCCAGTTTATGAGGGTGATGTGAAATTTGGTGTCATACAGGGAGTAGCGGGGGCACCTATCTTGTATAGGCGAGATGAGACCGAGAGGCACCTTCCTATGCCTATGATGGTGGATCCACTGGATGAGGCGGGAGATCTGTGGGATGAGGATGATGATGTAGGTGTGGGAGAGGGGTACATGGGGTGGTGGAATCAGCAGTGGGAAGCTAAGGCCATTGAGGAGAGGGAGTAGGGAGAGGGAGAGGAGGAGGTGGTGAGGACCCATGGAGAGGATGAGGTAGGGTGGGAGAGGAGATGAGATTTCCCACCTTCAAGGAGATGAGTTAGACACCATGCAATAGGAGAGGGATGTCACACATCAAGAGAGAGATGTCACTCATTAGGAGGCCACATGGCTACATTAGGAGAGGGATTTAGTCAGTGGGGTAGTGAATATTGATACCAGTGATAGAGGGAGGCCTACAGGGCCAGGTTTTGGGATCTTGGTTCTATCATTGCAACATCAGGGAGTGAGGTGCCAGAGGCCTCACAAGGAGCTGGCCAGATGGATCTACCTAGTATTATCTCACTAGAGTAGTACAAGGCACTAGGTGTAGAGGTTTGATATTATGATCAGATTGTGACCTCTAGACTACCAAGTGTGCCTTGATATGTGGAATATTTAGTAGGGCAGCGGGGGCCAGTGACACAACCAACCCCATCAGGTAGCATGACAAGTGTTGCAAGCCGAGGCATGATCTAGGGTCAAATGAGGGAGTCGTGGGTGGGTAGATAGAGGGACAAGCTCCTGTACCAGGGGAGCATGGTTCAAGATTGAGATTACCTGATGTTCACTTTATTGATTAGAGGATGGACATTGTATATAGATTTTGGTGGTGTATCAGATGTATAGAGTTTTTGGATAGAGCCCTCAGAGGCCTATCATGGATGTATGTACAGATTTGATGATATATATATTTATATATATATATATATATATATATATGATGATTTTTAATTTGTGATTTAATGTGATGGTGGATGTATAATGTGATGATGTTAGATGGATTATGTAGATGAATTTGATGTGATGGATTTATTATGTTATGGATGTTCTGATGTATTTGATGAATGTTGTTAGATGATTATGATGAATGTGCTAGATGTAATTTTATTATGTGGTGGATGTGTAAATATTAGGATGTTGAATATGTGATGTTTTAGTTAAGATGTGATGATGTTTTGATTATGTAATTTGATGATGAATGCATATTAGATGTACTTTTGATTATGTGGTGGATGTTTATATGTTAGACATAATTTGATTATGTGATGTGGTGGTTTAGATTATGTGCTGATTGATGGATATTTTGATTATGCATGGATGTGATATAATTTAGATGTTCTTTGATTATGATTAATATGATGATGTGATGTGATGTTGATTAATGGATTAGATTAGATGATGATGTGATGATATTTAATGGTGGTGTGATGTAATTAATATGTGATGACTTGATAATGTTTAGATGTGATGATTATGTGGTGGATGTAGATGGATGGATATGTGATAGGTTTAGATAGGTGGACATGATGCGATGTGATGATATTTAGATATTATGATTAGAATTATATGATAATGGTAGATGTGCAAACTAGATGATTTGGATGTATTAGTGGGGATAATACTATTTTTAGGTGGGAATAAATGAAATTCATATGAAATGTAAGAAGTATGCTCCTATATGAAAGTACACTTCCTCATAGAGGGGAGTGCACGTGGAAAGATGTTTTGGAATTGGATTAGAGGAAAAGTGTGAGACGGAACAACGCATAACAATGCACTTGTAACCAATGACAAGTGTTAACACATAACTAACAATATTTAGTCACATTTCAGATCATGAGGGAGAGATGGAGAGTGTTCTTATAGACCCATCGTATCATGACAAAGGAGGTAAGATGGAAGATTGTATGGGGAAAGAGGTTCTCCTTAGGTGGTGGTCCTAGGTCTATGCCCCATCTCTGAGAAATATGACACAAACTGATCGATGTGAGAAGTTTGTGGGAGATGGGAAAGTTGATTCGATGTGGGAAGCTTTCCAGGGATGCTTGTTTTCTTTTAATATTTTTCTTTTGCTTTGAAAGTTTTAAGAAGGTTGATCAATGCAGGAAGCCTTCACTACCATGATATAAGAAAGTATCCATCCTTTGAGGGAGTGGTCTACATTTTGATTTTTCCTTAGATTTTGATTATGTAAATGGAAGGGTGATATATGCATGATAAGCCATCCTTCGAGGGAGCAGTCTATACTTTTTAACAATTTTTGATTTTATATGAACAACTTGTCCTTCGAGGGAGCAGTCTATTTTTGGATATGATACATCTTTTATGTGAGCATCCAGTGATTTTTAACTTTTGGATAGAGCTGGGGATAGCCAAGTAGACCACTTGGGGAGGGGATGAGAAAGTGTACAAGTGACACCTGTGGACCCATAACATGGTTTCAGTGGGTAGATAAGGAGGGTGATGGATGTAATGATTGTGGGGTTCCTACCTGGAAGGAGGAAATGTCCATAAGGGAATGTGCTATGAGCAGATCCTGTGGTACTCATATTCAAGGTCATAGGCAAGCTAGTGATGGTAGACCACATAATTCCCAATCATTACAATAATGGATGGAAAGGTGAATGATTAGTGCAAGATCATTAAGTGTGACTAAGGTCATGTTGGTAGATTTGTTAACAGTAGAAAGGTTACAAGTGCAAGGTGTTGAGAGGTTCCATTTTCTGGTTTACCATCGAGGGAGGCTAGATGATAGGCTCTAGATCCATACTTATGCGTGATAATGTATGGACCCAATCCAATTGGGAGAAAAATTTCCATGTTGACTCCTTTCTAGAGTAGTGACATTTTGATTTTATTTTAAAACAAGGTCACCTATGTTAAAGTCATGTTCCTTGAGATGTTTTTGTAAGTGTATTTGATGTGTTCCTGATAGACATGATGGTGTTCAAGACAAGAAGGTGACGTTCATCTAACAACTCAAGTTGTGCTAGATTCTTGGCGATAGTCTTCATCAGAGATGAAGTCACGAAGAGAAACATGTAAGGATGGGATTTGGACTTCAAGAGGAAGAATGGATTCAGAGCCATAGACAAGGGAAAAGGAGTACACCCATAGAGGTGCAGATGCTAGTCTGATAAGCCCAAAGAGTGAAGGGGATATGAAGATGCCAATTATGACTTGATCTATTGATGGTTTTAGCAAGGATGTTTAGCAGAGAGTTTTGTTGGTGGCTTTAGCTTGGTCGTTAGCTTGAGGGTAGTAGGGAGAGGAGAAGCTGAGCTTGATGTTGAAAGATTCACAAAGCTTTCTTGAGGTATTTATTTTTAAAGGAATTTTTGTTGTCTGTAATGATTTTATGGGGAACGTTAAAGTGAAAGATGATGTTTGATAGACGAAGTCAACAATTTTGTTAGCTGTAGTGGATGCAAGTGGAATGGATTCCACCCATTTGGTAAAGTATTCAGTAGTGGTGATGATGGAATGATGACACTGAGAAGAATGTGGGGTTGATGAGACCAATGAGATCAAGGCCCCATTGTGAGAAAGGCCATAGGTCTTGGCATGGCTGTAAGGCCTGACTGGGGATGTGGATAAGATTAGAATGTTGTTGAAATTTAGTACACTTCTTAACATATTCACAATAGTCTTTATTGAGAGTGGGCCAATAATAGCCAAGGAAGAAACATGTGTTTGGAATATCCAAACCACTGAAATGTCCACCACAGATACCATCATCGACCTCTTGGATGGCACGAGTAGATTCATGTGATTTAAGGCAACACAACAGGATGCCATCAAATCCATATTTATAGAGGATATCACCAAGGATGACATAGTGGTTTACGTGTTGAAGGAAGGACCTCCTACCATTTTTAGATAAGTCAGAGGGGATCTTGGATATGGATAGGTAGTCGAAGATCTAGGTATACCAGATATCAGATTGGTTGGTATTGACATGATTGATGCGAGGAAGTTCATGGGTATGAGATGGATGATCGAAATGCAATGGACAAAACAGAGAGTTTAGACTCTTCAAGTTTCCCACGAAATAAGGGATGTGAGGGAAGCCATAGTGTTTGTAAAGTGGTTAGATGAGTGAGGGACAAATTGGATGGTGTATTGATCAAAGGCCTAAGGAGAAGTCAACAACGTCCTTGTATTTTTGAAGGATTTCATTTTTACACTGATAGGTGCCTTTGAATTAGTTGATGATGATTTGGGAGTCACCATAGATGTCAATAATTTGAACACTGAGCATGATAGTGGTTTGGAGGCCCAGGATGAGGGCTTCATACTCAGCCATGTTATTAGTGCATTTGAAGTTAAGTTTATAGGAAATGGGGATAGGAGTATCCCAAGGAGGAATGATGATAACACCTACACCTCCCCCTTGTTGACACTTAGACCCATCAAAGAAAAGTGTCATTATGAGGGGAGAGAATTCATGATCAAGGGTATGGATGGATTCATTTGGAAATTGTTCATGAGGAAGGTGGTTGTCAGGAAGAGGGGCTTCAGTGAGTTGATCGATGATGGCTTAACCCTTAATAGATTTCTGAGAGATAAACTCTAGGTCAAACTTGGTCATGAGCATGAGCCATCGAGTGATGTGGTCATTATGGTAGGGTTTGGAGTGCATGGTTTTGAGGAGGTTACAACTAGTAACGATAAAGGTTTTATGATTAAGGAGATAGTGGAAAAGCTTGGATGTGGCAAAGAAGAGAGTGCAACACAATTTTCATAGCTTCAGTGTAGTGGGTTTCATAATCAAGAAGAGTGTGACTAATGTAGTAGATTACTTTCTCCCTACCTTGGTCATTGCAATGCACCAACATGACACCTAGAGCATGATTTGAGGTAGAGATGTAGAGATAGAAAGAATCCCCTTCACGTGGAGGTGTGAGCATGTGAGGGGATAGAAGGTACTACTTAAGATCATTGAAGGCCTTCTGACAATTGGCATCCCAATTGAATTGGGTGTCTTTGCGAAGGAGATGGTGAAAAGGTTGACAATGGTCAGAAAGTTGCAAGATGAAATGATAGACAAACTGAAGTCTTCCCTGAAGACTTGTGAAGTTGTTTAAGGTTGGAAGGAGGAGGCATCTTGAGGATGGATTTGATTTTGGTGGGATAAACTTCAATGCCCCTGATAGAGATGATGAAGCCAAGGAGTTTACCTGTCAAAACTCTAAACACACACTTTAAGGATTGAGATGGAGGAAAGAACTGGATAAGATGTGCAAAGAGGATTTCAAGGATGGTGAGGTGGTCCTGTCATCATTTATATTTTCCCAAGAGGTCATCGACATAATCCTCTATAGTTTTATGGATAAGGTCATGGAAGATGTAGGTCATAATGCTCGTTGATAAGTGGCCCCCACATTTTTCAAACCGAAGGGCATGACATGATAATAGAAGGTTCCCCAAGGGGTGATGAAAGAAGTCTTATGTTGGTCTTTTGGTGTGATGAGAATTTGATTATAACCAGAAAAACCATCCATAAGAGAGAGACATCTCATGGTCGGTTGTGAGGTGACGAGTTGATCAATGTTGGGAAGGGGAAAGTCATCCTTAGGGAAAGTGAGATTTAAATATAAAATTGGTACAGATGTGGAGCTTTTGGAGGATTTGGAAATGGGTATGATGTTTGAAACCCATTATGGATAATTGATAGGTTGGATGAAGTTAGGCAGAGAGAAGACATTGCAACTCCTCTTTGACAAGGAGAGCAAACAAGAGGATGCATGCAGTGAAGCTTCTACTTAACCAGCTTGGCATTGGGAATGGTGACAATGTTATGGATGATGATGGATGGGTCAAGGCTAACATGTCAGAGTATGACCATGTGAAAAGGCTTGAATGTGTTTGGAAAGAAAGGTGGTGAAGGCCTCAAGTTCTTTTGGGTCAAGATACTAGCTGAAATTTAAGGATACGAGGCTCTTGGGGAGTCCTGATGTTGATGTCGATGGTGGATTCATTGAGAGAGTGGATGTGTCAGAAGGTAAGGTCTTATGAAGATAAGAATCTTCTTCCCCCATGTATGATAGGATGGAGTCGTCATCAGTGCACTGGAGAATGTTGATGGTAGGGGAATCCTCCTCTACCATGTCAGGAAAGATGAGTGGAAGGGACCTAGTTTCACCCCAGTTTGGTAAGTGACTGGTCCTAGGGTGATGGTGGAGACTAAAAAAAGTTAGGAGGAAGGGACACAACGTGTCATCCATGTCCATGACATGTCGTTGGATGGAGGAGTGGGTGATGAATTGACATGCATGGGAGATGTAGGAGAAGTATGTGTGGTGGAGTCAGTGGGTTATTCCTCTTTGAAACCAAGCCCAAATTTTTCATGAGGATCATGGGATTGGTTAATGAAAAGATCATGTATACCCTGTTCATAACATCCTAAACCAAATCCCTTCCATGTGCAGTGGTGGAGGTATGTATAGGTGAAGGATTTGTTATAAATAAAATCAAATCCATTGGTGTAAGGTTTGGTATGAGGTTGGTTGTCGACATGGGATGAAGGGTGATCAAGGCTGCCATAGATGAGGTTGGTTTTAAGATGAGGTGGAATGAAGGAAATGATATCCTCGACATTAGATTATTGATACATGGGTGCCTTATTGGGTCTACCAAGTTGATTAAGGGATGGAAGAGAATTAAGTGTGAGGAGTCGATACTCCCCCAGAGATAGGTGTTACATCACATTGTCAAGGGATTCATCATTAGGAAGTTTAGACACAGGAACAAAGGAACTGGTGGATGCTTCAGAAGAAGAGTCCTATTTTGGGATGAGCACATCATTAGGTCGATAGGTCATATGACATGATTTGAAGGGAGGAATGTCGGTGGGAATGGTGTGGATCTTTCCTTCATGCTCATATTTGATGCAATGATGGAGGGTGGAGGGGATGTAATGCATGACATGAATCCATGGCCCCTAGCAAGACATTGTATTGAAACTCCCCTTTGACGATGTAGAAAATTTCATGTAGGAGTTTGTCACCAATGTGGATGGGAAGGATTGTTGTGCCCAAAGTAGGGGTCACACATGTCATTAAAAACATGTAGGACCACAGGTGATTGGGAAATGATAGATTTGGGAAGTTTAAGTTGATCAAAGGTGTGGGATGAGATGATGTTAATGCTGGCACCATTGTCTATCATAGAGTGGAAAATGAATGTGTCGTTGATGCAGACAGTGATGAAGAGGGGAAGGTCGTGGTCTTCAGGTAAGATGTCTGATAATTTTTGAATCATCAAAGGAAATGGTGGCAGAGGTGGTAAGATCCCCAACAAGGGCTACAAAGGGATGGGATTCTTAAGATGAAATGGGGATGCATTGTAGGGCCTCTATGAGGGCTTATAGTGATGGGGTGAGATTTGGATAAGCTTGTAAAGAGACATCTTAATGAGAGCTTGGTGGAGCTTCCTTACGACAACTTTGTTTGAGGGTGGTTGATTTATAGGTTGGTGGTGTGGCTAGGATAGACACCTTAGCCTTGGATGATGAAGGGGCCAGAGTGGGCTCGTCAGATGGAGCAACAATAATGACCTTAGATTTGGATTGTGTAGATGGTTGTGGCTTGTGGGGATGAGCACAGGTGGTAATACAGATGATGGTGATGTAGAGAGGAGGACCATCTTTAGAAGAGGTGAAGGTGGGAGGAGGGATGACATGATGAAGGCCGAAGAGGAGGCCTTGGATGTTGTAGATTTGTTTGGGAGATGGGGTGTGGATTTGGAATGGCTGGTAGAAGGAAGGGGGTGATCTTCTTCGAGGAGAAGATCATATTCTTTGATGAAGTTATCGATGAGGGTGTGTAGGGATTTACAATGTTTGGTGTCATGCCCAGGGGCATGATGGTAGGTGCATATGGTGTTAGGGTCAAACCATGTGGGTTTTTTCCCATGTGGATTGAAGGGCTTGATGGGAGGTAGGGTGATTATGGATGCCTGGAGAAGATGCTGAAAGATGTCAGTATAAGATCTGATGATGGATGGGGAAGGTGAAGGGGTATGATCCTTAGAAGAATTTAGTTTGGGTGAGGATGATGAGGGTAAGAGAGGGAGGTTGTTTTTATGAGGTTTTGTGGGAGGCCTAGATTTAGATTTAATTTAGATGTTTTTGGTTTAGATTGGGAAGGAAGGATGGTTGTTTTAGTTTTGGGTTTGAAAGGGGCATGGATGACCTTAGATGTAGATGTGGATTTGGAAGAAGATATGGAAAATTTAAATTAGGTACGAGGAGGAGAAATAGGTGTTTTGGATTGTGGTTGGGTAGATGGTGGGCATGGATCCTAAGATGGAAGGTTGGGCCCCTAGAATGGATGATTGGATGGTGGGAGACTTGGATTGATGAGGCTTTTGGAGGGAAGTTCTAACTTATTATGTGGATGGGTAAGTGACTTCTGAGGGAGGAATGCTAAGGTTTTAGATTTTTGATGTGAGGGCTTTCCCTTGGTAGGGATGATGATGATTTCAACTGGGGGATTATTAGAGATTGGACTAGGTGGTGTGGGTGTATGCTTTGAAGATGAGGAAATAGAGGATGGGAGGGGTTTTTGGATTATGCATTTGATGAGATTAGAAGGGGTCATAGATGGTTTTGAAGAGGCAGGTATAGAAGTAGTAGTATTCGTAGATGATGAGGATGAGGGTGAGAGATCCTTTATGGTTGTATCAAGTGTTGTTTGAAGGGGTGGCATAGATGAGGTAGTAGATGTAGGTGTAGAAGTGGATTCAGTCAACGGTGTGGGTATAGAAAAGAGATTGTAGATGTAGATGTAGGCATTGATACATGGGGAGATATATCTGAATGGGTATAGAAGATGTAGTTGTGGAAGGTTCATAGGTAGATTCGAAAGGTGTGGATGTGATAGATGTAGATGGAGTGGATGTGGGTTCAATAGCTGAAGGCATGGATGTGGGCTCCGACATGATTATAGATGTCAAAGGAATGGAGGTGGGTAAAGTGGATGGAGGGATAATAGGAAAAAATGTTGATTCTGGGTTCAAGGTGTTGATGGTGTGGGCATTGGGTGCTTGGGATGTGGATGGTTCTGTTTGTTTGTTTGGGGAGTGGTTAGGAAAAGGTTGTTTGAATACGTCCAAAGGTTTATTGGGAGGGGCATTTGGATTATCTAGGTGGAGCTCCCCTCGGTCGATGAGGTGTTGGACAAGGTATTTGAATGTGTGACACCTTTCGATGTCATGGCCATGGACCTGATGATATTTACAATAGTGGTCCTCATGGTACCACACAGGTTTAGGCCATGTGTCATCGACAGGCAGATAAGAGGAAGTTGGATGAGCCGAGCTTCATGAGCTTGTCAAATACTGAACTATATGATTCCCTCGAGAGGGGTATAGTTAGGAGTAGGATGAGGAGCCCTTTGTGGGGGCTCGAGTATGGGAGGTAGATGCGGCAGAAGATTTGACGATGATGGCGTTAGAATTTTTGGATTTTTCATTGTGATTGGATGTCTTGGTAAATTCAGGTTTTGGTTTGTTGGATCTGAGTTTAACGTGGCCTTGCTCAAGGGTACATGAAGTTCTAGTTTATGAGCCATGGTGAATGCCTCCTCAAAGGTTTGAAAGGATTGATCTGGAGGGTCAGATGAGATGTGCTTTGTGCAAGATCGGGAGAAGATATCGATGAGATCAGTCTGAGGGAGGGAAAAAGATAGTTGATTGATGAGACCACACCATCTAGTGATGAAGTTTGTGATAGATTCATCATCATATTGTTTAATGGCATATAGGTCAGTGATGGTGATCTTACGTGTAATTTTTATGGAGAAATGTTCTAGGAATAATTGTGCGAGTTGGGTAAATGAGAAGAGGGAGTGTTGTGGGATGCCATTGTACTATTCCAAGGCAGAGGCCGACCAATGACATAGGAAATGTACGAAGCATAAGGTCTTGATCATGCATGATAAGGTAATAGGCGTGCCTGAAGGCATGAAGGTGTTGTTGGGGATCCTCCTTACTATTGAAATTTGAGAATTTAGGGAGTTCCCAGTGTGGTGGATAAGGCTTAATAGGAACAAATGGATGGATGGGCTCATTACAAAAATTTTCATGAAGGTAAATGAGCCTTTGGGACCCATGGTGGTAGCTTCAAGATTTGCTAACCTATTCAACAAAGCCTGCATAGGGTCATGAGATGGGTGAGAGGTAGATTGGTGAGGTTGTGAATCATAAGATGTGGAAGGGTTAGGTTGGGGATGATATTGATAATGCTGAGGATAGGTAGGTTTCTATGGAGGTGGTTGATGAGGAGGAGATAATTAAATGGTTGTGATTGAATAAGTTGGGAAATTGGATGTTGAGAGATGGGAATATACTGAGATGGGTGTGTTTGTGTTTGTTGGGATATAAGGGATGTTATGTTGAGTGGGGATATAAGTGTGGATTGGTTGAGAGTTTGAGTTTCTTGGTATGGAAAGATGTGGTGGAGGACATTCCGAAGAGGGGTTGATGGGCTTGAGTTGGTTCAGAAGGATGGGATTGTGAAGTGATGACATTAGCATGGATTTGAGATGTGGAGATTGGAGCGGAAGTTTGACCATGTTTTTTAGGTGGAGGAGGGAGAAGGTGGGATTCTTGTAAAGCTTGATTAGGAGTAGAAATAACAAAAGTGGATGAAGAGATGATAGGGATGTCAGAAGAGGGGGCAATATTGATTCAAGGAAGATTAGGTGGAATGGGAGCCACCTAGTTGAGTGGATTGGTGAGTTTGAGGGAACGAAGTAGAAGTGTAATGTGAACCAATTTCATGATGCCATGGCAAGCTCATTCATGGCTCGGGGAAGAAAATGGAGAGTTGATATGTGAGGTTCTGGGAGGTCTCATGGATGATAGGAGTAAATTTTTTGTAGTGGGGTTTGTCAATAAGAAGGTTGGTGGACCGATGGAGAAGATAATCATAAAGAGCAATGGGGTTAGCATCTAAGATCTCCTGAAACTCTGAGCATCTGTGGGGAATAATGGGAGGCCCAAAGGCCTTCAAGGAGATAACAGATGGAGGTGTAGCTGGTCTGGAAGGGATTGAATGATGATATAAGAAGGGATTGTTTTCGACATGGGAATGACTCTAGAATAAAAGGAGTCACTAGAAGGAGCCATGGAAACGAAGGGGTTGGGGAATTGAAGAGGATGTAGGTATAGAATGGAAGAACCAGTGGTTTTGGTAGATGTGTGTTGGATGATGTTGTTGGAAGTGGGAATACTGAAAGAGGTGGTTTGTTCCATTTTGAGTTGTGATAGTAAAAATATGATGAAACAAACAAGAACATGTGTAGATGTAGCTAATTTAAACAAGATAAACAACTATGTTTTTAATTATCTTGCATTATTAAAAGATGTGAAAAAGAATGAGAAAAAGGGCTCAGAGGGATCCTAGGAAGTGGTCCATCTAAGGTTGGTTTTGGGACATTTTGGATGGAGTCCTCGATATACCTGAAGGTACATGAGGCACAAGTCTGTGATGACTACCTGGTATGGGGCCTTGATATTGGGGCCTACCCCCGCACTTCACGCACCACAATGATAAGGGTGTCGTGCGCTTAGCCAATATACCAATAGCCAAAAAAATTGTAACACAACCAAAACACCGCGGTGAATTTCCTACTGGGTGATGAAATTCCCAATAGTTCCACTTGGTAGATGTTGTTTCAGATGTGTAAGTTGGTGCGTGAGTTTGGATGTGTGTGGATGGGAATGTGAATGCAACGGATTAACCTCCTATTTAATCTAGGTGATCAAACAAGAATGAAAGGGTTATTTTTAGACTGGAAAGACAAAATGTGAGATTCGATGAGAACACACATAAGAAAATGCAGAAAGGAGACAATAGGGGATAAAAAGAAGAATACCTGGATATGATTTTTTCCATTTTATTTATTTATTATTTCAATTTTAGCAAGCGCGTCCTTATATCCAGGCAAGCAAACCAGCGTGTGTGCGAGCAAGCAAAGCCCTCACCTACGAGGTTAGTGGAAAGGAAAGAATACAAGGAAATATAGGAAATGAAATAACGAAAAACAACGAGACTCACCAAAAGATAAAGAAGGTGGGTCCCACCGGGTGTGCCAGAATGTTTCGCGAGAGATCTTACTCCTATTTCAGATTAGTGAAAGCATGCAAGAAATCGAGAAACCTCATAAATATGGGAGGGTTTAAGTGACCTCTTGATGTAGATGGTGATAAAGGATGGTACGGGCACAAAAGAAGAGAGGTTCCCTCCGTCACAAGATGAATTATTTACACAACAAAGAGAGCTAACACACGAAAAAAATTATTGATAGAGATGGAGGGTTGCTTGACGAAGTCGGTCTCGAGAAGTTTGAACTCCCTTGGATGGATGTCAAACCTATTTTGATAACAAAATATGATAAATGATGATAAGTAATGGATGTAGATAATAACCCAAAACAGAGATTTGATACAAGCTAAATATGTTAAATCAAAGACCTGACAATGATAAAATGTTGATAATGAAGGAAAACCTGAGCGGGTCGACGACGACCCACGTCCAATTGGTACGGTCGATGACAACCAATGCAGAGCTGATGAAGGATGTGCAAAAATATGAGCTGAAACCTGATGCGGAATGGCTGTATTGATGTTAGGATGGGGATGGGACAAGGGGAATGCAAAAGAGTAACTGTTGGATGATGATCAGGGCCTGAGTCGACGACTGGGAGGGTCCGAAGCAAGGTATAATATTTTCTAGATTGGAGCGATGGTTGTAAGGATCTGAGATGGATCAGAGATGGTTGAGGGATGGGAATAGTTCCATAAAAACCTGCAAACCTACAAAACAAATAAAACTAAGCACCAAGGATTCTCCAAGCCAATCTTTGATACAATTCAAATTCCAACAATCAATGTTAAAGGATGTGAGGTGAACCAGGATGTTGACAGAGGCTTTTGGGATGAAGAAGGTGGAAAGCAATCAATGGTGGCTGAAATATTCAATTATTTGGGGATTAGAAGGGAGGGGTGAATATGAATATATAGGGTTGATGATGACCGGGGGAGTTTCCGGCAACTAGGATAATCAGGGAGAGTTGATTTTAGGATTGAAATGAAAAGAAGAGGGGTGATGGGTCCATTTTAATTTCGGGAAGGTGGGAATAGAAATAGGCGGGAAAGGGTATGACGAGTTGTTTGGAGAGAAATTAGGGGGTTAATTGTGGGATGACTTAAGGTTAGGTGAGTAAATTTAGGGATGTTAGGTGGGGGTTAATTAAATAAATAATTTAAATAATAATATAATGTGGAGAGGGTGATAAAGGGGTGGGTTAATGGGTAATTAGGGGATTAATGTATATACTAATGGGATAAATTAAGGATGGAGTGGTTTAAGGGTGAAAGGAAAATGAGGGATACAAGTGCTTAAAATAAAGTGAAAAGAACAAGTATGGGGCGAGGGGTTAACACGCCAAAAAATGGTGTCTACAAAAAGTTTATCAAAAAAAGATTGTAGATACAAACTCATCCACATTAACATTAAAAACAACTTTAACAAAGAAAGCCCTTAAAAACTAATAATCAACATGACCAAACCTATATATAAGAATAAAAACATTATAAATTTATGTAATAGAAAATACAGTAATGATATAAAGAGAAAAATATATAGTTAAGACAAATGACTAAAACTAAATAGACACAAACCCACAAATTATCAAACACCTTGTTAAACCTTACCTACATCCTAACAAAAGAGAGTAATAATCTTCTTAAAATAATATAAAACAAGTCAAACCCTAAGAGCAAGCCAACTTCTTTTTGTCACATACTCACTATGCAATCTTCTTTCCCTCACTCTAAAGCCTCAGTACTAGAAGCTTCTTCAACCATTATTTCTACACTTTGGGGTGTACAAGCTCCATCAAGTTGGAAACCATATGTTCCCATCTCTTTACCTCTTTCTTTCCTCTGTCTTGGATGAGTCTCCAATAGGCAACTGCAACTCTGCACAATCTTGTGCTACAAACATTTCCCTCTTGGGGTCTTCAATTCCTTTCTCCCCAAAATAACACTTCAATACAATTATCCATCATGTTAGATCTTCTTAGTTTTCTCTATCTGAAAACAAGGGGATATTGTTACTATGGTCACATTCTTCTTTCACAATGACCTTTGGAGGTCTCTTTCCTCTACTCACCAGCCCTCTTACCACATCTTTGACACCATTTATTCAAACATTTTCTCCTTTGCTGCAACGTATAACTTTGAGTCACCTTTCTTCTCTCACGTCAGTCACCTTGAAGCCATCTCTTCTACTCACTGACATATATTTGAAATACACCGATAGATATTAATTTCAAGAATTTTTAGTTTGGATTTTACAAAAATCACATTGATTAATAATTCTATAACATTATGTTCATACTTCCGAAAGAGTGATGGGGAAAAAAAATTATGAGGAAAAAAAGGCCTCAAACTCTATGATATGACCAAGATATTACTATTTTTTTATTGACTTTTCAATGTTAAAAAGTAAAAAAACTTATAAGTGTCAATCAAGTAGATGTAAAATTTATCGTCAAACTTACCATGTGACGGTCAAATAAAAGTCAAATTTAATATATAAAACAAAAGCTTACATGGTCACACCGTCACATCCCACCCCTTACTACCATTGTAGAATGCTTATTGGCGTAAAAAAAGCTAGTTGTTTTAAAAAGATAAAAATCAACGGTAAATAGAATTAGAAACACAAATCTAACCTCTTTAAAACAATATAGTGTGAAAATCTAAATATCTATTTATGAAATATTAACTAATAAATAATTAGGACCAAATTAATTTATCTCATAGCTATTAATTAATGTTATTGAATTTAAGTTTTATAATTAATGTATTAAAGTTTTATTAAAGAAAAATTGTTGATACAAACTCATCCACACTAGCATCAAAAACAACTTTTATAAAGAAAACCCTAAAAATCTATAATAATCGATAAGACAAAACCTATTTATAAAATGACAACATTATAAATTAATGTAACAAAAAACTATGGTAATGATATAAAGAGGTAAATATATAGTTAAGACAAATGACTAAGACAAAACACACACAAACCCACAAATTATCAAACACCTTGTTAAACCTTACCTACATCCTAACCAAAGAGAGTAATAACCTTTTTAAACTAATAATAAACAAGTTAAGCCCTAAGAACAAGCCAACTTCTCTTTGTCACAAACTCACAAGACAATCTTCTTTCCTTCATTGTAAAGCCTCACTACTAGAAGTTTCTTCAACAATTTTTTCTGCACATTAGGGTGCACGAGTTGTTCCATCAACTTGTAAACCAAATGCTCGCATCTCTTTACCTCTTCCTTTCCTCTCTCTTGGATAACTCTCTAATATGCAACTGTAACTCTGTTCAATCTTATGCTTACAAACTTTTCCCTCTTGGGGTATTCAATCCCTTTCTCCTCAAAATCACACTTCGACACATATAACCATCATGTTAGATCTTCTAATTTTTCTCTACTTGAAAATAAGGGGATATTGTTACTATGCTCATATTCTTTTTTCACCATGACCTTTGAAGGTCTCTTTCCTTTACTCCATAGTCTTCTTTTCAAAGAATTCATCTTGGACACCATTTCTTCAAATGTTTTTTCCATTGCTGCAACCTATGAATTTGAGTCACCTTTTGTCTCTCACTTTACTCTCATTGAAGCCCTCTCTTCTACTCGTCGACATCTATTTGAAACGCACCAAAAATATCAATTTCAAGCATTTTATTTTGGAATTTACACATCACATTGATAAATAGTTCCATAACATTATGTTCATATTTCCCATCTTTACGAGGAAAAAATTGCCTCAAACTCTATGGTATGACCAAGATATTACTATTTTTTAATTGACTTTTCCATGTTAAAAACTAAAAAAACTTTGAAGTGACAATCAAGTAGATGTAAAATTCATGGTCAAAATTACCTTGTAACGGTCAAATAGACATCAAATTCAATATAGAAAATAAAGCCTTACACAGTCACACTGTCACATACCACCTCTTGTTGTCATTGTAAAATTCCTATCGGTGTACAAAAAATCTAGTTGTTTGAAAAAGATAAAAATCAACAATAAATAGAATTAGAAACACAAGTATGAACTCTTTAGAAAAATCTAACACCTCTAGAAATCTAATTATATATTTATGAAATATTAACTAATAAATAATTAGGACCAAACCAATATATCTCTTAGCTATTAATTGATGTAATGGCGTTATTGAATTTAAATTTTATAATTAATGTATTAAAGGTTTATTAAAGCACACTTGTAGATACAAACTCAGGAAACTAACACGAAAAACAACTTTAACAAAGAAAGCCGCTAAAAATTTATAATAATCAACAAGAGGAAACCTATATCTCAAAAAACAACCTTATACATTATTGTAGCAAAAATATACTAATGATATAAAGAGGTAAACATATAGTTAAGACAAATGACTAAAACTAAACTAAACACACACACACCCACAAATTATCAAATACCTTGTTAAAACTTAAATACATCCTAACCAAAGAGAGTAATAACCTTTTTAAACTAATAAAAAGCAAGTCAAGCCCTAAGAACAAGCCCAATTCTCTCTGTCATAAACTCACAAGCCAATCTTCTTTCCCTCACTGTAAAGCCTCAGTACTAGAAGTTTCTTTAACCATTTTTTTGCACTTTGGGATGCACGAGTTGTTTCATCAACTTGGAAACCAAATGTTCCCATCTCTTAACATCTTCCTTTCCTCTCTCTTGGATAACTCTCCAATATGCAACTGCAACTCTACACAATCTTGTGCTTATAAAATTTATACTCTTGGAGTCTTCAATACCTTCTCAAAATAACACTTCAACGCAATTATCCATCATGTTAAATCTTCCAATTTTTCTCTACCTGAAAAGGAGATATTGTTACTGTGCTCACATTATTATTTCACCATGACCTTTGAAGGTCTCTTTCCTCTACTCAGTAGTCTTCCTTCCAAAGCATTCATCTTGGACACCATTTATTCAAACATTTTCTCCATTGTTTCAACCCATGAATTTGAGTCACCTTTCTTCTCTCACTTTACTCTCCTTAAAGCCATCTCTTCTACTCGTTGACCTCTATGCATCGACATGAAGGAGAAAAAATCTTTTTTTCTCACATGTAGATTGTTTCTCATTTAGTTTTATGTTTTCATCTTTTATGCATTTATTATCTACAACAACTTTCCCTCTACCTTGTGAAACCTCCATAACATCGAATCTTTCTTGGAATCATCTCAATATCTCTATCAGTTCAACTCCATGTTCTTTGTTTCCTTCGTGCACCATTTTAGTAAGATGGAGATCACTCAACTCTCTCGTCCCTTACCCACTGTCATCAAAGGAGGACACTTAGCTATAACACCTATCTAACAATATTTGTCGGAAGACGTCTTCTTAATTTTTCAAGATTTGATACCATATGATGTAATTACGATTAGGGGGTCCAATGAAGAACTACCTTAGACTATGCATCCCAAAAATTTAATCACAACAATGAACCTACACAATGCACATGAGCAGCAGAAAACAACTCGAATACAATTGTATTACTTTTAAATGAAATATTATTGACTACATGAAACCTTTATTACTTGCAACATTATAATACTCCCACAATGGACGTACTTCATAAAATATCTATTTCTCGACTTGTATGTTTCTACAAATCTATGAGTGAATCTAGATTAATTCTCTAGTTCATCTTCAATCTTCAATCTGCAAGAACTCGAACATTGATCAACCTGAGGCCTTCACCAACTCTTAGCCAAGCTTTGGATAATTGTAAGCTTTTCTTAGTATCCTTGTTTGGATTGGAACATGAAACCATGAATGCAGTTGAAATGAATTTGTTCTCCAACTATCAAATCACCACTTCCAATGTGGCACTGCTTTTTCCATTCAGTTACAATCACCTATTGTCATAACCATTAGGATTCTTCTCAGAGCCATTAGGACTCTTCTATACACATGATACCTATCACAATGATATGAGCATAAATCACTTAGGCCATTTGTCAAAGCTTGGCATTTAACTTTACACAATTACACATATACACAATAGAGATTGCAGAAATTACATAAGACTTTGACCCACATTCCATAGAGATTACAGAAATTAAACACCTTCACACATGACTCCCAAAACACTATTGCACACAATGTGTGGGGATTTCAATTTATGTGAAGATATACATCTTCATTCCCTCAAGCAAACACAGTTGCATGCAGACAAGGTGCATGCAAAATTTCTGCACAAAACTTCAAATAACTCGCAAAAATGTTAGGCTAACATTTTTTTGGATATGCTCCAATTTCAGACTAATGGTTTTTCAAAAAGCTCAACTCGTGATTTAGAAGTTCAAGCAACTTTTTCTATGTGCCAAGACTTCATGATCTCCAAAACACTCTGAAAGCTCCAAAGTTGGGTTTATAATATTAAACAGGAAACTGCTTATTTAGAAACCCACCAAAGACTATGTTTTTGTTTTATAACTTATATTTAAAATATAAGCATGATGGATCCACTAGGGTTGTCAGTAATGTTTAAAATGTAAGAGTGGCCTAAAACAGTTCACCCACATAGTATAAAACATGGTGATCTCATTAGAGACCGGTTACACAATACAGATATGTGAAATATCAAGTGTGACATATGAATGCAAGCTATATGTGCGATTTGATCACAGATATATGAAGCGAATCGTGTAAAACACATGAGCGAATGTATGAGGCGGTTTGTAATCCATTCTTGAATGTGTAACTGCAAGTGGATATGTGGAAATAGTGGGAGTGTTGGGTGAAATTGAATTCCTAATAAAGATAAGTGTTTTTCAGTGGTTTTTTTTGCATTTCATGGTTTTCCCACTTATATCTTGTGTCATTATGTTCATTTACTTTCTATTTCATGTTATTTACATTATGTAATCTGTAGTATAAACATCCCAATCTATGTTTTAATCGTTGCACTTCATAAACTATAATTCTCAACAATTTAATGTGGTGGATCTATAATTTTTAATATTATTTATCCCCTAAATTTCCTAACATGGTATGAGAGCTTGTGTTTATGCATGTACAAGATAGATTTGGTTGTTTTTTATTTATATGTATGAAGAAACTTGAAGGGTTTTTTAAATATGCGAAACCATAGCTTGATTCACAATTTTCTTCAAGTTTATTAGGTGTAAAACTCCAATTCCAACCAAAATTATTTGAATTTGAATATTTGGTGGCATTTTAGAATAGTGCGTGGCAACTTCTGTCTTTCGCGGCATATTTGAGGCTTTCACGACACTTATATATTTTAAAATTTTCCGCGACCTTTTTCATAGTCTTTCACGACTTTGTTTCATGTGCTTCACGACATCCTTATATAGTCTTGCGGGTTTTTCTAGTCTTGCATGACATTTTTAGTCTTGTGTGGCTTTTCTAATCTTGCACGAATTTTCAAGTTTTGTGTGGATTTTCTAGTCTTATGCGACTTTTCTAAGTCTTGCATGGTTTTTCTAGTCTTGTGCGAATTTTTTAGTCTCCCATGAATTTTTACCATTTTTGCCTATCCGTGCAGATCACTAAAATTTGAAAAATTCATGAAACTGTAGTTTTTTGAAAATTCAGTGGACCACAACTTCAAAACTTCTTCATGCAATTTCTTCTTTATGTGGCATCTTGCTGACCCTCGTGGCATATTTTTTGTGTTTTACGGCCTCACCTGAGTCACCCCTTCCTTTTTAGTTTTTTTTGTTCCGCGGACTTTCAGTGTCTCGCAAACTTTCCTTTAATCTGCAACTTTTGACATAGTTTTCCGTGGAACACTGTGTCTGTGTACCGTGATCTGTCAATTGCTTTAAAAGGCTATCACTTTCTTCCTAGTGCCTTGTGGCCTCTTGTAGTTTTTTCCTTTGTGTTCTGTGGTCTTCCTCTTTGGTGTTCTCACCCCATTTAAGTGTTTTTTAAGTTGTGAGCTCTCTCCTTTTATTTTTGTACTGCGGATCTCTGCAACTTCTGAAAACCCACCTAACACTCTATTTTTTAAATTTTGCCGAGTTTTCTTAAAAATGGCTAGTTATTTTGTTTTTTCCATGGATAAATCTCAATTTTTAAATGGGTCTAATTATAGTATTTGGAGAATTAGGATTAAGGCTATCCTTATGGCTATAAAGCTATGAGATTTAGTTAGTGGTGTCATGAAGAAACCCACTAGGAGATAAGCTATACCTGAGAGCTTGAGTGCTTTCTCTAAAAAATCCTAAGATGTCATGTCAATCCTATTGCAAAGTATCAAGGATGAGTTTTTGTTGCATATAGGTCACATGGAGCATGGACACAATTGCAAACTATGAATGAAGGTAGCCACCTCTCTAGAATAATTAAGTTGATCATGGAATTATTCACAACTCTTGTGAAAGCTTATGAGAAAATTGTTATTACCTGGCTAACATTAAGAACATTAAAGCTCAATGAGATGGTTGTAATTGTGAATTGTTTCATGATAAGCTACTTTACTTCATTATTCATATTAATATTCACGATAAATTTAGAAACTATATTTCTATTTTGAATGCAAAATACCAAAATGAAGCCAATTTACCTAATTTAGACACCTTGTCTTCTCTCTTTATCCAAGAAGAGAGTGTCATGGAGAACTTTGACTCAAAAGAGAATGTCTCTAAGGCGTTGTTCTCCCAAAATCAGAAGTCTTTTAAAAATCAAAATAATAACAATATAAATCAACAATTTAACTTCAAACCGAAACACAATAGGAATAATCAAAAGTTTAAATAAAGTTTGATGGCAAGTGTATCAATTATGGTAAATTTGGTCATAAAGCAACTGATTGTTATTCTAACAAATCTAATGTTAAGAATAAGAACTTCAACAATAAAAACAAGAAGAATAAAAATCAAAATCATGCTAACAACCAAGCCAATAATGATGAACAAACTATTGCTCTTTATACTGCCATCCCAACCTCTAATGACAGTGAATGGATCATAAATAGTGGTGCCTCTAGATATATGACATACATGCATAATAGTTTATCTGATGTTGTTGACTGTCATGAGAATAACTATCTAGGTGACAATTCGGTCATCAAGTCTGAATGTTATGACATACTAAGTTAGCAAATGTCATCATTAAGAATGTTTTGTTTGTTTCCCAACTTAAAGAAAAACCTTTTATCTTGTTCTCAATTAACCAAAGAAAACTATAAAGTTTTGTTATTGCAAGATAAATGGTATATTAAGAATGAGCTTGGTAAAGCTATTGCTACCGGTTTACAAAATAATGGTTTATATTTTTTTGATGGATTTGTAGTTGAATATTGTCTTTCCTCCTCTTGTGATATTGTTCAATTGTGGCATGAAAAACTTGGGCATTTAAAATCTAAAAGTTTGTATGATATGTCTCACCTTCACCTTGTAGTAGGTCTTCCCAAGATATAATCAGATCATGGAATTTGTTAAAGTTGCTTGCGTGGTAAGCAACATGCTCAACCATTTCACAAACATCACAAGTCCAATTCCTCTTGCTTTCTTGAATTGGTTCATAGTGATGTAAGAGGTCCTTGGGAAGTTCTTTCTCTATGTGGTGCCTTGTATGTTGTTAGTTTTATTGATAATTTTTCAAGAATGAATTGGTCTTATTACATTAAGAAAAAGTTTGATGTCTTATCTAAGTTTCAAGAGTTTAAAGTCTTGGTTGCGAACATAGCTAATCTGAAAATTAAAAGAATCGAAACTAATAATGGATGTGAGTATGTTAATAAAAAGTTTGATGAGTTTAGTGTGTCTGATGAAATTCAAAGGGAGCTAACCAATCATTAGTCTCCTTAGCAAAATGACATAACTGAAAGGAAGAATAAAATCATCATAGAAATGGCTAGGACTATGCTTCATGCCTCTAATGTACCTAAGTTTCTCTGGGCTGAAGCTATGAGCATTGTTGTTCATATCTTTGATATAATTCCTACCAAAGCCTTGCATCAAATCATACCCCATGAAGTATAGACCAATAAAAATGTGATATATCTTATTTTAAGATATTTGGTAGTCATGCATCCCTTCTCATTCCTAAAATTAAAAGACAAAAACTTGATCCTACTTCTACTCTTGCATTTTTGTTGGGTATAATAGTCGAACAAAATGATTAATAGACTGTGATCTAGTTAAGCATGTGATTGTAGAGAATATGAATGTGCATGTTCTTGAGAAACCATTTTGTAAATCTCTCTCTCTTCCCTCTTTTGTGTTTCTTGAATATGAAAATCTTCATTTTGATGATCCTTAGATAATATGGAAATTGATTTGCAAGAGACGAATCATCATTCTTCTGACATGATGGATGTAGACCTTGAGGGAGAGACTTCTCAATCTTTGTCTCGGTAAAATGTTCCTAAATAGGCTAAAAATTCAGTTTCAAATTCTCAGCCTAATGATTTGAGAAAGGCGACCCACAGTTAACATTCTTATCATGCATTGTCAATTGTTTATGAAGTTGAACCTCAATTTTTGGAAGAAACTAACTTAGATAAAAGATGGATTGTAGCCATGGAAGCTAAGTACAATGCTCTAATTAAGAATAATACTTGGGAATTAGTTCCTCTTCCTTCGAAAAAAAGTATTGTAGGTTATAGATGGTTGTATAAAATTAAATATAATTTTGCTGGTAAAATTGACAAATTTAAAGCTAGAGTTGTTGCTAGAAGGTTTACTCAAAAACCTGGTTTGGATTATGTTGAAACCTTTGCCCCTGTTGCAAAAATGAGCACTGTTAGAATTCTTCTAGTTCTAGCTGCTCAACATGGTTGGGAGATTCACCAAATGGATGTCAAAAATGTTTTTTTAAATGGTGACTTGAAAGAAGAAATTTATATGCATCAACCTAAATGATTTGAAGAACCTTGACAAAGAATTATATGTTTGTAAATTTTAAGAATTCTTTGTATGATCTTAAACAAACTCCCATAGAGCTTGGTATGCTGAGATAAATAGTTTCTTTCAAGAGCTTGATTTCAATAACTGTTTTGCTGATAATGATTTATTCGATCAAACTGAAAACAATCATGTTATTATCATTTTCTTGTATGTTAATGATCTATTGATTACTAGTAGTGATCAGAATTTAATTCTTAAAATCAAAGAGAAATTAAGACAACGGTTTGAAATGACTGATTTAGGATTGTTAAATCATTTTCTAGGCATGGTTATTTGTCAAAGTCACAAATCTATTATTGCATCTCAATCACAATATGTCACTAATCTTCTTAAAAGATTTAATATGATTGATTGTAAGCATGTCTCCATTCCTATGGAAGTTGGTGTTAAATTAAATCCAAAACCTTCTTGTTATAAATTTAATTCTGCTTTATATAGACAACTTGTTGGTAGTTTGATTTATTTAACTATCACTAGGCCTGATATATCCGATACAGTTGGAATTGTTTCTAAATTCATGCAGAATCCTTATAATAACCATTGAAAAATGATTTTAAAGTTTATCAAAGGTACAATCGATTATGGTTTGTGTTATTATTTTTGTGATAATGTGATTTATTTGGTTATTGTGATTATGACCATGCTGGTGATATTGTAGATAGAAAATCTATTTCTATATATGTCTTCAAGTTGGGTGCAAATACAATAACTTAGAGCAACAAGAAGCAATCAACAATATCTATCTTTTTTACTGAAGCAAAGTATAAAAGTGTTATGGAAGCATCAAAAGAAGCTATTTGGCTCAAAAGACTATTGGATGAACTTCATACAGACGTAGAAGGAAGTACTCTTTTTCTATGTGACAACCAAAGTTGCATTGCTTTTGCAAACAATTCCGTCCAACATAAAATAACTAAGCATATTGAGATTCATATGCACTTCATTCGGGATAAATTTATCAATTGTGACATAGATATCAAGTTTTGTTCCACTAAAGAGTAGGTTGCGGACATTTTTACCAAGCCCTTGTGTGCTCCCAAGTTTTGCAAATTTCGTGCTATGTTGGACGTTTCAGATGTTAGCTCTTATGATCATGTGAATGACGTTGATCTTCACCTCTAAATCATATGAGTTTTGGTCTTTCAAAGCTGCCCTTGAGGGGGAAATAAGAAATGAGCATGTTGCATGTTTTTTCTTGTGCAATGCCATCTCTTAATGACTTGATTGTGTCAAATTGGATACTCCCTAAACTATTTTCATATTGTTTAAGTAAATTGTCATGTTATGTGAAGTTTACTTGTAATCCCCAACCAAACATTAGATATGCAAGGTTTTTTGTTTTATAAAAACTCCATGATCTTATGTAAGACTTCATCCTTAATCACTTTATCTTGAAACTTTGATTTGTTCCAGTGTACTGCGATTTTTACAAAACCCAAGGGACACTTGCTTTATGTTGCGCCGTGGCTCCCTGAATCTTGCGAAACACTAAAGTAGTGTACCACGACTTTTTTAAAACTTGCGGCACAATTTCAGTTGTTCATGACTTGCTCAAATCCGCAACATACTACGGTAGTGCACCGCTGAGTTAAAAAACCAGCGGGACACTGCTGCAGTGCACCATGAAATTGTAAAACCCACATAACACTTACATTTGGTTCACGGCTTGTTTAATTCCGCATAATACTACAACAGTGAACCACGACACTGATGTAGTATATCGCAGAGTTACAAAATCTGCATAACAAATGTTTTGTTGCATGCTAACCTAAATCACTTGATGATTTATGGATTGTAATTCCTTTTGTACCAAAAGGTGACTTGACATGCGTTATTTGGAACAAATCTTGTTTTTGACATGGAAAGACAACTTTGCATATTTCCCTACTTAACATTAAGGAGTGTTGGGTTTATAATATTAAGCTAGAAATTGCTTGTTTAGAAACTTGTCAAAGAGTATATGTTTTTGGTTTATAGCTTATATTTAAAATATAAGCATGGCAAATCCACTACGACTGTCGGCAGTGTTTAAAATGTGAGTGACCCAAAACAAGTCACCCACCTTGTATAAAGTAAGGCGATCTCATTAGAGATCAGTTACACAATATAAATATGTAAAATATCAAGTGTGACATGAATGCGGGTTATATGTGCAAGATGATCATAGATACATGAAACGATGGTGTAAAACACATGAGCAAATGCATGAGGCGGTTTGTAATCCCTTCTTGAAGGTGTAAATGCAAGTGGATCTGTGGAAATAGTGGAAGTGCTGGGTGAAATTGAATTCTCAATCAAGATAAGTGTTTTTCAGTGAGGGTTTTTTTTTTTAAACGCTTTTGACCGGAGCTTAGAACCGAAGGGTTAGGAGACCCCACCCATACAATAAAGACCCAAGAAAGAAACTACAAAACACAAGTACCAAAACTCCACAATTGGAGCCCACTAATAGAGCCAAGAAGACTGAAAAGATGCTGTCCCAACACTAGAGAAGAGCCGAGAACGAGAGTCAAACAATTGGCAAAAAGAGCCGCCACCATTGACTAAGGCTTGCAAGCTGAGTCGGCCGAATCGCCAAGCTTCACCTCCGCTGCAGCTCCTCGAGTATCCCCCTCACCTCGGTCGATGCCACCAACAGTGCCACCACCTGGCAACAAGACCTTCCCTAGTAAGAGTTGGAAGGCCGCCCTAGCGCGATCCCGAAGCTCGTTCAAATGAACAATATCAGAATCAATTGGAAAGTGTGTTGTGGAGAGGTCCAGAGGGGGTAAACGATTGGGATCCGGACCACCGTGCCTAAAGAGGGCATGCACATTCTTTGCATGAAGAAGAAAATCCCTATAATTCTCTCCCAGCCAATGAACCCCACGCCCTTGACCAATAACCAATTCACCCACTTCTTCCACCCAAAGCAAAGGGTCAGGTATACGACACCTGGCCAATTCTTCTCTCAAACCACCTCTATGGACCGGATAAATAAAATATTCGGCCATGGCTTCAACATCCGCCTTTACAGAATGAATTAGAAGACAGTTGGAAATGAAAACAACAACAATTTCCGAGTTGGCATGCGCCCTATGTGATTCCTGCACATAGGAATCACTGAGCACACATTCAATAGCTTCCGCATCCGATGCAGAATTATAGCGAAAAACATCTTGCGGGAGCCTACGTGAAATAGCCGTGGAGAAAAACCATTTCCCACCATTCACCTCGTAGAGAGATAAAAGGTAATCCCAAGAAAACCATGATGCTTCTGCCCAAAATTGGTGAGAAGGAAGAATAAGGGAGAGCCAACAACCAACTATAAGATGCTAGCCTCATGAATGTTGTGATCAAATAAAAAACTTTCCTTCGTGGGAAATAATTTTGATCGAGCCATGCCAATCTACCGAATTACGTGAAATCAATGCTTTGTCCGACACATTAATTGCCGCGTTAGTGAGGAAATCAGCGGTGTGATTGGCTTCTCTGAAGACATGATTAATGCTCCAACTTTGAATTTTATCAAGCCAAAAAAGAATGTTTGGAATATAGAAATTGAGGTGCCATGAGAGAGTTGAACCCTTGGAAATCACGTGGACAATAACTTGAGAGTCTCCTTCCACTTGAAGGCGATCACAATGATAAGAGACCACCAACTTAAGACCCTCCAAAAGAGCTTGAGCTTCTGCGAGATTACATGTTCCATCGCTCAATGGGAAGGATCCAGCCACAATCACCTCCCCCTTCCCATTTCTCACAATACACCCCCCCCCCCCGATTTACCCGGGTTGCCTCTAGAGGCCCCCGTCAAAATTCAGTTTGCAAAAGCCAGGGGAGTGGGATTTTCAGTGGGTTTTTTTTACCTTTCATGGTTTTCCCACTTATATCTTGTATCATTGTGTTCATTTATTTTCTGTTTCATGTTGTTTACATTCTGTAATCTGCAATATAAACATCATAATCTATATTTTAATCACTACACTTCATAGACTATAATTCTCAACAATTTAATATGGTGGATCTATAATTTGTAGCATTATTTATCTCCTGAATTTCCTAACAAAAATGTCATTTATAATGTGCTGAAATTCACCAAAACCAAACCACTTATGGGTCGTGCACCCAAAAGGGCTGCACAAACTGCTTATTCCTACTCTACTTATTTTTGGTTGATGTAAGAATACTTGTGGCCCCAAATGCTCCAGCATCATACATGAATAATAAGACTTCAAAATGAATTGCTTTACTGAAATTGAAAGTTAAAATTTGTCTTTACAAATATATTAAAAAAGAACAACAATTTGATTGTAACGAAGAAGTACCAAAGCAACTTTGATATAAATGAGAAATTGATTAAAATCGCCTAGCTCTTCACTAAACCATTGAACTTCAAAATACTAAGCACTTTTCTTTTGTTAGGAAATTCTGGGGATGCGGAACTCTTAGAGAGAAATATTGATTTGGAGCAAAATCCCATCCCATGAATTGGCCACTGTATAATTTAAATCACAACTCTAAGCTAGAGAAGGCCTACAAGGCATGAAAATGAAACCATCAACTATTTTAGTACCGGAGAGAGGGAAAATGCTAGCTCTCATCCAAACTCATGTATTTTATATGTCTAGCATTCTCTTGGAATTGGAACATTGGTGGGTTGCACTGCAACCAAGGTAGCTTGTCTATTGAAACAAAGCAGGATAGATATTTCAAAAATATTTCTGAAAAAATAAACTACAAAGTTTAAGTTATATGTCAACTTATACTCCAAAACACAGAATGAATTGAGATACTATCACCTTTATCAAAAACTTCAAAACACTCATGCTTTGAATCAATTCAATTTAAACAAGACTTTATATGATTACATATTTTATGGGCTTAGAAGAATGCTTATAGTATTCTAGCTTAGAAATAAGAATATAACAAGAAGAAAGGCTAAAAGCCAAATATGTTTGTTCCTTGTCACAGTAGCAGATGACCCAAGAGGAGATTGAGCCTGACTTGGAGATGGAGTTGGCTGTGGAGCGCTAGAGGGCCCTCTAGAACGCCTCTCTTTCTTGCATACATAATTACAATCACCAGGATGTACCATTCTGTACACCCCGGTATTGGCTAGCACATAAACATCCTCCCTGTTGTCCTCTCCAAATGAAAATATATAGTTCAAAGTGGGGTATTTGTTTTCCGCAGCATAAGAACAAGGGATTGGAGATTTAGCAGAGCAGTTGAAAGCAACGTTTGTACTACTGAAGTTGCCACTGCCAATGGGATTTTCTATACCAGCCCACATATCGGCAGCATACAGATCAGCATACAAATACCTGCAATTGCAGAAAAATATAAAAGGGTAAATGAGTTATAATTATCCTTTCAGAAATTGGTATCCACGTGTTAAAAAGACACCAACATCCTAGAAAGAAGAATCAACTAGTGCTCCTTATAAGTTGTATTCTTGAGGATAACAATGTGAGGTGTTTGTGTTAAGCTTTCTGGATTTTACAATGTGATAGTTTTTAGTTCTGACGTTTTGAGTGAGCTTCTTCACCCATCATCACAAAGAGGAAATTGGTCCGTGATGAGTAAACTATGAAGAATAGATATATTTATCACGGTATGAAAATTGTAAGAATAATAATGTGTTGTCTTTTCAAATATATTGACATTAAAATGCTTTATAGTTGCATACCTTCCATGTAAGCATGGATCCTCGTTGGATCTAGAAAGATAGCCACCGGTAATGGAGGCAGATCCTTCCTGTTTATTGACACTGTTGTGATCATAACCTGTTACTGGAAAAATAGGCTGTATAGAACTTGCACTTGTATTTCCTCCTACGGAGGAGGGAGGATTGTAGAGATTATTTCCTTCATAAACACGCCAACCATAGTTCCCGCCTTTTGTTACCAAATCCACTTCCTCATAAACTTCCTGCAAATTGATGTTATGCGAGGTTAGCATCAAAGATACTGAGGTCCTAAGATTTCCCCGATTTATCTGTCAAGAATGTTGTTTTATTGACTTCCATTCAGTCATCCTAATAGAAATATTTGTTAACCTGGCCAATCTAAATTTTTATTGAACTTTTTAATGAGTATTTTGAGTAATTTTAATATAGCTTCTCTAGAATAATCTTACTGAGGTCCTTATCGTGTCATGTTCATCGCACCTCTCTTAAGGGTTTCAGGATTATTAATTTAAGTCTCTCTGACCCTCCCTTTGCAGCAGTTTCTTAATATACAAGTTCTGCATGGTAAAAGATGATCAAGCAAAGAATGTTGTGGCGATTGCACTTAACATATTGCAGGTTATGTTTCTCCATATGTGTTCAAGAATTGTGGGACATGTCCAGTTGGCAAGAGTAGTTTTTAGCTTCATTTTGTTTTATTTAATTAAAATTAAACAAAAAATTCTACCCTGCTTCCCCATTTTATATTTATTTACCCACTTCCTAGAGATGCATGCCAAGATCCAAACTGAAATTGGAATCTATACATTCCCATTTCAAATGTTCTCTTGTATCTGATGCTTGGATCGATTATGTATCCTTCTTATGATAAAGTCTAACCTTACACAGTTAATCTGTTTTTCTGAGCATTAACAAATTCATATGAAATAAGAACAGAGAAACGTTTTGCTGCTACACTTTTGCATAATGCATTTTTTCTTGTGTCGAGTCACATGCCGGTAGCTTCCTGAAACATAATCTTGAAATTTCTTTAACAGAGTTTGAAAGGTGTATGAAAACCTTATGTGACGATTATGTTATACATCATAGCCATATACCTACCACCACTTGCCTGGAGCAATGCTTTATATAGTAGTAATGGTTTTGTAGGAATCATGTTAAAAATGTTAAAAATAAAAAAATAAAAATTTAAGTGACAGTCAAGTAGATGTAAAATTTATGGTCAAAATTACCTTGTAACGGTCAAATGGACATCACATTTAATATAGAAAATAAAACCTTATACGGTCACACCATCATATCCCACCCCTTGCTGCCATTGTAAAACGCCTATCGGCATAATTATATGCCGACATTATCTTAAAGTCGTTCATTTACAACTCAACAAACCAATTCTCTACAACAATAAAAGCTATCAAATAAACATTTAAGAGAATTTTTACTATAGATTATTTCAATAGATTTCCCACATTTTCCATGAACTGGAATTACCAACGAAAGAATAAGTTTACATCACCTGGCCAACATCCACACAGATAAAATAAGTTGGATTCTGTGAATCAAAGCTGCAACGCCAAGGATTTCTGAGTCCTAGGGCCCAAATCTCAGGCTGCCAGCCATCAGCTTGAACAAATGGGTTGTCAGAAGGGATGGAATAATTTCCCCAAAGGCCAGTCGCATCTATTTTTTCTGCACCTTGAATTTCAGCGAATCAAAAGCAAAATAGATGAAATTAAGGACACCCATACACAAGAGGCTTGAATAGAAGCATGTGTACTCAAACATGATATATGGAGATCAAGCACTCTTTTAATTTCGATTTCATTCTTAATTTCAAGACTCGAGCAAGAAAAACAATTTTCAGAAATTTCCTCTTAACAATATATACTCTTTGCAAATTTTTCAATTCTCAAATTTCTGAGCAATAAAGAAATTAAAGAAAGCAACCTTAGGGCCAGTTGCAACTGCAAATCAAGTAGAACAATATATGATTTAAATATATAAATTAGCATTTACACACACACACATATATATATATATACATGACGTGCAATAATTTCAAGCATGACTGAACATGGAAAACCTTAATAGAAGTAGTCACAAATGGAAAAAACACCCTTCTAGAATTAACTTGATCCCTACAAAACCATTAATGATTACTACTATATAAAGAATTGCTTATGCAAAGAGGTCTAACGTTTTGTCATCTATTTCATGGATACCGAGGGACCAAAAATCAAACTTTTTATATCTGGTACCCAATAACCAAAGAGGAGAGCAATCTCTAATTTATAGAAGTCGGCAACTGCATCATAAGGAATATTTACAGGATTAACATAGCCTGTCAATAAAGTTTTAAGTACTTCTATTCACATTGTAATATTGTATATTTGTCTTTCTATTTCTTGATCTTCAGGTACCATAAAAGGATATGAATTTAACGCTTACACACATACTAGAGATGTAAGTAGTTTCTCAACTTACCCTAGTTCAAACTTCAAAGTATTGCCTTCGGGTGACTTACAAGGATAAAAACCTAATTTTGGTATAGAAGGGAAAGGTTTATTTACAATAAAGAATCTACACATTCGTAAGGTCCAGTTCATCATAGAATACCTAATACAAACACAGCTACACAATCTTGGAAGGCAGAAAATGAACAAAAAAGAAGTTGCCCAAGTGAGAAATAAGAGCAGGACCCAAAGAAATGTTGGAAGAACAAGTTCCATAAACCTAGATTTTGAAGTGTAGGAAATGCAATACTGCACCCCTCAAATTTCTATGTTATTCTGCGGAAACAGTTTACAAGGTGAACATAGCAAGAGTCCTCGAATATTACAAAGTTAGTATTGAGAGTTGTAAAACCTGCATTTAAATTAATCAAGCAGGCTAATAATTCCATCTTTCTAAGTGACTATCCAGTTAAACATGTTCATGGTAAGACAGGAATCAACATCTGAAATTTCAAACGTTTCCTTAACAAAATAGAAGAAATCAAAAGCTGTTGCAGTATGCTCATCAGACAGTTTAAGAAAATGATACATTGATTAAAGGAGTTGTGGATGCTCTTCCTAGTTGAATGGTATTGAATCATAACCCATTCAATTGAAAAAACCCATTCAGCTGGGTTGCCCATTAGCTCCCCATCTCTATGTCATTGCTGCAGATGCTCTTGGTTATCTATTGCAAGAAACTAGATGGCATAGGCAAATTAGAGGAATACCTTTGTCAGGCAAAAGCAACTCCTAAATGATCATTTTGCTGATGATTTGGCTTTAACTCCCGAGCTTACCCAACAATCTATGAAGGGAACACAGCTTTGTCTGGACACTTTTTCTGAGGCTGCAGGAGCAACGTAGGTGAGGAAAACCTATAATGTTTTCCTACAGGGCAGAATGAACTGCCATTATGGGTTAATAACAAATGTAGGCTCATTAATCCTGGCAAGATCATCCATTATTTGTGTATTTCCTTTTGGAATTTAAGTTTCAATAGCTGATCAATGGCAATAAATGATGGAAAAGTTTGAAAAGAAGTTGCAAGTTTTGGATTGGTCTTGACCTTCCCCTTGTTAACAAGATATAGAATTGTTGATAAAATCCCTGAGTTACCGGTTTGCTTTGGCTATGGGTTTCCGTACGGCCATATCTCATGAAAAGGCAAAGACATGCCTTTTGCTAAATAAAAGAATAAATCTAAAGAAAAGGCAAAGACATGCCTTTTGCTAAATAAAAGAAACTTTAATTAAATGTGGGGGTAGAAAGTCAAATTCTATAAAAAAGACTTTGAATTCGCTCCATGTTACTCTGGATCTTGGTTTACATAAAACGTGGGTATGTACATTTATCTGTAAGAATGATTTTGATAATAATTGTAAAAAGCAGATTTCTAACTCAAAAACTGATCCCAACCATAGGGGTGATCTGGGGGACAACTCACTAAAACAGGGTTCCAGAAAAAGTGTACTGGTATTCTAAACAATGATCAAAGTATTATGATAGAATGTGAATAAGAGATGTCAGATGAAGGATGGAGCAACATGATAGAACTGTAATGCCAATTTATATCACTTCAGATCTGTAAGTTCTGTACAATGATCCAAGAGGTCGAATGTGTGTATCAACCCAAAACTAAAAGTATTTCCAGAACTAGAAGCCTCTATACAGGAATGCTATTATAAATACTTATACAAGTGTGGGAGATGAATATATGGCTTGAGTATGTGGAAACAGTTTACAAGGTGAGGGTGGCAAGAGTCCTCGAATGTTACAAAGTTAGCAGTAAAAGTTGTAAAACATACATTTAAGGTAATCAAGCACGCTAATGATTCCATCTTTCTAAGTGACTATTCAGTTAGCCATGTTTATGGTGACACAGGAATCAACATCTCGAAATTTCAAATGTTTTCTTAACAAACAAACGCTGCTGCAGTATGCTCATCAGATGGTTTACCAAAATGATATGTTGAAAAGTTGTTGTGGATGGTCTTCCTAGTTGAATGGTATTGCATCAGAACTCATCCAATTGCAAAGACCCATTAGTTCCCCATCTCCATACCATTGCTGCAGATGCTCTTGGTTATCTATTGCAAGAAGCTAGATGGCATAGGAAAATTAGAGGAATCTGTTTGTCAGGTGGAACCAACACCTGAATGTTCATTTTGTTGATGATTCAACAGTAACTCCTAAACTTACTCAACAATCTATGAAGGGAACACTACTTGGTCTAGGCACTTTTTCTGAGAGGCACTTTTTCTGAGGCCGTAGAAGCAACGTTAGGTGTGTAATATTCCTTTGTGGGATATTAATTAGATTTTATTAAACTACTTGCAAATGAAATAAACTTAGAAGAGAAACCCTTATAGGTTCACTTCAACTAACCCAGTGTCGGCTTCAATACAACCCAAATGGGGTTGGAGTGAGCCAAGGTAAGGGTTTAGATGGGTTTACTAGTCGGAATTAACACTTATTTAACCAAATAACTTGCAACAGTGGTAAAATAAATTAAAAATGCTGAAAATGATTGCAAACTTCAAAAATTAATCTCCCACAAATTTAACTCTTTTTCCCTGTAATAAATTGCAGTTGGAAGATAAAACTATAATTTTTCAAATGAACCCACAATCAAAATTTTTAATAAACTGTAACCCACTCAAATCAGCCCCGAATTTGTAGGTCAAGTCGCTAAGGTTAAGGGAGAATCATAAAATTAATTCCAGCTTTAATATTCACTTCTCGACACTCAAAATCATCACTTTCAAATCTGCATTAATTAATTTATAATAGCAGATCAAAAAGCCTTTCAAACCCTTCCAAAATATGTTAGAAATTCACCTAAACCAGTCGATTTAATTAGCATAAATTCCAACAAGGTTAGCAGCTCCAAATATCATGAAAACAAGTGTATCTGCAATAGAATAATGAGCAAGAACAGTTCAAATTTTATTCTTGCAAAAATACCATTCAAAAACACCATAAATCTCTCTCCACAAGTTGATTTGTATCATGAAAAAACCAATAGCAAATTCCAGAATTTATTGATCAAATGATGGCCCAAAAACTCTCCAAATAAACTCTCACACTCCATCAATAATGGCCGCTTCACATATATTGAATAAAAATGTAAACTTATCAATTCAAGCTCTTAAGGGCACACACACTTCATAATGGGTGGTGTTGATGAACAACTTTTGTTTTTTATCACAAGTGGGCATACATCCCTCTTCAAGCATGAAGATAAGTTATGATAACTGTCAACATGCGAAAATGAGTGCTCATCGTCTTCTTTTATATCTTTTCCTTGCTCAATCTCCAAAGTTCCTTCTCCATTTTTGGCGCCAAAATCTAGGAGATAATTTTATTTTAAAAAAGTGCCTGGAAATCACACTCAAAATAAATATTAAATGCATGGGGAAATTAAATTAAATGATGCCCATATGAATCGACCCATGCTTAGAATAAATCAATTTATTCAAATATTAATTATTAATAATCCCAAGAAAATGCAACTTGGTTACTTTATTTACTTCCAAAAACAAATAATTATCATCCCAAGGAAATCTATTTTTTCTCTAATTTTTGATTTGCACAAAAAATATATTTTGATTTTTACATTCATATGTACAAATCGATTTTCCCTTATTTTAATTTTTATTTGAAAAGGGGGACATTACAGGTGAGGAAAATCCATAATGTTTTGCTATAGGGCAGAAAGAACCGCCATTATGGGTTAATAAGAAATGTAGGCTCTAACCTGACAAGATAATCCATTATTTGGGTATTTCCTTTTGGAGTTTAAGTTTCAATAGCTGATCAATGGCGATGAATAATGGAAACGTTTGAAAAGAAGTTGCAAGTTATGGAATGGTCTTGACCTTCCCCCTTGTTAATATGATATAGACTTGTTGACAAAATCCCTAAGTTACCGGCCTGTTTTGACTATGGGCTTGGATACAGACAAATTTCATGATAAATAATTATTCAATTAAAATTACTATTCAACCCTAAATGAGCAATGAGCGGTAAGTATGCAATGAGAGGTAAGTGTGTTGTTTTGCGTTTTGCCTTCGGTGTACTGAGAGGCAAGTGTTGTTGTATGTTATCTTTTTGAGTTTTTAGCAACTTTTAGGGTTTGTGTGTTTTTTTAATTTTTACATTACTTTGAATCTAATTGTGAAAGAATTCTTTAAAAAAAAAAAGGCAAAAGCCTATGGGTTTGCCCCAAGACGGTCTAAGTATGCCTTGATTCTTCAACAAAACAACCCGTTTGTACCAGGACTGTCCTAGGCATACCCGGGTGAATCGTGCTCATAACCAAACCGGTAACAGGGGGAGAGGGGGATGAATCGGTAATGTAGAAACCCTAGAAGTAGGTCTCATGCTCTTATTTTTTTGTCACTTTCCCTCCCTCTGAGCATATAGAATGCTTGAAAAGACTAGAAGTACTTTTTGGTGTAAACAAGGAGGGAATGGAATCCCAAAGTAGCATGGGATGTCTCCAATCTTCCAAGAGATCGAGGAATGGGAATTCCCAATATTAGGGCTCAAGGGTTTGCTCAAGCAGGTGAAGATGAGGTTCCTTGATCGGTTCTTCTCAGATATCATCTTCATACTGTCCAGCATGAAGAGAAAATCAAGGGCCCATTTCAGCAGCGTGATGTTGGTTATGCTAAAGCATTCATGATTGACGGATTGCATCACTTAAATTAAAATATCTTCTTCTTCCTCTTGTTCTTACCAGAATTTGGGTTGGCCTAGAGAATGCAGATTTTTTGCATTGGCAATTTGAGGGCCCACGTGATGCTTGGGACCTGGCTTTGCGACCCATTTGGATCTTCCAAGTTTTGCAGGAACAGCTTGGTCTTTTGCCCTCTGTAAGCAAGTTTTTGCAAGGAAATGATTGTTTTGTAGGGGGCATATGTGGAATCAGGAACTCTGAGAATGGAATAATTGGTATGATCTAAATGGGCCTCAAATATTAACCAAAGCTGATAAAATCAGTAATCAAAAGCTCTGCAAAATGCTTCCTGAAATTTGTATTTTCAAGTTACTATTACAAGTGTCAGATCCTTGTTGAAGACATTGGAAGCGGAAGAATGAGAAAGCTTTTTATAGCCACGAGACAAAAAGCCTTGTGTGATCAAATCACCCATACCACAACTCTTGCCCCATGTTTGAATAAGTGGCTGCAAGCATAGGATCAAGCAGTTCAATGGAAAAGGAAAAGCCAAGCAATTTGGTATGTAGGAACATCTTTCAAGCACAAAGTATTGGGGTGGCTTGTTAGAGCAAGGTTGAGAAGATGGGCATCCCAAACTCTTCTTGCATCTTATGTGGGAGAGAGGAGACAGTTGACATTATCTTTTGGAGGTGGTCCGCAGGAAAATCATTTTGGGCTTGGCTTCAAACTGAATTTAATTTCCTTTTTATTGCTCATTTGTCTTGGTGAAGAGCTTTGGTAGGAAACTCTTGGATGATTAGGTGCTCCACCAAAATGTTTCGGGTACCACTCATTTGGTTTCTATGAGTTTCTTTTGGAAAACACAATGCAAATCTACCTTTCAAGATGATTCTTCTACACTCACCATGGAGAAGTTGAGGCTTTACAAATAGTTATCTCTGATTGTTAAAGCTAACTAGCAATGGTTCATAAATATGTTGACTTTTTTCCCATCAAGCACAGGCTCAGTTGCTTTCTTTCCTTTCTTATACAGGGAGAGATTTTCCTTGTAACTCTTTTGCTCCATTGATGTGAACTTTGAGTTCATTGTCAAAATATTAGATAAACGATGTTTTCATGTTGAGCCAAGCCATCTGCCTAGTGGTCTTGGACCTGCTATTTAAAATTGAGGCCTCCTGCAATTTGGTTGTAGTCTTACAAAATAAATGTTTTAAGGAATTAGTCTTTTGCAGAAATTTAATGTACAAGGTAGTTGTGTTGAGGTTGATGTTGGTGAAAGAACTTGGTCCACATGGAGAATTTTGCAGTTTAGGTATGTAAAAGGCGACTCTATGCATGCTTGATTTTCAATAGTCAAAACCACCACGATTGAGTTAAATGTCAAATCACCTCTTTGAGCCCATGTTTGATCTACAGATTTGTCAATATGAGTGAAATGGGTTTTGTTTTGTATGGCAAACGATATGTAAACCTCAGTAAACTACGATAATCAATCACTCAAGCTACCTAATTACATCAAAAGGGTGCAGTGTAAGGCACACTTTATATGCTATAAGTGCTACCAGATAGGAGAGATGCTTTGTTGGGAAAACATCTCTTTATGCTCATGTTTTATCTGAATATTTGTTAGTGTGTGTGAAATGTGTGTTGCTTTATATGACAAGCGATGCATAAACCTCACAGTAAAATACAAGAATCAATTGCTCAAGCTACCTAATTACATCAAAAGGATGCGATCTGGAGTACAATTTCTATGTTATGAGTGATACGGATAATAGAGGGGCATTGTCTATGAACTTTGAAGCAAACACACAAGAGAAGGAAAAAGGATACCTTTTGCTAAATAAAAGTAACTTTAATTAAATACGGGAGTAGAAACCAAAACCCTAAAACAAAAAGACGCTGAATTCACTCCTTATTACTCCAGATCATGGTTTACTTAAAATGTGGATATATACATTTATCCCTAAGAATGAGTTTGACAATAATTGTAAAAAGCAGATGCCTAACTCAAAAACTGATCCAAAGCGTAGGGGTGATCTGGAGGACAACTCACTAAAACAGGGTTCTAGAAAGGTCTGTACTGGTATTCTAAACAGCAATCAAAGTATTATGATGGGGCGCAAATAAGACAAGTCAGATAAACAATGCAGTAACATGCTAGAACTGTAATGCCAAACTATATTACTTCACAATCTGCAAGTTCTGTATGATGAATCAAGAGCTCAAATGTGTGTATCAACCCAAAACTGAAAGTATCTCTAGAACTAGAAGCCTTTATAGAGAAATGTCATTATACATAGGTATACAATTGTGGAAGATGAATATGTGGCTTGATGGCTACAAGAAGAGCAACCGTTTGCCTTCCACCTATTGATATTCAATGTTTTGTTGTCTTCTCATAGTACCATATAACAAGTGTTTAGAACAAGGTTGGCACTGTTGGTACTCAGCAGTATTGCATGTGACAAGTTAGGCTCTTCAGTCTTGACCACATGTGTCTAAGACTGACAAAGCCCATAGTGCAAATAGCATTTGATTTAGTGCACTAGCGTGATTTCACATAATGATTAAGCTCCTAGATCCTCCTAGATAAGTTGCCTCTCCTTGAGAAGCAATGGTCCCTATAGTGACAATCTAAGAGAGCAGGTATGGAAAGAGTTCCGCAACTTGAGCCCTAGTGTACCATTTCCCTTGATGAGGCACCTAACCTCAGAAGCACCGAAACGTCCCTGAGGGTCCCGTATCCATGCAGAAACATTTCAGAAACGTGAAATCCAGACGAAACATACCAGACGTTTCTAGAAACGTCTGACACGTTTCCGCCGGTTTTTCAAAGTTTTAAGCTTCAAAACTTAAAAATAAAATAAAATAAAAGCATTTAACACACCTAACCCTAATCTACCTACCTAGACTTGCTAAAGACACTTCCTAAAAGCTATATAATGACCTCTTGGGTCCATTCTAAATCACACTCTCATTTTCTCTCTTGCTAAATTCAGTTTTCACTAAACTAACATTTAGCATTGTGAAGAGCAAAGAGACATCAAGGAGCAGCTTGAAGGAAGAGTTTAGGAGGTGGTGCTAAGGGCAAAGAGCATCAAGGAGGAATTTCAAAGCAGATTTGGAAGCTTCAAGAAGGAAAAACCAGGTATTTTTCAAGTTTTTTTTAATAAAGAAAATGTTAATGTGATCAATGATCTTGAATGATGTGCATAATGCACACATCATTCATGATCATTGATCACAATATCAATATGTAGTTTCAATTTAGTAACTTTTAAACTCTATGCTAATTTTTTATTTGTAACATTTCCTTTGTGGTTTTTAAATAAAAATCATATGTTGTTTTTTTAAAATTATAAATATCATCTAAACTTTGTGTATGCTCTCACCTCGCACCTATACCGTGACCTTGGTGATCAAAAACAAAATAGGATGCGTAGGTTTTTTTTAGCTATTTTAAGAGTTCTTTTTGTATTTATTAAATTAAAAAAATCCAAACTCTGTGTATGCTCTCACCTCGTGCCTATACGGTGAACTTGGCAATCAAAAGTAGAATAAGATTAGTATTTTTTTTGCTATTTTAAGTTTTTTTTTGTGTTTATTAAATTAAAAAAAATCCGAACTCTATGTATGCTCTCACCTCGTGCCTATACGGTGAACTTGGTGATCAAAAGCAGAATAGGATTTGTAGGGTGTAGTTCTAACTTCTATTTAATAATATTAATTGATTGTTATATAAGTTTATGTAACATGTGTTTAAAAAATTCAATGTAGGTTTGATTCTTTGACTCTTGAGATATAAAAACATAAATGACATCCAATTCAGCTTTTGTGGGAGGGCATGGGGAAGGGGAAGCAAGTCAAAGTAGAGGTGTGGATCATAGAGCTCTTCTTTGGAGACATGTGCAAATTGTGGAGAACCTTGTTGGCGTTGGCTCTCGAGTTTGGGTATGCAATCATTGCAATATACAATTTAAATCCTCTTACACCCGCCTCAAAGCTCATTTAATGGGGAAAGGGGGAACGGGGATTAGAAAATGTGCCAAGGTTGACGGGAAACACATATTGGCATATATGAAAGAGCAAGAGGAGGCTGGTTTAACAGCTTCAAGAGCTAGATTTAAAACCGCTCCTTTGCAAAATAGGGGTTTTGTAAAACCACCCACCCCATCAAACCATCCATTTATCACGAAAGAGAAGTACCAAAGGCCCATTAGAGCAAGCATTTGCAAATGAGAAAAGGGATGTTGCTAATGAGTTGGTTGCTCGATGCATTTATGCATTTGGGCTTCCCTTCAATGTGTTGCGGTCACCTTATTGGCAACAAATGGTGAGAGGAATTAATGATGCACCACAAGGGTATACAAGCCCTGGTTATCAGAAGGTGAGAACATCATTGTTGGCCAAATAAGTGGCCCATGTACATACTTCTTTACAGCCAATTAAGGATTCATGGAAGGACTCGGGGGTATTTATCATATTAGATTGATGGAAATATGCCCGAAATAGACCCCTAATCAACATTGTTGCAGTGTGCCATAAAGGGCCAATGTTCTTAAGGGCTGTTGATTGTGAGGGTGAAGTGAAAGATGCTCAATTTATTGCTAATATTTTGATTGAGGCTATTGAGTCAGTGGGCCCTCAAAATGTTGTCCAAGTCATCACGGACAATGCTAGAAATTGTAGAGCAACAGGGATGATTGTTGAGGGGAGATATGAGCCCATTTTTTGGACACCTTGTGCAGTACACTCCTTGAATTTGATGTTGCAAAAGATTGGAAAAATTCCATGGATAGAAGAAACTTATACAGAGGCAAATGAGATTCAAATGTTTGTCACAAATCATCATATGTCTTAGGCTATCTTTAGAAAGTTCTCAACATTGGAGTTGCTGAAGGTAACGAAACAATTTCCTAGTTTTTAATTTTTAATATTTATTTGCTAACTTTCTATGAAATATGAAATTAATAATTATCAATTGAATTTCTTTAAAATTTAATTTTATATTTTATTAACTTGTTTTAATTTATTTTAATAGGTTGCTGAAACAAGATTTGTCTCTCACACACTCGTCTTAAGATGACTTGTGAAGGTAAAACAAGCCTTAAGGCTTATGGTGATTGATGATGTTTGGTCTGTGTGGAAGCAAACAAACACAAAAAGAGCCATCAAAGTAAAATCAATTATACTTGATGATAGTTGGTGGGCAAAGGTTGCATACTTGCTTAGTTTTACTGAGCCTATTTTATCTATGATTAGATATACAGACACAAATGACGCTTGCATAGGGGAGATCTATGATGACATTGATTCTATGCTTGAAAAAATTAGAGACATCATACAACAAAAAGAGCAGGCTCCTGCAGAAACCTTCTACAATGAAGTTAGGAGTGTGATCATGAGAAGGTCGAATAAAATGACCACCCCATTACATCTCCTAGCCTATGCCCTAAATCCCAAATTTTATAGCAGTGAAATAATTTCACTACCTAGTAGGCAAAAATTATATGATGACCACGAAGTTGCAATTGGAGCTAAGGCAACATTCCGGAGGCTTTTTCTTGATCCAAATATAGCTATTACGGTCCACTATGAAATGGTGCTCTTTGTCTCTTCATCTAATGGTAGCATGGGTGAAATGGATGCAGCAATTGACAAATACAAGTTGACCCCATTCGTGTGGTGGTATGTACATGGCCATGATGCCAAGAACATACGACTTGTTGCCATTAAAGTCCTCTCACAGGTATAAAATATTAAAATGAAATCAAAAGTTTGTTTATTATTAATTAATTAAAAATTAAAATTGTATGTTCGAAGTTCTTACTTCTTAGTAAATTAATTTTATTTCTAATTGAAAATTCTAACTTAATTTTCATTTTTGTAATAGGTGACTAGCAATTCTTCAGTAGAGCGGAATTGTAGTACATATAGATTCATCCACTTAGCCAAACGGAACAAGTTAGGATCCAAGAAGGCTGAGGGTTTAGTGTATGTACACTCCAATTTGCGCATCCTCACACACAAGAATGAAGGCTATCATAAAGGTCCCAACAAACTTTGGGATATTGATCCTGAGAGTAGTGACTTTGATGCTTCTGCGGCTACTCTTAGCCAACTTTCACTGCTTGGTATTGATGAAGAAGAATCGGGATCCATTGCACAAGGGATGGAAAGTGGAGCTAGTGGGAGTGGAGCAGACAGTTGTGTTCATGGAGATGATGAGGAAGATTTGGATGATATATTCTAGAATCTAGATTATTATCATGTATATGCGAATCATTGAAATTGTAACCATGTTGACTGATGGGTTATGACTCTTTAGAAGTTCAAATTTCAACGAATACAATATATTTTGAGTGCTTTATCAATTATCTCTTATGGTCTACAAATTTACAATTATAAAATGAGTATTATGCATATATATATATATATATATATATATATATATATATATATATATTGTATGGACGTTTCCGGTAATGTTTCGTACCCAAGGTTTTTTTAAAATTGCCGTTTCCGCATTTCGTATTCATTTCCATTTTCGTTTCCGTGCAACATAGCACCTAACCAAGCTTGACGATCCGGAAGAGTGGGATCATCTGATTCCTTATGTGTTTGACCCACGTATCACTAACTCGAACCTTTTTTGTCTCCCTACTGCAATTAGGACTGATTTTGATGAGCTGGATTTCTTTTGTTGCATCTAGTATGTCCAACAAAGGAGGAAAGTAATGATGCAAGAGTTCTTAACTGGATGAAGACCAAGATAAGCTGGAAGATTAAGCTCAAAGATCTCATCTCCAACCATCCCAAAGAGGTCGGATCTTACGGTAAGCTCCTACAAGTCTTTCCTTTTGCAAGTGAAACCATGATCTATCAACAAACTTAATTTGTGTGGTGTCTAATGCTCATCAGAATGCTGCTTATCTTTAGCGATTGCCTTCTACAGAATTGTTTGCACTTGCTGTTCAATGTGTTGAATATGTTCAATGAGCTTAGCTGCTTTATTCTTTCATAACTAAAGAAGTTGTTATTTTGGAAGCATAGGTAAGCTACATCAATGGGTGCCAATGGTTGGAACCCAGACATGCCTCAAAAAGGCTGATAGATCTGTAAAAAGTTTGGTTGTAGTTATGTTGAATGAATGGTGGAATTTCATCCCAAGTGCAATACTTCGAATTACATCCCAAGTGCAATACTTCGAATTACACATCCTAAGAAGATGCAAGATCATCTCATTCACCACTCTTGTTCGTCCATCATTCTGGTGATGGAATGTGGTAGAGTTAGTCAACTTTGTATCCATCATGGACCAAAGTGCTTTCCATAAATTGCTCAAGAATATGGTACTTCATTTTGATATATTGGTTTTTGATTAGCTAAAGTGGACCTACACATTTTGATGCAATCATTACTATGCTTGGTTGTAGAACTTGAGAGAAAATATATGGAAACTAATTCCCAAGGTCTTTTCAATTAAAGATATCGATCAAACATTAACTATTAGTTAATGTATTTTAGGTATTAATGTCTTTAATCTCCTCAATAAGATATGTACCTTCCTTTTTAACTAAAAAAAGATGGACACATGAGCATGTCAGCATGTGCCTTCCATTCTCTTCAATGTTTCTTACTAACATTGGTATCAAAGAAAGCATTTAGGGAAGCCCTCGGAAAAGGCTACAAGTGATAAAGTTGAAGAGGTTTAAAAACGAAGACAGAAGAATTCGCAGAGAAGAATCATAAAGCAGATCCGTGAGTTGCAGAGAGAATGCAAGTTGCAGATGTCGTGGAAGGAGGTGGATGCAAACTAGAACGCTCATGCTAGGGCAAAGTAGAGGGAGAACACAGTTTCAAGACCAGTCTTTGGGGCCACAATTTTTATTTCCAGTCTAATCACGATTTTCACTAAATATCAAGACCAGAACGAGCCAAACAAATGTAAAGAAAAGTTGCAAGGAGGACGTGGGAAGGACTCACAAAATTGCATACAAGACTATGAAAAACACGATTTTGTATACCCAAAGAAAACATGATTTGCAAATGCGATTTTCAATCTCTACAGTCACAATTTCAAACACAAATTGCCATAATTAGTGATTCACAAGCGTGTAGTCTTAAACATACAAATCTACATATGATTTTCGAAGCAGAACCGTGTCATGATTTGCAGCAGGCATTTTCGTTTGGTTCTAATTTACAGGAGGCATTTTCTTTTGGTTCTAATTTACAGGAGGCATTATAGTCGCAATTTCCACTTGAAACACCATAATTTTCATGAGCATCCAAAGTTGAAGGTCAAAAACCACGGTCGATATCCAGAATTTGGTTTTGTCGGAAGTGCAAAAACTAATTGGCTAGAACTATAACCTTTGGAGTCACAAAATACTCACGATAACGGAGTATCATGATTGCAATAAAATTATTTTCAAAACTAAATCAACGAAGATACAAATCATGTTGAATATGATAAATGTCATAAGTAGGCTCTTCTAATGTTGAAATTGTTTGTTTTAGACAATCTAATTCCTCAGGTCCAAGATGCCGCTATGGCAAGTGATCTTTGGACTAGTGTTCAAAACAAGTATCAAATTTCATAGAAAATTCAAGTCCTATACTTCAAGAATATGTTGTTTTCTACAAAGATAAATGAGTGTGGGTCCTTGTCAAAACATCTCCTTCAAATGAAAAATCTCCAAGACTAGCTCGCTGTAATAAACAAAAAGGTGGATGATGACAACCTAGTTGCTGTTGCTATGAATAGTTTAATGCCCTCCTATTAATCATTTATGGGAGGCTTTACACTTGATGGCAAAATCGGTACCTTCAAAACTTGATTAGATCAATTCCTATTTGTTGCAGAAGGAATGCAAGTAGACAAAAACTAGTGATTTTGCTTTTGGACAAACAAAAAATGCTTTTGCTGCTTAATCTAAGGGGAAGTATGTCAAAAAGGATTGTCAAGGCGACACCATGCTCTTTCCCACAGACAAAAACCCATTGAGTCAAGGAAATGCGATAGAGGAAGAGTATGCCCTCACGACATCATGCTCAAACAATAGTGCTACAAATTGTTGGTACTTTAATTCCGGCACATCTAAACATTTCACGTGTCATAAGGAGTTGTATGTTAAATTTACTACAAACACAAGTTTTTCAAATTCAATTTCACTGGTGATGGAGCGGTCACATGCCATAGATGGGATAGGAGATATTAGCATAGTTTTCAATAATACTACAAAATTCATAGTAGGAAATGTTAGGTATGTTTCCATAATAGAATAAAAATCTCTTCGTCTTTTACTCAGTTAAATGAGAAATCCCAACATTGCCATGATTTTCTCAAGGAAGTGTATTATGTCTAAGTGTGAAACGGGATAGGGTAGTAGCCCAAGGCATGGGGAAAAGGTAGTTTATATAGACTTATTGACCCTTACCATAGTCAACATAAATGCATTACTTGCGGAGAATAGTACCAAAATTTGTGGCATGAGAGATTTAGACATATCAACCTTTCGTAATTAGACAAACGTAATAAAACCAACATGGTTCTTTGTTTGCTGACTATCCAAGAAAAATAGAATATGTCAATAAGGTGTTTGGCTAGCAAACAAAATCAGAATCCAATTCAATTGAAGGTGCTTAGCATGCAAAAGGGGCTCTTAGATCTTTCTCACATAGATCTTATTAAAAAATATTATGTGTATGAGTTAATACTTAACGAATTGTTAGTTATCTATTAACTAATGTTCGGTTGTAACCTCCTCAACTATTTTGTAGCTATTTTTAGCATAATAAAATGGTGGACACACAAACTCCTTAGTGTGCATTCTGGTTTCTCTTCATTCTTTCTCTATTCACATCTTCTAACATTGGTATCAAAACCATTGGTGTTCGGAGGAGTTTGCAATTCGAGGAAGCCCAAACATAGGGTAGGAATAACAAGGTTTGAAATCCGAGGAAGCCCCGTGAAGTAGAGTACGAATATCAAGGAGAAGAGTGGAGGTTGTGTAGACTTGCAGATCGAAGAGGAAATCATAAATGGAGGTCATTTTTTGGTTGTTTAAATACCAAAAGGGTATGAATAGCGAGGTTCAAAATCCGAGGAAGCCCATGGAGTAGAGTACAAATATTTATTGCTTGAAGGTATGCACAGACCATTACATTCCTTGTAGACGGCGAGAATACATTGTAGAGACCAAATTAGAGGTTTGAAACTTATGGGAATTTGGCCACCATTTTGGTAAGGTGTCATTACAACAAAGAGGGATCCTTTTTTTACAATGCATGAGTTCCATAGTTATAGAGAAGGAGAGAGAGGCGCCAAAATGATGGATTCAACCACCAAGAGATCAATAATCATTGATGTTTCCAGGAAGGTGTGGGCCCCTGACATGGCTTGTATCACACGTCATCAGATTTGCAGGTCGCAGAGGATGCTGCCTGTACTCCATTAATTCTGGATGGCGAAGTGGTTGAAACGTTTGCCTCGAAAAAAAATAGGCATGACTTTGAAATGCCCTTTGCGGAATCTAATGTTTTTGCTTGATCCATGGCCTTGTATACGTTATATCCACCCGCGCACTACTTCTACTCTTATGTGTGGATTTTCATTGTTACGTGGCTTTTGATCATTTGTTCTTTGTGCAGCATTATGTATGTGGCTGTGTTTCATTTTTATGAGGGTTTTGACCATTTGTTTTTTGAGAGAAGGCAATTATGTATGTGGTTGTGTTCCATTGTTCTGTGGCCTCTAAAGAAACCGCGCAACACTAAAATTGAGAAACCCACATAACACTAGGACCGTGTTTCGTGGCGTCAAGCCTTAGTCGCATTTCAATTCTATTCCATTGTTGCGTGGTACCTTGCAGCACTGATCCTTCACATCACGGCTTTTGCATAGTGGACTTCATCCTTGGTTCTGTAGATTCTGTTCTTAGCAAATTTTCCATCTCCTTCGCAGGCCTAAAACCCGCAGTGCTTCTGACTTACCTTCGATCCCGTGAGAGACCAAGTTGGTGCCTAGCGAAGGTCTTTACTCGTTGCAAATCCGCCTAAGTCCTGAACTAGTGATCCTTTGTCACGTGGGTTAAGAGAACCCGCAGAACATTACGTTTTTGCACTCCGCAATAATCTGAATCAGTGTCCCGTGGATTTTCCAGAGTCAAAGCAATTAAGCCCATCCTTGATGAGTTATTCAAAATTACAAGGGGTTAAGTCCATCCTTGACCAGTCTGAAGAACAAATACATGACTTCAAAGAAGTGTCAAGTGTTATACCTAAAAACTTTGTTGCTTTCAGCAAATATACAAGAGGATGCATTCCTTTCAGCAACACATTCTTTGAATGAAAGATCTTTGAGAACATGTCACTTCAATCAATAAAAAGGCAGATGATGATGAATTGGTGGCACTGGTTCTGAATAGTTTTGTCCTCTCTCATATGAGTCATTTATGGAGGCTCTATATTAGAAGGCTACAAGCCAGACCCTGACATTTGATCAGGTGAGTTCCTATTTGTGCTACAAAAGGAACACCGGACAAACACAAACAATTGAGTTCCAATTTTGGACAATTAGAGAGTCCACTTTGACTACTCAGGTCAAAGGGGAAGTGGAAAACATTACTCTAGTGAATCTTCCAGATACCAACTGAAAATCCATTACCGTCATAAGGTCGGGCATATCAAAAAGAGGATTGTTGGAAGCAACAATATGATCTTTCCCAATAGAACAAAAAAGCCACTAGATGAGGCAAATGTGACAGCAATTGCAGATAAATGGGATTTTAAGGAAGAGCGTGCCTCTCTATTGTCTTGTGGCATCATGCTCGAATAACGGTGCTACCAGTTGCTATAATCATTTATTCTGATGCATCTAGACATTTTTCATGTTGAAGGGACTGGAATGTAACATTTACTATGTATACAAAGTATTCTAAATCAGTTGTATTAGCTAATGGAGAATCATTTGTAGTAGAGAGGATAGGAGATGTACGTTGTAATATCCCTTTCTGGGGCTGAAACTAAAAAATTGGAAAACAACACCAATCCCGCTCGAAAGTAATCTGATTTTTATAACAATAGATCTAAAAATGTCATAAAACCCTAGCAGGGAACTATATAGAGACTTCAACTCATCATACAACCATGTAATAGCTGCTGAAAATATTTCTAAATAATTAATACAATCATGGCAACATTTAATAATCCAATTTACATCAAAGAAATGAGAAGAAACCAAGTGATTACACCCAGCTGCAATTAATTTTATGACAGCAGTAGTGAAGCCACAACCAAGGGCTAGAAATAGCTCTTAGACAACTCCTAAAATCATAAAAATGTAGATTTCAGCCGTATAAAATATGAGGAATTGAATGATGCAAACCAAACATGGAAAAACCCTTCGAATCAATGCGAACCCCACTCCTAAGCAATTCACCCCACTTGGAAAAGATGAATTATTGGCTTAATATGCAAAAAATTATTGCTTTCACCTTTTGAAATTAGTACAAGTCCATCCATGCAAGAATCAAACCTCACATTCATTGAAACACCTCCAAATTGCTCATGATGCAAGTCGCCGAGGGCTAGATAAAAAGATATCAGCTCCAAATACCTTAAGATATTCAATTATACCAAATATCGTTCCTTGAGGGTCTTTGTCCCAAAGGCAAATTCCACCATCAAGGGTTTTTGTCCTTGATGAGAGAGATAGGAAAGGAACAACCTTTACCAAGACGAAATAATAAGATTCAACATATGACATAATGGCCAAACATCCTCCTTTTATAATATAAGGGGTCCTACATCATAACTTATGGCCAACCTTATAATATTAAAGTCTATTTCTAATTTGAGCATATATGCTCACAAAAAAACTAAGTGATTTATTTCATCTATTGGAGCGTTAGGCATCCAATAGGAATACAACATAAAATAGTGCAATAATTCCTAAAACTAATATAGATATCTTCGGACAACTTTCCTCTAGCTCCAAATCCTTAGTCCCACGAGAAAGGAATGGGATAAGGTCTTCCATAGAGACTAGCTTGGAAAAGGGGGCATTACATATGCATTGTGTTAAATAATGCTAAAAATTTATTAGTAAGGAATGTAAGGTGTGTGCCTTGCTTGCATAAAAATCTCTTATATGTTTATCAATTAACAGATAATCCCAATATCGTTGTAAATTTGTAAGGGGAGAAGTGTCTTGTGTCAGATGTAAAACAAGGGTGATTTCCCTAGACATTGGGCAAGGTGGCCAATATAGGCTAGTTGACTCTCTTACAATCAACTTAAAAGTACACGTGGAGGGAGACTCCACCATTCAGGATGTTGTGGAGGATGCCATTCATCATAGGATTATTGACTTGATCTAGTCAACCTAGATAAACTAATTTTGGAGGGAATATGTAATCTCTTTTAGGGCAGATTAGCACAATTTTGGAATTCAGCTGAAACCCTTATTCTGTAATGTCCCCAATTTTCAAAGACCCTTAGCCTTTCATTCCCCGTGGGCTTTAGGGATGTTGTAAGGGGAAAATTATATTAAATAATTTTATAAGATTTGCCTGGAGAGTGATTTTAATCATTTGACATTATAAAGCAATATTTATTTAATTATTTAATATTTATGGAGCAAGTAATGTTATTTTAATTATTTAATTAAATTCCCAAATTGCAAATTAAAAAGGGGAATTAATTAAATAATATTTAGGTGGCTTTTAAATATTAAAATCACCCTTTTTAAAAGGGGACGCTACACCTAGGGATAATAAACTGCTTTTATTTAATAATTTCCCTCTCCTAGGGATTTCGAATTTTGTGTCTCCTTGCTTATAAAAGGAGTGCTAGGATCATTGTTAGACTCATGTTATGATGAAATTATTTTGATACTCCATGCTTGGAGTTGGGATGCATGCCCATTAATACTTTCTCTCTCTCTTGCGTGGGAAGTTAGTGAGTTGGTTTTTGATCAATTTCAGAGCTGCCATTATTGCTTGAGTTTATTTCAGTTTTGGTGCCAAGTTTAGAGTGTGAAAATCATTTGATATTGCTCCTTTAATTTATTCTATTATTGTTGCAAATATTCTTACCATAGCAACTTGGGTTGGTGATGATTTGATTATGTTTTTGATGCCATAAATGCTAGATCTGCAATCTGCCATGTGTTGATTATTTCAGACCAAGGGGCTAATATTTTGGCGTATTTGGAGGCTAGGAAAGAGCTGGGATTAGTTTATATAATTTTATCTAACCCTAGCGACTTGAAATCAGTTTTCTAGGACTGTTTTGGCTAGGTTTTAATGCTCAGAAAATTCAGATCTTTAATGCAGTGGAAAGCCCTAAATTTCTAGTTTATTTTGCATCTTGTTTCATGGAAAAACTCTAAGTATTGAAGGAGTTATGAATTTTAGAAGATTTCAGTTGTCTACAAGCTTTTTGGTTCTTATAAATTAATATTTATTTAAGATCTGTAGTTTTGGGGTCAGATTAATATTGGTTTTGGTTGTAAAAATCAGGAGAGATAAGGAGAAAGCAATTTCATAATTTTTGGAGTAGATTTGGTGCTCTAAATGTGTTGGACGACCTACTTTTTAGGGCAAAACCAAGGTTTCATGTTGGCTGTGCAAAAACTGGTTTTGGGATATTATTCTTCATATTTTTGTGGTCCAATATCCACAATTTCAGCTCATATGGACTCCCTCTAGCCAAAGATATGAATTTTTGAAAATTGCAGCAGTTGGGGTTTGAAAATTAATTATTTTCCAGCAGTGTGTGATCAAATTTATATGATCTCCTAACTTTTCCTAGACAGGAACATTACATATTCAAAATATAACAACAATCTAATTGTTATGCAAACCCACAAGACACAAAAAGCAGCAATCTGAAATCTTCAGTTATTTATCAAATTATCACAATACAAAAATACCCAGAAGGCCCAAAGCATCTAGAAACGTTCTTGCTGCAAGTAGATGATGAAAAATAATTTTTCCAACCAAAGTCTGCATTTATTTGTATTTATTTTCACACCATCAAACAAGAAAAATACCCGCATAAGACTACAACAATTTTCTCACAAAAAATGTTCTAGATGACAAGAGGAGACCCAAAGGAGACATTGCAAACTGAAACTAACCAATTCCGTCCATTGTTGATTCCTTAAACATTGATTTGAAATCCAAAGAGGTGTAGATAGCCCTAGAAATGGTTGCAAATCATGCCCTAGTTGTGATGATCTGAAATTACGCTCAAATGTGACTCCTTAGTGAAACCACCAAGAAGATATTGAGGGTTTTTGTCCTCAAATCTGATCACAATGAGGATTTTCGTTCTCAAGTGATGGATGCTAAGAAGTTTTCTATCCTCAATAGTTGAAAGTAAAAGCACAAGTGCTTGACTTTATAAAATCATAGATGATAGATGCTCCAAATGAACCCCTTCATCCTCCTTTATAACTTCTCTTTCCTCTTTCTTTCAATTTTGGTGGCCAACTTTATCTAAAAGTCACTTATATTTTAATTATAAACACAAGTTGCCTTATAATATAACATAAAGTTACATTTGGTCGACTTAGTTAAATCATTACTTTTACTTGAGTATTTAAAAATACTTTTTATTTTAATAATAGTATTATTATTAAGTTGCCCAAAGATTAGAAATGACCATAGTCCAGACTCAAATAATATTATTAATTATTTTAATCTAGAAAAGGGAACATTACAAAATATCCAAGACTAGATGTGCAAGGAGACTAACAAAGAGCATTTGTGCGCAAGAGTGAAATTCGACAACATAAATAGGATAGCACTGGAAATTCTTATAGTGAATGGCAGTTGACATGCCACTTAAACAGCACACTGACTTGTAATGACAATAGAGCACGAGCTATGCATTAACTTGTTGCAAAAGGATTTTTCGCAACAAGTTGAATAGATGAGAAATAGTCAGGTCACTTTATTTCCCCTACCACTACAGACCTTGGTTATTCCAACTACCATTACAGGAGAGTTATTTCTTGCTATTAGTGGCTACAGATGGTTGTTAGTACATACTGGAAAGATGGTCACTCAATTGCTTCTCACCGTAGCAACTCAGTTTGGTTATGTAGGGTATATCAAAGTGATTTCTAAAAACGGAAGAGTTGGATGAGGATTTTACTTGGTGTTTCCTAAAAGTGGTCATCTGTATTTCAGATTTATCGAGTCCCTGCAGAAACTCAGGAAGGCTCCACATGTAGCCTGGTGCACTCTAATCAATCATCTTCAAGAGCTATTTGATTTCAAACTCTAAAGCTTGGGTTAAAGATGACAACTAATGATGATTCATTACTAGAACATTCAATGGAACTCACTCAACGAACACTTGCTGAAAAACATCTTTGTATCTTCTGTTTAGACGACCAGATGGAGGGATCTTTGGCCTTGTTGTAAATTGTTTTTTTGGTCTTTGTCTACACCAAAGCTCAAGGACATCGGATATGAGTCCTTGCAAAACAGTAGAGGACGGAAGCTTTCAGAATAATATTTAAGGAGAATCCTATAGAGTTAATGACTAAACTTCTTGGTTTTATTGTACTTTGCGATAAAATTTCGGGACAAACAAGACTCCGGTTTAGTCAATAAGAGGGGATATTAAAATATATCCGCATATTAGTTAACACTTAACGAACTATTAGTTATCTACTACCTAATCTTCGGTTGTAACCTCCTTAACTATTTTGTAACTACTTCTAGCATAATAAATTTGATGGACACACAAACTCTTAAGTGTGCATTCCAGTTTGTCTTCATGGTCTTAGTCTCTATTCACAGGAAAGGCTAACATAGCTTTACCAACCATCCTAGGAAAGTCACAAAAAAAAATCGGTGCCAGGTATTTTCTTGTTGTTGGTGGATGAACTATCATAGGACAAATATGGGTCTACTTGCAAAGGAAGTCTTAACTGTTTTGCATCATTTGAAAAATTCAATTCATTGGTAGAAAATCAGACAAGCAGATGGATCAAAATATTGAGATTCAACAATGGGTTGGAATTCACTTCCGAGCAGTTCTAGGACTACTGTAGCAAGGAAGGCGTTCAAAATGAGTTGATCATTATACTCCATAGAGAACGGGTTCATTGGAAGCATACATACATATGACAATGTGCCTTTTTGGATACAAAGAATATGGTGAAGAAAAAAGGTTGATGTGATTAAAGATGCAACATAGCTATATCACAGTCAAATATTAAAACATGCCCATATGCATATATTGCATATGGAACATGCATTAGCAACTTCCCATGTTTTCTTCTTACTTGTGTTGTAGATGCAAAGCATACCAGAATTCATTGATAATCTTGCAATCACCGAAAACAACTAATTTAGAATGGAGTTGTAGCATTGCACAATCCCCACAGCCATTTTTTTGTTCATTAGGCCAATTAATACAAAACTTTGCATTACTTTAGGATAACCAAAGCCATGTATTAGTCAAATAATTGACATTTTTACCAACGACAATCAAACAAGAAAGTCCTTAGGTATCACAATCATAAATGAAGCTTGCACATGTAAGTGCATCATACAATTGGAAGTAAAGGCCTACAATAGCCACTTCGATTTGTCACAAATTAGATTCATTTCTGGTCACAACTGAAACCTCAATGCAATAACCCCAGTGCACCAATACAATGATAACATCCCCGTGAGTGATTCCTTACTGTCAGTAGTATGGAATCCAATGGATCTGAGTATGGAGCAATGGTACATCTTTACTGAAAAGAATATTTATCTCACCTATTTTTGGCATAAATATGATCCTGAATGGAATCACCTCAAGGGAGTTCTAGAGCTAGAGCTTTCGTCCTAGCATAAACCTGGTATAGTCACAGTAAGGTTTTCAAAATCCTTAGTTCAAAGATTGAACACGATTCCAAGTTCTAGATTAGAGTCTTGCGTTTGCCAGGGAAGATGAATAATGAATGACTCTTTTGAGCCATACTCCTTTTATAATTCCCCTTTTTCAATTTACCCTAATAAGTATTTAAATGTGATGTGCCTAAAACATGTACTTTTCTTACTTGAAATATAAGAATCTTATTTTCCTTTAATGTTGTGTATAATTCATAATGCATAAGCGTCCTGTTTAAATATGTTTGTACTAATAACAGTCCTTCATTGGACCCTCAACTTAAAGCATCATTATTATTCAATTTATTCACTACAATCTTTATTCCTACATTATGGAAAATAAAGGAATATAATGTCATACTTAATGTTGTGTAATTCCTACAAATGACATTCTCATAATAGAACTATCATGGAGATCGAAAATGCATGAGGCATAGTACTTGCAGGAATGAACTACCTACAATTACTGGGCAGAAGAAAATAACATGGTAGTTTAGAGCTTTAATAGGAGTACCTATATACCATTACCTTTGCATGATGTTTATACCTAACTTTGATAGCTTGGTAGCTTGACAAATTTTCATAAGGAAGCAAGGTGTCGTAGACTATACTTGTGATTTGTTGCATAAGCGTTGCCATCTTGATCCAGTAAATTAGTAAAAGATCCACATTAGTAAATGATATTTCATGTTGACGGCTTTATAATGATCCAATCCTAAGACTATCTACAGACTTGATATTTCTCACTCACAATAGAAGACTCATTACGTCAGTATATCAATGTGAAGGAACAGAAGCTTACTTTGTAGCACTCACTCAAGGTTGCAAGCATTGAGGTCCCTTAATCTACTGTTTGATCAAACTTGCATGAGATTGCCAATATCCTAGTGAATTAGGAGGGCAATCAAATTCTAACATTTTCCCTACAATTGCATAATGAACCAAGAAGTTTTAAAAATATCCATTTTCCATACAATATTCAATATTGAGTTGAATTCATATATAATAATAAAATTTGTCAAAGTTGCACTGCACTTGAAATTTTAATCAACAAGGGAATGTTACATGTTTTTAGATTAAAAAACACCAAAATTTTAAATTAGATAGAAATCAAAAGTACATATATGACTATGCCAAGCTGAAAACTATTCTGCCCAAGCTTGAGCATGATACAAATAAAAAGGTGAGTTAAACATAATCATGGTGAGCAAGTCCAGACTTAGAATATATGTGATATCCCGTTGGAGCTTAGTGGACCATTTACATGTAAGAGGCATGCCATACCAATAGGAGATCAACTATTATCTAAGGCCCAGTTCGCTGATCCATCAACAATTTATTCCTTGCAAACGATTGGAAATGTGTACATCAAAAATTCTTAAAACTATCTGCTTCAATTGTTGTATCCTGCATACTCTTTAGCTATTCGCCAATTAGGGGAAGAATCATGTTCGATCATCAGATAACAACTTTAGAATGATTTGAGAGTCCCATTCAATTTGAAGCTTTTGCACATCCAATTTAAACCTCTCCTACATGCCTCTAAGATGTGCTTTCACCTCCATAAAATTGTTAGTAGTAGTACCCAAATTCTCTACAAAGAAGAATTATGCACCTCACCCTGGTTGTTTCTAACAATGCCTCCTATAACAGCTCATTCCTGGATTCCCTCTAGAAGCACTGTCTGTGTTCAATTTTCCATATCCCATGAAGGAGGTCTTTTCCATTGACTCACTGCGTATGGCGCGTTGTTTAATTTGCCTTTAGGGGAGTGTAGCATCCCTAGGGTCTAGAGATACCTGTTGGAGGAGATGTAACCACTTCAGGGACAAAATCTGGGGTAAAGATATTTTATGTTTCAGACTTTCAGCTATGTTAGTTTTTATTTTCTCCAGATAAAAGAATTGGCTCTTTACTAACTTTGCTGAAAAATTGTATTCGATTCCTTTCTTTCCAAATATTCCATAGAGACGAGGGACATGCCCATACTCCACAAATTGGAAGGAAATTTTGGCCTTTTGGAAGATTTCTTTTTCATGCTTTGAAAGTCTCCTCTATGGATGCAAAGCTATTCCAATAATGCGTATTTGAAACAAGGAAAAGAACTATGCTAGATAGGAATAACCCAAGGACAAAGGAAGAAAAGATGTGAAGAAGATTCTTCGTCATGTAAACACAAAATGCATCTGAAAGGGCCATACATACCTCTCTATAAAAGACAATCTCATGTGAAAACACTTCTATGAATAACAACCAACTACTTGGGCCACATACTTGTCTGCCATAAATCAGATTTGAAAAGAAACTGAAGATGATGAGGATTATCAACCAACATTGTGGAAGAATAGCCATCACTAGATACTGAATATGTGACTAGTGCATCTCTTGGTCCCCATCCCAGTTTATCTAGCAATGGTGAAGAAGCAAGCCTTCGCCTGTAGGACTTTAGGCACAAGTGATATCCATCGTGACCTAATACAATGGGCCATTCCGAAACAGTGAATCCATTCTTTTCCGTTCTCCCAAGGAAGGGCAACAGTTCACCCATTTAATGGGCTTACCTTAATCCAATTGATGCCCTGCATGTGTTCCATAATGGCACTAAGATGAGTTATTGTATTAATGAAATATGTTGGCTAGATTTTCTGCATAGCATCAAACCTAGGCAGTCATGAGATAAATCTCCCTCATTTAACCGGTGAGGCTCCCGTGTCAGATTTTGTCAATAAAAATGTGTTATTATCTATCAGGGGTTTTACTTTAACCACTTAGTTCATGAACCATAACTAAGAAGTTCTGCAGCAAGTAAGCAACTGTTTAAGAAAGGAAAGTTATAGAAGAAGGAAGTAAAGGAAATACCGAGAAGAAATGGGGAAGATGTGCATCCCAATTAGTAGATAGCATAGCTAATTGCATGCACACAGAAGAAACTTAATAGATACGAACACACAGAATTATAAAACAAAGGCAGCTCTAGATCCAGATCTATAATAACACAAAGTTTACTAAGAGATCTAAGATTAAAAGCAAGAAACAAAGTACACCGTGACACAAAGTTCTCCGGAAACCTGCTCCTTTGTATTCCTTTGCTCCAAGTTTCTCTCAGGGGTTCAGCACAAAGTCTAGAACACAAGATTGCTACTTACAAATTCTGATCGATCCTTAACCCGGAGGTTCTTCTCCTACTTATAGAATGTAGGAGGGAAAGTACAAATGGAAAACTTAAACTGAACTGAAACATAAACAACAAGTAACGATGACATTTGGCAATCATCCTCAACTATCTTCTCCTTAAGTGACACATGTATCACTTAACTAACAGAATGGTTCCACATGACTTCAAGTAATGGTTACAAAACCAATAACTTAGAAGTTTTACAATTTCATTCGGGAACATAGAAAATAGAAGAAGTCATGCCAGCTGTAACATTTATGTCTTCTTCTTGTTCTGATACTGATAGAATTCATCATGAAAGGCTTGGTAGCTTTATCAATTCTCTTTTGTACCATCAGAAGAGAATCTTCCAGGGAATTAGGCACCTTAGTCGAAACGATCCGCACGTATGAAGTAACACCTCCATCCACTCTTTCCTCAGTGAAAGAAATGATACTGTCTGGTAAATCTGATGTTCTACTCTCAAGTGCCTGCATCCTCTTCAGCAAAACTCTGCAGATTTCCAAGCGGAAAGATACTGCAAACTCTAGCTGCTTCCCCTTCTCGACTGATCCGTTTGGTACAATCTGTTCCGCAATCAATGCATCTCTCGGCAGCTTGTTGATCTCGGCCAAAATACTCAGGTTACTCTCTGCAATTGTATTCATGCCTTCTATGTTTTCCATCAGTGGCTTTAGTTGATTTGCTGCATCGTTCATAACCTTTAGGCGGGCTAGCACTTCCCCAAGTTGTATAGAAGCTTGGCGAATAATCAGATCCTTCCATTCGTCAATAGCCTTTACTTGATTGCTTGCGTCCTCCATTTCCTACATAAGATGATCACTCACTTGCTCTGAAATGCGCTGAATGGAAGGTTTAGCAACCTTGGCTATGATCTCACATAATTGAGATACTTGCTTCTGCAGCTCTTCTTTCTCCGCCTTTTCACTGTCAAGCCTAAGGAATAAAGCGTCTATCAATGTCTGCGTGTCCTGCTTCAATCCTTCAGTGGTGCCTTGATCGAGTGGTACCTTGGTCACTGTCACATCTTCTGCCGTGAACTCCTCTTCTATCTTTCCTTCTGCCGGAATTGATATCTCAACAAACTTTTCTCCCGAATTCTCAATGATCAACCTAGAAGTTGCTTTAGCAACTTTAGGCCTTCTATCTCTTCTGCTCAGATCCTGGAGTAGCTGCAAGTCGTGCTCCTCTAAGTTCACCTCCATTCTCGCTTCTGGAACCAACTGCAAAGCCAACCATTCCGAGAAATTACTTCTCGGAAAGTGAGAAGTCGCTGAGTGCACTACCATCTCCCGCTCTGCATCCTCTCCGTTAGAAAGTGCCACAGTGTTATGGCTGCCATCCTCTGAATCATCCAAGGACAAAGCTCTTTCGAACTCTGCCATCTGCAGCTTCAACATCTCCTCTGGAACGGGTCATGAACAGAGTCGCTGAGGAGAGAAGACGAACGTCGCCGGATTCAATGAAGGCATGAAAACGTCCTGCTGCTGCGGTGCGATAGTTGGTGAAGTACTGGGTATTGGAGAAGCCGGAGTCAAAGCTATGGTCGTAGAAGTGATCTTCTCTTTCTCTTGAGATCTTCTGTGTACTTTCAACTTCTCAGACTTTCTGCTGCTTTCTCCTTCATGCTTTTGCTTGAGAGAATCTCCTGCGCCGAAGTTGCCCGTGATTTGCTAATGCAGCTGTAATATCCCACAGTGATTGGGAAGAAGCCCGTAGACTTGTGTATCCGCGCTTTGACTTGTTTTGCTGAAGGTCGTGTAACTCCACAAGTTGCCTGCTCACTCTTGCTCATACTCCATGGCGATCAATCTATCATTCAGTGATTGGGAAGATACTTGGGATTGAAGGCATCTTTATTGGTTCTCCTCCAGAAAAGCCCGTAACCCTGAGGTATGTGAAATCTGCAAATTGAATGAATAGACTTCCAATCTTGGACACGGCTTCCCACGCTTCCTTGCTTACCCTGTTGGCCTTCAAGTCTTTGTCTAGCCTGCAGATAAAATCGTAGAAGAAGTCATCGTTGATCACTTTGAAGTCTTTCTCGCCTGTAGGTGCAGTAAGTTGCGGGTAGCACTTGAAAACGGGGTCCTTGGAAAGAACACCACATCTATCCAGCTTGGAAAAGACACCTTGTGAAGCTGCAGCATACACCAAGTATGAAGTCATCTTGAAGCTGAAAGTACGCTTCACATTCTGAAGTTGCTCACCGATGTTGCTGCTAATAATTTCCGACCAATTGATTATAGAATCAACCTTGTTGATTTCAATGGTCCTGATGAAAGCATACATCCATGTACGGAAAGTGTAGGCATTCGCTTCGCCATTTATCCTGCATAGCAATTTGACGACATCATCTACCTCCTGCACCAAATTGGACCATGGAAGAGTTCTCGAGAACTTTGAAGGAGATCTAGGCTTCTTCATGTACCGGCTATTCATGATGCTCACACAATCAGCTCTACGCTTCTCCCATCTACTGTCAGCATCCTGAATGCTAATAGAAGTCACCACCTTTCGCACTGGAATCTTCAAACAATAATCGATGAACTTTGCGTCCAAACAAATTATTGTCTTTCCCGAAGCATCACGCACTGATCTGGATGAAGGATGATAAGATCTAGCGCACTCCATCACAAACTCTGGCAATTGGGCTGTACATGGAAAAGTTGCAGCTTGGATAATTCCACTGCTTTTGACCGCATGCATGAGTGAAGTCTTTCCCGCTCTGGATCTATCAATCAAATCGGCAAGAGGTTCCGGGCCTAGATCTGTGTCTCCTATGTCTGCAAGTTTGGAAGCAATGCATGACTCCATCGTGCTTTCTTTTTCATCTCCCTTCGCGATGGCTTTGTCTATCTTCGTCTGAATAATTTTTTTTCTCCTTACTTGGCCGGATTTCTTCAATACTGGTGCAGATCTGGACAATTCTTCAGATTTAGAGGATATTTGCAATGTATTGGACATTGATAAAAACTCCTTTTCTTTTGTAAAGCACCTGTAATGAATTCTTGCAATTTATTCAGACAAAAATGGCCATCGGAGCATGAATAGTGAATTTAAATTATAAAAATCTGCACTTTTCAAGCCTGCTGCCCCAAAAATTGGTGTTTAACTTGCACATAAAGAGAGCATGAATCCTTTCAATCAACACCTGAGCTCCTGTAACACCTGTGAAAACAATTATGCAGACAAAGATCAACCTCCTCCAAAGCATGCGCCAAATCTGGAAGCTTTTAGCCTTGTTAGCACCTTGTCTGAACAAAATCCTTCCTTTAATGGGCGTGCACTTTTCCACTTGGCTGCAATTCTTCACCCGTGATTTGAATAATTCATCTATATAGCTGCCCATGCTTATATAACCTTCACAATTCTATAATTAATAATTGCCCTAACAATTAAAGACAATTAATTAATTAAAAATCATGCTTTTCTCTTTTAAAAATAGCATGTTTAAGGACAGCCATCCAATAAATTAAATTAATCCAATTTAATCCTTCACACATCACTTCACTTAAGCTTCACAGTGTGCTTTGACCATAGCCACTAAAAATAAAAATTAATTTAATGTTTTAATGCTTTAAAAAACATTAAATAATACCCAAATGGGGCGCACTTGTTGAGAGGAAGAGGGCAGCCATTGAATAAATTAATTTTAATGCTTTTAAATCCTTTCTTTTATTTCATCTTTGACTTGTTGACTTCCTCCAAGCTTGGGCGCACTTTTTGAAAGAATAGATTAATTAAAATAATCAATTTAAGGCTTTTATTCTCTCCCAAAGGGGGCGCACTTTTTTGCATATGTAATTCTATTTTTAAGAATTTTTTTCATAATGGGATTCTTTACCCTGCAAGGTAGGCACCAAAATCCCGTGATCCACTTAAGTGATTTGACTTTGACAATGAGATTATTTACCCTGCAAGGCAGACACTAAAATCCCATGATTTCACTTAAGTCACTTTCCTTTTATTATATCATGGGAATTTTTACCTTGCAAGGCAGGCAATAAATTCCCACCTGCCTGCAGCCTCTATTTTTCCCACTGTAGCTTAAGTGACTTTTATAACACAGGAAAAAAAGTACCCTGCCAGGCAGGTATAAAATTCCCACCCTGCTTGCGGCTTATATTTTTCCCATCGCAGCTTAAATCCTTTGTTTTCCAAAAATCCGCCCATCCCCGCAGGGGCTTTTCTGCGCACGACTTCGCTTTTTCCCAGTGATCCAAACCTCCGATGACGACTTCCTCCGGGCATAATGTGCGTATATGTTTTCCAGCTGCTCCAGGCCAAAAATCGGGCTTACCCGGCAAAGGAATTGCTCCAGAGAAATTTCACAGAAAACGAAACGGGACACCACAAAAACACGAAAAATTGCCAAAAGTTACAAATAAAGCCCAAAACTTAAAATAAGTTAAAACCCTTCTGGCACATAGGAATAATAACATATTCGCTCATAATAGAGTTAAAACAGAGCGCAAATAGCCTCATACGTGGCTCAAAATAATTAAATACAAATTTCCCGCAGACAAATCCCGACGACAGAATAAAACAATTTTGGGCATCTGGGTATTTGGTGAAAAAGGCTAATATGGCTCTTTGGGATTATCTTGACACAATATAAGAACTTTCAGGCAATAAAAACACAAAACGACCCATTATTTTAAAAGTACGAAATTTTTTCGAATAGGGTAGTCACAGATTTTAGGGTGAAATCTGAGTGACACCAGAGAGGAGGTTGCCCGTCCTAAGAATCCGTCCAAAAATTAGCCATTTGACCATTGTTAACAATCCAAAAGAGCTCTTTTTTAATCATATCTTCTCCCATTCTGATAAACGTCAAGACGGGAGAACCTTTAGAAGGGAGGGTAGACCTAATAATAATCTTTGGGGGCTTATTTTCAGCTTATTTAGCTCTAAAAGTAACAGCCCATAAATCATTGGGTTGAGCAAGTAGTCTCCAGTATCATTGGGATTTTTTTAATATAAGATTGACGAGCGACTATTTTTTTATAGAAAATAATTTTAAAAAAAACCTAAATTAGGGCTGATTGGACTGAATTTATCTAGGCCAGCTGAAAAATCCGGATCCAGATGGATTTTGTGCAAATCCAACTGGATTTGGTAACTATGGTTGTGATTTTTTTGAAAGATGTGGAATCTAGCGCATCCAGTACTCCTTCACATATTCCTGTGTAATAGTCTATGGCTAATATTTCTAAAACCCCATTGGTCTATCAATGATGCCAAAATGAGTTGATCAACACTTTGGCTAAGGTTTAACCATTACAAGGTTTTCAGGTGCAATGGAGGCATATGTGGCTTTATTCCACTATACAAGATGTGCGAGAGGGAGAAATTCATGAATCAGATGCATGAGCTTAGAGGACCAGGAAAAAGGTTGTTGGTTCAATTGAGCAAGTTCACTTTATCCTTATCTTTTTTATGGTACTTGAACCACAACGATATTTTGAAGCAAAAGAAAAACCTGAATGGGAGTCTATCATGCAAGTTGAATATGATGCCTTGATGAAGAATCATACCTTGGAGTTGGCGGAATTGCCTCCAGGTAAACAACTCATTGGATGCAAATGGATGTTCCAGATCAAATGCAAAGCAGGTGGTACTTTGGACAAGTATAAGGAAAGGCTTTTCACAACAAGAGTGACTAGACTATGAGGACACTTTTTCTCCTACCACGAAGATGGTCACATTTTGGATGCTTCTCTCCATGGTAGCTCAGTATGGTTGGAGGTGTTTAAATAGGATGCAAAGAGCATCATCTTGAACGAAAATTTAAATGAGAAGGTTTATATGGTGCAGCCTGCAGGTTTTTGGGTACTTGGTTGTGACCATCTAGTTTGCAAGATGATTAAGTCTTCATATGGATTAAGACATTTGTGCAATTGCAGACCTGTGGAGATACAAATTTCAAGGATGTCAGTGCAAAAAATCATGAGTTCATTTATGGAAGTTAAAGTTGCATTTGTAGAACTCCATGCTTGGGATGCAACAGGTGGCTGCTCAGTACTTCCAGAAGCTGTTTACTTCTCAATCATTGGATATGGACTCGCAGCAACAACTTCTAAATGGTCTCCCTAATCGGGTTTCGCAAAAGGATAATGAATATTTTAACCAACCAATTACGGAGGAAGAACTACAAGGAATTGTCTTCAAATGAAGAAGGGCAAGACCCTTGGTCCAGATGGCTTTCCTATTGAGTTCTTTCAGACCTTTTGGGAACTTATTAAAGGAGACTTCTTATAGGTGGTTGAAGAAGTTAGAATGACTAATAATGTGCTTGAGGACATTAACAAAACATACATTGCCTTGATCCCTAAGGACAATAAGGTGGATGATGTCTCTGGCTACTGACCTATAGCCTTATGTAGTGTATTGTATAAACTCATCCCTAAGGTGATAGCAGAAAGACTAAAACCCATTATGCACAAGATTATATCTCCTGAGTAGGGGGGCTTTGTTCCTGGTCGGCATATCCATGATGAGATTGTGTTAGCTCAAGAAATTATGCATTCCATGGAGGTCCAGAAAGCTCCGGCTATGTTTATTAGATTGGATCTTTCCAAAGCTTACTATAGAGTGGATTGGGGCTTCTTGTGTAGAATCTTGGAGAGCTTTGGGTTTTCTATGAGATGGATTCAATGGGTGAAGGCTTGTTTCTCTTCAATCTCTTTTGCTGTGTTGGTGAATGGGTCTCCCTCCACTTTCTTTGGAGCCTCTAGAGGCATTAGCCAAGGAGATCCCTTATCTCCCTTCCTATTCATAATTATGGCTGAGTGTTTGGGCAGAATGACTCATAAAGCCTGTTGGGAGAAAAAATATATGGTATTCAGTTGGCCACAAATACTCATCCGCTTTCTCATCTTCAATTTGTTGATGATTCCACTATGATAGGAAGGGATACTCAACAAGAAGCTAAACAATTTCAGAAAGTTCTTCATACTTTCTCAACTGGTACTAGTTAGACTATTAATCATGGAAAATCTAATATGTTCTTTTTCCACTGTTCTGAAAGACAAGAGGAGAAAATTATGAGAATATTCTAGTTTCAAAAAGGTAGATTTCCATGTCAATATCTAGGGGTTCCTTTAGCTTCCAAGAAGTTAAGAGATTGACAATGGTTAATCAGCAAGTTTGAACACAAATCAAGTAAGTGGACTAATAAATGGTTGTCCTCTGGAGGAAAGATGACTTTGATTACGTCCGTCCTTCAAGCTATGCCAATCTATGTGGCCTCGGTCCTCAACATCCCTGGTGCTATTCTGAAATAGGTGGGTACTATTTGCTAGAAATTCTTGTGGAGCAGAGTTCAAGATAAGAAAAAATGGTCATTGGTTAGATGGGATGTTATTTGTCGGCCAAAAATGCCAGAAGGTTTGGGATTCAGGGCTTTGCCTAAGCAAAGTAAGGCTCTGGAAGCCAAGTTATACTAGAGAATGTTGGTCATCCTAATGATTTATGGGCTGTCATGTTCAGAGCTAAGTATGTTGAGAATAATCCTCTTGAGAAAATTATTAGATCTACCCTACCCACTAAGGGATCTCCCACCCTGAAGTTCATCAAAGTGGGAGAAGATACGATTAAAAAACAACTATTTTGGATTGTTAACAATGGGCAATGTGCCAAATTCTAGACTGATTCATGGGATGGCCAAATCCCTATCATCCATCAATATCCCCACCTCAAACCTATAATGGAACAGATGCAGAATCTGGGATGGATTAGGGTTGCCCATTATGGTAAACCAGCTAACCAGTTATGGGAGATTGGGAGATCCTGGATTCCACCTGAGGAATGGCCAATTTCTATGGATCAACAGGTGCAGGTTTTGCTTGCTCATATCTTGAAAACAAGGTCTATTTCTTCATCCCCTAAGCCTGACAAGTTGGGGTGGGGAAGGGATGCTACTGGCACTTATTCTGTTACTGCTGGCTATGCCTCTTTGGTGAAGGTCAATCCCCATCCTCTTCAGTATATTTTTAAACACATTTGGCATCCGGGTATGTGGCCTAAGGTTAGGTTTTTCTATGGCTTCTCATGCACAGGAGAGTTTTAACAGGTGATCGTCTTCTAAAGAGAGGTTTATATGGCCCCGTTTAGATGTGAATTATGCCTTCATGCAAAAGAGTCATTCCCTCATCTCTTTTTCTCGTGTCCATGCGTTATTCCGTTGTGGCGACTTCTTGCTTCTTTATTTAAGATACAGTGGATCAACTTTGACTCTTTGGAGCAAATTTTCAGAGCTTGGCAGGATTCCCTCCCTACAGGCCAAAATCTTCTTTCTGTGCTATGGAGCGGTATTTCTCTTCTCTGGAATATTTGGAAGGAATGAAACATTAGAATATTCAGGAAAATTAGCAAAGACAGATCTTTGGTATGGGAGAAGACCAAAATTAACATCTCGGAAAGCCTGAAACGTAAGATATCTTTGCCTCGGGATCTCTCCCTAGAATGGGAAAACATTTGTAAACAACAAAATATTGATCCTAAGTGTGCTTCCTGCCCTAAGATGCATAACAAAAACAAATTCCTCAAAGATGGCCAGTGGAAAAATCCTCCTTCAGGATATGATAAGTTAAATACGGATGGGGCTTCTAGAGGTAATCCTGGAAAAACTACTATGGCAGGCATTGGTAGGAATGCTAAAGGTGAGATGCAGTTCCTTTTTGCAGAGAATCTTGGCATTACCACCAATAATCTGGCTGCGGTGAAAGCTATTTACAAGGGCATGCAAGAGGCCTTGAAAATTGGATGGCATAAAGTCCAGGTTGAACCGGATTCCCAAATTATTATTCACCTGCTTTATGATAATAGAGGGCACTCCCCTCCTAATTGGCGTATTGCTAAAGAGGTATGGAAAATAAAAAAACTAAAAGGTAAATTCCAAGAGGTTCAATTCAGTCATTTTACTCGTGAGAGAAACAAAGTTGTTGATGGACTTGCTAACTGGGCTCTCAACAACAAGAACCTGTTTTGTCCCTCCATGGTGGTCTAATAAGATTCAGAAGGATATCATACTTATCCTCAATCTTGATTCTCTATCATGATTTTTTTCTCTGCTTTTCTCTTGTATAATGCTCAAGCTTGGGCCAATAGCTTTCAGGCTTGGCATAGCCAAACATGTAATTTTGAACTTTCAATAATATAAAGTCCTGTTGTTGGGGAAAAAAAAAGTTGCATTTGTAGACCAAGACGATAGCACGAGGGAACAAGAGGTTGAGACACGAAAGTATAGACCAGGATGTGACGAGTTGAAGATAGAAGATATTCCATGACGTAACAAATTGAAGGGATGTGACATCTTTACAAAGAAAGATGCTAGATGTAGAAAAATGTGAAAAACAAACACAATTTTTGCATAAGAAAATGTGAGTTGAAGGGTACATTGCAGTCACATTTTTCACTATTTTGTGGGCAAGGTTAATGGCAGAAAACATGACATAGGATGCGATTTGCAGGAATCGTGAAGTCAAAACATGTTAGGGCATGGCAATTGGTGGATGACTTTGCATCGTGAGTTTTTTGCCACATTTTCTAGACACAATACATTTTGAAAAACGTGATTTATTTTTCATTTGCAGACGTGAGCAAACTAGATCAAGAGGATCAAGTACAGTCGTTTCTATGAGACATTTTATCTATTTTTTGTGCAAACAAATAAGGTCAAGATTTTTGATGTGATAATTTTTTTCCCAACAACTTTGCAATAGAATCGATAGACTTTGCAATTCCTTTTGCATTGATTTACAAGTCAGAGCTCAACAACAGTATGAATCATGGCCAACATATAGAATTTGGTTATGTTAGAAGCACGGAAATTAATTGACCTAAATTATAATGTCTACAGTTATTAAATATTACGAATTGCGGAATATCATGATTGCGATAAATTATTCTCAAAAAGAAATTAAGACTCGATATAGACCCTATCAATTAAGACAAATGTCATATAGAGGTTCTTCTGCTACTAAATATACCTGAAGTTCAGAATGCCATTGTGGCAAGTGATATTTGGACTAGTCTTCAAAACAAGCATCAAACTTTGGAGAAAATTCGGGTATTTTACTTGAAGAATCTATTGCTTTCCGCAAAAATGAATGAGGGTGGGTCCTTGTCAGTACATCTTTGGATGAAAGCTCTCTGAGATCACCTTATTCTGATAAATAAAAATGTAGATGTTGACGAATGGGTTACTTTTGTTCTAAATGTTTTACCACCCTCCTATAAATCATTTTTGAAGGTTTTACATTTGATGACAGAAAGCAAGAACCAACATTTGATTAGGTCAATTCCTATTTGCTGTAGAATGGAACGTAAACAAACACAAACTAGTGAATCTACTTGTGCATAAACAAAGAGTGCATTTTCTCACTCTAAGGGGAAGTGGAAACATATCCTTGAAGAGTCTACTTCCAAATATCAATTGAATGCTATTACTATCATAAAGTTGGGCATGTCAAAAAGGGTTGTTAGAAGTGATAGTATGCTCTTTTCCCTGAGAAAATTTGTGGGGTTAAGCATATGTGGTAGCAATTGAAGTTGAACATAATATTGAGGAAGAGTATGCCCTCATGGTATCATGCTTGGATGGTAGTGCTTCCAGTTGCTAGTTGCACATCCAAGCATTTCATGTGTCGTAAGGACTGTTATGTCAAAATTACTACAAACACAAGTTTTCCTAATTCAATTTCATTAGGCGATGCGTAGTCAAATGCCATAGAGGGGATAGGAGATATCTACAGAGTGCTGAATAATACAACAAAATTCATAGTAATGAATGTTAGGTATGTTCGTGGAAGGAATAAAAATCTCTTGTCTATTAGTTACCTAAAAATCCTAACATTTCAGTGAAATTCTTTGTTGAGCACAAGATAATACTGAGAGGGGGGGGTGAATCAGTATTATGAAATTATTTCAAACTTTAATACTTGAACTTAGATCTATAATCACGAGCAATGTGAATATATCAAATCAATCAAAGAACACAAAACTTAATGCAAGTAGACACAGATATACGTGGAAACCCTTTCGGGAGAAAACCACAGAGAAACTTCTTTCTTTATATATATTTCTCAAAAATTTGTAGGCACCAACCTACTGGAGACACCAATCCCCAAATTATAGTTTTGTAGGCACCAACCTACAGGAGCACCCACCCCTTTTGCTAAGCACCAACTCAGCAAGAGACACCGATCTCTTCGAATATGAAGGCACCAACCTTCCTTACAAAATTTGCTTTCCACTTTTGAACTTGTTGCTTCCTCAACGAATAATGGAAAATTCTTCTTCTTACTTTCAGATTTGCTATTCTAAAATTCTGCCCTTACGCTTCCTCTTCTTCTTCTTTTTCCTTAAGATATTCAACTTGAATCCATGCTTAATAAGTCTCATATGAATCTTCTTATATAGTCTTTCGTACCTTTTCGAAAAGACACATCGTTCCAACCGACACAACCTTTCCATTAACACAACTTAATTAAGTGCATTAGTTGGCTAAAACCAAAAAATAATTAATGCAGCCCATAATTATTAAATGCACATTAATCAATGCAATTAACCACTTGATAGGAGCGCTGCCCCTCCTTAGACAAATCACTGTTATCATTAAATCGCTGCCAGCCATCATTAAATCTTCTTTTTCACCATAAAACATTGCATATGAACACCTTAAAATGCGGATATCTCTCTCTTATGTATAGCTGTGTATATCTCGCTTATACCATGATAATCCTCATGCAAAAACGCTTCTTTTCATGTATTTAAACTTTTGTTTTCTACCCTTCTATACTGCTGGTTATTTCCGTTACTTTCTACCATTTCCGTCAATAATTCCGTTACTTTCTGACAGATTTCCGTTTACCAGTTCAGCACCTCTTTTGACATCAATGACAATATTTCCAACAATCTCCCCCTTTGTCAGTTGATGGCAACCCCAAAAAAATAATCTCCTCTTCTGCAGCTTCCTCTTGCCGTAGCTCCCCCTTACTACCATTCTCCCCCTTTGACATCAATGGCAAAGGGTCATCCTAGGAGCTGAAAAATTTGCAAAGTTTTAGCTCCCCCTTAACCAGTGCTACCCTTGACTCTTCAATGTAAAGATGTAAAAGAAATTACTCCCAGCTTATGCCGTAGATATTCAAATGTCTCCTTTGGAAGAGGCTTAGTGAAAATATCTGTTATCTGTTCGGATGTAGTGACATACTCCAACTTTACCTGTTTCTCTGCCACCTGCTCTCTTAAGAAGTGATATCTTATGGGAATGTGCTTTGTTCTGGAATGCATAACCGGATTCTTTGAAATACTTATTGCACTGGTATTATCACATAATATGGAGATGGGATGATCATACTCTACTTTGATATCCTTCAAGGTCTGCTTCATCCATAAAATTTGCGTGCAACATAGTACTCGCTACTATATACTCTGCTTCTGCTGTGGATAGGGATACATAATTTTGCTTCTTACTTAGCCAAGATACCAGGTTGTTTCCAAGAAAAAATGCTCCTCCGCTTGTACTTTTTCTGTCATCTACACATCCTGCCCAATCTGAATCTGTATAAGCTGTCAATGTGAAATCTTTTCCTTTTGGATACCACAACCCATATTCCATAGTTCCCTTTAGATATCTGAATATGCGTTTTACAACTTGCACATGTGTTTCTTTCGGCCTTGCTTGAAAACGTGCCACCATACCCACTGCTTGCATGATATCTGGTCTGGATGCTATCACATATAATAAACTCCCAATCATTGATCTATAGAGAGATTGATCAGCATCTGGAGATTCGTCATCTTTGCTTAACTTGGTTCCGGTGATCATCGGTGTGCTGACAGGTGCACACTCCTCCATACCAAACTTTTTCAACATTTCCTTCACATACTTGGTTTGGGATATAAATATTCCTTTATTAGATTGAGAAATTTGCAATCCAAGGAAAAAGGATAACTCTCCCAACATAGACATTTCAAATTCCTTTTGCATGTCTTCTGCAAATTTTCTAGACATTTCTTCATTGTCTCCTCCAAAGATTATGTCATCCACATATACAACCACAATTAACTGGTGTTCATCTTCAGTTTTGATGTAAAGATTACTGTCAGCATGTCCTCTCTTGAATCCTTGGTCCTGTAGATGTTGATCAAGCCTTGAGTACCATGCTCTGGGGGCTTGTTTTAATCCATACAATGCCTTTTTCAACCTACACACATAATCTTCATTTTCTGATAATAGGAACCCTTCAGGTTGTTCTATGTAAACCTCCTCTTCTAAATTCCCATTTAAAAAGGCTGATTTGACATCCATTTGGTAGACTTTGAAATTTTTAAACACTGCGAAAGCAAGGAACATTCTGATTGCTTCTAGTCTGGCAACCGGAGCAAAAGTCTCTTCAAAATCAACACCTTCCACTTGAGCATACCCTTTGCATACCAATCTTGCCTTATTTCGAGTGACTTGACCATCTTCATTTAGTTTGTTCCGAAATACCCACTTAGTGCCAATCACATTCTGACTCTTTGGTCTGGGAACCAGTTCCCAAGTTTCATTTTTCTCAATTTGATCTAATTCTTCTTCCATCGCCTTCAACCAATGTTTATCATGTCTTGCTTCTAAAAAGTTCTTAGGTTCTACCTTAGATAGCAGAGAAAAATACCCTTGCTCAGAAGCATTTGTAATTCTTCTTCTGGTTTGAACCCCGGTATCAAGTTCTCCAATAATCTGACTTTCATCATGATTTTTCTGAACGAAGCGAGATGGCGTCTTGGTATCCTGCCTTTCTGATTTACTCCATTCTTCAATATCTTCTTCTTCCTCTTGTTCTTCTTTCACAAGACTTGGTATTTCTAAAGACTCTTTTGAATTTTCTTTTGTCTTTAGATCCAGACCCTCATCCACTCTGACACTTGCACTTTCTATGATAGTCCGCAACCTCTTGTTATAACATCTGAAGGCTTTACTTTTAGTGGAGTACCCAAGAAAAATCCCTTCATCGGATCTTGAATCAAATTTGCCTAAGTCCTCTTCGGTTCTTTTAATGAAACATCTACTCCCAAATACCTTAAAATATTTGACCGAGGTTGGTCTTCCTTTCCATAATTCATATGGAGTTTTGTCATGGTTAACTCTAATTTGCACTCTATCCAAAATATAAACGGCAGTACTTACCGCTTCTTTCCAGAATCTATCTGATAGCTTAGATTCATTCAGCATTGTTCGGGCCATCTCTTGAACGGTTATGTTCTTCCTTTCTACCACTCCATTTTGTTGTGGAGTTCTTGCAGCTGAGTATTGTCTTTTAATTCCATGGTCTTCACAATATTCAATAAATTCATTTGACATGAATTCACCTCCACGATCTGACCTTAGACATTTTATCTTCAGCCCTGTTTCATTTTCTACTAATGCCTTGAAAGCTTTGAACTTTCCAAATGCTTCAGATTTTTCTTTCAAAAATGCTACCCATGTCATTCTAGTGTAGTCATCAATGAGTAACATAAAATAACTCTCACCTTGAATACTTTTCGTTCTGGTAGGTCCACACAAATCCGTGTGAATTAGCTCCAATGGTTTGGTGGATGAATACTCCTTTGTTTTGAATCTTGTTCTGGTTTGCTTCCCAAGCTGGCACTGCTTGCATAGAGTACTCGAAGGCTTTGTTATTTTAGGCATGTCCCGTACGGCCTGCTTATTGCTTATCTTCACAAGATTATCAAAATTTATATGTCCCATCCTTTTATGCCATAGCCAACTTTCCTCAACTTGACTTAGGCAACATTTTTTTTCTTTTATTTCTCCGAGCATATATAGATTATTTGTAGTTCGGTGGCAATCTGCAATTAGTTCTCCTATATCTGCTTTCCTTATTTCACATCCTTCAGCATAGAACTTAAGAGTGTGTCCCTGATCACACATTTGACTCACACTCAAGAGGTTACGTTTTAATCCTTCAACATACAAAACATTCTCTGCTTTTGTTTTTCCATTATCCAAACTCAGCGTACCTTTGCCAACGATCTTCACTGTAGCATTATCACCAAATTTTACTGTACCTTCATTTACTTTCTTTAAGGAGAGAAACTTACTTTTATCACCAGTCATATGTCTTGAACATCTGCTATCAATGTACCATTGTTGTTCTTCATCTCGAGCATGAAAAGCTGTTTGAACGAGCATGGATTTTTCTTTGTCTAGCCCATCTTCCTCCTGCTTCCTTGTCCAAGATTTCGTAGCCTCCCTTTTCTTTGTATCTAAAGGCTTTGTCTTTTGATCTTGTCTCGAGTCAAACACACTTCTACAAAAGCCTGCTATATGTCCATAATTATTGCACTTGTAGCAGATAATGGCTTCCTCATTATAATAGGATAGTGGAGCAAACGAATTATAGTTCATATTCAATACTCTATGAGCAGATTTTGGTTTGTTCCAGGCTTCATTATCTCTCATTTGCTTTCTACACTCTATCTTTTTATGCCCTTATATATTGCAATAAAAACAATAACCATGAAAGGAACTTTCAAACCTGTTCATATTCCTATGTCGTGGAATAAATGGTCTTTTGGTGTCGTTCTCTTTAACACCTTCCTTCTGGATGGAACTGGTCTTCGTAGTTTTCTCTTCTTTTCTGCTTTTATTCTTCGTAGGCGTATTTAGAATTTCTGCATAACTTTTTGCCTTTTCTAAGCCTTTCTTCTCTGGAAGCTCAATGGATTTTGAAGCTTTCTCTAGTTTTTTCTTCATATCCGAGTCCTGATTTGTTGGAGGGTGATCTTTGACTTTATAGAATCTCATCTAGAACCTTAGTACTTTTTTCAAATTTCAAGTTGTTCATTAGTTTGGTATTTACCTTTTCTAAGTCTTTTCTCATCGCAACAATCTCTGACTCACAATTTTCACATTCTTCTTGTTTCTCCTTGAGCTGACTTCTCAACCCTTCCTCAATTCTCTTTGCTTCTTCAATCTGGGTCTTCAGGTCAATGATTAGATTCTTTGATTCTTCAAGACTCTGGGCTAACTTAGCTTCGAAAGATTGATTTTGTTCTTCATATTTCTGGAGCTGAAGTCTTTGCTTCTGATTCCTCTTTTTGAGTGCTTTTATTTCACCCAACGCACAAATGAGTTCTTCTTCGAGGTTTACCTCACCTTCTTCTTCTATGTCCTCGATTCCTTTCAAATCAACTTTGCTGGTTGATGAACCTTCTTCTATAGCCATAAACAATGTTTCTTCATCATCACTGTCTGAATCACTTATTCCGCTTTCTTCGGATGAGCTGCTACCCTCTTTTTGCATATAGACTCTTCTTTTGCTTTTCAAATCTTTTCTTTCTTTTGCTTTCCCTGAATTCTCTTTTGAACTTGGGCTTTGCTTTCTTCATCTTCACTATCTTCCTTCTCTGGGCATTTAGCTGCAAAATGACCAATTTTACCACAATTAAAGCATTTAAATGGTAACTTATCTTTGTATCTCCCGGATCCTTTCTTTAGCTTTCGAATGAATAAAGCTTCCTTTTCATCTTCTTCGCTGTTTGATTCATCATTCGCTTCAGATTCCTTGATTGCCTTTTTCTTCGAGACTTTGAATGCGGCTTCCTTCTTTGCTGGTTTATTAGACTCGGTCCTCATTTCATAAGCCGTCAGTATTCCATGTAGTTCGTCCATGCTTAGCTTGTCAAGATCCTTCATTTCTTCGATGGCAGACACCTTAGCATCAAATCTTAATGGTAAAGATCTTAAGACCTTCTGGACGATCACAGGTTCCTCAATCTTTTCTCCAAGCCCTCTTATGGCGTTGACAACTTCATCCACCCACAGAAGATAAGCTGCAACATCTTCCTCATCCTTCATTTTTAGGCTCTCAAATTTTCTCCTATGGGTTTGAAGCTTAGCTTTTCTGACCTTATCATCACCTTCATATATTGTTCGAAGTTTATCCCATATTTCCTTTGCCGTGTCACATTGCATTACCTTGACAAATTCGGACTCTGACAGACCACACAAGATTGCATTCATCGCCTTGGCATTATTTTCAAAAGCCTTCTTACCGGCTTGGTCTGTTGGCGGAGTTGATGGAATGGTATATCCGACCGCTACTGATTGCCAAATATCAAACCCTAGTGCCATCAGATAGGTTCTCATCCTTACGCTCCAAAATGCATAGTTTGTTCCGTTAAACAACAGAGCCTTGTTCGAGGAAAATCCTTCTTGTACTTGACTAGCCATATGTGCTCCCGAGATCTACCTTCCAACTGTTAGATTGTTCCTGAAGGAACCTGCTCTGATACCAATTGTTGAGCACAAGATAATACTGAGAGGGGGGGGGGTGAATCAGTATTATGAAATTATTTCAAACTTTAATACTTGAACTTAGATCTATAATCACGAGCAATGTGAATATATCAAATCAATCAAAGAACACAAAACTTAATGCAAGTAGACACAGATATACGTGGAAACCCTTTCGGGAGAAAACCACGGAGAAAATTCTTTCTTTATATATATTTCTCAAAAATTTGTAGGCACCAACCTACTGGAGACACCAATCCCCAAATTACAGTTTTGTAGGCACCAACCTACAAGAGCACCCACCCCTTTTGCTAAGCACCAACTCAGCAAGAGACACCGATCTCTTCGAATATGAAGGCACCAACCTTCCTTAACAAAATTTGCTTTCCACTTTTGAACTTGTTGCTTCCTCAACGAATAATGGAAAATTCTTCTTCTTACTTTCAGATTTGCTGTTCTAAAATTCTGCCCTTACGCTTCCTCTTCTTCTTCTTTTTCCTTAAGATATTCAACTTGAATCCATGCTTAATAAGTCTCATATGAATCTTCTTATATAGCCTTTCGTACCTTTTCAAAAAGCATTACATGCCTTAAACCGATCAACCTTTCATTACACACTTAAGAAGTGCATTTGTTTATTAATGATTCTTTCTAAACAAATTCGCTGCAGCCCATAATTATTTAATGCACATTAATCAATGCAATTAACCACTTGACCTAGGACATTCTGCAGCCCCTCCTAAGACAAATCACTGTTATCATTAAATCATGCTGCCAGCTCTTCATTGCAAATCTTCTTTTTCACGGTCTCATGATAAAACATTGCATATGAACATGGTTTCAAATGCGGATATCTCTCTCTTATGTATAGCTGTGTATCATCTCGCTTATACCATGATATTTCTCATGCAAAAACCCTTCTTTTATGTATTTAAACTTTCGTTTTCTACCCTTCTATACTGCTGGTTATTTCCGTTACTTTCTACCAATTCCGTCAATAATTCCGTTACTTTCTGACAGATTTCCGTTTACCAGTTCAACACCTCTTTTGACATCAATGACAATATTTCCAACAATGACTCTAGGAAGCAATGTATTCTGACCTTATGGAAAACCTTGAAGTTGGAGCACAGATTCATACCAAATAACTTTGTTATAGGCACTATTTGACTTGTTAATAACAAGGGAGACACTTGAATGCACTTCACTTTGGAGGGTAATCACACAACGTTTAGTGGCATCTGAGAAGTTCTCACCTTTGGAACCTCCAATGGGATATTAGAAACTTAGTAGAGCCAATATGTTGTTAACATTACAGTGTCTTCAAAGTAATGAAGAAACACTAAGAGTACTTGTGTACTTTCCTTTGTTGCTAACTATTCTTTTTAAAATGGGTAAGACTTCCTTTGTTGAGGGATGAAATCTTCCAATACTGAACAATACATTTAATTCTGATGTTACAATTCATTCCAGAGTTGACAAGTACTGCTGATATCAAATGGAACATGTTGCTCAATTTCATTGACTTGAGTTCATCCACTAAATTGTTTGACATCAATAACAATATACTGTCCAACAATGCATACTTACATGCATTCACTGAGAGTGTGTAGATGTCAATGTACCTCTAAATTTGGCTTTGTAACAATGTGCAATGAGTGATATTGGTGATGTTATTGGCTTTTGGTATTCCATGTGTAAACTCCTCTATTACCAGTCATGGTTTATATGAGCCTCCAAACTATATTTTCTAATAAGCGTTGGATGGTCAATGCACAACCCCGTGCATAGGATTCTTGAGTTGTCTGACAGAATTCCTCATCGTAGCTATTGTAAGACCTCTAGGAGTGAGATACTTCTAATCTAAGGTCAGAGAGATATCCTGGATGTTATTGACCATTCGCAGAGGTACGACAGCTTCACTGGAGAAATTTCGGCCACACATCAGAAGATCCCAAGATCAATGCGTTTGAGCTCCAAATTTGTAGGCTAGATCAAACAATATAACTTGTATGACTCCATCTATGTCAAAGTATACCCAATGAATTCTATGGTGGCTTTGTAGGATTCCTACTAGAGATATTTTTGTTAAACCTTGATTTTCATATTATGTTGTGGAGCCTTGAAATTGGCATCATGGTGGTGGAAGTAGGTTGATAGGACGTGTTTACAATGAAAACACTATACATCTTGCATGATGTTGAGAAAGCATTTTTCTTTTGAATACTCTCACAATATCCTATGGGTGCCATAGTTTGTGCTGCTAACTTAAAGTCCTGGTTCTGTAGCAATGTTTAGACCCGTAGTAAATGTGGCAGATTTAAATATTATGATTTCTATGTCTCAATAGTATGTAGCTGGTGATTGTACATACTGGCTGTGCAATTGTCCCGAATATGTGGACTTTTGTCCAGCTGCCTTTGCATGATGCTAAATTGGCAGACATGTGGAATCCGGAATAACAATTCAGGAATATTGGTGAGCATAGCTGGGGCAAATAGATCTGATAAACTGTACTTTGAGAAGATTTGACTTGATAATCAACAATCCTGAGCAAGTGATTCTTTTCTGATGTAGCCCAAAACAGATGATAGCAGTGAAATTATTTGCTAATATTTGTGCTTAGAATCAACATTTTCCTGCACTAAGAGGATCTAGATCTGTAATATTGATACACCAACCAGGTTTAGTTTTTACTGTTGACATGAGCACAACCATTCAACTCCGAGTAAAACCCTCTATTTCTCCAAACACATTCTTTGCTTCCCACTTTTTACTAATCCAATGGACAAGCATTTTAGAAATATGGAATAGTTATCTAGAATTTAGGAGAAAATGATATGAAAGACAAGGGTAGATTAGCTCACATCTTTTTCCCAATGTACTCATCTAATTGACTGTTTAAAATTCAAAACTTGCACTCTTTTATTATGTACAAATTTAGCAGATTTGAATTAATGGAAAATCCTAAGAATTCCTATGCTTTTGACTATGTTTGTCCATTCAAATCGATGAGTCATTTAGGTCATTTTGTGTCTGAAACATACTTGTTATATCATTTCTAAGAATCCACCATTTTTAACTGGAGGTACAAATGACATAGCAGGAGTAAACTTGACCTAAGTACTTATTTCACCCTGAATTTCTGAGACTACCCCATGTTAAAAAAAATTCGTTCTTTTAAAATAATGGGTCGTTTTGCGTTTTTATTGCCAGAAAGTTATGCCCTGTAATATGTCAAGATATTCGCAAAGAGCCATATATGTCATTTTCGACAAATACCCAAATGCCCAAAATTGTTTTATTCTGTCGCTGGGGTTTGCAAAAGCAAAAAATTTGTATTTAATTATTTTGAGCCCCATTTGAGGCAATTTGTGCTCCGGTTTAACGTTGTTCATGATCGTACATGTCAATATTCCCATATACCAGTAGGGTTTTAACCAGGAATGGATCCTGGGCTTTATTTGTGACTTCTGGCAACGTTTTGTTTTTTTGTGTTTTCCCGTTTTGTTTTCTGTGAAATTTCTCTAGATCAATCCTTTGCTGGTTTGGCCTGATTCTTGGCCTAGAGTATATGGAGATCACATACGGACGTTGTGCCAGAAGGAATTCGCCTATCGAAGGTCTAGTTCTCTATCTGGAAAAGACGAAGTCGTGCACCAAAAAGCCTCTTCTGGGCTGACCGCATTTTTAGAAAAAGAGGGTTTGAAGTGGATGACAATATTTGATTCTTGCAGTTCTAAGCATGGGAATTTTGGATTTGCAATAGCAGGTGTAAAAACTTTTTCTCATGGAAGTTCAATGTTTCACTTAAGTCACAATGTTCAAATTGAGGGCAGGCCCGAACTCGAAAATTTTCTCAATGCATACTTGCACTGCATAAACAATTCCCATTATGGAATAAAAGACAAATTATTTGTCCATATTCAGTGCACAAGTCATTAATGAGAATTCCTTATTCTGTCTTGCAGGGTAAATGAATCCCATTATCAAAAATCAAACAACTTATGTCCAATCATGGGATTGTGCTGGGCTGCCTGTCCAGGGTAAATAATCCATTAGTCATGTGACTTTTAAAAATAGAATTCTTTATGCCAAAAAGTGCTTTGACCCATGGATGGGTGAATAATAAATGCATTAGGAATGATATTTGTTTCTATTTATTCACCCAATTTTGGTGCCCAAGTCACATGAGGAAAAGTCAACTGCTGATGTAACAATGGATAAAGAATGTTGACAAATAGATTGTTCTAAAATTAAATCAATTGTAATTTATTTAATGCAGCCCCCTTTATGTCAAAAAAGTGCGCCCATATTGAAGATAGGATAATAGTTTTTAAAGTATTAATTAATGGAATTAATTCTGGGTAGTTTCAATGGGCATAAGGTCAAAGCATATTGTGACCCTCTAAGTAATAACTGGAAACAGAAAGTCTAAAATTAAATAAATTTAATTTATTTAATGGCAGCTATGAGATATGCACAAAATAGTGTTGCCTCCACCTTTGAAGAGAAAAACACTATTAATTGTATTACATCTAATTGTCCCAGGAATATCCCGAAAGAATTCAATTAATTATAGAATCGGTGAGGATTATATAAGCATATTGGTGCTAACAGATAATCGATGAGATTAATTAATTGAAGCAAGCAAGAGAAGTGCAGCCCATACAATGTTTGGTGCCCCCCATAAGAAGAGGATTTTTGCTCAAAAGGTGTGAATTAATACTGGAAGACCTTCATTACAGTTTGGCGCCTAGGTTTGAAGAAGCTTGAATTAACATCTGATACATTGTTTGCATCAAGTGGTACAACATAATTCAAGTCATGAGAAAGTTGTTTAAAATTCATGTTTACTTTGCATGCAAATAAAACATCAATTTTTTTGGGGCAGTAGGCTTGTAGTTATGCAAATTTTTATGATTAAAACCAAGTGTTCATGTTTCGGTTGCCATCTTTGTCAACATTAGATTGCAAGAATTCATGGTGTCACCCAGATTTCACCCTGAAATCTGCGACTACCCTATCTGAAAAATTTTCGTACTTTTAAAATAATGGGTCGTTTTGTGTTTTTAATTGCCTGAAAGTTCTTGTATTGCGTCAAGATAATCCCAAAGAGCCATATTAGCCTTTTTCGCCAAATACCTAGATGCCCAAAATTGTTTTATTCTGTCGTCGGGATTTGTCTGCGGGAAATTTGTATTTAATTATTTTGAGCCCCGTATGAGGCTATTTGCGCTCCGTTTTAACTCTATTATGAGCGAATATGTTATTATTCCTATGTACCAGAAGGGTTTTAACTTGGAATAAGTTTTGGGCTTTATTTGTAACTTTTGGCAATTTTTCGTGTTTTTGTGGTTGTCCCGTTTCGTTTTCTGTGAAATTTCTCTAGAACAATTCCTTTGCCGGGTAAGCCCGATTTTTGGCCTGGAGCAGCTGGAAAACATATACGCACATTATGCCCGGAGGAAGTCGCCATCGGAGGTCTGGATCACTGGGAAAAAGTGAAGTCGTGCACAGAAAAGCCCCTGCGGGGATGGGCGCATTTTTGGAAAACAAAGGATTTAAGCTGCAATGGGAAAAATAGAAGCAGCAAGCAAGGCGGGAATTTTATACCTGCCTGGCAGGGTACTTTTTCCCATGTTATAAAATCACTTAAGCTGCAGTGGGAAAGTTAGAGGCCGCAGGCAGGCGGGAATTTATTACCTGCCTTGCAGGGTGAAAATTCCCATGATAAAATAAAAGGAAAGTGACTTAAGTGAAATCATGGGATTTTAGTGCCTGCCTTGCAGGGTAAATAATCCCATTGTCAAAGTCAAATCACTTAAGTGGATCATGGGATTTTGGTGCCTGCCTTGCAGGGTAAAGAATCCCATTGTGAAAAATTCTTAAAAATAGAATTATATGTGCAAAAAAGTGCACCCCCTTTGGTGAGATGATGGCAGCCTTTAAGTGATTATTTTAATTAATCTATTCTCTCAAAAAGTGCGCCCAAGCTTGGAGGAAGTCAACAAGTCAAAGTTGAAATAAAAGAAAGGATATTAAAAGCATTAAATTTAATTTATTTAATGGCTGCCTTCTTCCTCTCAAAAAGTGCGCCCCATTGGGATATTATTTAATGTTTTTTAAGGCATTAAAACATTAAATTAATTTCTATTTTCAGTGGCTATGGTCAAAGCACACTGTGAAGCTTAAGTGAAGTGATGTGTGAAGGATTAAATTGGATTAATTTAATTTATTGGATGGTTGTCCTTAAACATGCTATTTTTAAAAGAGAAAAACATGATTTTTAATTAATTAATTGCCTTTAATTGTTAGGGAAATTATTAATTATAGAATTGTGAAGGTTATATAAGCATGGGCAGCCATATGGGTGAATTATTCAAATCATAGGTAAAGAATTGCAGCCAAGTGGAAAAGTGCGCCCCCATTACAAGGAAGGATTTTGCTCAGACAAGGTGACAACAACGCTAAAAGCTTCCAGATTTGGCGCATGCTTTGGAGGAGGTTGATCTTTGTTTGCATAATTGTTTCCACAGGTGTTACAGGAGCTCAGGTGTTGATTGAAAGGATTCATGCTCTCTTTATGTGCAAATTAAACACCAATTTTTGGGGCAGCAGGCTTGAAAAGTGCAGATTTTTACAATTTAAATTCACTATTCATGCTCCGGTGGCCATTTTTGTCTGAATAAATTGCAGGAATTCTATACAGGTGCTTTACAAAGGAAAAGGAGCTTTTATCAATGTCCAATACATTGCATATATCCTCCGAATCTAAAGAATTGTCTAGATCTGCACCAATATTGAAGAAATCTGGCCAAATAAGAAGAAAAATAATTATTCAGACGAAGATAGACAAAGCCATGGCAAAGGGAGCTGAAAAAGAAAGCACGATGGAGTCATGCATTGCTTCCAAACTTGCAAACATAGGAGACACAGTTCTAGGCCCGGAACCTCTTGCTGATTTGATTGATAGATCCAGAGCAGGAAAGGCTTCACTCATGCGTGCGGTTAAAAGCAGTGGAATTATCCGAACTGCAACTTTTCCATGTACAACCCAATTGCCAGAGTTCGTGATGGAGTGTGCTAGATCTCATCATCCTTCATCCAGATCAGTGCGTGATGCTTCGGGAAAGACAATAATCCGTTTGGACGTAGAGTTCATCAATTATTGTTTGAAGATTCCAGTGCGAAAGGTGGTGACTTCTATTAGCATTCAGGATGCTGACAGTAGATGGGAGAAGCATAGAGCTGATTGCGTGAGCATCATAAATAGCCGATACATGAAGAAGCCTAGGTCTCCTTCAAAGTTCCCGAGAACTCTTCCACGGTCCAATTTGGTGCAAGAGGTAGATGATGTCGTCAAATTGCTATGCAGGATGAATGGCGAAGCGAATGCTTACATTTTCCGTACATGGATGTATGTTTTCATCAGGACCATTGAAATCAACAAGGTTGATTCTATAATCAATTGGTCGGAAATTATTAGCAACAACATCGGTGAGCAACTCCGGAACGTGAAGCGTACTTTCAGCTTCAAGATGACTTCATACTTGGTGTATACTGTAGCTTCACAAGGTGTCTTTTCCAAGCTGGATAGATGTGGTGTTCTTTCCAAGGACCCCATTTTCGAGTGCTACCCGCAGCTTATTGCACCTGCATGCGAGAAAGACTTCAAAGTGATCAACGATGACTTCTTCTAAGATTTCATCTACAGGATAGACAAAGACTTGAAGGCCAATAGGGTAAGCAAGGAAGCGTGGGAAGCTGTGTCCAAGATTGGCAGTCTATTCATTCAATTTGCAGATTTCACATACCTCAGGGTTACGGGCTCTTTCTGGAGAACCCATAAAGATGCCCAGGTATCCCAATGATAGATTGATCCCCATGGAGCTGAGTAGGCAACTTGTGGAGTTACACGACCTTCAATCAAAGCGGCACAAGTCTACGGGCTTCTTCCCAATCACTGGGGGATATTACAGCTGCATTAGCATTCACAGAGCTCGAGGGATGGAAGCGCAAATGTTATCCGAGTGTGAGCAAGAGTTCTTCCCTGCACGGCTGAACTTCGATCCATTTGGAGTAGCCAGGAAGACAATCTCCCAGCAGTACACACATGTCCCTTCATTAGAAGATTTCTGGATGAAGTGCAAAAGTGAGTACGAGGATAGAAAGAAAGATTTCAGCAGGCTATAAGCAAAGCAAGTGTTCGACTTTGGACTAGTGCGGATACCTGCAGATCTTAAAGATGATGGGAATGTGGTACTTGACACTTACCATCAAATGGGAGGAGATAAATCCATACTGCAGAATAACATAGGAGGCTGCAACACAATTGAAGAAAGGTCTGGAGCTGTGTTGGTGAATACTTCAAACTGGTTGCTGATGAAGGGATATTGCCTTGATGAAGCATTGATGAATCAAGTCACGGGAAACTTTGGCTCAGGAGATTCCCTCAAGCGAAAGCACAGAAGGAGAAAGCAGCACTAAATTCGAGAAGTTGAAAGTGCATAGAAGATCTCAATCCAAGGAGAGGATCACTTCTACGACCATGACATTGACTCCGGTTTCTCCAGTACCCAATACTTCACCAACTATTGCACCTTAGTAGCAGGACGCTGACATGCCTCCAAAAGGCAGCGATTCATCTTCTCCCCTCAACCAAGAAGAGCTTGACTGCAGAAGCAAGTATCTCAATTATGTGAGATCATAGCCAAGGTTGTTAAACCTTCCATTCAGCCCATTTCAAAGCAGGTGAGTGATCATCTTTTGCAGGAAATGGAGGATGCAAGCAATCAAGTAAAGGCTATTGACGAATGGAAGGATTTGATTATTTGTCAAGCTTCTGTACAACTTGGGGAAGTGCCAGCCCGCTTAAAGGTTATGAGATGATGTAGCAAATCAACTAAAGCAACTGATGGCAAACATAGAAGGCATGAATACAGTTGCAGAGAGTAACCTGAGTATTTTGGCCGAGATCAAAAAGCTGCCAAGAGATGTAGTGATTGCGGAACAGATTGTACCGGACGGATCAGTCGAGAAGGGGAAGCAGCTAGAGTTTGCAGTATCTTTCCGTTTGGAAATCTGCAAAGTTTTGCTGAAGAGGATGCAGGCACTTGAGAGTAGAACATCAGATTTACCAGACAGTGTCATTTCTTTCACTGAAGAGATAATGGACGGGAATGTCACTTCATACGTGCGGATCGTCTCAACTAAGGTGCATAATTCCCTGGAAGGTTCTCTTCTGATGGTACAAAAGAGAATTGATAAAGCTACCAAGCCTTTTACGATGAATTCTATTAGTAGACTGGTGGCGCTGCAGGCGGGCATTGCAAGGTTTGGGCCGAGCTTGGAAGATGTGGAATCATGCATCAAAGTGTTGAATGAAGGGTTGCTGCAATTCAGGACAGAGAAAGAAGCGGTGGCTAAAACAGATGGAGGGATGTTGAATTACATGCTCGACAAGTATATCCGATATCAGAACAAGAAGAAGACATAAATGTTATAGCTGGCATGACTTCTTCTATTTCTTTCTTCTTCTATTTTCTATGTTCCCGGATGAAATTGTAAAACTTCTAAGTTATTGGTTTTTCAACCATTACTTGAAGTCATGTGGAACTATTCTATTAATTAAGTGATACATGTGTCACTTAAGAAGAAGTTAGTTGAGGATGATTGTCAAATGTCATCTTTACTTGTTGTTCATGCTTTCAATTCAGTTAGAGTTTCCCATTTGTACTTTCCCTCCTACATTCTATAAGTAGGAGAAGAACCTCCGGGTTAATCATCGATCAGAATTTGTAAGCAGCAATCATGTGTTCTAGACTTTGTGTTGAACCCTTGAGAGCAACTTGGAGCAAAGAAATACAAAGGAGCAGATTTCCGGAGAACTTTGTGTCACGGTGTACTGTGTTTCTTGCTTTGAATCTTAGATCTCTTGATAAACTTTGTGTTATTTTAGATCTAGATCTAGAGCTGCCTTTGTTTTATAATTCTGTGTGTTCATATCTATTAAGGTTCTTCTATGTGCATGCAATTAGCTCTGCTATCTACTAATTGGGATGCACATCTTCCCCATTTCTTCTCTGTATTTCCTTTACTTCCTTCTTCTATAAAATAACTTTCCTTTCTTAAACAGTTGCTTACTTGCTGCAGAACTTCTTAGTTATGGTTCATGAACTAAGTGGTTAAAGTAAAACCCCTGATAGATAATAACACGTTTTTATTGACAAATCTGACATAGTGAGCCTCACCGGTTAAATGAAGGGAGATTTATCTCATGACTGCCTAGGTTTTGTGCTATGCAGAAAATCTAGCCAACAAATTCATTACAGGTGCTTTTATAAGAGAAAGGGAGCTTAAATCAATGTCCAATACATTGAACATATCCTCTGAATCTAAAGAATTATCCCGATCTGCACCAAATTTGAAGAATTTCGGCCAAATAAAGAGGAAAAGAATTGTTCAGACAAAGATTGCTCTAGCCATGACAAAGCGGGATGAATGAGAAAGCTCGGCGGAATCATGCATTACTTCCAGATTTGCTGACATCGGAGACACAAATCCAGGCCCAGATCCAGATCCAGATTCAGATCCAAATCTCATAATTGCAAAAGCTTCTGACAAAAATTCATCCTCTTGTTTCTGATGCAGCCCGTGTAGAAGTCAGTGCGTGGAAAATTTCTTCCAGGATCTTGTGCATGTGCTCCCAATCTTCTAGTTGAAGCCTTCATTGAATTTGCATTCACCCTGAGTACTGTCCAAATTTTTTAATTGAAACATTGCATGATGCATGTACTAGAGAAGAACTGCAAAAGCTTCAAGGATAAGAGGGAAGACAAGGCAAAGGAAACACCCGTAAGCAAGTTTCCAGATCCAGCTCGCTTCTAGATCCAGCTTGTTTCCAGATCCAACTGGTTTCCAGATCCAGCTCGCTTCCAGATCCAACGTGTTTCCAGATCCAGCTTGTTTCCAAATCCAGCCGCTTCCAAATCCAGCTTGGTGAGAATCAAAGGCAAAAGAATCAGCTGCATGCAGAATATGAAAAAGGACAAGACTACAACTTTCCTCTTTCTTCTTCTTTCTCTTATTTCCTCAAACAAAATAATTGAGCGATCAATTAAATTATACAACTTAAGTGATTGGAATAAAAGCCATTACTTGAAGAAGTCAACTACTTGGAGATAGGTGGCAGACGTGCAAAATAGAAGGTTCTATCTTTAGTTGCAAATCATGCATGTCATGCAAAGAGGAATTCCAGGAGGGAGATTGCCAGTTGTTTCCTTTCCCACTTCCACATGTGCCAGTTCAACTAAAAGCTTCCGACTTGTAATTGCCCCTCTACATTCTATAAGTAGAGGAAGAACCTTCGGGTTAGAGATCGGAATTTGTAAGCAACATTCTTGTGTTCTAGACTTTGTGCTGAAACCCTTGAGAGCCACTTGAAGCAAAGGAATATACAAGAGCAGATTTCCGAAGAACTTTGTGTCACGGTGTATTTTTTGTTTCTAGCTTTCTATCTTAGATCTTTGAATAAACTTTGTGTTATTTTAGATCTAGATCTAGAGTTGCCTTTGCTTATAATTTTGTGTTGATATCTATTGGTTTCTTCTATGTGCATGCAATCAACTCTGTTATCTATTGATTCGGATACACATCTTCCCTATTTCTTCTCTGTGTTTATATAATTCCCTTTTATAAATATTTCCTTTCTTAAACAACTACTTACTTGCTGCAGAACTGTACAACTATGGTTCATAAGTTGAACAGTTAAAGTAAAACCCCATATAGATACTAGCATATTTTTATTGACAAATTTGACATGGGAGCCTCACCGGTAAATGAGGGAGATTTATCTCATGACTGCCTAGGTTTTATGCTATGCAGAAAATCTAGCCAACAAGTCCTAAAACTCCTTATGTCTTGGCATTCATCCTCACCACGTCCTCACCAGCTCATACTCGTCATAAACTTATTGCCTATCTCCTTAAGACTTGGTCTCTAGAGCTTATGCATTATATCTGACCATACATGAATTGCAATACAGCACATGTTCAATATAATCCACATATATTTTTATATCACACAACATCTCACAATCAAATTTATCATTAAATACCAGACCATGAATTATAGCATTTCCGGCAATGAGTATGAGTGTTATTATTGTATCAGACATAGCATTGTTTCAACTTCCAAACAAGAATTAGAGACAAGGGAGAAGATACAAAACCAATAGCAAACTAGGCAGGTTGATCTTCATCATGGGGGTCTTGTATGAAAAAAAGTAGTAATAAAGTAAAGCGCCACCCCTCAACTTCCACATCTTTTCGCCACAGCCACATCCTTGAGATGTAATTCTTTGCAGAACATTGTGTAAAGGAACGGCAACTCCTTTTTCTGGATCTATTACTGTTGTACTTTCAAGTATACAAGCCCTCATGTTTCTAGCCTCACTTGAAAGGCCATAACTCTTTAATTACAGCTCAGAATTGAGTGTAGGTTTCCCTCTTTCCTAACTCATGAGAGCTATAACAGCCGCATAACAGATCCAAATATTGCAGAAAAGACCAAATAATCAGCTTAATAATGCTGTATCAACCTTTCTTATGTAACCAAAATGACTTAAAGCCACCTCGTGTGAGTTTTTTGTCCAAAAACCAAGTCATTGGACCCTAGAGAACAGACACTTAGGCTGTTCTAAATTTACACCTGCACCTATGTGCTGTAATATATGCATTGATGTGAAAAGCAATTGACCAGGAATAATTTTTGGGGGGCTTTTTTAGTCATATATACATGCCTGTTCCACCAAATGAGTCCAATAACATGTCTGAGTGGTGATTGGTCCTGATGTCCGTCCATGTAATGTCCCTTTTCTCCAAATTCGAAGGCATAATTGGACTTCCAGGCTATTTCTTCTTCATGAACCAAAGTAAAGTATGCGAGGAGAAGACATCTAAATATGTCTTTATTATATAATTATTTTATGCATGCTATATTGAAAATCATGGGTCGGCCAAGGCATAATTAAAAGACTATTAAAGGGGTCGGCCATGCCTTGGAATTGGCGCCAAGCTTGCGGAAGTATAAATAGGGGTTAAGGGGCAGCATTTGGGGATATCGACTTTCATTTGTAAAAACAGATTTTGAGAGAGAACTCTCTTATCTTTCCATTTGGGACGAAAACCCTATATGAGGTCCATTGCGAAGGACGAAACCCCTCCACTTTTGACTTAAAACTACTCATATTTGCAGATTATTATTTTATTGAAGATCATTTGTGCACATTCAGATTTTACCAGTTTATTTCTACAAACTTGACTTGCTTTTGCATTTAATTTGAATTATTGCGTGGAAATAACACCAAATCAAATTGCTAAATCAAGTCGCCATATTCTAGCAAGTCTAATTCTGCATTTACAAGGATTTCAAGGCAGTATTTGAGGTGAATCGAACTCATTTAGGGCTGCTGCGATTCCTGGGAGTTAACAGTAATTTCCAACAGTATAAATTTGCACAAATCAATTCGATTTGGGCATATTAAGTTGCAAAATTATCAGTAAATAATTGATAAAGCTTTGTGGATAATTATTAGTGAATTTTGGCTCTTAATTCAAGGAATTGGACCCGCTGTAATTACAGTCTGCTGCTTTGATATAAACCCTTAAAAAGGGTCATTACAGTGGTATCAGAGCTTGATTCTCTTAAGGCCTTAGGGAATTCAATTGATAGATTAATAACTGGACAAGAAAGGCTTACAGAGGCCATGGGTCTTCTTGCCATGTCTATCCAAAGTCTGATTAATGCTAAGCAACCTATGGAAACAGCCCGAGGATCGAGTTTGAAGCCCAGAGTTGAAGTCATACCAGAAGAAGATCCAAGTACCACGGGAAGAAGAAATAGTGAAGCAAGCTATAAGGAGTATATGGCTTTGCCCAAAGAAATCCGTGAAGCAATGTCATTCACAGAGTTAATGGAATTGGATAGTGGAAGATCTAGGCCTAAGCCTAGGCATGCCAAGCCACGAGGAGAGAAAGAGGAGAAGCGATTCCAAGTTGCATTAGTAGAGGAAGAAGAAGAATTCAAAGAACAAGCACAAGGGAAGATGGATATTCCGCCTAGAGGTAAAGAATCCTTGCAAATAAATAATATTTTTATGGATTCTAATGATTCTATGTGGCAAAGTATTGAAGAATATCCAAACTCATGGGGTATAGAGCAGCCCTTGGAAGTGATAAAAGCTTCCGTCACTCTTGTCAAAATTTAAAAACAAACCATTGACTGATATTCAGAACAACAATACAAAGGAGGATGTTTTTGAGGAGAAAACCATGGGGCATGAGCCACAGAAAAAGGAAAAATCAAATTTACATATGGGAGAAGATAAGTTGTCAATGGAGGATCAATTTTTGGACAAGAATGAAGACCAAGTGCTTGCTGGAATTCCAAAGCAGGAACTCGTTGGAGGCAAATTGAAGGCATACATGATCATGGAGAGAACTATGAAGAAGTTCCATGCATAGGAAATTCGAGGTATGATGACATTTTACCTTCTTTTATACCACTGCCATATTCACATCATGATGAGGGTTTTTTCAAGGAAGTATCAAACAAATGTATAGTAAAGGCAAACACTCGGAAAAAAAAGAGCATGGAGGTAAGGAGATTTTGGAATTTGGTTTGCATTTTGATTTAAACTCAGAATTTCTTAGTATTGTGGGCAGCATTCTTAGTATAAGAGGTGGCACACATCACCCACCCCGGGTGAAGAGTCTTCTTCATGATCAAAGGGACACCATGCTTATCGACAAGGGCAGTAGGCATCAACTTAATGGAGAAGAACTACCAAGAAGGATGGAGCCAAACAAAGCTAGAATAAGGAAGAAACATAGGACAAGTATGATGCTTCACGGTGGCCACTCAGAAGGATTCAATACAGTTATGGCTAATGAGTGTTTGTTTCCATGCATGCATTCACACCATTCGGTGAAAGGGCACCAATTGTTCAAGCTAACTTTGAGAAGGTACATGGTAAGCTCCATATTTCCATTTCATCAGTCATTTGATGGACATATTCAAAAAAGGATTCCTCCAATTATAATAGAAGTTTTGTGCATAAAGTTGATGTGGAATGAGTCTTATTCCTTTGATCCGGGCATAGTAACTCAAGTGAGTTTGAAAGGTCTGATCGAGAGCCATAAAACGGTTGGTTTATGGTGTCTTAAGCTTGCCTTTGTGAGATTATATGTTGTTGATTTGGAACATCATTCACATCATACAATAATTCAGCTTCTTTCATTAGTCATCCATAATGAGAAGGATTCCTTGCACCATATATTGCTTCAGCAGATAATTCCCATAAATGCTCCATGTAAATACCAATCAAGGAAATATGATATCGATGCTCTGTTGAGTGGAAAATGCCTAAGAAAGAGGTCTGATCTCAACTCAGGAATTCTGAGTTTTGTAGATGATGAGAATAGACCAAGGTATGAATTTTCATATTTCATTTCTCCCTCCATACTAAGCATTGATGAGTATGATTTTGAGCATGAAAGGGAGATGAATATGATGTATAATGGTCACAACTTGGTACATTTGCTCTTAACATTTGGGTGCCTAAGGAACATGCTGGAAAAGGAGAAAGAGTGACTATCACTCTACCCTATAAAGGAGGCCATGAGCTTGCTGATCCGTACGAAGGATACATCATTAGAAGGCACAAGGGTATGTTGGCCTCATGTACTTTGTTCCTTTTCATAAGGGAACATCATTGGCACCAAGTAAGGAACAAGGTTCTTTGGCTTCTCGATGTTGATATGCATTATATTTCAGCTTTCTCCTTCCTTTGTGAGCATGGAAGAAGAGGGAATTTGGGGTGTCATTGTGCACACGTTGCTTCATGTGGTAAGAGATTAAAAGGAATTTAATTTTGCAAGCTCTACCTAGATACGTGGATATCATCCTCTTTCTTTTTTCAAATAGTGTCAATTCTTATCCTTTTGGGAGCCTTGAAGGAAGGATGGATCACATGGACTACACCTTGCATGGTAAGAAGTTCATTTTCAGATTTTGAGCAGCAATTGTGGTGTTTGATTGATGCGTTTCCAAAGGAGGATATGCGTTGGGAATATTTGGTTGTTGATGCTTGCATGACCACAAACTTATGGGCTTCAAGGAAAGGTTTGGAAAGAATGAAGGGGTATGGTATAAATTCTTCACTTCTAGCTGTGTATATGAGTCATTTTTAGTTTGCCGCTATTGAAGATGAAGTTTCAGACACATGGAAGTCATTGATGTTTTTTCATGTCAGAGAAGAAATTTTGAAATGTACAAGTTGTTGTCCCATCATTTTAATGATTGACATCACTATGATCAGCCCCCCTATCATTTCCATAGCTCAATCTTTAGCCATGTAATTAATGAATTCATTATTGGAGACTGATTTTGGCACATGGGGAGGGAAACTAGCCATTTTAATTCGGATTTTTGAAAGGAAAATTCTTGATTACAGCCTTTTACGGGGCAGCCATCAGATGCATGAAGATTGTGGAGCTTCCACAAGCAAGAAGACAACTACAAGACCTAAAGAGGTGTTGATAAATACTCATGTTTTTTCTAAGGAGTTTGTTTCTTATGTAGGTACAAAAATAAAGTCTACAAGGATCACATGGGATCCAAGGAATTGTGATTGCTTGGTGACAAGCAATCTTGGGGAGGGAGGATTGTAATGTCCCTTTTCTCCAAATTCGAAGGCATAATTGGATTTACAGGCTATTTCTTCTTCATGAACCAAAGTAAATTATGTGAGAAGAAGACATCTAAATATGTCTTTATTATATAATAATTTTATGTATGCTATATTGAAATTCCCTTGGAATTGGCGCCAAGCTTGCAGAAGTATAAATAGGGGTTAAGGGGCATCATTTGGGGATATCGACTTTCATTTGTAAAATCCGATTTTGCGAGAGAACTCTCACATCTTTCCATTTGGGATGAAAACCCCATATGAGGTCCATTGTGAAGGACGAAACCCCTCCACTTTTGACTTAAAACTACTCATATTTGCAGATTATTATTTTATTGAAGATTTAGATTTTACCAGTTTATTTCTACCAACTTGACTTGCTTTTGCATTTAATTTGAATTATTGTGTGGAAATAACACCAAATCGAATTGCTAAATCAAGTCACCATATTCTAGCAAGTCTAATTATGCATTTACACGCATTTCGAGGCATTATATGAGGTGAATTGAACTCATTTAGGGCTGCTGTGATTCCTGGGATTTAACATAATTTTCAGTAGTATAAATTTGCACAAATCAATTCGATTTGGCCATATTAAGTTGCAAAATTATTAGTAAATAATTGATAAAGCTTTGTGGATGTTTATTAGTGAATTTTGGCTCTTAATTCAAGGAATTGGACCCGCTCTAATGTAATATCCCCTTTTGGGATATTATCCAAATATGCAATTTAATTTATTGAATCGACTTTAGAAGGACTAAACCCTCCTAGTTCGACCTCAAATAATCCAATGTTAGCTTCAATACAACCCAAATAGGGTTGGAGTGAGCCAAGGTGGTGGATTAGATGGGAGAACCAGTTAGGAAATTAATCACTTCAAATTTGAAATTAATTACAGCAGTAATTAATTAATAAATGCACTGGACTGCTACAAACTTCTAAAATTAATAACTCCTTCACCGTCCAACATTTTTATATCAAACCAATGCCAAAAGATTCTTCATATTTTTAGCTTTCCAACATGCTATAGATCACAATTTTTGGATAAGTATAAGGCATGCAAATCAACCCACGAAATCTGAAATTGTGTAGATAAAACCCTGGCACAGATAGCTGAAACTTGGAAAATTCATAACTTGCTCAATACCTCATCTTTTGCCGTGAAATAAAGTGTAGACTAATCTATAATTCAAGAGCTTTCCAAATATATTAAAATCTGAATTTTTAGACCACTGAAAACCCTCCAAAACAGCCCCCAAAATCCCCAAACCAGTCGCTAGGGTTAGCATAAAACATGTAAATTATTTCTAGCTCTTAGAACCCTTCAAAAACATCCCGAAATGACTACTCACACTAAGAAAAATAAGCCAATTCAGATCAAATTACAAATATAGTTTGTTCACCCTTAAAACATGCCAAAAGATGCTCAATCCAAGTCGCCATAATTAGAATAAAACCAACAATAACCAGCAGATCTAAAGCACCATAAAACCCTTCACAATATTCAATATCATGTAGATTTTACTCTTAATAAAATGCACCAATACTCTAGACAAGTCGCTAAAGCTAGAAAGCATAAATCATGCACAAAGATACTTCAACACAATGAAACACAATGAATGGAACAAGAGAGTCTTCAATGTCTTCAACAATGGCTTCCAAATGAGAGAGAAAAATGCAAGAACTAGGGCATACATCCCAATACTCCAAGCATGGAGTGAAATCAAATGATCATCCAACATAACCCTCTAACGAAATGCGACCTCCCTTTTTATAGAACTAAGGGGTACAATATCCAATAAAGACTGACCTTTCCCTTTTGGAGAGAAAACATTAACTCTCATTAAAATATTTAATACTAAGACTATGTGCACTTTATTTATTTTTTAATTAAATAAATAGAACTAACCTATGTACACATTAAATTAACTAAAGAGACTCCCACTTGTAGCACTAGGCATGTCAAGGGGTTATAATGCAAATGAAAAATAAATATTAATCATGACCCAAAAAAGGGGACATTACATCTAATTACAGTCTGCTGCTACAAAAATCAGAATTCTGGAAATTTGATATAAACCCTTAAAAAGGGTCATTACAGTCCACCCATTTATTTCTACAAGGGTTGCCATAATATCATCCCTCAATGGAAGCAGATAGTTCTTAGGTCTGTTCTTGCAGCTTAGTTACCTTCTTAAGGTGTTTCATTATAAATATGTAGCTCCTTTTGGTCATGTTCATGTTGTTATTGACCATTTGAATAATATGATGTAATATCCCCAAGTGGATATTTTTGCCCTAAGTTGGATTTTAGGCAAACCCCAACACCCAAATGCAAATCGAAATCATATATATCAGATTTTAGTATGCAGACCTGAACTTTATCATGAATTTTTTACTTGAATAGTTACATTAACTTATACTAAACAACCCACACTTCATTCTTACCTACTCCCAAACATCTTATAAATTTTATGAACCCTAATCAGATCATAATTGGTGTAAAAGACCATACAAATTTTAGTTTGTTGACTGCTGCAATTTTAATCCAGAAATTGTGACTAGGATCTATTGCAAAACCTCCACACAACAACACTTAAAAATATGTTTTTCCAATCCATATTAATCTCCCAATTTTTATTTGTCAATACATGCAATAAAACTCAAATTTTGGAGAGAAATAAGGCTGAAACTGTACTCAGAATTCTGCAGATTTGTATGGCTGAGAATAGCACTTTTTAACCCTTCAAAGGTTCTGCAAACAAGATATTTGGACTCACAAAAATCAGATTATAATAGAGCAATACCAAACAGTCCTCGAGTACCTCACGACAACTAAGATTTGGAAATGAATGGGTCACTCCACCATGAGAAATATTAGCAAATAACTGCTGCAAAAAGATCCACAAACCTTCTACCAATCTGCTTTATTAGCAGCTGCAAACTCTAATAAACACTGCTGGAAAATAGTAGAAAACTTTGCAAGAACCACGGAAAATCCTGTGTAGAAATTCCCCCAAAACTCTAAGAGGGTTTTTGTCCTCTAGAGGCAATATACTAAGGGTTTTCGTCCTTAGAATATTTTATACAAAAGCACCAAGCTTAAGATCAAATTCAGAATTGATAAAATGATTATAAGATGTCCCTCCTCTAAGTCAACCCTTCATTTTAAAGGGAAAATTGACCCAAAAGGACCTTCAACTCAACCAATCACAACAGATGATTTCTTCTAGACATGTGCCCCAAAATCTTCGTGGACTACGTCGCATTTTTCTTGGGAGGAGTAATAATTTTTATCCTTTCTAAACTCCATTCTCCCTCCTTTGTCCAAGTCGCATTTTTGCTTAGGGATGACACAAAAATAGATGGGTCTCTTTTCTACTCTCCCTAGAAAGGATACAACATAATATTAAACCGAATGCACCTATCTAGAGATTACAAATTTATTATTAAGTCAAATAATTTAATAAAAGTGCTTTATTAATTTTATAAATTTTTTTTTAGCACTTTGTAATAACTTATTGTGACTTAAGTCACCCTTATATTTTTTCTTTGGCCGTCGGGTTGACAAAATGGGCCAAAGGTCTTCGATAAGGGAAAGGGGACATTACATATGAGTACAATAGATACATATCAAGTCCATATATACATAACTTGCAAAATAGTACAATTGAATCAACCTAAGTGGGAAGATTTGTTTCCACAGAAAATTAAGAATAAACGTAGAAGTTATCAAGATTATTTTGTCAAAATGTTAAGTGATGTAAATGAATGTGAGGGGGACACCAACTATAATCTTCCACAATCGTACTTCGAATATGGAATTGATATTACACACAAATTGCAGAAAAGTATAACTGAATCAACCTAAGAGGGAAGATTTTATTCCATAGTAAAACAAGAATAAACGTAAAAGTTATCAAGATTGTTTTGTCAAAATGTTGAGGGATGTAAATGAATGCGGGGAACAACAGCTATAATCTTTCAAAAGCATACTTTGAATATAGAATTGAGTTCAATAAGAGGTAACTATAATCTACGCCAAAGCATGAACAATCATAAAGCTGCCAAGATTATGATTCTCTTTGTCGAATATTTAAGGAATGAAAAGGAATATAAGGACAAGAAGCTCTGTAAGCTTACCTAATTATGCTCCAGATATAGAATAGGTGAACTCTAAGGAAGTAGTTCATATGTATACCACATGTCAATGGGAATGAGTCATAATGTTTTCAATAATGTAATCAAAGTGGATCTACGATTGTAGCCACACCAAAATATCGGTAATCTTAAATTTATGAAGGTTCTGGTACTCTAGTCAAATATTTAACTAATGTAAATCGAACATGATAAGAAGCTTCAATAATTGTACTTCAGTTAATGTTAGTCAGTCATGAAGTTATGCTATGCTGCAATTGATGATAGAGTAACAATTATAATCCATTAAAGTCATTCGCTCAATCCTAAAGTAGGTTTTAGTATTTATTGTGTTACTCTAGAGTTTAATCACAGCCAAGACTTTGAATATTGTATTGCATAATTTGTCTCTACACAGTGTGTACTTCACCTATTTGAATATGGAGTTCTTTACTTGCAGTCTCCATTTAGCTATAAACCTGATATTTAAATAGTGGTAAATTACAAGCACAAGTTCACAGCACCAAATGTTCAAGGGCTCTCATATGTGCACCATTTTCAAGAGTAACTTCATTGACTAATGTGTATCCAAGTTGAAAGGTGAGAAACACAACCAACTGAATTCAAAGGACATTAATATTTTACAATTAATTGTATCAAATAAATAATAGATTACGTATACAAAAAAAGTAAATACTAAAGCATTGATTTTGATATTCAGCATTAAGAAGCAAATAATTCTTTGAAGAGAAGGTTTGCCACATAAAAGGAATTGAAGAAAAAAGATTACATAGTGGTTTCCTGCAACAAGGAACAAGAAGTGGAAAAGATGTACAATTAATGGTTATGTTCAAAATGCAAGTACAATCATAAAATATTATGGTCTGTTTTTCCCTAATAAATTATAATTTGACTAATTTCTCTTTTTAAAATAAAAAAAATTGCACCAATACTTATCACTTATCTAGAGTTCATTTTAAATCTCATCATATTATGCAATGATCATTGTATAACTGGCCATTAAATGCATTTTCTTCATTTCAAGTTTTGAAAAGAATCTGCATAGATGAAGATAGCAAAAAAAATCAACAAAGAAATGAAAGCTTGAAGTTTTATGGAAAATGAGACGCGGATCTCTACAATTCTGTAATTTCTTAGTTCTATGTCTGTAAAGCCAGGAAACGCTTAAGGGGCCCACATTTCTTCCTGGAAACGTTTCGGAAACGCAAAACGGTTACAAAACGCAGGGGATACGCTGTGGAAATGTCTGAGACGTTTCCGGAAATGTCCCAGCCGTTTCCAACAGTTTTTTAATTTTTAAAGCATCATAACTTTTAAAAAAATAAAAAATACTCTTAAGCAACTTTCACTGCTTGGTATTGATGAAGAAGAATTGGGATCTTTTGCACAATGGATGGAAAGTGGAGCTAGTGGGAGTGGAACTGTTGGTGCCAGTGGTGTTCATGGAGATGAATATGAGGAAAATCTAGATGATATATTCTAGAATATAGATTATTATCATGTATATGTGAATCATTGAAATTGTAACCATGCTAAATGATTACTCTTTAGAACTTCAAATTTCAATGAATACAAAATATTTTGAATGCTTTATCAATTATCTCTTATGGTCCATGGAGTACAATTATAAAATGAGTACTACACACACATGCACACACACACCCACATATATATATATTGTACGGACGTTTCAGCCGCATTTCATATCCAAGGTTTTTTTAAAATTGTTGTTTCCGCGTTTTGTACCTGTACCTGTTTCCGTTTCCTGGCAACATAGTTCTATGCATAGTAGGAAAACTCGCCAAATCTGCAAATACTCGCCAGACCCCCAAAAAAAAAAACTCGGCAAAAACTCCCCAATATTCAGCCAATACTCGGGAATACTCGGCAACTTAAAAAATACTCAAATTTCTTTAAAAAACATAAATTTTAAGCAACATATAGCTACAAAATGCATCAAATAAGCCCATAAAATGTTGGAGAAGTGTTTTCTATTAGATTTGAATACAAATACAATACAAAATCGCATCATCATGCGAATACAATAATCGGTTGATAAGTAATATGAATTTATGATGATTGACATTGAAAAATATTATCATAAATTTCATATCTATACAAGTTACAATATACAATAACTTACATTTTCCTCTTCCGGGGAGAGGGTCTAGTGCCTCTACTAGTCCCCACACTCGACTGCGTCTCCATGCTCCTCCTAGAAGGTTGTGAATCTGGCTCGATCCTGGAACTAGATGGTGGTGCCGGTGGCTCCTCTGCTGCATGTTGGAGATCACCTCCAAAGATTTCATCCAATCCAATATCTTCTCAGAGTCCTGCTAGTGCTTCTCCCTCCATAGCCTCCCTCTTAAAAGAAGCAATCTCATCCGCTGTGAACGGAGGGTTTTCCTATTCTTGCCCAGTCCACTCACTGTATGGATCTATCTCATCCAAATCAATGAGCTCCTCTGATGTGGCCTTAACTTTTTTTGTGCGAAGCCGAAGATTGTATTGCACAAAAACCAAGTCATTGAGCCTTTTTGAGTCAATTTGTTGCACTTCTTCGTGTGATTATCATTGAACCAAAAAAACTCTTAAAATAGCAAAAAAAAACCTGCGCATCTGTTGATATGTGAAGTGAACATTTGAATAAGCAGGTTGCGACCAAGTTGGTAGGTGGGACGATTAGTCCAAGCACGGGAGAATACTCGTCGAGTACTCGCCGAGTTTTGGAAAGCTATCCTGTATTTTTAATTACTAATCTGTCTATAGGCGATCAAAGCTTATGATTCTTTCAAAAGATTGCAAGAAGTTGCTTGGTCCAAAAAGGTGCAAAAATGGATTTTATGAAAATAAGAAAATATTGCCATCAATGCGTAGAGCTCGAGAAAATATGCACTTTTAGAGATAACGATACCTGAAACGGAGTCACAGAATGAAAGTTATGGTACATGCAAGTTTTTACTGCTACATCTTCCTAGACCCTTTCCAAAAATGGCAAGTTTTATTCTATGCTTGTGTTTTCTTCACCAAAAATCCAAAAAAGGAAAGAAATGTTGTCTTTGGCGAGTTTTCCAACTATTATGCTCGGCGAGTTTTCCAACTATAACTCGGCGAGTTTTGGCGAGTATTCCAACTATGCTCGGCAAGTTTTTTTTTGCCTATTTTGGTGAGTCTTTCAGCGGTTTACTCGTTTTGCTTGTTTTTTGGCGAGTTTTTGGCAAGTTTTCCTACATGGTTCTATGTATGATTACTCTATTTGATGTTGAATACAAAAGGTAATTAATGATGATAGGGTTTTATTTGTTTTTTTTAATGCTTTAAAAAGGGTAATATATAAACGAGATCTTAAAGGTTATGAAATGTAAGTCAAAAAATTGGCCATTTTTTAGGTTTTAAAGTCCCTAGAAAGGTCGGCCATAAGATGCCATTGGAGTTTAGGGAAAACCCATGTATTAGTTAACCTTACATAGATAGAAAAAGTCCCAAAGTTTTCTCTTCAACATCATCTATCTATCTTGTACTCAATGATGCAGACACGGTTAGGGAGTCATGTGAACAACCACCTTAGATCGTGCAACAGGGATCTCAACACTCAAAATGTTCACACAATAATAAACTACAAAAAACTTTATCTCAATTTGATTTCAATGGTTAAATTACAAAACAATAGACATAGTAGTTCTTAGCTTTAATTTGAGCTACAACTATGCAAAGATACAATGGTTGTCCTTAAATTGACATGAATTAATCCTACAGTTTCTATGCACATGACTTGGGCGCTCCTATCAAGTTTCTCCTTACAAGCTCACTCTAATTGTCTTTAAAAAAGATTTGATTTTATTTGATTTTGATTTTAACCGATGACGCTCAAGGATATGAAATGCACCGGCTTATATCCACCTCCATAGTTCGAGACCCAACCAATCAAGATTACCCCAAACGTGCACTATCTGTTCAAAAAGCGCATTTTGGCTACTCAAAATCCCACTTCTTGGTGAATGTTCTAATGTATGGATTAATGGAAGGAGGCATCCACCCCAATGCGCTCAACACATACGCTACGTAACACTCATAATTTTTGATCACCTATGCATAACAAGAGGGTTTGCCCTACCTGACTCCTCATTGCCTCATTGGTGTTAGGTATTCCCTAGGATTTTATCTGTTTCAGGATGTGTAACATCCAGAGTCTCCCTCAGAAATTTGCCACCCCCGAAGGGCTTTCTAATTATTGGAGTGCCATCATCTTTAGGAACATTCACCACAATGCATGAAGCTTGCAGTTCTCTTCCGATGCGACATAGTGAGTGCCTACCAAAATACGATAGACATCAGGTTTCGCTACACTCCCCACTAAGGAGTAACCTGAGAAAACCTTTCTCATAAGCATTTAGGGGCAATGCACCAAAGCTCCTGCAAGAACGTTTTGAAAACCATGACTACGTTCTTGCTTCACACAACCTGATGTGCTAGCACTTAAGGATGAGATGAAGGAGGGAGTCCCCACCAACATCCTCACATAGGCACAAACACCAAGAGACTATCAACCAACTCAATCCTAACTGCGCGATGCTAAGAACAAACCACAAGAAGAAGTAAATACCACAGCTGTTGCGGACCTCCAACCAACCAAGCCGACCAAACACCTTCCTTTGAAATGAACTATAAGTTCTAAATCAAGATTCCCATCAAGAACCATTATGCAAGTCTAATCACTTCAGCTTCCTTGTGTGACACATGGCAGCTCCCATTTGTGACTTCAACTTCTTGTTAGTTATATGATCAAATTGTCTTGGGCATTAACATCTAAGCTTGCAATGGCACCATTTAGGTTTTGTGAAAGTTGTGTGCAATATGTAGAATTTGCAACGAGTATAAAGGAGGTAATTGTATGTAGACAAGCCATAAACTTCGCAGAAGTTGGCCATCAACCTACTCCTTCCCATCCACTTGAGAGCACAATGACACTCTTAAGCCATCCTTGTTGAACTTTATAGACAAAATCATGTGCAAGAATTTGTGAGGACTTCACAACGTTCTACAAATAAAAGCTTGCACAACATTTTGCAAGGCTTTGCAGCAATTCGCGGATGGTTGAAGTTGTGCGTGACTTTGCAGAACCTCGTAGGCTCATGAAGTTGAGTGGGACCTCACATTCAAAGTGGGCTGCACAGAACTTTGAACACTTCATGGTCTCTTCAGAGAAATGATGATGCGCAAAGTTTCACAAGGATTCGTATACAACAAGGCAACAAGAAGTTAATCATGCACAGCTGCATTCATAAACTCAAAGAATTTGAATCTTCCAACATGTCAACGCCTGCGAAAACAGCTTATTAATCCTTACAATTGCTTTTGGTTGATGCTAGATAGCTTGTGGACCCAGATGCTTCTGCATCACTCAAGCAAAGCATGGGAAGTGTCACATATCATCCAATTTTAGATATTGGTTTATATGGGTATGAGCTAGGAGAACCATGACGGACATTGATGAAATACATAATTGATATACATTTTGTTTTTTCTTTAATATTATAAAGCACAAAATGAGTTATTGCATGTTATAATACAGAATAAATTTCAGTAGCACAAAAGACAAAAAATACTTTTCATGTTCTAAACCAAATGTAACATTAGTTGTGATTTCTTATTCAGTTTTATTAGCAAATCGATGTCACCTGAAAGTCTTACAGGGATAGGAGATGTATGCATTGTACTGATTAATGCTCAAAACTATTGGTAAGGAATGTAAGGTATGTTCCTAGCTTACATAGTGATGGGCTCTTATTTGTTCATCAATTAACTGGGAATCCCAATATTGCCAAAAATTCTCTAGAGAGAAGTGTCTTGTGTCAATGTGAAACAATGGATAGGGGATTTACCTCATGGTTTATAGGTTAGTTGACTCTGTTACAGTCAACTTAAAAGCACGTGTTCAGGGAACTGCACTCATACAAGGATGTGTTAGAGGATGCCATTCCTTACAGGATTGTTGACACTTATCCATTCAATCTACATGCACTAGTTGTGGAGGGAATATTCCTTGTCAATGTGCAGGAGGTTAAAATACTTCAACTGCAGGCGAATGAAATGCCAGATTATAGGATGCATGTAATGTCCCCTTCTTGGGACATTGAAGACTTGAAGACCCTCAACCCATTCTCTCTTATTCATGGGCTTGAGGATCTGAGCTTGAAGATGATCCAAAAATGTCTATTAATCTATTGTGACCCCTTGGCATGCCTGGCGCTACAAGTGGGAGTCTCTTTAGTTAGTTAATGTGCACATAGGTTAGTTGCTTTTATTTATTTAATTAAAAATAAATAAAGTGCACATAGTCTTAGTATTAAATATTTTAATGAGAGTTTATGTTTTCCCTCCAAAAGGGAAAGGTCGGTCATTGGATATTGCACCCCTTAGTTCTATAAAAGGAGGTCGCATTTCCTTAGAGGGTTATGTTGATTGATCATTTGATTTCACTCCATGCTTGGAGTAATTGGGATGTATGCCCTAGTTCTTGCATTGTGCTCTCTCTCATTTGGATCCATTATTGAAGAATATTGAAGACTCCATTGTTCTCTCCATTGTGTTCTCTTGTGTTGAATGTGTTTATGCATGGTTTATTCATTCTAGCATTGGTGACTTGGTCTAGGGTGTTGGCGCATTTTATTGGAAGGGTAAATCTGCAATGTTAGTGAATGGTTTGCAAGGGTACAATAGTGTTCTGAGCTATTATTATTGCTGCAATTTATTAGAGGCAAATCGACTTGGTTTGGGGTTTGATCTATCATGTTTTGAGGGCTTCGTTTATGCTAGATCTATTTGTTGTCGTGTCTAATCAGTTATTGTAGATCAAGGGCTGATTATTTGAGGGTTTTGGAAGGGTTTTATGAGCTGGAAATTAATTTAAATATTTGTTCTAACCCTAGCGACTTGGAGACAGATTTCAAGGGCAGATTTGAGTGGGTTTAGTGTTCAGAAAATTCAGTTTGTTAGTTTGTTGGAAAGCTCATGATTTCTACTTTATTGTGCGATTTGTTTCATGCCAAAACTCCAAGTATTGAAGTGAGTTATTAATTTTTGAAGTTTCAGTTGTTCTGGGTGCATTTTAATTAATTAATTGTTATAAATTTCAGATCTGCAGTTTGGAATCAATTTAATATTGAATGTGGTTGTAGAAATTAGGAGGAATAAGGAGAAAGTGATTTCATAATTTTTGGAGCTAATTTGATGCCCTAAATGTGCTGGACGACCTAATTTTTAGGGTAAAATTAGGGTTTTATGTTGGCTGTGCAAAAACTGATTTTGGGATATTGTTCTTCATATTTTTGTGGCCCAAAATCCAAATTTTGAAGATTTTTGCTTGGATGGTTAAGCGGGAAATAATTTTGGAAGATTGCAGCAGTTGGGTGTAATTATTAATTATTTTTCAGCTGTTAAAAATCTGCTTTGAATGTGTTTAAATTCTGATTGTTTTATTCCAATCTATCCCACCACCTTGGCTAGTTCCAACCCCATTTGGGTTCGAAATAGTTGACATTGAGGTATTTTAGGTTGAAGCAAAAGGGTTGATCCATTCTTTGCTTGATTATCCCCATATTCTAAATTGTCCTAAAAGGGGACATTACAATGCACAAGAGGTGCAAGGTGAGATGGGACGAAGTGATCCACTCATGGTGAAATGACAAGAATAGTGACTCAATCAAAGGCATTTCAAAGGCATTCACTTGGAAGTCAAAAGAGTATGGTCAGTTTGCTCATTTTGTTGTAAAAAACTTTTCCCAATAGGAGGGAATATGCTTGAATCAACTAGAGGGAATAGATGAGGAGTTGGTTTTTACTCCTAACAGTGTAGATATGGTTATTTATCCTACATGTGGAGTTCGTTCTTACTCCTACTCCATTAAGATGGTCACTAAGTTGCTTTTCTTTGTTGCAGCTCAATTTGGTTGGAGGGTATCTCAAAGTAAGTATATCCTGAATGGAGTTTTAGACAAGGTCTATATGGTGATGCTTGATGAGTTATCAGGTACATGATCGAGATCATTCAGCTATGAATAGCTGACTAATTGAGTCTTTGCACAAAAACACCAAGTAGGATCCACAAGTTTGGTACAGGTACACTCTAGTCAATCATCATCTCCAAGATTTTGACTGCAAAAATCTGGAGATGCAATCTAAACTCGGCCAATGATTTTTCATGAACAAGGCAATGAATCACTGGCAACAAACACTCTTGTGGACAACCTGCAGATATATCCTATGTCCACAGAACCGGATCTTTGTTTGTTGAGCCAACTATCTTTTTTAGTCTGTTAGGACACCAAACCTACATTGGATAGTAGCAAAACATTAAATGACTGCACCTTTCACAATAATATCTAAGTAGTTTGAAGATTTAATGACTTAACTTTTTGGTTTTGTTGTATTTGTAAAATTTCAAGACAAACATGTTGTCTTTAGTTTAGTCATTAAGGGGGGTACTAAAATATGGATCAGTATATAAGTTTACTACTTCAACAAACTAGTTAGTTCCTTTTCTATGAGCTAATGGTTTAGTTGTAACCTCCTTATACGTATTATGAATACTTCTAGCAGAGAGATAAAATGACAGACACAAAAACTCCAAAATGTGTGTTCCAGTTTCTCTTCATTCTTTCTCTTTTCACATGGTGCCAATAGTTTGAAGCAAAGGTCATCCCCTGACCAATATTTCTCCTTAAATGTTATGTTCTTTAAAATGGTGTGATCATATCTAGCATTATGATAAGAAATTTTTCCTTATCAACTTCTCTACTAGGTCCAGCCCTACAGACACTTCCACACAGATTCTATGTTCATTCATACAATCTCATTTAATCAAATATTAACTCAATTAATAGGATTATGCCATCCTTTTTCTAAGTCAAGAAGATGCATTCTCATTTGTATTTTACCTCAATTATATTAGTAGCCAAAATTCAATGAATAACATCATAGAGGTTGTTCAATGTTAGGTGAAATGAAGCTTGCCTTTTAATATCATTTTGAAGAAGTGTCGCATCCCAAAACAACCAATCCCAAGTTCAAAGTTTAGACCGTACAGTTTTATAAGACGTGTTAACAAAGTACAACCACTTTGCTTTAATTAAATTTTAGGTCATTTAATGTTACATTTAGCTATTTATGTAAGAAAGTCTATTCTTTATGCATTAATTAGATTTTGGGTCATATAATATTAGCTTTCACTATTTGTATGGTCTAGTCTATCTAGGCATTAAAGGGCAAAAACATGTTCCCCCAAGTAAATATGTTTTAATGAGAGAATATAGGATATAGGGTATGCTGGAGGCGTAAGGTGTTCTTAACTAATAGCTTAATGTTTATTGGATATGCTTACATGGTGTCCCCAGATTTCACCCTGAAATCTGGGACTACCCCATTTGAAACAAATTCATTCTTTTTAAAATAACGGGTCTTTTCGTGATTTTATTGCCAGAAGATGTCTGTATTACGTTAAGATATTCCCAGTGAATCATATGAGCCAATTTTGACAAATACCTAGATGTCGAAACTCATTTTATCCCTCCGCCAAGTTTTGTCTGCGAGAAATTTTTATTTAATTATTTATTAAATAAATAATGCCCCGTTTGAAGTAAATTGTGCTCCGTTGTTGAAGTTTTGCATGCCAGTATTCACACATCTCAATAGGGTTTTCACGAGGAATGAATTCAAAGCTTTGTCTGCAACTTCTGGCAACGTTTTTCGCTTTTATTTATTTCTTTTGCATTTTTCTCTGGTTTTCCACAGTTGTCTTTCTGTTGAAATTCCCCTAGGTCTGTTCCTTGTCCAGTATAGTCTGTTTAATTGCCTGAAGCATCTGGAGATCATCTACTGACGCATTGCACCAGAAGGAATCAGCCTCAGAATGCAAACTTCTAACCAAAAAAGATGAAGTCATGCACAAAAAGCCTCTCCCAGGCAAGTCGCATTTTTTTTGGAATTAATGAGTGTAAGCTGCAATGGGATTTTTGGTAGTGGCAGGCAGGTGGGAATTTCTTACCTGCCTTGCAGGGTACTTTTTCCCATGAAGTCAAAGTCACTTAAGCTGCGATGGGAAAATTAGAGGCGGCTGGCAGGCGGGAATTTCTTACCTACCTTGCAGGGTAAAAATTCCCATTATAAAATAAAGAAAAATCACTTAAAGCATCGATGGGAATTTTTCTGTCTACTTGGCAGGCTAACTTTTCCTACCAAAGAGATTTATTCACCCATGCAAGTTGCACTTTATCAAAGGAGGCCAGTTTTAATGCAAGTCGCACTTTTTGGAAGGAAGACTTTAAGTTGCCAGTGGGAATTTTGGCAGTGGCAGGTAGGTGGGAATTTCTTACCTGCCTTGCAGGGTAATTTTACCCATGAAGTCAAAGTCACTTAAGCTGCAATGGGAATATTAGAGGTGTCAGGCAGGTGGGAATTTCTTACCTGCCTTGCAGGGTAAAAATTCTCATTATAAAAGAAAAATCACTTAAAGCATCGGTGGGAATTTCTTACCTGCCTTGCAGGGTAAAAATTCTCATTATGAAAGTCAAATCAACTTAAGTGAAAGAGGGGATTTTTGGAGCTGCAGTGTAGGGTAGAAATTCCCATCAAAGCTGACTTCTTATTTTTAGCAATTCACCTCTTGCCAAAAAGTGCGACCCACTTTGGGTGAATACAATGCATTTAATAATATTTATTAATAGTTTATTCACCCAATTTTGGCGCCATAAATAGAGAGAAAGTCAATGCAAGTGGAAGAGCTAAGGAGAAGTCAAGGATGCATGCTAAAAATAAATAAAATAAATTTATTTAAAAGCAACCAGTAACATGCATAATTGGGCGCCCAATTTGGGTGAATAAACATGATTGTTTATTAATTAAATTGCCAGAAATAGTAATGACGATTATTGAAAATAGAATGCTAAGGGTTATATAAGCATGGGCTGCCATAATAAAGAAGCAATTAATTCTTTTTGCAAAGGATTGCAGCCCAGACATGTTTTGACGCCAAAAGGAGGATTTTGGTGTTTTTCCATTGAAGCTTGATTCTTGGCACCTAGGGTTGGAATATAATTATGATAATTATCTGCATGTTGATATAAGTGCTCTGGTGAATTAAATAATATTTTTGTTTGCTTTGCATACAAGAAAAACCTCAAATTTTAGGGCAGCAAGCTTCATATGCAGATTTTTGGTGACAGAAATCAAGTATTCATGCTCTGGACTTCATCTTTGTCTGAATTAATTGCAGGTATTCATCATAGGTGCTCATATTAGTGAAAAGAAGTTCAAATCAATGTTAGATATATTGAATATATCTTTCGAATCTGAAGAAGTTTCTAAATCTGCACAAATTGATCCAATTGCAAGGGATTCTGACATAATTAAAAGAAAAAGAGCTCAGACAAAAATTGTTCCAGCCATGCTGAAGCATGATGAAAGAAAAGGATCAGCAAAATCACGCATAGCTTCCAAATTTGCTGAAGTCAATGATACAAACATAGGCCCTAAACCTATCACCGATTTAATTGACAGATCCAAATCTCATAATTGCAAAGGCTTCTGGCAAAAATTCATCCTCTTGTTTCTAACGTAGCCCATGTGGAAGTCATTGCATGGAGAATTCCTTTCAGAATCTTGTGCATGTGCTCCCAATCTTCCAGTTGAAGCCTTCATTGAATTTACTTCTGTTTGCATTCACCCAGAGTGCTTTCCAGAATTTAAAATTGCTCATATGCAATTTTAAATAAAAGATGATGAGTTTTGTCTGAATTATTTACCATCTTCTCTGAACCAATATCAGAGAAATATATACTCATGGCATGAGGCCTCACGAACTAGTCCGACATTCTTTACCTTCATGGGGATCACCCATTCTTTCAGTTCTCAGACTAAGTGGAGAACTAATCAAGAAACACTTGTTTTGGAAAATTGGGAAAGGAGAGCATGCAAATTTCTGAACTGATTCATGGGATGGTCACCCACCTTTGATTGAACAATATCCACGCTTTAGAAATCTTATGAATATTCTTCATGGACAAGGTAAGCAAAAGGTGAGTCATTAATATACAACCAACACATCAAGGTCGAGAATGGATTCCCCCATCCTTGCGGCAGTTCAACTTGGATAATGATCAAGTTCATTTTTTTCATGCACTCCTCCAGAACATGATCCTTCCTATCATCTCCGATTCAGATACCCTAGCATGGGGAACTGAATCGGACGGAAAGTACTCGGTAGCTGATGGTTATAGAGCTTTGGTGGCTCCTTAGTCGCATCCCTGAAAGGATATTTTTGTGGGTCTTTGGCAACCTGTCCTATAGCCTAATGTGAGATTCTTTATCTAGCTTTTAATCTACAAAAGGGCACTTACACGAGATAATTTGATGAAAAGAGGGATGGTGGAACCCTTTAGGTGTCCTTTATACAAAGATGCAGAGGAGACCCTGAATCATCTCTTTTTTCAATGCCCTTTTACTTCTCTATGGTACACTTTGGCTGGTTGTCTTTCTAGTACTTGGAACCCCTCTATGAATATTGTGGATACTATTAGAGGCTAGAAACATTTTGTCAGGGATACCAAGGACTTTTCCAAAGGAATTTGGCTCGCTCTCTCTTTTATGATGTGGAATGTTTGAAAGGAAAGAAACAAACGCTTCTTCAAATCAAAAAGTAGAGACAACTATTATGTTATGGAAATAACCAAAAGTAACATAGGAGAAATTAGAGTGCATAATCTGAAAATTCCCTCCCCACCACTTGAGAAGTGGAAATTACTGCTACAAAAACTCAATCTCAGTAATAGGCAACTCTAGACAAAGCAATTTAATAAACAAAGGATGACTTCTAGCCTCATAACATGGCAACCACCCCCATTCGGATTTGTCAAATTAAACATTGATGGAGCAGCTCAAGAAACCCAAGTCCAGCTAGTATGGGAGGGATAGCACATGACTCTTTACGAGCTCCCCTCTTCTTCATTGCTCATCAATTGGGATATTGCACCAATAATGTGGCTGAAATCCTAGCTATCCAATGCGCCCTTTTGGAAGCAGCTAGATTGGGGTGTCCTAGTATTATAGTGGAATATGTCTCTAAGGTCATTGTTAATATTCTACAAGCTCCAGAGAAACATCCTTCTAATCTTTGGCTTATTGCAAGAATTCAGGATAATATTAAGGTCATAGCCAGACAGTTTCAAACAATCATATATCAGCATGTGCCTCGGGGTCAGAACAGGATGGCAGACACTTTGGTTAATTGGGCGTTAGATCATTCTAATCTGATTAATTATGGCCCTGTACCTTTGACTTGGTCTCTGAAGAAACACCAATAAATTGAACAGATCCTTTCTTTGAAATCGCATGATGGATAAATTGCAGATATGCTATTTCTCCTCTTATTTGTTATTGGAAATCTAAGGATATATCCTCGAGTATGAGTATAACTACTCGGCATTGTAATTTGTACTTTTTACTTATATTAATATAACAGTGGTGGTCAAAAAAAATGAGGAAGAAAAAATCGCTCCGGAATTCCTCGAGTCAGGCTGCAGAACGGGCATTTTTTTCAAAAAACCAGGACAGTAACGGCCTTCTCTGCCAGCCTGGACTGAATGGCTCGACCGTCGGCGCGGAGGGACCTGCTCTCTCTGATCCGTTCCGCTTGGGTCCCGCCCGGGACCCTCTGGTGAAGAATCCGTGTTCAAATTTTGGGAATGCTTTGTTTTCTGACATCTCGGTGGAAGAGAATTCTGTGACCGTTTCTCTGGAACATTCGGCCGACCTCTATTCACAACTGATTCTTCTTGGCCAGCGGGCTATCTTCACTAAATTCGTGGGTCGGCAGCTCTCGACTAACGGTATCTGAGCCTGGTGTGATACTCAATGGGGGAGTGGTCTTCCTTGTCATCTTCCGTAGCCAAGCCCAAAGGGACAACTCCCTTGAAAGGCAAGATTATCTGCTTTTTGAATCTGGTCTTCTTCTTATGAAGTGGTCTGCTCATTTCAACCCAGATAAAGCCATCATGGAAGGGCTTCAGGTCTGGGTTAGACTCTATTCTCTCCCCAGTGAGTTTTGGTCTCCTTCTTCTCTCACACAAATTTGTTCCGGCCTGGGGAGAGTCATCCGTATCGATCCTGTTACCCTCGAAGGTTCCCTTTCTTCCTTTGCGAGGGTCTGTATTTTGGTGGATGTTTCCAAAAAGCTGAGTGATAAAATCATGATTCTTTCCTCCAACGGGAAATGGATTCAGAGGGTGGACTATGAGACCATCTCAAACTGCTGCTTCCGCTGTAAACTTCTAGGTCACTTTCAGAAAGACTGTAAAGCGCCCCTGTCTTTTAGGCTGGTTGTTTGGAAGAAGAAGCCTCCCAGCGACATAGTGGAGGTGAATCCTCCTCCTACTGTCGAGCCTCTTTTCCCCCCTTCTATCGCCGAAAAAAATTCTCTCTCCATGGAAACTCTTAATCTTGATCCCAGCACAATCACTCTTGTTAAAGAAACGGCTTCGGTGGTATAAGACTCTACGTGCATCCTCTCCTTATTTCAAGAGGGTATTGCCTTAGGTCTCGGCTCCGATGCCGCCTCCCTAGAAAATTGGGTGGGAAACAAAGAAGATTTTCTCAATGCTAACACAGTGGCGGTTGTAAGACGACCCTGTCTCTCAGGCAGAAGAAGGTGAGATTTTTCCTTCTAGCCGAGGTATTCTTCCTACCCCACCAATCCGCAATCTAAATCTTGGCCTGAGCACTACTGTTGGGCGGCCTTCCAAATCGCAGTCTTCACTCAAAGAGGTAGCTTTTGGTAATCAATCCCAGCTTGGTTCTTTTTTCTCAATCTCAAGTAGGAGAGGTGAGTCCTCTCTGAACAAAAGATGAACATCCTTTCATGGAATGTTAGGGGTCTCAACGCCCCTAACAAGTAGCGTCTGCTTAGGTGGTATGTTGCGGATATGAACATTTCTATTTGTTTGTTACAAGAGACCAAGATGTCAAGTTCGGCGTGTTTAGATGGTTGGTTCCGAAGTTGGCGAGGCTGGGAAGGCCTCTTTGTTGATTCGAATGGTGCTTCCGGAGGGTTGGGGCTTCTGTGGAAGTCCTCTGTTTGCAAAGTGGCCTCCCTTTCTTTGCAATCCAATTTTCAATGGTGCCAGGTATGTTTAAAGCATTCTGAGGAGTCTTTTTTCCTTTGTAATGTTTACGGTCCGAATAATCCTATTCAAAAGAGGGAAACGTGGAAAAAAATTCAGGATTCCTTGAGTTCCCTTCCGGATCTTAAATCAATAGTGGTAGGGGATTTTAACACCACTATTTCTGATAGAGAAAAACATGCGGTGGACTCTGTTGGCAACCCCGATCTCAAGAAGATTTCATTTCCTTCATCCATTCTTCCAAGCTGGTCGATTTGGAACCACACTCCGGGTGGTTCACGTGGAACAACCGCCGTACTGGCTTTGGGAACTTGGCGGTTAGACTTGATAGATTCCTGGTCTTGGAATCCTGGCTCCAACAGAATTTTCTCCTCCAAAGCTGTGTTTCACCTTTGTCTGGTTCTGATCACTTTCCCATTTTTATGTCTATTAATTTCAATCTTCCCCCCCGGCGCTCGCCCTTCAAGTTCGAAAGTATGTGGATGTAGGATCCCAACATTAAATAGTTGATTAAATCCTGGTGGGATTCTTTCTCTGTTTCCGGTACCAAAATGTTCATTCTTTCTAAAAAGCTCTCTTTGCTTAAAGAAAAACTTCTGGCATGGAATTCTTCTTCCTTTAAAAACATCTTTCAAGAAAAATTAAGAGTGGAAAAAGCTCTCCGCACTCTTAATGAAAGGGTCTTCAAGTATGGTATGCATAGTGATGAATTCATACTTGAAAAGTCCCTTCTCAGCGAACTTGGGGATCTTCTCTTGAAGGAGGAATCCTTTTGGCATCAGAAATCTAGGGAAATTTGGCTCAAAGATGGGGATAAGAACACCAAATTTTTCCACGCCTCGGTTAAAGCTATGAGAAATTCAAATTATATTTCTGCCATCAAGCAGCCCGATGATTCGTGGATCTCCTCCCAACCGGCAATCAAAGAGGAGGCGGTTTCCTTTTTCCAAAAGCTTTTAACCAGTGAAACACATTCTTCTTTGGCCTCTCAATCCCCTCTTCTTGAGAAAATTCCTAAATTGGTCAACGAAGCTGATAACGAGAGTATGTTCTCTCCTTTTTCTCTAGAGGAGATTTGAAAAATTGTTTTCTCAATGGCCCGGGACAAAGCCCCTGGTCCAGATGGTTTCCCAACTGCTTTTTTTCAAGACTTCTGGGAAGTAATTGGTACCTCTGTTTGGCACGTTGTTGAAGAATCTCGGTCTACAAGCAAAGTCCTGGGTTCTCTCAATCACACCTTCATTTGTATGTTCCCCAAAAAATCCCCCGTGGATAAATTTGATGATTTTCGTCCAATCTCCCTTTGCAATACTTCTTACAAGATTATTTCTAAAGCCATTGCTTCCCGTATCCGTCCCTTCCTCTGCTCCATCATTTCGCAAGAACAAAGTGGTTTCCTCTCGGGTAGATCTATCTCTGAAGGAGTTATCATTTCCCATGAACTTATTCACACCTTACAACACTCGTCTCGCTCAGGGATGATGATTACGTTGGATTACAGCAAAGCATATGACCGGATCAATTGGCGGTTCCTTCTCAAATCCTTGCAGGCCTCGGGCTTCAGTAATCCTTTGTGTGAATGGATCTTCAACTGCATTTCTTCACCCTGCTTCTCGGTTCTAGTAAACAGTTCTGTAGAAGGCTTCTTTAAGAGTAGCAGGGGCCTAAGGCAGGGAGACCCACTCTCCTCCTTCCTATTTATTTTGGTGGCCGAAGCCTTGGGCCGCAGTATTAAGTTAGCTGTTGCCTCTGGTACTCTTTCAGGACTGTTGTCTTCCTCCAACCTACCACCTCTCACACACCAACAATTTACAGATGATACTTTTCTCTTTGGGGTTGCTACTATCCCTGAAGCTCGGGCCTTGTCCAATATTCTCAATTCTTATTCCAATGCAGCGGGTCAAGTGATTAATTTCCATAAATCTGTCATTTTCTTCTTCAATGTTCCTCCTAGGCTTCAAAGAAGGATTCTAGCAATCCTTGGGTTTGTTACCGGCTCTCTCCCCCACAAATATTTGGGCATTCCTTTATTCGCTGGAGCCGGCAAAGCCAGCCTATGGACTGATCTTCTGTAGTCTTTTTCGAATAGGCTCCAGTCTTGGAAAGGGAAATGGCTTTCCTTAGCAGGTTGTTTGCTTCTAATTAAGTCAGTTCTATGCACTCTCCCGGTTTATATGTAGTCCGTTCTGGCTCTTCCTCATTCGATGCTTTTGAAATTTGAAAAGCTCATCCACACTTTCCTATGGCAGGGGAACAGTGAGGAACGTAAATTCCATCTAGTCAAATGGGAGGTGGTCAAATCCCCCATCTCTTCAGGAGGTCTGGGGATTGCGGATTTAGCTTTGCATAATATAGCTCTGGGTGCAAAATTAGTATGGAACTTCATTTCCTCCCCCCAAAAATTGGCTCATCAGGTTCTTTCACACAAGTATTTGGCGGCTGGTAGACCGGAACTGCTCCTTTCCAGTGAAGAGCTTCCTAAAGGTTCCCACATTTGGAATTTCATGTGTAAACGCAGAAACCTTATTACCGATTCAGCCTCCTGGTTTGTCAACAATGGTACTAGGGTAAACTTTTGGGAGGATAGTTGGAACGGGTGCTCTCCGCTTAATCTGGTTTCCCCTCTCAACAAAATTATGAATAAAACCAGCATGCGTCATGGGGCTCTTACATTGCCAATTATGGCTCCCGGCATCCGGACAGGTCTCCAACCTGGCTCTGGAAAGACCCCTCTCTCTTGGAGGTCCCGACCTCGGAATGCTCTATCTTGGCGGAGGAAATTCTCTTGAGAAGAGCGGCATATAAGGATTGCAAGGATCATCTACTTTGGCTTGGCTCCGTCTCTGGCATCTACACAGTCAAAGAGGGCTATCGCTCGCTCCTCTCTCAATCGGGTTTTATCGATCTTCCCAAGTTAAGTTGTTGGTACCACTCTCTTCTCCCAAAAGTGGTGATCTTCGGATGGCTAATTCTAAAAAACAAAGTGTTAACTCAACTTCGAAGAAGATCCTGGGGCTATGTCGGCCCTTTCAAATGCGTTATGTGCGGTCAGGAGGAAGAAGACCTCGATCACCTCTTTCTCCATTGCTCTTTTGTGGATTTGGTTTGGTAATGGCTGTTAGGCAAACTTAACCTTTCATGGGTGCACTGCAACAATATTGAAGACTCTCTCCAGTTCTGGCCGTCCATGAGGTTCAAAAGCTCCTTAATTTCAATTTGGCAGGTGGCCCCGTATTTTCTTTTATGGCATATCTGGTGGGAGAGGAACTTGCGTCTCTTTCGAAATCAACAATGCCTTCTCCCAGCCTTTCTAAGCAAATTAGAAATTGCTATCTTTGAAGTCGTCTCCAAGAATAGCATGAACAATTCTGAGTTTTCTTCTATGGACGCTAGAATTTCAAAGGTTTGGACTCTTATCAAAATTCCGAATCCCGGTTCCATAGTCAAACAGGGCCTCTCCCAAGTGGAAAAGCATATTCGCAGGCAACAAGCTTTGTGGAAACCCCCCCCAAGGCTTTTGGAAACTTAATTTTGATGGAGCCTCTAGAGGCAATCTGGGTTTATCAGGGGCTGGTTGTATCCTTTGTGACGCGGATGGCTCTCTCATTGCGGCGGGTTCCTTTCCTCTGAGCAACTGTACGTGCAATCTTGCGGAAGTGCAAGCTCTCTTGGAAGGAGTCAAACTTGCTCTAAAATTGGGAGGGGATTCTCTGCTTATCGAAGGTGATTCACAAATTATCATATCAGCAGTCTCTAAGGGCTCCGCCTCCTCCTGGGGAATTAATCCGCTTATTCAATCCGTTCTATTTTGGCTCGGCAAATTCAAATATTGAGCATCTATCACATTTACTGAGAATCCAACTCGGTGGCGGATCTTTTAGCCAATCTTGCGATCGACTTCTCACATGCTGCAATAGTCTCCAGTGACGTTTCAGCCTAGACAGGGCTCGCGTCAATCCTTTCCAAAGAGAGATAGTTCCAAGAATTGTGCGGTATGGTTTCTTTAAATTCCGTTCGTATCTTCTTCCTCCTCATCTTTCGGCTTGATTGTCTCTCTGGTTTGCTGCTTTCGGATTCCATGGCTTTTGTTGGTTTCCCATTCGTTGCCCTCCGTGGTCAATTTAGGGAACTGGCAGACTCTTCTGCCATTGATCGTCATCGTCTTTCTATTATCTTCAAGTTCTCCTCGTCGGAAGAAGCGGAAGCTATCGAAACAATTCTGGGTGACTCTTATCGTTTCCCAGCCCGACATCCCAGGATGGACTCTGAAATAGCTTCTGCCTTTGTCTCGTTTTGCCTCCTCCTGCACCCTGATTCGGCCGTGGTCGAATTTTTTGTGGAGGACGAAATCTATGCAGTTCATAGGGTTGGTCTGCATGAACAATTAGTGGACTTCTCCCTTCCTGATCCTTTACTGTGGGTGGAGGAAGTCGATGAACTCACTTTGGGTTCTGGATGAGGCATCCAGTGGCTCTGCGGACAGTATCGAGACCTGGTCACCTTTGCTCAGAATTTCCATCCCTCACTGGATCAGTGTTTTCTCCCGGTGGTCGACATCGATGCCGCATTTTTTCCTGTGCATTCGGCTGTCGATCATCACAATGAACTAAAAGATCGTGTCAGCGTTGCCTTTGATTTGCTACTCAAGGCAGCCAACACATGTGCAGGAACTTCTTTCGGTTAGCCAGTTCGCCCTTTCTATGTCCCTCGGCGTCCCGGGTGCAGCTTTGTCTTCGTCTTTCCGGTTGGGTTCAGTGCTCTCGTGCTTCTTTTCTTCTTTCTTCCTCCCCGCTCGCAAGCTTTTCCTCTACTTTTCCTTGTCCTTCTTCTTCTCTCCTTTCTTGTTGTAGGGTAGGGGCCCTTACCCCTCCAGTTCATAGCTCCGGTCAAAAGCATTTATCAATAAAAAAAAAAAAAATATATAACAGTGGTGGTTTTAAAAAAAAAATAATAATAATAAAGATGGGTCACGAAAACTAAGCCTGATGAGATAGCCATGTACAACAAAAGAGCGAAAGAACAACGAATGTGTTGTTGTGGATGACTATTGTGATGAAGATAACTGGTGAATTTGATGAAGCCTCCAATGGAATGAATTAAAAGTTGAGTGAAGCAAAGACTAAAAGTGATAATAATTGTGGCAACCAAAAATTTCCATGACACATTATTAAGACTAGCCCCCATTTGCATAAGAGAATATCTGCATGAACTTGAACTATTATTACTCCCCAATTCAACATATTCACGTAGACAAGTGACCGAGTTAACACTTCTCACATGGTATAGCAAAAATTTGAATGCATGGTTAAGGAAACAACATGGTCGAAGATGTAAATAACTCATTGGTCAAACTAGATAAGGATCAAAAGCAGCAGATTCCATGAACTGGAAACATGAACAAGAGTGTCCATATGGTACTTGCTCCATCTCACAAGTTGTTGCATCCGCCTAACACGTAGAAACAAACACTGGATATATAGCAAACTCATCAAACAACCATGGAAGCATTACCCTCATGATACATAGAATGTTGTACACAACATCCCACTCATTATGTTAACTAGGAAGTGAACACATCGAAACCATCACTGACTAATCAAGATCTCAAAAAGTGTGTCAATGTGGTAGGTGTGCAAAAACACAGCAACAAGGTCTGTGAAGGAAAACTAAAACCATCAAATCACATCAAAAAATCCTCAAGTGAGAGTGCCTAATATGCCACATGAAGTAACCAACAACTAATAGGAGAAAAGGGTGTGCAATAAGATGCACGAACTCATGAAGGTAGACATGCTTAAACAACAAACCCCTCACGACACTTTCTAGATCGAACCTAGTACAATATACATCCCAGTCAACAAACCCAAAATCTAAATAAGCACTAAAAAGGGTGCGCGACAAGACAAACTAGCATGAAGGTAGACGAGGTTGGAACAACAAACCCCATGTGGTAAACATGAAGGTAGACAACGCTGTGATAGCAACTCTCCCATGGCATTTTATAAATAGTGCATTTATAGATAGATTTGCAACTAAAAATATGCAAAAATTGTTGAAAAACAGTCATGATACATAATGGAACAAATCTAAAACCACAACTATGAAGAGCACTGGTGTCCCTAGATTTCACCCTGAAATCTGGGACTACCCATTTTAAAAAAAAATCGTTCTTTTTAAAATAACGGGTCTTTTCGTGTTTTTATTGCCAGAAGATGTTTGTATTGCGTTAAGATATTCCCAGTGAATCATATGAGCCAATTTCGACAAATACCCAGATGTTGAAACTCATTTTATCCCTTCGCCAAATTTTGTCTGCGAGAAATTTTTATTTAATTATTTATAAAATAAATAATGTCCCGTTTGAAGTAAATTGTGCTTCGGTCAAATCCTGTTGAAGTTTTGCATTCCAGTATTCACACATCTCAATAGGGTTTTCACTAGGAATGAATCCAGAGCTTTGTTTGTGACTTCTGGCAACATTTTTCGTTTTTATTTATTTCTTTCACGTTTTTCCCGTGGTCTTTCTGTTTAATTCCCCTGGGTCCATTCTTTGTCTTGTATATTTTGTTTAATTTCCTGGAACATTTAGAGATCATTCACGGCCACTGCACCAGAAGGAATCAGGCTCAGAAAGCATACTTCTAATAAAAAAAGATGAAGTCATGCACAGAAAGCCTCTCTTAGGCAAGTCGCACTTTTTGGAATGAATGAGTTTAAGCTACAATGGGATTTTTAGTCGTGGCAAGCAGGTGGGAATTTCTTATCTGCCTTGCAGGGTACTTTTTCCCGTGAAGTCAAAGTCACTTAAGCTGCAATGGGAAAATTAGAGGCAGTAGGCAGGAGGGAATTTCTCACTTGCCTTACAGGGTAAAAATTCCCATTATAAAATAAAGAAATATCACTTAAAGCACTGATGGGAATTTTCTGTCTGCCTGGCAGGCTAACTTTTTCCACCAAAGAGATTTATTCACCCATGCAAGTCGCACTTTTTGGGAGATGTTATAATTTGATAATGGAAATTTTTGGCAGTGGCAGGCAGGCGGGAATATCTTACCTACCTTACAGGGTAGAAATTCCTATTATGGAAGTCAAACAACTTTAGTGAAAGAAGGGATTTTTGGAGCTGCAGTGCAGGGTGAAAATCCTATCAAAGTTGACTTCTTATTTTTAGAAATCAGCCTTGCCAAAAAGTGCGACCCATCTAGGCATTAAATAATGTTTTTTAATGATATTTATTAATAGCTTCTTTGCCTAATTTTGGTGCCACGAATGGGATGAAAGTCAAAGCAAGAAGTCAAGCCAAAGATAACTGAATGATGCACACTAAAAATAAATTTATTTAAAAGCAATCAGCAATATGCATAATTAGGCGCCCAATTTGGGTGAATAAACATGATTGTTTATTAATTAAATTGTCAGGAATAGGAAGGGCAATTATTAAAAATAGTATGTTGAGGGTTATATAAGCATGGGCTGCCATAATAAAGAAACAATTAATTCTTTTTTGCTAAGGATTGCAGCCCAGACAGTCTTGGTGTCAAGGAAAGGAGGTGTTATGCACCAGAAGGTGTTTTTCATTGCTAGGAAGCTTCAAAGTTTGGCGCCTAGGGTTGGAATAGCTTGATTTATGCTATGATAATTATCTGCGTGTTACTATAAGTGCCCAGGTGAATTTAAAAATATTTATGCTTGCTTTGCATGCAAGCAAAGCCTCAAATTTTAGGGCAGTAGGCTTCATATGTAGATTTTTGGTGACAAAAATCAAGTATTCATGCTCTGGACTTCATCTTTGTCTAAAATAATTGCAGGTATTCATTACAAGTGTTCATACAGGTGAAAGGGAGATCAAATCAATGTCAGTTACATTGAATATATCTTTCGAATCTGAAGAAATTGCTAGATCTACACAAATTAATCCAGTTAAAAGAATTCCGGCAGGATTAAAAGAAAAAGAACATAGACAAAGATTGCTCAGACAAAGATTGTTCCAGCCATGATGACGCGTGATGAAAGAGAAGGATCAGTAGAATCATGCATAGCTTCTAGATTTGTTGATATCAATGACACAGACATAGGCCTTGAACCCATCTCCGCAATAATTGACAGATACAGGGTCGGAAAGACATCTCTCATGCGGGCAATAAAAAACAATGGAATTATTCAAGCATCAACATTTCCAGTCACAGCTCAGTTGCCCGAATTTGTTATGGAGTGTGCAAGGTCATATCATCCGCTTTCCAGAATAATCCGGGATGCTGCGGGAAAGACAATAATTAGGATGGATGCATAGTTTATTAATTATTGTCTGAAGATTCTGACACGAACGGTGGTGATTGCAATTAGCATGCTGGATGCTGGAAACAGATGGGAGAAACACAAAGCAGATTGCGTGGGCATAATGAATAACAAATATATGAAGCCCAGGTCTCCATCAAAGTTCTCGAGGACTCTTTTGTGATCCAACTTGGTGCAGGAGGTGGATAATATTACTAAATTGCTTTGCAGGTTAAGTGGAGAAGCCAATACTCACAACTTCCACTCATGGACATATGCTTTCGTGAGGGACCATTGAGATCAACAGAGTTGATTCAATAATCAATTGGGCAAAGATTATCAGTGACAACATCGGTGAGCAACTCCGGAGTGTGAGGCGGACGTACAACTTCAAAATGACTTCATACCTGGTATATTGCAGCAGCCTCGCAGGGTATATTTTCCAAGCTGGATAGATGGGGGCATACTGGCGAAAGATCCTATTTTTGAGTGCTTCCCACAGTTTGACAGTTCCTGAATGCCACAAAGATTATAAAGCGGTCAACTATGGGTTCTTCTATGAATTCATTTGCAAATTAAACAGTGATCTAAAGACCAACAGGGTAAGCAAAGAAGCTTGGGAAGCTATATCCCAGCATTGGGAAGCTATATCCCAGCATGGTTGTATTTTCGTCCAGTTTGTAGACTTTACTTATCTCAGGGTAACCGGCTTTTCGGGAGAACCAGTGAAGTTGTCGAGGTATCCAAGCGACAAGTGGGTCATCATGGAGCTGTGCAGACAGCTCGTGGAGATGCATGACTTACAATCAAAGCGGCACAAGTCTACGAGTTTCTTTCCAGTCATAGTGGGTTATTACAGCTGCCAGAGCATCCACAAAGCTTGAGGAGTCAAAGTTAAAATGTTTTCAGAGTATGAGCCTGAGTTCTTCCCAGCACGACTGAACTTTTGACCTGTATGGGGTAACGAAGAAGACAATCTCCCAGGAATACTCACATGTACCTTCGTTGGAAGACTTCTGGATGAAGTGCAGAATGGAGTATGAAGTCAGAAAGAAAGACTTCAACAGGTTATCGACGCAACAAGTGTCTGATTATGGTTTGGCACGGATACCTGCAGATCTCACAAATGATGGGCATGTGATACTTGACTCATATAATCAGATGGGAGGGGATAAAGCCGCTCTTCAGGAAAACATTGGTGGTTGCCAGACGATCGAATAAAGATCTTCCGTAGTTCTGGTTAACACTTCGAACTGGTTGTTGACAAAGGAGTATTGCCTGGATGAAGCTTTGATGAATCAGATCACAGACAACTCTACCACAGGAGACTCTAGCAAAAGAAAGCACGAAGGTGAAAACAGCAAAAGGCCACAAAAGTTTAAGGTTCACAAGAAGTCTGACACGCAGGAGAAGGCCAAATCTACAGCTATCGTGCTAGTTCCAACTTCTCCAGCATCAACTCATAGCACTTCAACAGCCTTGGAACCTCAGAGAGATCTTGTTGTTCCTCCGTTGAATCCAACTCATTTGTATTTTCTCCTCAACCACTCAGGTCTTCACCTCTCCATGTGGAGAAGTTAAAAGCACAGATGGTGGAATTTGAAAAAGCATTGTCTTTGGACAATTCAGAGGGTGGCAGTCACAACACGGTGGTAAATTCGAATAGAGCAGAATCAAAGCGTGAGATGGTGGTGCACTCGGTGATTTCTCATTCCCCGAGAAGCAACTTTTCATCATGGTTGGCTTTGCAGACAATCCCAGAAGCCAAAGAGGAGATCAACCTGGAGGAACATGACTTTCAGCTGCTCCTGAGTTTGGGCGGAAGAGATAGAAGACCTAAAGCTTCCAAAATAACTTCTAGGTTGATTATTGAAGAATCAGGACAAAAATTTGTTGTGTTGTCAGTTCCAGTAGAAGGAAAGCACAAGGGAGAGCTCACGGCGGCTGATATAGTAGTGACCAAAGTGTCAATAGGTCAAACTACCACAGAAGGATTAAAGCAAGATACACAAACACTAATGAACGCTTTATTCCTTAAGCTTGACAAAGAGAAGGTTGAGAGAGCCGAGCTTCAAAAGCAGGTGTCTCAGCTATGTAAGATCATTGCTAAGGTTGCCAAACCTTCCTCTCAGCCCATTCTAGCACATGAGCAGGTGAGTAATCATCTGATGCAGGAGGTAGAAGATGCATGGGACCAAGTCAAAGCTATTGCTTAGTGGAAAGAGCAAATCATTCACCAAGCTTTAGAGCAGTTCGAAAGAATACCAGCTGAATTGGAGAATATGCATAGGACAGTATCTCAGCTAAAGGAACTGATGACACAGATAGAAGATGAGAACATAATTGCTGAAAGTCATCTGGATACTTTAGCTAAGATACACTCGTTGCTAGAGGATGTGCTAATGGCTGAGCAAATTGTACCTAGTGGATTGGTGGAAAAGGGGAAGCAGTTAGAAATTTCAGTTTCCTTCCGCGTAGAGATCTTCAAGCTCATGCTGAAAAGGATGCAGTTGCTAGAAAGTAAGACGGGAGAGGTACCGGAAAACATCCCAGATGAATTACCTGCTTCCCGCGAGGAATTTATTCTTGTTGTGCAAAAAGAAGTTGATGAAGCAACCATGCCTTTCATAATGAATTCAATTGGCATACTCATAAAGCTTCAGGCAGATGTTGAGGGATATGGGCCTGGTTTAGAGAAGCTAAAGGCTAACACTACTGCTTTTTCCAGAGGGTTGTTGCAGTTTAGAACAGAGAGAGATGCTATTGTTAAAACAGATGGGAAGATGTTGAATTACATGTTTGACAAGTATATTCAATATCAGAACAAAAAGAAAGTATAGGTGTTATAACATGTTGGCTAGATTTTTTGCATAGCTGAAAACCTAGGCAGCCATGAGATAAATTTCCCTCATTTACTGGTGAGGCTCCCGTGTAAGATTTGCCAATTAAATATGCTAGTATCTATTTTTGGGTATTACTTTAATCATGCAGCTCATGAACCATAGTTGTATAGTTTTGTAGCAAGTAAGCAGCTATTAAAGAAAGGAAATATCTAATGAAGAAGAAAATAATAAAAACACAGGAAAGAAAGAGGGAAGATGTGCAACCCAATCAATAGATTACAGAGTTGATTGCATGCACATAGACAGAACCAATGGATATTAACACACAGAATTATAATCAAAGGCAACTCTAAGATCTAGATCTAAAATAACACAAAGTTTATAAGTAGATCTAAGACAAAAAGTCAGAAACAAAATGCACCGTGACACAAAGTTCTCCAGAAATCTGCTCCTTTCTATTCCTTTGCTTCAAATAGCTATCAGGGGTTTCAGCACAAAGTCTAGAACACAAGAATGTTGCTTACAAATTCTGATCCTTTACCCGTAGGTTCTTCCTCTACTTATAGCATGTAGAGGGGAAATTACAAATAAGAAGCTTTTAGTGAACTGACACATGTGGAAGTTGTAAAAGAAATAAATGGCAATCTCCCTCCTGGAATTCCTCTTTGCATGACATGCATGATTTGCAAATGAAAATAGAACCTTCTATTTTGCATGTCTGCCACCTATTTCCAAGTAATTGACTTCTTCAAGTAATGACTTGTAAACAAATCACTTAAGTTTTATAATTTAATTGATCGCTCAATTACTTTGTCGGAGAAAAGAAGAAGAAAGAGGAAAATGAATTAGAAGAAAGCTGCAACACTTTTGTCCTTTTTCCATATTCTGCACGCAGTTGATTCTTTTGCCCTTGATTCTCACCAAATTGAATCTGGAAGCAGCGGGATCTAGAATTTTGCTTATGGGTGTTGTCTTTGCCTTGTCTTCCCTCTTATCCTTGAAGATTTTGTAGTTCTTCTCCAGTACATGCATCAGTGCAATGTTTGCCGTAAATAACTCATTTTTTTTATTTTTAATTGCATATGAGCAACTAAAAAATTCTGGAAAGCACTCCAGGTGAATGCAAATTCAATGAAGGCTTCAATTGGAAGATTGGGAGCACGTGCACAAGATCCTGGAAGGAATTTTTCACGCACTAACTTCTACACGGACTGCGTCAGAAACAAGAGGATGATTTTTTGCCAAAAGCTTTTGCAATTATGAGATCTGGATCTGGGTTTGGATTTGGATTTGGGCCTAGATCTATGTCTCCGATGTCAGCAAATCTGGAAGTAATGCATGATTTCGCTGAGCTTTCTTGTTCATCCCGCTTTGCTATGGCTGGAGCAATCTTTGTTTGAGCAATTCTTTTTCTTTTTATTCAACCGGAATTCTTTACAATTGGCACAGATCTAGGAACTTCTTCAGATTCAGAGGATATATTCAATGTGTCTAACATTGATTTAAGCTCCCTTTCAATTAAATAAGCACCTGTAATGAATACCTGCAATTAATTTAGACAAAGACGGAATCCGGAGCATAAACACTTGATTTTTTATCATAAAAATCTGCATATAAAGCCCACTGCCCTAAAATTTGAGGCTTTGCTTGCATGCAAAGCAAGCATAAATATTTGTAACTTAACCTGGGCACCTGTAATAATATGCAGAAAATTAATCAGACTTAAATCAAGCTCTTCCAACTCTAGGCGCCAAACTTTGAAGCTTTCCGACAGTTAAAAACGCCTTTTTTGAGCAAAAATCCTCCTCCTTGGGGTGCCAAAACTGTCTGGACTGCACTCCTTTGCTAGAAGAATTAATTAATTCATCAATATGGCAGACCTTGCTTACATAACCTTCATCATTCTATAATTAATAATTGCCCTTCCTATTCCTGGCAATTAATTAATTAAAAATCATGTTTTTTTCTTAAACTTGGGCGCCAAAATTTGCATGCTTTGGGGCTAATTAAATAAATTAAATTAATTTATTTTTAGCCTCCTTCCTTCAGTTCTCCTTGACTTCACACCATGCTTTGACCTCATGCACCTAAATTAGGAATTAAATCCATTAATTAATACTTTAAAAAGTATTATTTCTCCTCTAGATGGGTCACACTTTTTTGCATGTTATGGGGCTGCATTAAATAAACTAAATTTATTTAATTTTAGCCTTCTATTTCCAATCTCCTTTGACCTCTCATCATGCGTTGACTTTTCCTCATGCTTGGGCGCCAAAATTAGAAATAGAAACAATTAATAAATGCAATTAAAGTTATTCTTCTATTCCAAAAGGGGTCGCACTTTTTTGACACGGCTGATTTCTATTTTTAAAAGTCAATTTCTAATGGGATTATTCACCCTGCACCGCAGCTCCAAAAATCCCATGATCCACTTAAGTTGTTTGACTTCCATAATGGGATTTTTTACCCTGCAAGGTAGGTAAGAAATTCCCATCAATACCTTAAGTGATTTTCTTTTATTTTATAATGGGAATTTTCACCCTGCAAGGCAGGTAAAAAATTCTCGCCTGCCTGCTACCTCTAATTTTTCCATCATGACTTAAGTGACTTTGCTTCTATGGGAAAAAAGTACCTTGCCAGGAAGGTACAAAATTCCCACCTGCCTGCTGCTACCAAAAATCCCATTGCAGCTTAAATGTATCCATTCCCAAAAATGCGACTTGCCTGGGAGAGGCTTTTTTGTGCATGACTTCGTCTTTTTAGAGAGAATCTGATTTCCTATGGAAAATTCCTTCTGTATGACGTCTGTAGATGATCTTCAGATACTCCATGCAAGAAAACAGACTGTAATGGCGAAGGAATTGACCTAGGGGAATTTCACAGAGAAAAAAACACGCAAAAAATAATAAAAACAAAAAACGTTGCCAAAAGTCACAGACAAAGCCCAGGATCCATTCCTAGTGAAAACCCTACTGGTATATGTGAATATTGACATGCAAAACCCTACCATGGTTAAATCGGAGCACAATTTACCTCAAACGGGGCTTAAAATAATTAAATAAAAAATTTCCACAGACAAACCCTGACGACGGGATAAAACGAGTTTGGGCATCTGGGTATTTGTTGAAATTGTCTCATATGACTCTCTGGGAATATCTTGACGCAATACAGACATTTTTTTGGCAATAAAAGAAAACCCCATTATTTTAAAAGTACGAAATTTTTTACATGTGGTAGTCTCAGATTTTAGGGTGAAATCTAGGGACACCACAGCGGGCAAATCTTCATTCTTCTCTTATTATCTATGTTCCCAGACAAAAATGTAAGATTAAAGTTATTGGTTTAAAAAACCATTACTTTAAGTTATTTGGAAAGATTCTTTAAGATAGGTGACAAATGTGCACAATTTTGGCTTAAACTCTTGATGCATGTCACTAAGAGAGGAATTCTAGGAAGATTGTCAAATGTTCCCTTTATTACTTCTTCATGTTCTAGTTCAGTTGCAGTTTCCCATTTGTAATTTCCCCTTTACACACTACAAGTAGAGGAAGAACCTACGGGTTAAAGCATGGGAATTTATAATCAGCATTCTTGTGTTCTAGACTTTGAGATGAAACCCCTGATAGATTTCTGCAAGCAGAGGAATAGATAAGAGATTTCCGGAGAACTTTGTGTCAACAGTGCATTTTGTTTCTTATTTCTTTCTAGATCTATTCATAAACTTTGTGTTATTCTAGATCTGTATCTGAAACTATCATTTGCTTTAAATTATGTATTTAAAAATCTATTTGTTTTATCTATGTGCATGCGATCAACTCTGTGAACTATTGATTGGGTTGCACATCTTCTCTCCTTTCTTCCTACTTTCTATTATTTTCCTCTTCTACAGATATTTCCTTTCTCTTACAGCTGCTTACTTGCTGCAAAACTGTCTAGCTATGGTTCATGAGCTACATAGTTAAAATAATACCAACAAATAGATATTAGGAAATACAACTGACAAAATCTTACACGGGAGCCTCACCGGTAAATGAGGGAGATTTATCTCACGACTGCCTAGCTTTTCAACTGTGCACAAAATCTAGCCAACAAGCACAAAAATAATGCTCTTTCAAAAATACTGCAAGTCAACCGGATGCAAGGATCAAAAGTTATGTTTGGTCAAAGTTCCAAAAAATTGGAACTATACCAAAAAAATGGCAAAAACTACAAGTTTAGGAAAACAATTGCTCAAAAATTAAAAAGAGAAAAGAACCCCATCACTACATAGATCTCAAAAAAATAGGCCCGGTGAAAAAAATAACCCCCAAGACTTTCCAGATCAAAAATATGAGCCTGGGGTGAAAACACATGCAAAAAGGCCCAAAAAGAAGCTAAAGCTAGGGCGTATTGGAATTTAGAATATAGTGTGTATATTTTAACATTAAGACAATATTAGTTAAGTAGTAACTAATAAATGGTTGTAACCACTTCAACCATTTTGTAACCATCTCTTATATAATAAAATGACAGAAAATGAATAATGAGTGCATTTCGATCCTTCATTATTTCTTTGTTCACGCCTTCTAAAATTGGTATCAGAGCCAAACAAGCAAGGAGGAAGACGTAAAGGAGTATTTCGAAGGAGTCTCGTGATTTTAGTTATAGTTGCAAAGGAAGAGAATTCAATGCATTTTTGAAGCATCTGGGGCATGTGACAGAGAAGAATAATCTCTAAATGAAAGCATCTAGGGCACGCCAAAAAAGCATAGAGTCGCAAAAGGGCACATGAAAGAAACATAAAGTTGCGAAAGTATATGAGCATCTATTTTGGGCATGAAAACCTGTTTGGAAATCACAAATCACGAAAACGTCATTCACAATTTTTTTGGGCATGAAAACAGTTGCAGGACAATTTCCAAAAATGCGAGCAAAGGGCACACACAGATTGTATATTACCTACTTGTCTACAAAGTGTTGAGGATAAATCGCGAAATCGTGACTAGAAATTTGATGGCACAAGAAAAGCCGAAGAAAGCACAAGAATTTGAGGGCACAATTAGTAACCAGTCATGAATTTCTAGGGCACAATCAACAACCAGTTGCAAATTTCTAGGGCACAAAATTTGTTTGTTTCAAACCAAAAGGACAAAACGTGACTACTCAAGCTCAAATTTTTTAAGGATCAAATTTATAATGGATAAATATAGTTACTAAAGGGAAAATCATGGATCTAGAAAAGAAGACATTTCTCTTGTATTTTTCTAATTTTTTCAGCAGTGCAATTATTATTTTGATTTTCTGGTCAAAATCCACTTATTGTATAGTTTATCAATTTACAATTGTATAGATTTCAAATGTATTATTTTTTTGGAATGGAAATTTGATTGGAGAAATATTTGGGATTCAACTTTCACACTTGGAAAGTTAAAATAAAATGCAATTAATGAATAAAAAACTGTGGGCAATACTTAATGGGAAAGAGAAATCACCTACAAATGCAACTAAATTACTAGATTGGCAAAGTAGAGATGATAAAGCCAAAGTCATTATTGGTTTTGTCTCTCTTCGATTCTGAGCTACATCATGTAGACCTATAAAAATCATCCAAGGAAAATTTGAGATATCTATATAAATTGTTTAGAGCAAAAGTTGTCAATGCAATTTTTTTTCTAAAACTTCGACTTTTTAGATTCAAAATGGCTGACGAAGTCACTATATCTAGCGACATAAGCAAATCTAAGATCTCTTCTTAGACAACTAGAAGAAGTTAATGCCACAGTAGATGACGAGGATGCCAAAGCCATTATGTTAAATAGTCTTCCTTCTAAATTCAACAATGCCATTTTTACTCTTAATCAATTGTCTTCTGAAACTCTCGAAGATGTGGTGTCAGCTATCTTAGTTGAAGAAAAGATAACGATTGCAAGAAATAAAGAAGATGATTCTCAACTTGAGATGGTGTTATACTCAAGAAATAACCATAGAAGATCAAATAAAGACAAGAGAGAAATTCAATGTTAATACTGCAAAAAACAAGGTCACACAACATGGAATTGTATTATTCTAGCCAACGATGTTCTCAAAGGAAAACTTAAACGCATGCCAAATGAAGTTAATATAGCCATTGTTGAAGATCAACCAGATGTTGAAAGTGGTGAAGGATCTATTGATGGAGAATATATATTTTTAAAAAGTTCCACACATTGTAGACAAGAAGGGATCTAGTGTAGAAGAAGCTCAGTATGGATTGTTGCCTAGTTAGTTCAGGAGTGTATGAATCTTGAAAATTATACCCTTACGAGGGTCATGTGACAACTTGATGGAGCACTGTGGATTTTACTCAATATGGATGGTTGTCCAATAATTTAGGAGATACGTGATTCGTAAGTTTGGGGAGGTGAAATCAAGGAACTCAAGAATTTAACTTGAGAACTACACCTTTACGAAGGTTATGAGGTAGCTTGACGGAGTTCTACTTGGTCAAATAACTATTTTCAAAGGGAAAAGCTTATGAAAAAATGTGTGGTCCAGTTTAGTTCTTTTACTCTAAACTTTTGCCAGTATGTTTGGGTTTTTATTTCTATAGTGTAATCCTTAAGAGGGGGTATTAGAATATAAGGCTTATATTTTAGCATTAAGATAATATTAGTTAACTATTAACCAATAAACATTGAAACCACTTCAACCATTTTGTAACAATATCTTACATTATAAAATGACACACACACAAAGAATAATGAATGCATTATCATCCTTCTTCATTATTTCTCTATTCACGTCTTCTAACAGGGTAACCTTCAAACAAATGTCACAGGATCTTAGAATATCCAAATATCACAATCTTGGATTTTTTGGAAAGCTCTCAAAACAAAAACACTGAAAAATATAAATTGAGTCTTCATTTTGGCAAAAATGCAAACAAAACATTTAAGTGTTTGCTTACCCTAGATCTTTAAAACTAAAATGCTAGCCAAATGAGCTCATGATGTCCAATTCAGGTGCAAAAATAAAAGTCAAAAGTGACTTTCTCTACACTTTGAATGCAAAGGGAATGTCATATTTGCATCAAAACAACTCAAAAACAGAAAATGGCTACGCTTCTCTGAAATAGCTCTCCTCAACATAGTTCTACAAAAAAAATGTAAATCCAAACAAAGAAAAATCAATCTAAGACAATAAGAGACAGAAATTGTGGAGAAATCTTTGATACCATGTAAGAAACTTGCTCTAACATTTTATGAGAAACAGGGGGGGAAAAAGGAAACTCTATAGTGAAAACACACCATCCCCAAACATTGACCTAAATGAGAGATTTCGCCAATAACATGAATGCATTAAAGCAAGAAAGAAAAGTACGACGAAGAGATATGCAACCAACAAACTATTGCACATAATACCAAATATCAAGGAGTGATTCTTGGTTCTCCATAATGACATCTCTACCAACTCAACTAGGTTCTCCCATCCATGACACAAACATTCCTTTTTATAATAAGTACAAGGGTGAGTAGGACATTGATAACTGGCAAAGTTGAAGGTGGGAAGCATTAATTAGCATTATAACCTAACTTCACTTCTTCTTACACACGTGTGAGGATAATTACCATATTAATTGGTGTAAATCAACACTATTGTGCACATAATGCATCTCACCTAGATAACACAATTACCTAAGGTGGACTTCACATCAAGTGTGAACATGACACACCAACATTTTTTTACCTTTTGTATTTTAAAAAACTAAAAAAAAAACGGACTTTAAAAATTATTAAAAGTCATTTCAAACCATAATAGACACTCCCAACTCGGGATGAGTGTAAAAAAAGGAAAACAAAGAGTTGGGAAGTAGACCCAAAGACTGCTAACTCGAACACTTCCATTAGACACCTTTTGTTGCTAGACCCAAAGCTAGAGGAATACACTTCCATTGGCCACCTTTCATTGCTAGACCCAAAGCTGGAGGGTACTTCATGCACATAGAAGAGCTACTAGGAGTGGCATTGTTACTCTTTGTGACTAAACTAATGAACCACAAGATGGTAAAAATTGATGCTCTCCATGAAGACATTGGAGAGCAATATGAATATGTAGTAGCATCCTTTTGGGCTAAATCTGAACACTGAAGCAATTTGCACAAATTCAAATAGTAAACTGAAATGAAATTCTCAAACCCCTAGCAGCAGGCTGTAATTATATTTTTATGATAGTAATCAGCCACAAAACTTATAGAAACCCTTCAAAATATTATTCTTCAAAGAGGGAATTAATTGCAAGGAAAAAGTACTGGAGAAATATATATATTTTTACCAATTTAATATCAGCTGGAAATTAATTATCAACAACAAATAACCTTTACAAATATGTCTGGAAATGAAGAATTCCAACCCCAAACTCAAGTACAAATGAAGATTCCAGCTGCTAAAAATAGGAGGAACACAATGATGATTGACTTTTTGAAGTTGTCATGCCCTAGAACGCCCCAAACTCCACCTTTAGAGCAGGTTGCCACCCTTGGGAAGGGTTGGAAATGCCTTCAAAATTGAATTCAACGCAATGTAATCTCCGTATGAGATCGCCTTTTGCAAGATTGAGGAGCCTTTGTCCTCAAACCAGCTCACTCTTGAGAGGTTTTGTTCTCAATAGGTCTTCAAAGAGGGTTTCCATCCTCAATGGATGAGAGAGAAAGCAAAGCGGTGTTCCAACTCTAACATAATAAAATTCCAAGGCATGCATAACTTCTTCCAAGCCAAGTAACACCCTTTAAATAGCTAGAGGTGGCACCAAAAACCAAATAGAATCCTCCTAAAGAGGACCGACCTTCATAGAGACATAATAGTTCCTTTTTTAGCTTTTATTTTTCCATTGCCTTTTTCCCAATGGACCTAACTATACTTATAAAATTACTTTAAAATAACGCAAAGCTCCAAAAAAACAACTGAAAATCATGACATTAACTTCCCTTTGTTCTTTCCCTTTTAGCCCACGGGGAATGGAATGGGGCCTGAGGTCTTCAAAACGAACTATCTTGGAGAATGGGGACATTACAAAATATGAAAATAATGAATATGTTGATTTATCTTGATTTTTGTGTATACATTGTGATTGTAACATTTGCACGATGTACGTGTTCTAAGTTCGGATGATGAATATCATGACATTTGGCATTGAATTATTAGTATGTTTTTCTGGTTAACTTATTTTGTTTACTCTACATATTAAATGATTAATTTTTCTTATTTCGCCATATTTTGTATACTTTTTGTATCGTCATACCCAAAGCCGTACCCGGAGTGCCAAAAAAGTTGTGCCAGTATATAGCAGACCCAGGTATTCATATTGTATGGTTCTACTTAAGGTTTGTTGATCCTCATGACAAACATTTGAAGGATCTTACCATCAATTAGAAGAATTATCAAGGTGGTTTCGTGAGGCATGAATGTGGTTTCAAATTACTGTGGTTATTGTTGAAAAACAATAATTAATATTCCATTGTACTTAATACTAGCCAGCACCTTCAACAAAAGGAGATATAGAATAATTCCTCGATGTCGCAACGACATTAACAATTGACAGTATTCTTATCAAACAGGCATGTGGATTTCATTCACATAGTGGATTTTTTTTTAAATGATCAGCCGCATGGCAGTCTACAACAGTCATATTTCAGCATCATTGCAACGACCACAGTGCCCCTTTCAATGCTGAAACAAATTCCTTGCAGCTACCGTTGTGTGTTGCACATTGTAACAAAACAAAACTGATAATGGCTTTCTGAAAAGAGGTCTTTTTTTGCCATCACCATCTCTGCAGGTTTTGACGTGAAACAGACTTTGTACATTGCAATTCTTGCAATAAGGGTGAAAACATACTCGGAGAAGGACCTATAACAATGCTGAAACAGATTCATTGCATCTACCTTTACATGTTGCACGTTGTGACAAAACAAAAATAACAGTGGCTGTCTAAAAATGGGTCTCCATTGTGTCGCCATTTCGACAAGTTCCTTTATATGTTATGTTTCTTGCAACAAGGATGAAAACATACTTGCCACGCATTAGCTTTTCTTGGAATCTAGTTAAGTGAGTTCCCAATAAGTCTACCATATCCTTGACTGGGGCGATGAAGTGTAGTCTGGAATGCAAGAAATGTCCTTCCCCCTGCGTATTAGGCTGGAAGGTGTTTTCGGTACGAAATGGTGATTCGAAACACTGCCGATACAAAACTAGAAACACAAGTCAATTCTAGGTACATGCCAAAACATTTTCCGTGGTAGCACAAGTTCTTTAAAAAAAGCAAAAAAAAAACGACACTTAAAAAAACTTGAACTTCTAAAACGAAACCCTGAACACATTGTAATGTCCCTTTCTAGGTCTCAAACTGAAAAAAAAAGGAAATAGCACAAACCCAATGAGAGTAATCTGATTTTTTATAACAGCAGTTCTGAAAATATATGAAACCCAAGCAGCGAACTGAATCTACACTTTTAGGGCATCAAACACCTCCTCCAAACAAGCTGAAAATAGGTGTATAAATCCTCCTAAATATTATATTCAATCAATGGAATAAACACATATCCTTACAATATGCTCAGTAAGCAGAACAAGCCAGATTTGGAAAAATGCAATACAGTAGTTTACTTGGAAACCAAGATGAGCTTCCATCTCAGCTGACAAGAAGTTAACTTGCTTCTTCTAGATAAAAAAATCTAGATGAAGCTCAGAAAATAGTTTTTTTTTGCTTCTCCAATAAAAGCTCAGGTATACTGGTTCCATAGTTACCTAAGAATCCAGGACAGTGGACTGTACCGATAGGGTTTCCAAGACAGCAAAAAAAGTCTCAGAATTTGAGGACAACAGTGGGAACAACTAGGGGGATGGCTATTAAAATAATACATGAAATTTATATATCTTAGAAATGTAACATAAATAAACTAAGACTTAAACTGAAAGCATATGATCATTGAAACCATTAATCTAATAATTCATCATATATGTGTAATGTCGCCTAAATGGGACATAATGAGATTTGCATTCATATTTCTTCTAGTTGCCATTATGGTCTTTGTATGAGTCAATATTGGCTCAATGGATGATGAATTCTACTTGATGTAATGGCGTAAAAGTATTTTTTAAATACTTTTAATGGCAAGTTGGGCATGTAGGCCTCTTATTTGGTTCAAAAGACTTTTGATCCTTATGGGTCGGCCTTGATTGGAGAGCCTACATAGAGGTTAATGAAGAAATAGAATTACTTGAAAGTTGGCTTATGCATTGGGCTTCTATTTTGCTGTTGGCACCACTTGATGATATATAAGGACACGAAGGTTCATTTGAAGGGTTATGCATGTTTAATTTAAGAATTGATATCTTGGGTTTTTTGCACAGTGTGCCCTACTCTCCACTAAAGACGAAAACCTTTAGTGTGGCTCAACTTTGTTGACAAAAACCTCCATTGTTGGAAGATTGAGAAACGAACACTCCTCAAGCTTGAGGATTATCCCATACGGGGGTTTCCAAAGTACTTCAAGGTGGTTTATTGTTGGTTTTTTCCCCCTTCTTACCCTAGGCGACTTGCATGGGTGGAGGGTTTGATGTTTTCAAATCATATCTATTGTGGATAATCGATAAACCCCTTTTTCCATTTTCATCCCTAAAAAGCGGACATTACAATATGCCCAAAATCTTATACTTATTATTGAATCACTAACATAGAAATTGCAATACATTGATAGTGATACAACAATACATCAACAATAAACAAACACATTACAACCTCAAACTTGAGAGTCGTGACAATGAAAAACAAGACTTCGGACTCAAAAGTCAAGAGTATAATATAATAATCTACGTTGCTAGGATACGTCTATGAGTAATCTGTACAAGTACAGGTACGGGTACGGATACAATACGCGAATACGTCAATTTTAAAAAATCCTTGGGTACGATACGTCTTGGATACGTCCGTACATATATATTAAAAAATTAATATATATATATTTAATGTACATCTACTCATTTTACTCATTTTTTAGTCCATAAAAAACTAAAATAGTAATACAAAACTTGAATCAATGTTCAAAGAATCAAAACATTCAATATACTTAAGACTTTGCATTTTTATTGATCATGTGGCTGCCATACATATGATATACGAATATCATGTGAACATGAACATGAACAAAACTTGAAATTTGAAAAATATACTAGGATCCATGTTCAAATTTTCAAAACATACAATATACTTAAGATTTTACATTTCATTGTTCATGTGGCTGCCATAAATATGATATAGGAATACAAACAAATCTAGAACATATCATTTAGATTTTCCTCAAAATCAAGTTCTTGTGTGCCACTTGCACTAGCTCCACTCTCATTAACTCCACTCTCCACTCCTTGTTTTTTATAGCTTTTTGTGTTGATTAGGGTGGTTTATTTTATTCATTTTATTTTTAGGGTTCGGTTTTAGTGATTAGAAAAGTTAAAAAAAAAAAGAATTAAAACCTTTAAAAGACGTATTTAGGAAGGGATGCGCCATGGATACGTGTGGGTACCTCCCGGATATGTCACGGATACATGATGACGTATCCATGACGTATCCCGGAGGTACCCATACATATCTGTGGCGTATCCGTATCTGTATCTGTACGTATCCGTACCAGATACATATCAGATAGGATTTATGAGGGGTCAGGGCATATCTTGACAACGTAGATAATAATTAACCAACATGAGAAGAGTCAATATGTCGTAACCAAAATGGCAAAAACTAAAACATAGTCTGCAACCTAGTAATCAAATTTACCCCCTAAAGGAATACCCATGAAATGCTCCTCTGCCCTGAAACTATCAGCATCATCTTCATCTTGTAAGGGGATCCTAACCAATCCTATTTGCTCATATTGATTATCCCCTCTGCCTTGAGTCCTCAAGATCTACATCCCACCGTAATGCTAAGCTTTCCTTGTACTAAGGTCTCTTGTGATGCGTGCGAGACAAGGCACTATCTACAACAATAAGTTTCTCCACTCTCTAAAAGGTAAGTTTATTCCCCTTAACATATGTCGAACAATTCCTCTCAAAGGAGGAGGAACTAGAAACCTACAAAAGGAGGTGAACCGCAAGTGTATGCGAAAATCCTAGAGGCCCAAACATTTGCCACCAACTCACTAGACTATCATGTGCCAATTTTTCTCCTATCTGTCTTAGCCGAAGTTTTATAGCCCTCAAGATAAGCAAACTTAAGCCAATCAATTCTCACTTGTGAAGCATCCTTTGAATTATACATTATTTTCAAGGCTTGTAGAAAACCCTTCTTCACCTCCTCCTCATCCATGGAGATAGTCCTACCAAGCCTCTCCACATAGTATTTAAAAACCTAAGTGTATATGCAGCCATATGTAAAGAGGTGATCGTCTTCTCCCACCTCTGCTCAATGATGGGTTGAACATGTTGATGATAGAGCTTCAAGGTAGGGTCCCTTTCCCAAATAGCGGCCTTTATCTAGCCAAGCATAAGGTCAATACACTCATATATCTCTTTGAATATTCAATGGCCCTCAAGAAGTAAGAAACTCTCTACATGAGATAATAATATTGACGAGTGGGCAGTGTGTAATATTTGTCCACCCATCCATGATGATGTTGCAATCATGAGAGACTCATATGCACCTCCATCAATAAATTAACCTTGGAATAATTCCTATCCAAGATTGTGGTCATCAACTTCGTGTCTCCTAAGGCACATAGCCTACACTGCTTTGGCTACCTTTTTCATAGCTTCATTGTAATAAGGAGAGTGAGCAGCATGAAATGGTATGCCAGCGAAATAAAAGAATTTTCAATGGCGTCATCAATCTTCTCAATAGCCTTTGTATCATACATATCTGCATCTGGATTGGGGGTCACAGCCTTCCTCATCCGCTACTACCAATAGCATCCATTGTAGTCATCTCATAACCTATTATAGTATTTGAGAAAGCACCCTTAGAAGTCCTCTAAGACCTAGAAGGGGCGCCTCCAATGCCACAAATTGTTAGAACATTATCTGCGGTATCTGCATTAAACGACCTCACTACCTCTACCCTGTCATCAAGTGATAGTTTTCCAAAAAGGCCAACACCTTTCCCTGGGATGTGCAATAAATGTAAATTCAATTTAGTATTGCTTCCCAACCAGGTCAATGAACATATATTGCTCTTCCATGTTTTAGAGCCCACCGAAATGTTTGATCTAGGAACTTCAATGACTTGAGCAAATTGTTTCAAAGGTTCTTTTTGGTCAAATAGTCCCTTGGCATCTTTGCTCAACATCTTAAAGGGGCAATTAAACTTATCAACGCTCCCATGTGAACTGTCATTTTGGGTTGTCGATTGTCTTTCTCCATGCACACTCCCACCTATCTCATAACCCATTTCAAATTCACCTTCATATTCACTATTTGAACTCAAATTGGGACTGCAATACAAAAAACAATATAACTATTCCAATATAACCTATGTTCCACGGGGACGCGTTCCCTTCCTTTTTAGGCTCGTCCCCGTACCGCGGACGTTTCAAAAACTTGGGGATGGATAGGAAACGTCCCTTACCCGTTTCCAATCTGCTAAAAAAATCGGGGACGTCCCCGGGACTCCAAAATTTGAGCAAAGCACGTCTAGACGTCCCTAATACGGCCAGGGGACTTCTACAAGTCCCCTGGCCATACTGGGGACGTCTGGGCGTCCCCTATGTCCCAACAAAGGTAAAGTTAATTTTCTTTTAAAAACACACAAAGTTAATTTAAAAAAAAGGAATGTGAGCCACCCCCCCCCACACTCATTCCTAACTAATCTATACCTAAAATAACCTCTCTTACAACTAAAACAAAAAAAGAAGCTCGTTTTTTGTCATTTCCCATCTTGTGGAGGAGAGGACAAAGAAATAAAACAACATAAAGAAGAAAAGAGAACTGTGAGAAGAAGCCAAGAGAGCAATATTCTATAGTGAATTTTTTTTATAGTCATGAATTGCTCATGCAACGTGTCTATGAATAGAGAACATACAATAGTATGTTTTGGTGATAAACAAATTGTGGTATTATGTTAAATGGTTTGGTGTGCAGTAGAGGGTGTATAAACAGAGCATTGAGTAATATATTTTCATGAAAAACACGGGTATTTACCCGATTCTTTGAATTGCGTATGAATACATAACCTAGAGTAATGTGTTTGGTGAAAAACATTGTGGTATCAGTTCAATGTTGTGTTGTGCAGCACAGGGTGTACGCACATAGCATAAAATAATACTAATATGTTTTCCAAAAAAACTGTTTTTGACTCAATGTTGTGAAAGGTGTGTGAGACTACAAAACTTAGAGTAAAATGTTTTGGTGAAAAAGAGTATGTTATTCAGTTCAATGTTGTGATAAGTAGCAATGGTGTATGAACAGAGCATAAAGTAATATGTTTTTCTTGAAAAACAACGGATTATTTACTCATTTATGAAAAACCCTATTATCATGACCGCTCCAAAATGTCTGCTCAAGAGTGTGACAATGCATTTGCTAATTATATGTTTGATGATGCATATGATTGCATTTTAATTGTTTTTTTGTGCAGGTGTTGTGTACTATATTTTTTTTCTATGTTTTAGAGATATTGTAGTGAGTACTTGAAACCTGTAGCCTTTGGGCATTTCATTGTAATTATTATTGTAATTGAAACTTGAATCTTATGTGAAATCTCAATTCAGCTCCAATTTTATGTATTAAGGTTTTATAATGTGTGATGAATGTTTTATCAATGTTATCATATGAATATTTGAAATTTCCTATATTTTTTATATTTTCCCTTATTTTTTAATAGCCATCCCCTATCATCCCCATCTCGGAAACTTGGTGGAAACATAGAATATAAACCCATTGCATATTTGAGGAAAAAATAAGCAATGCCCTTAACCCACTTTAAATTTTATAAAACAATAATAAAAACAGCTAATTCATTATTCCCTTAACCCATTTTGATGCAAGAATTATTATGTATGCAAGAATGACCTTTCCTTTTTCCTCCCACTCCTTATATAATTTTCCCCAAGGCAAAAGAACCCCAAAAAGCCCAAGTCACATTTTTCCTTAGGAAGGACCAATTAAAATAAAAGTAACTTAAGTTACTTTTCCCTTTTTAAGTCACCATGGTCCAAAAGTGACCCCCAACGCAAAATTAGAACATTAAGTGTCATGTGGCCCCCTTCCTACGACAAAACATAATATCTAGTCCCTCCAAAACACTCTACACTTATGTCGACGAAGAATTATAACAAAATAGACTAGATATTCATACCCAATAGCTCCTAGTGTCCATAACCCCTTGGGTATGACCAAGGCATGGACTCGAATTGGCCCTTAGGCCTTTGGCGTAGGAAAGGGGACATTACATTGTAGTATTGAAGTTTTAATTGTAATTAGGATAAGTTAGGTTAGGTATTTTTTAGTCGTTTTTGATTTTGAACTGTTGTAGGGGATGTTGGGACATCCCTCAATCGTCCCAAGGGCATCACAACATATAGCATGCCCTTAGATCTTGAAACATATGGAACATTCCCCAAAGTCAGGGAATGTCCCCGGGACATTGCTTCATTTTTTCAAGTAGGGGGTGCGTTGGTGAATCCTTTCGAACAAATATCTAAATCCTTGGAGTTACCACAGACATCCATGACAACTCAAAAATGGATGTTGCACTATCCCTGATCGTAACATGTAACTAGTTCCTTTAAAAGAAACTTTAGTCATATAGAACAGCAGTTCTGCAACTAGTGCTTGAAATTTTCAATACTAAATTTTGTAGCGTAGAAGATTGTAAGAAGTCATCATCCTTCTCTTGATACAAAAGAATGTGCTATGCTTCAACATAACAATGCTTTCTCCAATAACTAGAGATAGCTTCGTTATTATGTGAGTTGCTAAAATAAGAAAGAAATATATTCTTCAGCTACAAAAACATTTTTCTCTTGAGCTCATCAAACCTTCAAAAGTTTGACTTCTATTTCTATGTAATCTTAGTAGAATTACTTGCATTCTACACGAGTGTAAGATTCAAGATTGGTGTCACCCAGATTTCACCCTGAAATCTGCGACTACCCTATCCGAAAAATTTTCGTACTTTTAAAATAATGGGTCGTTTTGTGTTTTTATTGCCTGAAAGTTCTTGTATTGCGTTAAGATAATCCCAAAGAGCCATATTAGCCTTTTTCGCCAAATATCCAGATGCCCAAAATTGTTATATTCTGGCATCGGGATTTGTCTGCGGGAAATTTGTATTTAATTATTTTGAGCCCTGTATGAGGCTATTTGCGCCCCGTTTTAACTCTGTTATGATCGAATATGTCATTATTCTTATGTACCAGAAGGGTTTTAACTTGGAATAAGTTTTGGGCTTTATTTGTGACATTTGGCAATTTTTCGTGTTTTTGTGTTGTCCCATTTCATTTTCTGTGAAATTTCTCTAGAACAATTCCTTTGCCGGGTAAGCCCGATTTTTGGTTTGGAGCAGCTGGAAAACATATACGCACATTATGTCTAGAGGAAGTCGCCATCAAAGGTCTAGATCACTGGGAAAAAGCGAAGTCGTGCACGGAAAAGCCCCTGCGGGGATGGGCGCATTTTGGGAAAACAAAGGATTTGAGCTGCAATGGGTAAAATAGAAGCCGCAGGAAGGGTAAATAATCCCATTGTCAAAGTCAAATCACTTAAGTGGTTCATGGGATTTTGGTGCCAACCTTGCAGGGTAAAGAATCTCATTGTGGAAAATTCTTAAAAATAGAATTATATGTGCAAAAAAGTGCGCCCCCTTTGGTGAGATGATGGCAGCTTTTAAGTGATTATTTTAATTAATCTATCCTTTCAAAAAGTGCGCCCAAGCTTAGAGGAAGTCAACAAGTCAAAAGGGGAATAAAAGAAATGAATTAAATGCATTAAATTTAATTTATTTAGTGGCTGCCCCCTTCCTCTCAAAAAGTGCGCCCCATGTGGGAGCCATTTAATGATTTTAATGGCATTAAAACATTAAATTAATTTCTATTTTCAGTGGCTATGGTCAAGGCACATTGTGAAGCTTAAGTGAAGTGATGTGTGAAGGATTAAATTGGATTAGTTTAATTTATTGGATGGCTGTCCTTAAACATGCTATTTTTAAAAGAGAAGAGCATGATTTTTAATTAATTAATTGCCTTTAATTGTTAGGGCAATTATTAATTATAGAATTGTGAAGGTTATATAAGCATGGGCAGCCATATGGGTGAATTATTTGATTCACAAGTAAAGAATTGCAGCCAAGAGGAAAAGTGCACCCCCATTTGAAGAAGGATTTTGCTCAGGCAAGGTGGTAACAAGGCTAAAAGCTTCCAGATTTGGCGCATGCTTTAAAGGAGGTTGATCTTTGTCTGCATAATTGTTTGCATAGGTGTTACAGGAGCTCAGGTGTTGTTGAAAGGATTCATGCTCTCTTTATGTGCAAATTAAACACCAATTTTTGGGGCAGCGGGCTTGAAAAGTGCAGATTTTTATAATTAAAATTCACTATTCATGCTCTGGTGGCCATTTTTGTCTGAATAAATTGCAGGAATTCATTACAGGTGCTTTACAAAGGAAAAGGAGCTTTTATCAATGTCCAATACATTGCATATATCCTCCGAATCTGAAGAATTGTCCAGATCTGCACCAGTATTGAAGAAATCCGGCCAAGTAAGAAGAAAAAGAATTATTCAGACAAAGATTGACAAAGCCATGGCAAAGAGAGATGAAAAAGAAAGCACGATGGAGTCATGCATCGCTTCCAAACTTGCAGACATAGGAGACAGATCTAGGCCCGGAACCTCTTGCCGATTTGATTGATAGATCCAGAGCGGGAAAGACTTCACTCATGCGTGCGGTTAAAAGCAGTGGAATTATCCGAGCTGCAGTTTTTCCATGTACAGCCCAGTTGCCAGAATTTGTTATGGAGTGCGCTAGATCTTACCATCCTTCATCCAGATCAGTGCGTGATGCTTCGGGAAAGACAATAATTCGTTTGGACGCGGAGTTCATCAATTATTGTTTGAAGATTCCAGTGCGAAAGGTGGTGACTTCAATTAGTCTTCAGGATGCCGACAGCAGGTGGGAAAAACATAGAGTTGATTGCGTGAGCATAATGAATAGCCGATACATGAAAAAGCCTAGATCTCCTTCAAAGTTCCCAAGAACTCTTCCACGGTCCAATTTGGTGCAGGAGGTAGATGATGTCGTCAAGTTGCTATGCAAGATGAATGGCGAAGTGAATGCCTACACTTTCCGTACATGGATGTATGCTTTCATCAGGACCATTGAAATCAACAAGGTTGATTCTATAATCAATTGGTCGGAAATTATTAGCAACAACATTGGTGAGCAACTCCGGAATGTGAAGCGTACTTTCAGCTTCAAGATGACTTCATACTTGGTGTATGCTGCAGCTTCACAAGGCATCTTTTCCAAGCTGGATAGATGTGGTGTTCTTTCTAAGGACCCCATTTTCGAGTGCTACCCGCAGCTTACTGCACCTGCATGCGAGAAAGACTTCAAAGTGATCAACAATGACTTCTACGATTTCATCTGCAGGCTAGACAAAGACTTGAAGGCCAACAAGGTAAGCAAGGAAGCATGGGAAGCTATGTCCAAGATTGGCAGTCTATTCATTCAATTTGCAGATTTTACATACCTCAGGGTTACAGGCTTTTCTGGAGAACCAATAAAGATGCCTAGGCATCCGAATGATAGATTGATCGCCATGGAGCTAAGCAAGCAACTTGTGGAGTTACACGACCTTCAGTCAATGCGGCACAAGTCTACGGGCTTCTTCCCAATCACTGTGGGACATTACAGCTGCATTAGCATTCATAGAGCTCGGGGAATGGAGGCGCAAATGTTATCTGAGTATGAGCAAGAGTTCTTCCCTGCACGGCTGAACTTCGATCCATTTGGAGTAGTCAGGAAAACAATCTCCCAGGAGTACGCACATGTGCCTTCATTAGAAGATTTTTGGATGAAGTGCAAAAGTGAGTACGAGGTTAGAAAGAGAGATTTCAGCAGGCTATTAGCAAAGCAAGTGTTCGACTTTGGACTAGTGCGGATACCTGTGGATCTTAAAGATGATGAGAATGTGGTACTTGACGCTTACCATCAAATGGGAGGAGATAAAGCCATACTGCAGAATAACATAGGAGGCTGCAACACAATTGAAGAAAGGTCGGGAGTTGTGTTGGTGAATACTTCAAACTGGTTGCTGACGAAAGGATATTGCCTTGATGAAGCATTGATGAATCAAGTCACGGGTAACTTCGGCACAGGAGATTCCCTTAATCGAAAGCACGGAGGAGAAAGCAGCAGGAAAGTCGAGAAGTTGAAAGTGCATAGAAGATCTCAATCCAAGGAGAAGATCACTTCTACGACCATGACTTTAACTCCGGTTTCTCCAGTACCCAGTACTTCACCAACTATTGCACCGCAGCAGCAGGACGCTTCCATGCCTCCACTAAATCCAACGACATTCATCTTCTCCCCTCAGCCACTTCGTTCAGTGCATGTTCCAGAGAATACGTTGAAGTTGTAGATGGCGGAATTCGAAAGGGCTTTGTCCTTGGATGATTCAGAAGATGGCAGCCATAACACTGTGGCACTTTCTGACGGAGAGGATGCAGAGCGGAAGATGGTAGTACACTCAACAACTTCAGCCACTTCTCATTCTCCGAGAAGTAACTTCTCAGAATGGTTGGCTTCGCAATTGGTTCCAGAAGCGAGAATAGAGATGAACTTAGAGGAGAACAACTTGCAGCTACTCCAGAATCTGGGCGGAAGAGACAAAAGGCCTAAAGTTGCCAAAGCAACTTCTAGGTTGATCATCGAGGATTCGGGAGAGAAGTTTGCTGAGATATCAATTCCGGCAGAAGGAAAGATAGAGGAGGAGCTCACGGCAGAGGATGTGACAGTAACCACAGTACCCCTCGGTCAAGCCACCACTGAAGGATTGAAGCAGGACACACAGACATTGATGGATGCTTTATTCCTTAGGCTTGACAATGAAAAGGTGGAGAAAGAAGAGTTGCAGAAGCAAGTATCTCAATTATGTGAGATCATAGTCAAGGTTGCTAAACCTTCCATTCAGCCCATTTCAGAGCAGGTGAGTGATCATCTTATGCAGGAAATGGAGGACGCAAGCAATCAAGTAAAGACTATTGACGAATGGAAGGATTTGATTATTTGTCAAGCTTCTGTACAACTTGGAGAAGTGCCAGCCCGCCTAAAGGTTATGGATGATGCAGTAAATCAACTAAAGCAATTGATGGCAAACATAGAAGGCATGAATACAGTTGCAGAGAGTAACCTGAATATTTTGGCCGAGATTAACAAGCTGTCGGGAGATGTATTGATTGCGGAACAGATTGTACCAGACGGATCAGTCGAGAAGGGGAAGCAGCTAGAGTTTGCAGTATCTTTCCGTTTGGAAATTTGCAGATTTTTGCTGAAGAGGATGCAGGCACTTGAGAGTAGGACATCAGAGGATGCAGGCACTTGAGAGTAGGACATCCGATTTACCAGACAGTGTCATTTCTTTCACTGAGAAGAGAGTGGACGGGAATGTCACTTCATATGTGCGGATCGTCTCAACTAAGGTGCCTAATTCCCTGGAAGGATCTCTTCTGATGATACAAAAGAGAATTGATAAAGCTACCAAGCCTTTAATGATGAATTCTATCAGTAGATTGGTGGCGCTGCAGGCAGACATTGCGAGGTTTGGGCCGAGTTTGGAAGATGTGGAAGCGTGCATCAAAGTGTTGAATGAAGGGTTGCTGCAGTTCAGGACAGAGAAAGAAGCAGTGGCTAAAACAGATGGAAGGATGCTAAATTACATGTTCGACAAGTATATCCGATATCAGAACAAGAAAAAGACAAACATTACAGCTGGCATGACTTCTTCTATTCTTTCTTCTTTTATTTTCTATGTTCCCGGATGAAATTGTAAAACTTCTAAGTTATTGGTTTTGCAACCATTACTTAAAGTCATGTGGAACCATTCTATTAGTTAAGTGATACATGTGTCACTTAAGAAGAAGATAGTTGAGGATGTTTGTCAAATGTCATCTTTACTTATTGTTTATGTTTCAGTTCAGTTTGAGTTTTCCATTTGTACTTTCCCTCCTACATTCTATAAGTAGGAGAAGAACCTCTGGGTTATTGATGGATCAGAATTTGTAAGCAGCAATCTTGTGTTCTAGACTTTGTGCTGAACCCCTGAGAGCAACTTGGAGCAAAGGAATACAAAGGAGTAGGTTTCTGGAGAACTTTGTGTCACGGTGTATTGTGTTTCTTGCTTTTAATCTTAGATCTCTTAATGAACTTTGTGTTATTTTAGATCTGGATCTAGAGCTGCCTTTGTTTTATAATTCTGTGTGTTAATATCTATTAAGTTTCTTCTATGTGCATGCAATTAGCTCTGCTATCTACTAATTGGGCTGCACATCTTCCCCATTCTTCTCTGTATTTCCTTTACTTCCTTCTTCTATAAAATACTTTCTTTCTTGAACAACTGCTTACTTGCTGCAGAACTTCTTAGTTATGGTTCATGAACTAAGCGGTTAAAGTAAAACCCCTTATAGATAATAACACATTTTTATTGACAAATCTGACACAGGAGCCTCACCGGTTAAATGAGGGAGATTTATCTCATGACTGCCTAGGTTTGATGCTATGCAGAAAATCTAGCCAACAAAGATATTAAATGTACGGATCAAAAAACTATTTTTCTTTGAAAGCCTTGCAAAGGAAACTCCCCCATCAGACATTGACTCTCAAACTTGGGTCTCTCCTATGTGGATTCTCTTTATGACATTCCTGGCCAGCTTTTTGTCTAGATCTACTCTTTGTTCTCTTTTGTTTTTCCTGAGTGACACTAAGAGAGCATTTTAGAAATCATGCACAAGCAAGCAATAGATTGTGTTGGGCTTCAGGCTGAGTTTATCAAATATGGGGGGATTCACTTGCCTTATCATTGAACCCTCATTTCATTATGGGACAAAGGTTGGAGGCCTAGCTTATTGAGCACGTATTCAGAGTGCCCAAACTTTTCTGCTTCAATGTATGATCCATTTAAAATAGACAATTCCACTCGGGAATGACTTTGAACTCAAGTGTCTAGATTATTTTGGTAGGATGATGTTTCAAGAAATAAATGGACAAGTTAATTGACCTTCCAAATGCTTGAGTAGATCTCGCAAGATGGTAAATTGACCAACAAATCTTGCATAAGAGATGGTGACATCACAGAATTGGAGGTAGATAGGGACATTAGAGATGTCAATATGTTTTCCAAGGAGAACTCTTAACACGAGAATGTTCTAAGAAGTTAAGATGAGAATAATGCATAATTCTATCGAGAAAAATATGATGAGAATAAAGCTTAATTCTTTTAGGAAAATGGGATAAGAATAAGGGCATGATTTAGGTTAAATCTGGAGCAAGCCTATAATTAGGAGTGTGTAGGAGTCTGTCTAAATATAGGAGAGGGTCTCCTTGAGTATAAGTATAACAAGACTTTGTTATAGTTAGGATAATCTTTCCATTATGGAAAATATATGTGATTAAGTTGGACCATAACTGAATACAAATGGGAGTGGTCCACATGAGAGCTCTGATTGTTGTGTATTGAGTATGTCATTGATGGTTATGGATTGTCAAGATTTGCGTATAAGTTTCATTCTAAATTGGTTTCCTAGATTTCAGTTCATAAACAAGTGCAAAGCAAACCTTTCATTATAATTAGAGAAAACAATTAAACCTACATCACTGGGTATCCGATACAAGCCAACAGGTACAGGTACGATACATAATCGATTCAGCTGCGTCTATGGATTTGTGGGGGATATGCACAGGTGTAATGTCCCCTTTTCTAAATTAGAAATAATTAATAATATTTTAAAGTTGAGCCCAAATAACTCTCTATTTATGGGCAACTTAATAATGTTATTATTAAAATAAAACGTATTTTTAAATACTAAAGCAAAAAGAAGACCATGTAGTTTTAAACTTGACAATCCAATGAGTGATTTGGAAAAAAATCAGTTTGTGTCATTACTCTCGGAGGGATCTACATGTGCTTGTTGGCCATGTCACAAGGTATGCCAAATATTATCGAAAAAGTTTGAATTTCGCTGAACTTTGTTCTTGTCAAACATGAACTTGAACATTATCCATTATTTGTGCATGGGAAGTTTTTGACATGATTTTGCATTATTTTATAAATCTGTGAGTATATACACATACCAACAGAAAGCGGAGGGCAGAAAGCTCTCTCCCATATATACCTCGGACATATTTATGCATTTTTCAGAAAATAAAAATGATAGAAAAAATTATTTATTCGAACTTAAAGACGTTATTTCCTCGAACTTTATCCCTTGGCAAGCTTGAACCGAATATTATCCTCATCGAACATGAACTCGAACTCGATTATGATTTAGATGTCCAAGATAGTCTTAAGAATGAGGCCCTTAACTGGTAAGGTTTTTCTTCTCTCTTCTTTGATGTATTTGACAACAAAACAAGTGATGATCGTTTTGTAAATTGAGGAATTTATAGAAAAAGATGCAAGTCTCTCTTGATGATTATAGTGATAAATTTAGCAGACATTGCATGCCGGTCCATGGAGTGTTGAGACATAGAAGAGGGTCTCCGTGTTTATACACATTGAAATATTTATTGTAATAGGGAGCTTTTCTTCTTTATGCCAAAACTGAGTGATCTAGCTTGACAATCCCTTAATACATTGAAATTGGTTTGTCTTCACCATTGGTAGTGACTTGTATGAGAATTCGGTTGTTTTGGGCATTGTGCATGTGATTGATGGTTTTGGTTTGTCTTCATCTGCATAGAATTTCCATTCTAAATTGGTTTCCTAAGCTCTTATAGTCCATAAGTGAGTGGAAAGTAGAGTTGTATTGCTTTTAAAGCTGAAACCCCTTTTTGGATTGTGCACTTATCCGCTGTCGTTTGTTCCCAAAAAATTCAATCAAACAAAGGCATTACTAATTTTAAGGCTTATCACACATGGGAGAAGACAACCAAATTGGAATGTAAAGGAAGAAATTGGTAGGGTAAGGTGGATATGAAAATGGATAGTGAAGTGGACAACTGAATATCTTATTAACCATTTTAGATTTCTATAGTTCTTTTTTGTTGTAAGAAAATTTTTGGATTAATTGTGTTTACCATTTGGTATATCAATGTCTCAACGCATACTTTTTGACCCTGCATTGGGAGTTCCGATGGATTGTTGAAAAATGAAACACCATAACTATAACATTTTAAGAACTGAATGTCAAGTTGGCCTATCTTATGACAATTTTCTTTGGTGTTTTTTGTTTTATGACCTTGAGTTTCATGAGCCAGCCTCATTATTAAATTGGTGGATGACAGGATTTCAACTTTGGCTAAGGATACACCCATCATCCCTATTCATATTGTTTTGGTTTTCTTATATTTTCACTACTTATTTGAGACATCATTTGGTGTAATTATTGTTTGTGTTGTTCAAGGTGCACGTTACAATTTGCTACATCAAAAACATTCTTTATTTATTATTATTTTTAATTCATATTGCAAAATTAAGTGCAAGATCCCACGATTAACAGAAAAACAAAACCAAAAAACATTCAATAGATCATACATAAGAACATCAAAGATATTGTTGGAATTTCCTAAGGAACTTCAAAACACAATATACTCAATAAAATTAGAAAAAATAAACGATATCACATTTCATTGTGTGGATATAGGACGGCCTAAGCTCTCTATTTATAATTTTACACATTGCTAATGACATATAGAGAGAGTCAACACCTTATAATCTGCTACACTTACATAGATACCAAGGCACACCTTATAATCTTTATTATTATTTTCATTGTTATGTTTGTGGAGCCTATTTGCATGTTAGAATGTGGTACACCTTCTATGTGTTACACTCGGGTATTTTTACGGCGGTTCCGCTCGCCAGTGAGCTGGTCAGGGGGGTTCGGGGGCGAAGCCCCTGAAGCAAATTTTCATGGGTGGTTTATTAACCCATGGGTAATGGGTAACCGTTATGGGCTGTTTTTGGGCCCATGGTTTTTTTCAGTCTTTTGCCCATTGTTTTGATACCCACGGTTTTTGCCCTTGGTTTTTGATACCCACGGTTTTGTATCAAACTACTTAAGCAGTTGTCTATTTATATGGTCTTATGCATATGATAGAGGGATACAAGTAAATGTATTGCAGATGTGTTTTGAATTCGGCTGTGAATTCTGTAGAGTTTGTTGAGCATAGCTCCAAACGGATATGGGTATTGTATTGAGAGAGTGGTGGCTTGTAATAAAATATGAGCAAGTGATTCTTGGTGGACGTAGCCCAAATTGGGTGAACCATGTTAAATACTGTCTCTTTGTGTTGTGTTATTTTATTCTGCAATTTTATTTGAGATCTGTAATAATTTCTGCATATTAGTTTCTACTGTTGCGATTCTGTGAGGGATTATTCCGCATATTTTATCTCTTATTTCCTAACAATTGGTATCAGAGCCTGGTTTGGTTTGCTGAAGTGTTGAATCACAGGGAAAGTTTTTAGCTTGAGTGGGAGCTATGGCAGATGAAGGAAGATCTAGGGTTGATAAATTCAACGGGTAGAATTTCAGTCTTTGGAAGATGCAGATGGAAGATTACCTTTATCAGAAGGATCTTTATACTCCGTTGTCTGAGAAGGTGAAAAAACCCTCGAGTATGACAGATGCGGAATGGGATTTGCTGGATAGGAAGGCACTTGGGACAATCCGGCTGTGTCTTGCATCTTCGGTATTATTTAATGTTTCAAAGGAAAAGACTACAAAAAATCTAATGGATGCATTAGGGAAGTTGTATGAAAAACCCTCTGCCTCTAACAAGATATTTTTAATGAAAAAGTTGTTTAATATGAAGATGTTTGAGAATAGTTCAGTAGCAGATCATTTAAATGATTTCAATACGGTTGTGAATATGCTAGCTTCGGTTACAATAGAATTTGATGAAGAAGTTAGGGCTTTATTAATTCTGTGCTCTTTACCTGAGAGTTGGAATAGCCTGGTAATGGCGGTAAGTAACTCGGTTCTAGCTAACTCGAAGTTGAAGTTTGAGGATGTTGTAGGGGTGATTCTAAGTGAGGAAATGCGAAGAAAAAGCTCCGGGGAATCTTCTACTTTAGGGAATGCTTTGACAGTGGAAACTAGAGGGAGACAGAAGAATAGAGGAAACTGTGGAAAATCAAAAGATCGGGCAAGGTCAAAATCCAAGAACAAGATTGTATGCTGGAATTGTGGAAAGCCTGGGCATGCAAAGAAGGACTGTTGGGAGCTTCGGGATAAGAAGAAACAACAAGAAGAAAACAAAGAGGCAAATGTGGCATCGGGTAATGTATGTCAGGATGCTTTGATTCTTTCTTTGCATAATATTACTGAATCTTGGGTTTTAGATTCAGGGGGGCTTCTTTTCATGCTACTCCACATAGGCATTATTTTGTTGATTATGTTCAAGAGGATTTTGGGCATGTTTTTCTTGGTGATGATGAGCCTTGCAGTATAGTTGGAAAAGGTTCTGTTCAGGTTAAGATGCAGAATGGGAATACATGGCTATTGAAGGATGTCAGACATGTGCCTACATTAAGGCGAAATTTGATATCGGCGGGGCAATTGGGAAGTGATGGTTGTACTGTAATATTTACAGCTAACTCTTGGAAGGTTACCAAGGGTGTTTTTGTGGTGGCAAGAGGTAAGAAGGTTGGAACCTTGTATTTAACCACTGATAGTACTAATAATTGTAATCTTGTGGCTTCAGATGCAGATACAACATTATGGCACTATAGGCTCGGTCATATGAGCCATAAGGGCATGAACATCATAAAGAAGAATTTGCCTGGATATACAGAAACAGGTTTAGATTTCTGTGAGAACTGCATATATGGGAAACAGAAGCGAGTAAGGTTTCTCAAGGTTGGACCTACAAAGAAAGAGAGTAAGTTAGAGCTGGTACATTCTGATGTGTGGGGGTCGGCTCAGGTATCATCTCTTGCGGGTTCAAGTTATTATGTTACTTTTATTGATGATGCAACAAGGAAAGTTTGGGTTTATTGTATTAGAAACAAATTAGATGTATTTGACACTTTTGTTAAATGGAAAGCCTTGGTAGAGAATGAAACAAGTCTTAAGCTAAAATGTCTCAGGTCAGATAATGGAGGGGAGTATTGCAGCAATGAATTTAATGATTACTGTTCTAAGAATGGAATCCGCAGGCAAAAGACGGTTCCAGGAACTCCGCAACAGAATGGGGTATCAGAAAGGATGAACAGAACAATAATGGAACGTGCTAGAAGCATGAGATTATATGCAGGACTGCCTCTTTCTTTTTAGGCAGATGCGGTGAGCACATCGGTGTACTTAATAAACAGAGGACCCTCAAGTGCCTTGGATGGAGGCATACCTGAGGAGGTTTGGTATGGTAAGAAAGTTGATTATTCATTTCTTAAGAGTCTTTGGATGTGAGGTGTTTGTTCATATAGACAAGGATGATAGGACCAAGCTAGAGGCTAAATCAAAAAAATGTACTTTCATTGGTTATGGTGGTGATGACTTTGGATATAAATGTTGGAGTATTAAGGACAAGAAAATCATTTGATATAGGGATGTGGTATTTTATGAGAAAGTCATGTATAAGCAACAGTTGCAGGAAAACAGGAAAGAATCCAAGAAAGAATATATAATGGTAGAGGATCTTCCGGATGGGAAAGTGACCCATGAATCAGTTCAGGAACCTACTCAACAGGAACCCCAAACTCCTACAGTGAGGAGGCCTTCTAGGGTAAAAAAAGAACCTGAACGTTTTTCTCCTTCTCTTTATTATTTATTACTCACTGATAGTGGAGAGCCAGAGAGCTTTGATGAAGCAATGCAGGTAGATGCCAGTAAGAAGTGGGAGCAAGCCATGGATGAGGAGCATAAGTCTCTCATGGAGAACCAGACTTGGGATTTGGTGAAGCTACCGGAAGACAAAAGAGCATTGCAGAACAAGTGGGTGTACAGAGTTAAAGATGAAGGAGGGAAGAAAAGATATAAGGCCCGGTTGGTGGTCAAGGGGTTTGCACATAAACAAGGTATAGATTTTGATGAGATTTTTTCTCCTGTAGTAAAAATGACTTCTATTAGAACTGTTCTAGGAATAGTTGCAGTAGAAGACTTGCACTTAGAACAGCTTGATGTAAAGACTGCATTTCTCCATGGTGATTTGGAGGAGGAACTATATATGCAGCAACCAGAGGGATATGAGGTCAAAGGTAAAGAGGAGATGGTTTGCAAACTGAAGAGCTTGTATGGCATGAAACAAGCTCCACGTCAATGGTATAAGAAGTTTGATAGCTTCATGATGGAGCAAGGTTATATCAGATGCCATTCTGACCATTGTGTGTATACAAAGAAATTTGAGGATGGAAGTTATATTATCCTGTGTTTGTATGTTGATGACATGTTGGTTGCAGGTAAAAACATGCAGGAAATAAAAGTACTCAAGAAGCAGCTAAGTGAAGATATGAAGGATTTGGGGGCAGCCAAACAAATCCTTGGTATGAGGATATCTCGGGATAGGAAGGAACGGAAGCTGACTTTATCTCAGGAAGAGTACATTAAGAAGGTCTTGGAGAGGTTTAATATGCAGGATGCTAAACCGGTTGGGACTCCTTTGGTTGGCCATTTCAAGTTATCAAAGGAGCAGTGTCCCAAGACAGAGCAGGAAAGAAACCAGATGTCCAAGGTACCTTACTCATCAGCAGTTGGCAGTTTGATGTATGCTATGGTGTGCACTAGGCCTGATATTGCCCATGCAGTGGGAGCTGTGAGTAGATTTATGAGTGATCCAGGTAAAGAGCATTGGCAAGCAGTAAAGTGGATCCTTCGGTATTTGAGAGGGACCATGGGGACAGTTTTGTGCTACAGTGGATCAGACACCACTTTACGTGGTTATGTAGATTCAGACATGGTTGGAGATGTAGACAACAGGAGGAGCACAACAGGTTATATTTACACTGTAGGTGGGACAGCAGTGAGCTGGATTTCACGACTACAGAAGCTGGTGGCTTTGTCAACCAAGGAGGCTGAGTATGTTGCTGCCACAGAGGCAAGCAAAGAGATGATTTGGCTACAACAATTGCTTGAGGAGTTGGGGCATAAGCAGGAGGAATGTAAGCTATATAGTGATAGTCAGAGTGCTATACACCTAGCTAAGAATTCTGCTTTCCACTCCAGGACGAAGCATATACAGTTGAGATATCACTTCATCAGGACAGCTTTGGAGGAAGATAAGTTGAAGTTGGAGAAGATTCATACCAGTCAGAATCCTGCAGACATGATGACCAAGGTGGTCACAAGGGATAAACTAAAGCTATGTTCAGCTTTGGTTGGCCTTCGCAGATGACAGTGAAGGGTTGAGAAGCTTGCTCGGTGGAAATCAGTCTCCAAGTGGGAGATTGTTATGTTTGTGGAGCCTATTTGCATGTTAGAATGTGGTACACCTTCTATGTGTTACACTCGAGTATTTTTACAGCGGTCCCGCTCGCCGGTGAGCGGGTCAGGGGGGTTTGGGGGCGAAGCCTCCGAAAACAAATTTTCATGGGTGGTTTATTAACCCATGGGTAATGGGTAACCGTTATGGGCTGTTTTTGGGCCCATGGTTTTTTTCGGTCTTTTGCCCATTGTTTTGATACCCACGGTTTTTGCCCTTGGTTTTGGTTTTGTATCAAACTGCTTAAGTAGTTGTCTATTTATATGGTCTTATGCATATGATAGATGTTCAAGTAAATGTATTACAGATGTGTTTTGAATTCGGCTGTGAATTCTGTAGAGTTTGTTGAGCATAGCTCCAAACGGATCTGGGTATTGTATTGAGAGAGTGGTGGCTTGTAATAAAATATGAGCAAGTGATTCTTGGTGGATGTAGCCCAAATTGGGTGAACCACGTTAAATACTGTCTCTTTGTGTTGTGTTATTTTATTCTGCAATTTTATTTAAGATCTGTAATAATTTCTGAATATTAGTTTCTACTGTTGTGATTCTGTAAGGGATTATTCCGCATATTTTATCTCTTATTTCCTAACAAGGTTTTCAACTTGGGCTAAGGATACACCCATCATCCCTATTCATATTGTTTTGGTTTTTTTTATATTTTCACTACTTATTTGAGACATCATTTGGTGTAATTATTGTTTGTGTTGTTCAAGGTGCACGTTACAATTTGCTACATCAAAAACATTCTTTATTTATTATTATTTTTAATTCATATTGCAAAATTAAGTGCAAGATCCCACGATTAACAGAAAAACAAAACCAAAAAACATTCAATAGATCATACATAAGAACATCAAAGATATTGTTGGAATTTCCTAAGGAACTTCAAAACACAATATACTCAATAAAATTAGAAAAAATAAACGATATCACATTTCATTGTGTGGATATAGGATGGCCTAAGCTCTCTATTTATAATTTTACACATTGCTAATGACATATAGAGAGAGTCAACACCTTATAATCTGCTACACTGACATAGATACCAAGGCATACCACAAATATTGAACTCTAAGGGTATGAGAAGATAAGTTTTGCAAATCTAACACCCCCCCAAGACACAACTAAGAGGCTCCACGGGAAAGCGGTATCTACTCACAAAAACTTACCTCCAACATCCCCCTAAGAGAGGAATCATGGAAAGTGACATTTACAACCTTTCCACCAACATCCTCATTAAAAGAGGAGCTGTACTGAAATATGTCATAGCAAAAAGGTGGCATTACACTAACATCCCCTTTAACGATAACTTTCCCAATCTAAAATATGATGATGAGCTGAAGCATTGAAGCCAAAAATGATCTGAACACATCAATCACAAAACCCTCCCAGACATATGACATTCTCGAACCACTCCACCAAAAAGTGTGCAGCCTTACAATCCCCAAACTGCCCATCCAAAAAAGTCTCCAAGAGAATGAAGGAAAAATGTTCAAGCCAACTCTGACCTGATCACCAACTTGTGACCTAATGCTCCCAACCATGTGCATGCCCTCCCAAACCTCCACAATTTAAAGATGTGTGCCCAAAACTTAAAGCAAAGCACTGAAAACATGACATTCATTGAAGTGATGATGACGGTCAAATTGTAGAAGTCAGATGTGACCCAACCACTAAGTTGGTCACGAAATGATCCAAACCATGTGCATGAGCTCCCAAAACCAGTCACGATCTACCAATCCGTGCCAAAAAAATGAATCCAAGCACCAAAAACTGCCATCCACGTGATCTGCTGTGAACACCCCAAACATGTGTGTGGGCCTTACAACCCTTAAATTAACACACAACCAATAAGCTATGATCCTGACCACAGTCTGCATGCTAAAAAAACCTCAAACAAACATATTGTTCGCAAACAAATGATGAAGCCAATCCTTTTTGGACATGTGACCTCTAACATCCTACCGAGCTAACTCTAGAAAGCAAAGACGAAACCATCATAATAATGTTAACTCCATGGGATGGCCCATGCTCATAAGGTCATCCATCCATCTAATGCAATAGAGAATCCATCAGTGATGTGAATCAAACTCTTCCATCCCTATCAAAGCCAGCTTTGCTAGTAATTCTCAAATCGTAACCAGAATTGGATCCATTCTTTGGTTTGATTAAGAATAGGTCAAAAGTCTCCACGTACAACAACAAACTACACCACTATGTAAAGATCTAAGATACCTTTCCAACACTTTGAAAATGGAGTCTGTATGAAAAAACTATGAGTTTCAAAACAGCAAGTATAAAAACTACCCTGTGGCAGCCAAATGGAGATCAATTTTTACCTAGTGGTTTCAGGCCCTAAAGAGCAGAAAAAAAGCAGAAAAGTGACGCCCAACAATAATTTGTGAGAAATCTAATATGTGATCAGATCTGGAAAACAAGTGCTCCTCACTGCAAAAATTGGGAAGAATCTGAGATCTATCCCCAAAAATGTCCTTTGCACCACAAACTCTGTCAAATCTCTTCTCTTCAAGAAAGTGACCCCTATAAAAAAAGAAAACATGACCAAACACCTTCTTGAGTTTCCACCACACCTCCAAGTGTCTATTGGATGCAAATGACTAAAACCTAATGGGTTTGAAACCCTAGGCTCAAGTACTATGTGACAATCAAGTGCAAGATCCCATGATGAACTAGGAACAAAAACCCGCAAACATTCAATAGATGATATACAAGAACATCAAGGATATTGGTGGATTCCCTTAAGGAACTCCAAAACACAATCTACTCAATAAAATCAGAAAAAATGAATGGTATGATATCCCATTGCATGGATATGGGTGTGGCAAATCCCTTCAATTATACTTTATACACCTATTCCTAATAACACATAGGGAGAGTCAACACCCTCTAGCCTACTACGTTGACATCGATCCAAGGTATACCACAAATATTGGTAACTTCATGGACCCGATAAGATAAGTTTTACAACTCTAACAAATATGCAATGCACTTGAGCTTTGAATCTGATCTAGTGAGAAATGATGCAAACGTTAAGCCTAGTTGTTTGAGATTTGAATCTACTTTGAACAAAATAGATCTATTTTGGAGAAAAGGCCAATATGTCAGTCTTAATGCTACACTCCTAACCCTTATCCATGTTATGTTTTTGTCATGGATTATCCAACATGAGGCACTCATAGCCCTAGGTTAATCTTCTAGTAGTTTTTTATATATTGTCTCTTATGTTAGGTCAACTTAATTAAGGACGTATGGGTTTCCGGGACTTAACTATGGCTATATAGCTAGAAAACAAAACTTCATTTGAGATCGTCGTTGTGGAAATATCATTGTGAGATTGGACTATGAGGTTGGCCACACTGTGGCATTGTTATCAAAATCTTCAACTATCTTCATTACTTATTATCCGGATCTCTCTTCATTACTTTCACACTATATTCTATTATGCTTTTGTCTATTATTGCTCTGAATTACATTATTCAGCCTTTATGTTCTGTTATCTTGTCACTATCGATATAGAACATGGTTGCTAGTAGAATTGGAGGTATGGGAACGGGGATGCCATTCTAACCAGCATATGTGAGTAAGTGAATAAGGGTAGGGCTATATTGTACATAATTCTAGTCACCAAAAAATGTGGGTACAGGGATGGGGATGTTGCCTACATCCCTATATTGGAGTTCCCTGGTAACCATGATATAGAAATATCCTTACAAGTGGTATCAAAGCCAGGATTCAATCCTAGGACATGTAGGTTATGTGTCCACCAAGCTTCCACTCACCATTCTAATACTGATCATTGTATCTTTGGAAATTTGCCTTGCAATCTCCATAAAATTCCCATCTAATAAATATTGCATGCTTCGTTTGGAATATAAGCTTTAGCATCCATCTATCAAGGGTCTTCCAAAGTCTGCCTATCACTGGCCACATCGGATGGGTTGTAGCAATTGATTTCAAATTACTCATTATGATCATTGTACAATTTATGAGCTTCTATATTGTCTATAACCAATTAGTAGCTAAGGATGATTTTCTTTTGAAGAAGAAGAAGAACTACATCATATACTACAAAGATAAGAAGATTTAAATCAATTGAGCATTATGATTACAAAGAATATCCTCCCCTGTGCAGGCAATGGAAGAAAGCATATGGACAAGTGCCCTAGTGGGATGAGAATTCACATCCTTCAATAAAAAACTCGAGCTTGACTTGCACAATCAAACCAAACTCTTGTCTGAAAAGTCACAACTTCCCCATACTGAGTGTGGAAGGTATCTTATTTAAAAATTAGCTTTGCATCTTGTCCTCCAAAGGAAATTGACAGCTGCTGACCAAATTGTGTGCAATTAGGTTTTGTAGTAGTTCCTAATCATCCAAGAATTCCCTAGAAGAGGCCCTCACCAAAGAGTGGAACAATAAAAAGAAAATTGAACTCATCTTGTAAGCAACTCCAAAACCCTCTAGTTGTTGCACACTTCTAAGATATATGGTCAACTGAATCCTCTTTCCCATACTCGATGCAAAAAGCATCCTTAGTACCCACTTTACGCAATCATGCTTTGACAGATTTAAATCTTGATGCACTACTAGCCATTGTAGCACCTTGTGCCTCAAGGAGGTCCTTGCTTTCTAAATCTTGAGGTCCTTGCTTTCTAAATGATTTGACATCGTCGCTATCTCACTTCAAGGTCCTTGACCTGCCACTGTTTGTTTGATTGAGGGGCAGAAGCAACAAAATGTCTCACTTCATATATAGGTCATTTGTCTTATAGTTGAAGAACAATTTCCTACTGCTCTACTTTCAAATCCCTCTAATATGAACCTGCAGTTTCCGATTGCAATTTGAAGAGACAGTTTTAGGGGATCATCTTACGAAACTCTTAAAAATCGGGGTTATCTGCAGATGTCAACACTTGTGCTCTGACCCCAGCCAAGACTGACACTGCTACCTGTCATCATTCCAAAGATCTCCTTAGCAAGAAAAGTCTTTCCTTTGCCACCTTTTTCCTTAAAAGAGCAGCAGTAACCCAACTCATCAATGTTGCAAATTGAAAATCCAAATAGGCCATACAGTTGGATCCCAATCATCCTAAGGAGCCTCAAACTACCAATGGAGTAAGCCCGAAAGAACATGCCAAGCAGTCTGGATTTTCATACGTGGCACTGAATCAGCAATAAAAAATGCTCTGACATTATTAATTATGTCGCACAACTGCAAGGGACAGTGATTTTTCAAATATGTTGTGAATTGAGGATTATGTGGCACATTAGGATCTGCCAAGGAGCATCAACCTCCATTACTATTATGACCCACTTCCCTGCAAGAGCTATTCCTTGTGCTCTTATGTTTGGAATGCCCAGTCCCCTTACTCCCTTAGAAGAGCGCAGACATCTCAGGAATCCTGAGGGAACCCTTTTCCCCCTCCTTGTTTTCCCGATAAAAAACTGCTAGGAATCTTCTTGAGCACATTATAAGCTGATTGGGAGGGGAACAAATGAGGAGTACAACATGCGCCCTGCTGCCAAATTTTCGTCAACAATCCTACTCTTCCCAATAGTAGGAAGATCAAGCTTATTCCACATCAGTATCTTCTATTCAATTTTTTCCACTATCCAATGCCATTTCTCTACCATAGTAACCTAGGTGCCAAACAAAATACCCAAGTAACGGATAATTTCACTGTGTTGTATGATTTTCCATCTTGGCTTCTGCCACAAAAGAGGGTCAATTTGCCCGATGAGAAAAATGTATTGTTTTTTCTTTACTCGCAATTCACCACCACATTGGTAGCTTCAATAAAGCCCCCCAAACAAATCATTCCACCTTTAAGAGATTGTTAAGTTAGCTTAAGTGTTAAAGACAAGTAACCAACAAAGTGTATATTGAGGACTTGACTACCACCAGAAAAATTAATACACTATAATTTGTCCTTGAATTCTGGCTGCCTCGGATAAATATCCAAGACATCAGAGATAAGGGGCATCCCTATTTAATTGATCTTTATGATCAAATAGGATATATGAATGCCATTAACGCTAAATCTTCTGGGAGCAGGTGAAAACTGAGTCTATAATGTCTTGTAGAATAAGGATCCAAAGCCCAGCCTATCCAACATGCTCAAAAACGAAATCCCAATCTGTTTTCAGGAGTTTTTAGACGGAGTCTCTTACACATTCCATGCCTTTCCATGCAGTGAGAAGGTCATCCAGAATAAATCTTCCCTTTTTATAACCAGTCTGCTCCCTTTGGACTATTCACACCACAACCAGCATAATACTTCTAGCAAGAATTTTTGCTAAAATTTTATATGAAATATTCATAAGGGTGATAAGATACCACTTACCCACTCCCTTTCAGAGCACTTTCAAATGAACTTCATAAGTCCTGCATTAACTAGCTCTCGCATGATTACCCTTTTGATGGATACCTGAGACAACTTTAAATAGGTCACGTCTTCTTATAGAGCTCCGCTGCTTCATGTCTTTCATGGCCACCTCCGATTCTTCTAGCTCTAGCTCTCTAGATAGAAAAAGTCTCTCATAGCACTCCACTTTCCAGAGGATAATTCATCTTGCATGGAGCTTTCCAATGGTCTTATAACTGGAAAATGAAAAACTTTGTCATTGGCATTTGATGGGTGGAAAACAAATCCAGCCAGTATTCCTAGCTGGTGAACAAGTTGACCGCAGATTTCCAACCTGATGACGCCAGGTGTGGCCCCATATTATGAGATCTCACTAAACATGAGAAGACTTAACAATAAATAGTTGGTCGTGTTTTGGCTCTACGGTCATTTGTATGGGAATTGCTAAGGACAACAACTAAAAAACAGCTCCTGTCACTCAGCATAGGTATAAATTGTGATATAACAAGCAGACAGCCACAGAAAACTGAATTGTATTTTTGTTCAGAAAGTTCAGGATCTGTCTGTAGTTTGTTTCTTTAAAGCTTTTAGCTAATTTTTGTTTTGCTCTATTTCAGTTTTATACATCTCTACTAGGGATGCACAAGATGCTCCCGGTGATAGGTACATTTATGATTACACATGTTTTTCAGTTCCATTGGCCATTCTTGGCCATTAGTGTACACTAATATCTAAATCAGATATAAAAAGATCAAATTATGTGTACATCTTTTGCCTGTACAGATTTCTTGTAGGTTGCTGAGTCCTAGTCCCAAGCCTATCACAAAGATTTCTACATTGCAAAGATTGAGTCTCTTCCATATGGCTCTCTACAATTGTCAACTGTACCCAGTCTATTGAATAATATTCAGCTCTTTTCTAGTGCGAATAGAAGAAACAAAGCAATAAAATTCACATCTCATCAATCAAAATCCTCACTTCCACTCCCAACCCAACAAGCCAAACAACACAAAAATAATCGAAATTTATTCTTCACAGACACAGAAATATTAAAATTATAACTTACAGCACAGAGAATTTGCTTTATGAATGCAGCACATTCTGAATTGGACACGTTCATGGACTCAAACTTGCTCGACAAATTCATATCCTCTTGTCTGCTGCAACACCCATTTTTCTCATACCCATCTTCGGAGCAGAAACTTAAAGGAGACACTGAAGGCTGAGGAGATCCTGAAACCCATACATTAAATTAGGCCATGCCTAACCAAGCAACCGAAAAATTTGATAATGGGCAAACACAAAATACAATAGACCGGAACAAAATATACTAACTTGAATCAATACACAAGGGAAGAGCGGCACAAGCATTGATAAATACGAGGATTAAAAGTCCAGCAACCACCGCCATCTTCTTACAGGTTAAGGCTCTACCCATCATGAATCATATATGATTTTCAGACAGGTCTGAACATATAATCCTCAGTTTAGTCTAGACCAAGTCGTATAAAAGATTGGTTTCTGCCATGCTTCAACAAATAGGTACGACACCGTGTACATCTGGATTGATACCAATCAGATGAGGTAAGAGGTACATAAAATCAATAAAAAGTTCCATTGTGTCGCCAATTGCCCCATACAACGAGTTGACTGAATTGTTTGCACAAATATGGTGAGTATGCTGTTTCAAAAGTTGCCCACCGCAGAATTTCATGTGCACTTCTTCCTCATTTCTCACTGCATTATTAGTTATAGTGTATTGTCAAGTGACCCACCAGGTTGACTAACGGGTATATACATAGAGGCATTGGATGAACTATCAGCCGACAGGTTTGGAGCGATCTAGCAGCTATTTGCATTTATAGTGAAGCTATTCTTTAAAAGTTTTCGGGGGGTCCCGACCAGGGTTCAAAATTGAGCCCGTCACAGCCCTTCCCAAGGCCTCAAACCCGTCAGAAAAGGAAAGGGCAAGTAAAAATTACGTGTCAAAAAAAAAATCAAAATGTAAAAATCATTTGACAATACAAAAGGGCAAGTTACTTTTACAATTGTCAAAAGAAGGGCTATGGTGAAAAAATGCCTGTCAAAAATTTGTGTGAAATTATTATGTCTTAAGAAATATTTTTGATTAATTTTACAAACAACAGTCACCTCCAGCTTTCTAGACTCTGCGTATGACTCGTAGATACATTAGATAAGTTGTAATACTTGAAATTACCAACAAAAATAATATAACAAATATACTACCACTATAATACTATTAAGCTCAAATTCCAAGTTACTAGCAAGTTTTTGATGTCAGCGACACAAATACTTGAGCACAAATACATAAAAAAGCAAAGATTTATTATTACTGTTTATGTTCTGGCCTTTTCTTGGGATTCATTTAAACAAAATATCTACCACTTTCTAATTTTTCTATTTTTTTGTTGCAGGAGCCACCTTGAGAAACATAAAACAAAACTACGATCAACTTGCACAAAAATATTTGTGCACTTGGGAGACTACACAACATGATTTGGAATAGATCCACAATGTAGACTGACCACTAGTTTGGATATGGGATGAGATGGATATCTGAGGTGGGGGAAAAGTGTGGAGAAAAGTGTTGAATTAATCTCAAAGAGTGACTTCAATTTGTGACTCATAATGTAGGGTGCCAAGAAGGCTCTATTGGAGCCATGTTGGTTCCAAAGGGTGGGATGAGCTCACAATGGTCTTGATCTAGATTTCGTATATCAATTTGAGCTCGACATGTAGACAAACTATGGGCCAAGATGATTGGATTAGCTCTATTTGTATGAAATGGAGAAGAATATAGTGGAAAATGTAGATGGGGCTTGGTTTAAAGAAAAAAAGTTGAGACGCGTAAGGAGCTCACCCATTATGACCCTTGCAAATAAGAACCGAGCTAAGTGTCGAGTTGCTTCCTAATGCAAAGGTTACTTGGACCCATTCAATATGGAAGAATGCAGAGAAGATGAGAGGAGATCATTTTAGAGGAGGAGAATACATAGAGATAATCTTCTTCATCCATTGAAAAAAACCTCCAATTCATCATTGCTATCTTCTCTCTAACTATTATTTAATATTAGTGATGTGGAGGCCAACAAGAATTTTATATTTGTTGTTGTGCTCAAGACAATTTTGCTAAACTCTATACCTGAGGAGTTGAGGAAGAGGCTTGTGAATAGATTTAGGGAGGATTACAAAAGGTGTGTGTGTTGAATGAAGTATTCTAATTTGGTAAAACATCATTTCTATGTAGTATATTTGAATGCATACTCTACATGAGGTGAAACTCTTGGATTGGAAATCAACTAAGAATATTTAGATGTATATATTGGTAACATAGTTAGTGTGGGTGTTTCAATGTATAGATGCGCATTTTCTTTAATTTATTTAGAAGATGTATTCAAGTCAATGCATTTTACTAGTTAAAATTTACATGTGTGTTATTTTAGTGTTTAAAATATGAATGGTTTTTTTTATTGAAGGGGTAAGAATCCAAATTGGTTTTATTTTTAGGACTAAACTCCAAGTAAAGTTAAAGTTATTTATTTTACTATTTACAAGTTTTCTTAATGATTTTGATAAGAGATCCTAGTGTAGTTTGATTGTATTGATGTGTTTAGTGATTTGTGTGTCTTCTTATCTCATTTCAATTGTTTGTTTATGTATTTATTTATTAATTTTATTTAATGCTTATTTTAGTTATGATGATTTTTAGGAAATTATAATATTACAAATTTGGGCTTTATTTACATCAAAATTTGATTATTTTACCAGTTTAAATCAAACTTAATTTACATCATTATGATAGAGGGGTCATTGTGTTTGGATTACTGAATTTTCCCTTTTTATTTAAGATTCTTATAAACTGGTGATTTTGAAAAGAAAAAATATATCGTTAAAAAAAATTATTCTTAATTTTTATGACGTGCGTATTTGACTTATTCTTGTCATATGAAGTGTAAAATATTCGTGCTACTTTTCATCATCGAAGCACTGGTCCAATACTTGCCCTTCAAAATAAAATTCAGACCAACCCTTCAAATTTGATCCCTGGTCCCGACTCCCGGGCCATACCTGTCATGGATTTTCGGGTTTCACCATGACTGAATCTCGAGATTATGTAGTATAAAATGATGTTCGTTGAGGCGTGGAAATTGATGGTCTGCAGAGCTTTTATTGAATCCAAAATTATAGTTGTCGATGGTTTCTAATCCAACCTTTATTTATGAGAGTGGAATTTTGGTGGCTCTTTAGGGAACACCTTTTAGACCATCATACATATGTTGGACTACAACTCATTTAATATATAGCCTTTTTTTAATTGAGATTGTGTATGATGGGTGAAAATATATGAGAGAAAATATAAAGCTTGTTAGTATTTAGGGGAGAGATATCATTTGTGGTGCGGCCCAAATCTTGACACAGGACAAAATAAATCACTTTTCAAATAATGTTTCCACACCAAAAGTGACTCTTAAAATATTCCATTCTAACATATGGCAGAACTATTATTTAAACATTGCCTCCTTTGAAATTATCCAACCTCATTCTATTCATTGATATACCTTGAAATTCACAATAATATATATAATATATATAATTGTACAAGTTTCAACTACTTTTTGAAACAACAAAAATTCATAAATTCAACCTCTGAGCTTTAAGAGACTCATTAATGCGCAGCATACTCTAACCATTCATTTAATATTATAAAAAGTTTACATGGACAATATATTTAAAACAACCACTTCAGCGAGTCACTTCACAAGACTTTGTACACCAAACTGCAATAATAGTATGCCCCTTCATTGATATAGAAGTGTTCAATTCCCAATGTCCACCTGCAGAAAAATAAATCACATCATGGTCAAACTCGCCTTCTCTAGCATTTAAAAACTCCGTACTAAGGAAGAAATAACTTGTACAACAGATTTAGTTGAAGTACTGATTTTTTTATATTTAGAAATAAGTCCAAAAAAAACTATCAATTGGAGTAAATTTCAAATCATTCTCGTCCATTCGATTTAAATTCATGTTTGGATCCATGTCTACAAAAATTAACCAATCAAATTTCAAGATCATGTTATAAAGGTCAGTGACCTATTACAACTCCAATGGTTCCCTTAGATTTACCTTGCATATTCATAGTAGAAGTGGCATACAACTCAAGTAAGGAGATTATGCTGAAATCAATAAATTTTCTAGTTTTATGCTATTTTGACAGTGGTTTTTTTTTGTTTTTACAGTTCATAGATGTATTCATTTTACTAAATTTGAAATATTCTGCAAAAACTTTATTTTTCTTGATTTAAATTTCTGCAAAATACTTAGTGTTGCATATGTATTTCAGAGTTTAATTGAAGGCAAATATATAAGGTGAAGGAGCTATAAGAGATAAAGGTTTTGCAAAAGTAAAAGGTGAGATAAACTATTCCTTTTTGTTTGCTTCAAATCGTTAATGAAGACATTTGCATCTATGAACTGTAAAAAAAAAAAAAAAAAAAGTGTTCAATGATGTAATCTTTTGCATCTCATAATAATTTGAAAGAAGATTTGTGAGAAGAAAACTTGGTAGAAAATTAAAAAAAACATTGATGTTTTATATTTCTTTTGATTCACATCATTAAGTCATTCACATCTTAATGATGAGCCTCAAAGGAGACCTAAACTAGCAAAAAAAAAAATTGTATTTTTTACAGTTCATTTCTAACAAATCATCTTGCTTTCATTTCTAACCAGTCCATTTATTTTATTTTTCTTTGATTATCCCTCTATGCACTTCAAGTTATCCAAACGTAAACATACAATATGTTAGATAATTTCTTGGCATACTCTGTATATAAATAATTTAGAAATGAGTTGGTAACCATGAAGTAGTCTCATATTTTTCATTTCTTGTTGTGAAATAGGTCTTTCATTTCAGTCATGAGAAAGGGTGGTGTTACTAGGAGGTCAAGGAGGCTTAAAGTGAGAGGTGCACAATTATCACATAATGCAATTGATGAAGAGGATGTTCCTGCACCTATTGATGTTCCTGCACATGTCTCTATTCAAAGAACTTTGGCGATAAAGAAGCTCAATATCATCAGAGTCTGGACAAAAGAAGATATGGAAAAAGTAATAGATGATGTCGAGTTTAATGGGTTCTCAGTTAGAGCAGCAGCGAAGAAGTATTCAATTCCTCCCACATCATTACTCTATTGGTTAAATGGTCTCACCCACACAAAGAGAAGGGGTCCTCCAACAATTCTAATAGAGGAAGAAAAGGAGGAAATTGTTGAATGGTGTAAAGAAATGGCTGAGATGGGTCATGGTTTGGAGCTAATACAGTTGAAGGCGAATGTTGCTCATATTTGTGAAACAAGACAAATCCCTTTCAAAGATGGGTTTCCTGGTTTCAAAAAACACCATCCCGACCTTGTGATTAGAACAGCCGAGGGACTTGATAGGGATAGAGCTTTAAACTTGTGCCCTGCAATAGTAACAAAATTTTATGACAATTTGTCCAAATGCTATGAGACATATGCATATGGTGTTCATAAAATTTGGAATTGTGATGAAACTGGTTTGCAAGCTGGGAGAAATTGTGGAATGCATGTTATTGCCAAGAGGGGAAGTTGAAATGTGTCAAAGGTAATACCTAAGAGTAGGGAGTGGATCACTATATTATGTTGTGTCAACGCAGCAGGTTTGTCAATACCATGGTTTTATTTATTCAAGGGAAAGAGAATGCTTAAGAACTATATTAAAAATTATGAACCAGGAGCATACATGGCTGCACATCCAAATGCATGGATAACAAAGGAGTTGTTTTTGAATTGGCTTTGTCATTTTGCACGATCTGTACTAAGTGTTGTTTCTCCAAATAATAGACATTTATTAATATTTGATGCTCACGGCAGCCATGTGGCATTGCAGATTGTGGAGGAGGCTAATAAATTAGGTATTGATCTGATAACTCTACCATCACATACTAGTCATAAGTTGCAACCTATTTATGTAAGTGTGTTTAGCCCTTTCAAAACATATTTAAGAGCTACGAGAAGCAAATGGATGACAGAGAATAGATATGTAGAGGTCAAAAGGTTTGAGTTGGCTGAGCTTGCAAGTAAAGCCTTATAAAAGGCTCTAACACCATCTAACATAATTGTAGGCTTCAAAAGGACTGGTATTTGGCCATTGAATTACGATGCTCTTATAAATGACATAGCATGTACCCAAGCATTTGACATACAAGGTGAAGAAGATGTTAATGATGTCACAAACATCTTAAGCCTATCTCAAGGAATGAATCAACAATTAACAAATAATGATGAAGTAGTGCTTGAAACTCAAAACATGCAAAGTGTTGAATTAATAGAGGATGTAGAGGCAAGTACAATACACAGAGTGGAGATAAATGGTGATTTTGGAAATGCAAATAACATAGCTAGTAATAATGAATGTTCTGCAGATTTTCTAAGTAGTAATGAATTATCCTTTCCAATTCAAGTTAACCCCCCTGAATGGTTACAGGATCCCATGCAAAATTTGGGTTACAAATTACCTTCTAGCACAAAAGATTAGATCTTGAATCTTCCTTCCTTTCTTGCAGGGATGGAACAAGGAATAATTCATTACTATGTTGATGTTGGAGAAGAGAATTATCATAATGGAGCTGAATTTGAAGAGGATTCCCAAGCACCTGAAGTAAAATCAGAACTTCTACATCAGGATCCTCAAGCACCTGGTGAATCTCAAAATCAACATGGGCATAGTAAGGTGCTTTCTCAATTTCTGAGGCTTCCAATGGAGATCATAAGAAAAAAGGGACTAAATGGTTTAGAAAGTTCTCTTATGCTAAGTAGGCACTCACAAATTTTGACAACATCATAAGACATAGAGCTATTGGCTGATAATGAAAGAAAGGAGGAACAAGTAAAAATGAAGTTAAAAAATAAAGAAATTTGTAGAAGCAAAAAATCTTGCTAGACTTGCAGAAAAGGAAAAAAGATTACAAGAGAAGATTGAAAGAGAAAGGGAGAAGAGAAGAGGGAGAGAGATCTTGAACACCAATTAAAGGAATATGAAAAGAGGAAGTGCATAAGATCCAATGGAGCTTGACAATCACATGCTTTTTCAAGATCTGATAAATATTCAAGTCCCACGGATCTCTTCTTAATAACTCCTCTGTAATTCCCTCTTGGTATGTATCACCTCATATACTTCACGCAAGCTTAGATAGTCCTAGTAACTCCTTTTCAATGCCACCATGGATGTAAACATCAACAGGGCAACCAAATACTTCAACAACAGGCGGACAAAATTCCTTTTCAGCAGGGTAGTTAAATCCGTTATCAGCAAGGAAAGAAAATTCAACATCAGCAGGGAAAGAAAATCCAACCTCGGCAGGGAAAACAAATTAAAAATCAATAGTATCAGAAGACAATGCATTGTAGTTTTTTGTTCCATCCAAATACGATAGTATTTTTTTTGATCTATAAACCAATTCAACTTATGTATTGAATGGTGTTCGTATGTAGTTTTTTTACTTATGTTTTGTAATCCGAAATATATACACTAATATATATGTATTATCTTATTTTTCCTATTTCCTCTTTTTCAATATCAATTTTATTGTTGATTGTGAACATATTTGTTTTTCCTATTTCCTCTTTTTCAATATCAATTTATTGTTGACTTGTGAACATATTTGTCCAAATTTACAAAATGCAATGATTGAAACCTTCTGTATGATAGTTGTAAACATTTAAAATAAATAATATAAATGACATTGGCAGAAGATATTCAATAGAAAGGGGAACAAGAAAATTTCCATAAATATACAGTGTTCATAAAAACCGAAGGTTCATTGTCTGAGTGAGGGGTCTAACCCTCACCTTCCTCAACAATCATGTGTCTTCGCTAGGAGTTTGGAAATCGTATCCTTGAATGCCCCTCTTATCCTATAAAATTTTCACAGAAGATATATAAGAACGGAAATCTAGGACCCCAAAAAATATTTACAATGAACTCTAGTAATTTCAAATCCAGAACTCAAAAAATATTTACAACAAACTCTAGTAATTTCAAATGCATGATTTAGCACCTTAAAAGGACTGTTCAGGATTACAAATCTTCAGAGATATTCCATACCAAAAGTATTGTGAATGGCGCATGCAAAGAGGCCGACCCCATTGAAGAAATCTTTTGGAAGGCCAGACTGCCATTAAATAATAGTGGTAATAAAATTACTATCAGAGAGGAGCCAATTCAACTTCTTCTGCTTCTCAAGCTTCCTTCATAATCCTTATAGTTGGTCGCATAGTAGCATTGGCACTCGCACTTCTAGTTTTTCGAACTTGCGTCCTCCATTTTTAAACAACCATACTGCAAACAGGTGTTAGAAAATTTAAGAACTGGAAAAAACATTGCCACTAATAGTGGTTTGTAATGTTACGCTGGTATCTAAGTTGTTTTTACATACATCTTTACCCAGGTTTAGTTTGGAGGTGGATAAATTAAAAGCCAACAACATTGTTAATAATCACAAACAGCAAAGTGTTTAATGCATAGGCAGTAGAGAGTTTAATGCAATGCGGTGGGTGATTTAATGCTAGGCGGTGGAGTGTGGAGTATTAGATGGCAACATGGTCCACAAATGAGGTTTTAAATATTCAATTACTGGTGCCAACTAAGATCCTTCACAATTTTTAAACGTGAAATTAAACCCTTTAAACACATGGCATATTTAAATAGTTACAAGCTCATATCACATTTGCAGGGAGTATAGGACCCAAACTATGCGATGATGTTTTTTTGGGTCTCCATGGCATTGACATGGCATGGACATGGCTAAACATAGCCTCCACCACTAATGGAGACTCTCCCCTATGTGAAGGAAGAGATTAATGTCACGGAAATTTGTATATAAAAGTTTGTAACTCAAAATCATTTAAAAGAGTTGGTAGTCAACTAGTTTTGAATTGGCAAGTATGGTTAGTTCATTCTGTGTTTAATGAGTTTGGTATGTTGTGTTATGAAGTTTCACATCATATAGTGTAATTGAAAATGTCGATAATGTTCAAAATTTCAAACAAGATTTATCGAAGAGTCTCTCACTCAAGTTCTTATCTCACTTTCCATGACTTAGGGGTATTGCCACTTTGGCTCTTCATACTCCCTTCAAGAGATTTACAAATTTGCATATTTAGCATTATATATGATATTAGGGAATTGTGACGACGCACATTGATGCGATTACAGGGCATCCATATTACCTATATTGTCATCATAAATACTAGATATGTGACTATAGAGATTTGTTGCCTTTTATTAGCATGTATTTTCCTCTATCAGGGTCTCTACCATTTGAGTGATTTTTTCTATTCAATGAGCCCCTCACATGAGTAGGCATTGTTAGATGTTTAAACTGGAGATGGAGACCATGGTGCTAAAGAAAGCTTGAAAGTTCATCTTAAAGGTCTTTCACAAGGTAATGTATCCCCTCCTCATGAAACTTTTAAATCCAAGTTTAAAATTTAGGTTCAATATGTTTGGCAGCCTTGTGGCATTAAGCTTGTAGGGATGTAGAATATGCCTAAGGGGATTTTCCTATGTAGGTTTTTAGTCTTTAATCATTGCACAGTTATTCTTAAACACATGTGGCCCTGACATGTCAAGAGTTCCCTTTTTGTATTTTCCTCATGGTCTAGAGATTTTGTGGTCTCTAATAAAGCTAAGCTTAAAGTCCTCATGTGGGTTAATTCCTTGGGTTTCTAATGCATGTATGGCATTTCATTGAATAAGTTGTTAAACCCTTGGGTTGCTTTGTTTGTTTTAAGGAAAATAAATTCTATTTTGTCGTATTACAAAGAAGGGGTTGTGATGAGGTTGACCTCTCGAGACCTTAAGGAAACAATTAATATACAAGTTGGTGGCCAACACTACACTCAATGAGTTATGTATATCAATGTTTTGTTGCTAGTTAGATGAGCACAAAATAAGTGATTGTCCTCTTATGATTTGTATTAACCCTACGGTCAAACCCTCAACTAAATGAAGGAAATAATTGAAAGGGATGAGTGATGGATGGGAATTTGTCAGAATAAAATAATAATCGTAATAAAAGGAACAACATGGTTCTCAATGTTAACTCCCATGTAATTGTGGCCTTCTTTATTGTTGAATCACCTCATTTTTTCACGTCATGCAGATTAGCCCTAGGTTGTTAGTGCCAAACATGCCACAAGCACCTAATGTTTTTTTAATCTACAAAACACTCTAACTTCGACATTCTTTGATATGTAAAACAGCGCTTTCTCATCAACCCTAAGGTTAAAGGTCCCTGTTTTTGCAAGCCAGTAAAATGTGCACTAATTCCATATCCCTTTACTAGAAAGTTAGGAGGAAGAATACATGCATGAAGAGTAGTGAGTAGTTGAAATTTGGAACTTTCTATCCAAGAGTCAATGATAAAAAATTCTTAGAAATAACTCTAGGGTGGTCACAGATCATGACGGTGAGAAATGAACCTAGATAATTATATATGAATATTTTCTCATGGAATGTTTACGGTTTAAATGACACAACCCAAAATTATATGGTTAGAGCCAGTTATCAACGATTTTTTGAAATGCATATTTTATTCTTGCAAGAAATTATAATGATTGTTGGTATGCCACTACAAGTGGTAGTTAAAATGATTTGTCTTTACGCTACCAAACACATGTCATGTTACAAGTATGGTATAGGTAGTGTCATTGCTTTCATAACTCCATTATTTAACTCATTTATGATGGACTTGGGGGTGGACCCTTCGAACGATATCATTTAGATGATATTTTATTTTATATTTTAATGTGTGGTCCCTATTAGTGCAAAATCACAGCACCCCCAAATGAGTTGTCAGATCTTCTTTTCTAAGGTAGAGTCATTTGGTGTGATTCACATAACATTGAGTTTTCCCTAGAGTGTGGGCTTTGCAAATGGGAAAACTCTCCAGATTAAAGGTTGGTTCCTATTCCTATGTTTAGGTGCATGTGTGGAAACTTGCAGAGGACCTATTCCTAAACCCAATCTAAGTTTTACCAAGGAGGCAGGGATAAAAGGAATACAGGAAATCAAAACTAAGCTACAAGGTGATGCACCGAAGGAATGATGAACAATAGTTTTGCTGATAGACACAAACCAAAAAAATGCATACAATAATCAAGCACAGATAACCATATTTATAATGAAAGATCATATGAGAGCAAAGGAGACAAGAAAGGATCTAAAATCAATCACAAACGTGTTTTATTGCTCTGTAGATTGATACAATGCATTACAAATGGCCAAAAGGTAGGAAGCGTGTTGCAATTTAAATTGAAGGTATGAACTCCACGAATTCCATTTCGAGAAGGAAAGGGGAGCCTGCAAAAACAAAATAATGTCCAACCCTTTACAATGAGTCTTGACCCTACTTTTATAGATTCAACACAGAGGGGAGAAAGAGAGAGAAGCAGGAAAAAAATAGTTCCAAGCTCAACCAATGCTATTAATGCCTCCCATAAAATATGCCCCCAAATCTGTCTTGACTGCATCAATTTCTTATTCGGCACCTCGAAGGAGGAGGAAATGACGGATCAAATTGAATCCGATCTGGTTGTTGGGGCAAAATAGATCCTGCATTAATGGCCCTAAATATGTTTATCCATTTTTATCCCACCTAACCTCCCCAAACTTAACGTTTCAGATCTCCATGGCGTAGATGAGGCCGAGATCTTTCCAACGGTGTCAGATTTGGTGGATTTTGAGCCTCGAGTCAAAAGATATGCCCCTACTGAACAAAGGACTTAGGTAAAAAACATAAGGAAATTGAGTAGGTCACAGAAGAGGCCACATGTTAGCCCCACGCCATTCCAAGAGAAAAATATAGAGGCCACCCTCAAGCAAGCATCAGCCCTCCACATTTCCCATTTTAAAAAGGGGGCTCGTTTTCGAACCGGTTTTCCCGCCTTTTTGTACGGACCCGATACAAATTTTGAAGGGGCATATCTTTCAACTTAGGGCTCAAAATCTAGCAAATCTGACACCGTTGGAAAGATCTCTACCTCATTTACACATGGAGATCTGAAATGTTAAGTTTGGGGAGGTTAGGTGGGAGAAAAATGGAGAAACATATTTAGGGCCATCAATGTAGGATCTATTTTGCCCCAACAATCAGATCGGATTCGATCTGATCCGTCGTTTTCTCCTCCTTTGAGGCGCTGAATAAGAAATTGATGCAGTCAAAATAGATTTGGGGAAAGATTTAATGGGAGGCATTAATAGCGGTGGTTGACCTTGGAACTATTTTTTTCCCACTTCTCTCTCTTTGTCCCCTCTGTGTTGAATCTATAAAAATAGGGTCGAGACTCATTGTAAAGGGTTGGACATTCTTTTGTTTTTGAAGGCTCCCCTTTCCTTCAGGCAAAGGAATTCGTGGAGTTTAGACCTTCCATTTAAATTGCAACACATTTCCTTCCATCTAGCTGTTTGTAATGCATTGTATCAATCTGCAGAGCAATAAAACATGTTTGTGATTGATTTTAGATCCTTTCTTGTCTCCTTTGATCTCATCTGATATTTTATTATAAATCTGGTTATTTGTGCTTGATTATTGTATGTATTTTTTTGGTTTGTGTCTATCAACAAAACTAATTTTCATCATTCCTTCGGTGCATCACCTTATAGCTTAGTTTTGATTTCATGTATTCCTTTTATCCCTGTCTCCTTGGTAAAATTTAGATTAGGTTTAGGAATAGGTCCTCTGCAAGATTCCATGCATGCACCTAAACAGAGGAATAGGAACTAGACTTTAATCTAGAGAGTTTTCCCATTTGCAAAGTCCCACACTCTGGGGAAAACTCAATGTTATGTGAATCACACCAAATGACTCTGCCTTAGAAAAGTAAATCTGACAACTCATTTGGGGGTGCTGTGATTTTGCACTAACAGTTTTGGCACGCCCGATGGGACAAAGAAGTCTCCATCTTTATTATAGTAAGATTGATGTGCACTTGTTGTGATTCTAGCTTTTAAGAAGAACTGCACATCTGGCAACTCCAAAAGGGACAGAATCCACTGGTTTCAGCAGTCCAAGTTTCCCAAGTTCATGAGAAGGATACAAGCAAGGTCAAGAATAGAGAGAAGGACAGTTTGTACACCTACACTTGTCTCTAGATAGAAGGAGAAGAGGAAGAAGAGCCCAGAGGTCTCTATCTCCACCAAACAGAGCCTTATCAACACCTCCTCCTAGTAGGCCGTTATTTCAATCAAGAAGGGTGCTCAGTCTGATCAGGATGGCACAGCCAAATCCTTATGTCAATTTCACTGGCAGCAACCCACTCGCTCTGAATGCACAAAATCCAATCCCAGTGGCAGCATTAAAGAGCATCCCATATTTCACTGGAGAAAACCAGACTTCTCCTGGTGACCACGTTCAAGACATTGCAAATGTTTGTACAATCCATGAGATCACTGAGATGGACATTGCAGTCAAGTTGCTAGCCTCTTCACTCAAGGGTAAAGCTTCACAATGGTTCAGGAGCCTAGCAGCAGGCTCTATTCAAACTTGGGACCATCTGTGCAGAGCTCTTCATGACCAGTTTGGAGAAAAGGGAGATAACCTATCCTTGTTGGAGTAACTGACAACAATCAAGAGAGCTCCGAATGAGCAGTTGATGGATTTCAACCTCAGATTTCAACGGACCTGGGACAGGATTCCAGCGGCAGTAAAGCCCACTGAAGAAGGTGCCTTCTTATACTTTCTTAGAGCTTTAAATTTTGATATTGCTTTAATGATTCAGTTAATGGGAGGCACAACCTTACCTGCAGCTTATATCCTTTCCATAGGAGCTGAGAATCATTTAATTCAGGCCAGAAAACTTGCTCCTAGGCCATCCATGCCTCTATACCCTGAATTAGGAAACCCAAGTACCAGCCAAACACCCACATTAGCTCCTATACCTACTCCTAGGAGTCAAAGTTCAGCTGAAGCCTCCACCTCATCATCTAACACCTCAAAGGAGCTTCAGGAAGTTATGAAACAACTTCAAAACCTAGGGAATGAGTTAGTAACCATCAAAAGACAATAGGCTCAGAGTTCTAGGCCATATCAGCCTCAAGCTCAATATCAGGCTAGACCCCCGTATCAGCAAAATAGACCACCAACTCAGGCTGTAAATCAGAGTCAACACCAAGGACAACCTCAAGCTGCTAGACCTTTTAGGTCATATGATCCAAACACAACTTCAACATCAAGGGCATTGGTTCCAGCACAAAATAACATGGCACAAGAATATGATTGGTGTTTCCCATGCAATCAGCCACATAATCAATCAATGTGCTTCAATGGTGCACTAAATCAGGCTTTGATGGTGCAAACCATTGGTGTGTCACAAGAACCTAGCCAAGAAGAAAATCAGCAGCAAGGAGCTCAGCAAGAGGGACCTCCAAGTGAAACTATGCTTGTCAATTGGCAAGCTGAAGACTTCTGTGGAATGAATCAGGCTCCTTCTCAAAGTATAGCTGCCAATACACGGTCCAAGAAGAGAAATATTGGAGAAGGACATTCACCAAACTTAGGTAATCCTCAATCCTCCATTGCTCCACAAGGTATTGGCATTCAAAATACAACTCCCAATATGCAGAGCCAATCCAAGCCACCTTCCAAATCCACTCAGGCACCGGTTGTAACAACCCATGTGCAAGAAAAAAATGTGCCAGGGAAGGGGAACAAAAGGATAGCTCATTTAATATCATTGAGAAAATGAAGAAGACAAGTGTGAACATTTCACTATGGGAGTCACTGGCCATTCCAGGGCAGAGGGATCTATTGCAGACTGCTATGGCCAATTGGTCAAGCTCAAATCAACCCCCTAACCAGCAAGAGAAAGTGCTTACCAATACAGCTCAACCTGGGGAAACCATCGAGAGCAACAAGGTAAGAACCTGAGACCTCCTCCATTCTATGTTTCATTAATCATTGGGGACAAATTGGTGCATAATTGCATGATTGATTCGGGGGCAAGTAGTTCTGTAATGCCCAAACAAATAGCTGATCAACTGGGTCTCTAGTATGAAGTCATCTCTAGAGGGGTAGTACAATTGGATGGGACAACAATGACAACTATTGGAATCATCAAGGATCTGAGCCTCACTCTGCATGCCTACCCCAATGTGACTGTATTGCAGAACGTATCAGTCATAGACTTTGCCACCACATTTTGCATTGTGTTTGTCCAGGGACTTCACTACCAAAATTGGAGGCTATTTGTCTACTGACTGGTCACATATGCTCTTTAGAACAAGGTATGGAGTGAAGGCCACAATCAGATCTGAGCCCATAGTGGATTATCACATTGAGTCTTATGTGCCTAGCCCAATCAATGCAAATTGTTCAGACTTTTGATCAGGAGGACCTCCTAAACACTTGTGAAGTAGATACCAAGGTGGGGTGTATCCCGGACCTGACTCTCGATGAATGGGTGGTCAAAAGACATGATTTTGACCCCTATAAGGAGATGGAAGAATCTGAGCTAGGAGTCTACTGCCTGCATGAGGAGAATCATCCTCTTCCTGACATCATTAAGCCAGAACACAAAGATGACAATGAAGTATGGAAATTGTTCTTTGATGGCTCGAGAAGTAGGCAAGGAGCCAGAGGAGGGGCTATGATTGTGTCACCCCAAGGTATGAAATATTACTCAGCTTTCCATTTCCAATTTTCCTGTTCAAACAATACAACAGAATATGAGGCTTTGGTTCATGGATTGCATTGGGCTAGAAGAAGAGGAATCAAGAACCTGCAAGTGTTTGGTGACAGTGAACTGGTTGCCAATCAAGTCAAAGGACAAAATGTTGTCAAGAATGACCTACTCAAAAGCTACAAGAATAGGGTATGGGATCTCATTGAGGATTTTGAAGCCTTCAACATTGTGTCCATACCCAGGAAGGAGAATGAAGTTGCTGATAGGCTTGCAGCAGTTGGAGCAACATTTGATGTGGTTGACAACATCAAGAGGGACAAAGGACAGCCACATATCCATGTGATTGTGAGGCCAACAGTGCCAGATAACAACACATGCTGGCAGGTGTTCGAGAATGATCAACAGATCATTCAATTTTTTGCAAGAGGAAGCTGAATTCTCAGCTAGGAATCAAAACATATTAGAGCAGCAATATGGAGATCAAGTAGTGTAGCTACATACAAACAAGCTTCCCAAAGGTCTTGGTGACATTGGAATCTATCTTCAATCCTAATGATCAGTTTCGAAAAGAGAAGGCTAACATACAGATCAAAGGAGAAGATTCAGAGTCAATTCTAGTTGGAGAAGGCAAAACACTTCAAATTGGAAAAGTGGCCACCGAGCAAGAAAGGTATGAATTCATGTAACTTTTCCAAGAGTTTCCAGATGTATTTTCTTGGAGCTATGAAGACCTAAGAGGGTTCAATCTGAAGTTAGCACAACACACAATTGAACTAGATCCAGCTGCTAAGCCCATCAGGAAAAAGCAGAGACCAGTCAATCCACACATTGAACCTCTGATGAAGAAAGAGCTAAACAAGCTGATAGAGGCAAGTATCATATTTCCAATCAAACACTCAAGCTGGGTTGCAAACTTGGTCCCAGTCAGGAAGAATAATGGAGAGATTAGGTTGTGTGTAGACTTTCGAGACTTGAACAGAGCATCCCTCAAAGACCACTACCCACTCCCCTCAATGGAGCAAATCTTTGCAAGTGGTGTCTGGATCAGAGAGATTCTCTCTCCTAGATGGCTACTCAGGGTACAACCAGATAATGGTGAAAGAAGATGATCAGTTCAAAATGGCTTTCACCACCAAATGGGGCACCTATGCCTATAGAAAAATGCCATTTGGATTGTCTAATGCTGGAGCCACTTTCCAAAGGGCAATGGATATGGCATTCAAAGGGTTGATCAACAAAATAGTACTGATCTATCTGGATGACATTACTGTGTTCTCCAAAAATGCAGCAGACCACCTTTTTCACCTAAGACAGGTGTTTCAAAGGTGTAGGAGATTTGGGGTATCATTGAACCCTAAAAAATGCATATTCTTGGCCCATGAGGGCAGGCTTCTAGGCCATATTGTGTCAAAGGAAGGTTTGGAAATTGACCCAGAGAGAGTTGAAGCAATAAGAGCATTGTCCATTGCCAAGCCATAAGAAAGCTCTTCAAAGCTTCTTAGGAAAAATCAATTTTGTCTGCAGGTTTGTACCAAACTTTGTTGCCCTTGTCAAACCAATAACGTTGATGTTGAAGAAGAGCTTGGCATTTAGGTGGACAACTGAAGGAAGGGAAAGTTTTGAGGCCATCAAAGAAGCTATATCACAAGCCCCAACTCTCGTGAATCCAGATTTTTCTAAGGACTTCATACTATATGCCTTTGGTGGTAGTGACACAATTTCTACAATCTTAGTACAACAGAACAAAGAAGGTACAAAGCAGCCAATTGCCTTCTTCAGCCAGGGTCTGGAAGATTATGAAGTGAGATACTCCTTCATTGAAAAACATGTCCTTGCAGTGATCAGAGGGTTAAAGAAGTTTAAACATCTGGTTTCAAACAATAAAATCCAACTGTTAGTCTCCCATGCAGGAGTTAAAGACTTCCTTCTCAGCAAGGATCTGAATGAAAAATGTGCAGGATGGATCACTCGTGTCATGGAGTATGACATTGAGATCAAGGTTACTAAGCTGGTCCATGGGAAGGGATTGTGTGAACAACTAGCCTCAAGTCAACAAGATGAAGCAAGTGGTGAAAAGGAAGTTGTTTTTGTTCTGCAGAATAGTCAAGAGGAAGAAAATGATGATGTACCCACTCCTTGTTGGACTCAGAGTATTATGCACTTCCTACAAACAGGCCTGTGTCCTCCAGAAATGAGTAAAACAAAAAGGAGACACTTTAGACTACAGGCCATCCCATACGTGCTTATTGATGGTGTCTTGTTCAAAAGGGACATCAATGGCATTCTGTTAAGATGCATTGGGACAGATCAGATTGAGAGAGTGTTACAAGAGTTCCATGATGAAGCAGCTGGAGGCCATTTTGCTCCATGGGTGACAACACTCAAGATCATGAAGGTGGGTTATTATTGGCCCAGGGTGTTTAGTGACTGCTATGCATGGATCAAAAAGTGCAAAAATTGTGCATTCTTCAAAGGAAAAGAAAGGCTAGCAGCACTTCCATTGCACCCAATTTCAGTTGACCAACCATTCATGCAATGGGGATTGGATTTCATTGGGGTCATCAATCCAAATTCGAGCCAAGGCCACAAATGGATTCTGACAGCAACAAACTATTTCACCAAGTGGACCGAGGCAGTGGCACTCAAAGAAGCTAATGAGTCTAGCATACTAGATTTCTATGAAGGGATAGTGACTAGGTTTGGAGTGCCAGCCACCATTATATCAGACAATGCATTGGCATTCATAGGTTCCAAAATCACAGAATGGGCTGTTAGGAATGGGATTTACTTGAGCACTTCATCAAACTATTACCCTCAAGGTAATGGCCAAGCTGAGTCCACAAACAAGAACCTGCTAAAGATTGTCAGAAGAACTCTGGATGAAAATAAGAGAACTTGGCACATGAAACTCAAATCAGCCTTATGGGCTGATAGGACAACACCCAAGAGGTCTACAGGAAGCTCTCCATTCAAACTTGTCTATGGGAAAGAGGCAGTGTTGCCTATATCACTTGAGTTGCCATAGCATTGGAACTCATGAAGCAGCTGGAGATGTCTGAGTTTGAACCAATGGAGGCCAGGTATGCAGAACTGATGGAATTGGAAGAAACCAGAGAGCATGCACTTCAAACAATGGAGAAGGATCAGGTCTCAATCAAGAGATGCTTTGACAAGAAGGCAAGAACAAGGACCTTCCAGGAAGGAGACCTAGTTTTGAAATGGGATGCAGATCGGGAAAAACTAGGAAGGCATTCCAAGTTTGATGCCATTTGGAGTGGCCCTTACATGGTCACAAAATGTAAAAGTAGCAATGCTTTCCAATTGTCTACATTGGATGGTGAAGAGTTGCAGATTCCAGTGAATGGAATCTATCTTAAACACTGCTACTAGAAGGAAAGTTCTCACCTGGTACATACTAGTTTAGTTTCTCATTCCTCTAAGTGCTTGTGCACATTGTCTTGTTGTAGTTTAGGTTGCTTTTCTCCTAAGTGCTTTGCACGCTCTACATGTTCTACTTGGAGCATGTATGATTTCAAATTTTGTATATAGTTGTGGTGTTGTTTTGTTGCTCTTGCACAGCCCATTCAGAGACAGATGAAGCCCCAGGTCAAAGCAATTTTCTACTCTCAGAAACCATCGTTTCGAGATTTCTTATGAAAATTGAGAGTGCAAATAGTCAGGCTCGTGAATCAGAGGCAGGATCAGTATCAGACCGTCATTCTCGACTCCATGCCCAATGGATATGACAAGGCAATTGGTCTTTTCATCTAGCAGGTAGATACCCCTATGAGTCACCAAATTGTTATCCATATTTCACCCCCCGGGAAAAGTATTGGATCAGCCACGACCCCACACAGAAAGAACTAGAGAAAACACGTTTAAATCTCACAAACAGGTTGCAGAAGGACTCAACAATGGAGTGGTAGGGCCTGCGAAAGACTAAACGACCCTATGCAAGAAGAAAGAGAAGAAACAACTCTGTCAAGTGAATCTGTGTCTTAAATCTATTTAACAGGTTACAGGTGGGCTCAGAAATAGAATAACATGGTCAGAGAAGGAGGAGTAGTGTCACAGAGAAGCCAGGAGCAAGAAAGAGAAGAAATGACGAAGATCCGAAGTCTTTGGGCTCAAAACAGTTCAAAACGAGTCCAAAAATTGACTAAGTATGGAGGAGAAGTGGAGAGAGCCACGTGTCAGCATGGTGCTTCTCCAAAGTTGAATCCAAAAAGGGAAGCTCAAACAAGTGCCAGGCTTCAATGTGTCCAGAGCCCCAAAAAGTTGTTACACGGCCATTGAAAAAGTCTCTGACTCAGGTGGAAGGGGCCAAGTGTTGGCTCAGCGCAATTCCAAAATGGGAGCCCAAGGCAGAGACTCAAACTTGCACCAGCCCTCCATGTAGCAAATGGTCAACAGAGGTCAAAAGGAAGATAGGGTGGGCCTAAAAAAGGCTAAGTATAGAAGTGTTGGCGGAGACTGCCATGTGTCAAGCTCTGCACATCTCCAAGGGTAAATCCAAAAGTGGAGGCTCAAACAAGCGCCAGTTCGCCACGTAGCCCAAGGTCTGAAAAGGTAAGAGGGAGAGGTCGTTGAAAATTCCAAAGACCTGTGGAGGCTTCCAAGTGTCAACCCGACGCTCCTTCAAAGGAAAATCTTGATCGGGCTTTTAAGTGAGCACGGAGCCTCCACGCGTCTAGTCTCAAAAAGGGGACAAAAGTTGAGTTGAATAGTCAATGCATGGTGGCAGGCCAGTGGAGAGTGCCAAGTGTCCAAATGGCACTAACTCAAGGGTTGAATAAAGAGAGGTTTCTAAGACAAGTGCCAACCTGCCGCGTGTCCCCGGTCAAGAAATATGACCCCGCCGAGCAAAGGACTTAGAAAAAAACATAAGAAATTGAGCAGGTCCGTGGAAGAAGCCACGTGTCAGCCCCACGCCATTCCAAGAGAAAAATACAGAGGCCACCCTCAGACAAGTGCCAACCCTCCACGTGTCCCATTTTAAAAGGGGGCCCATTTTCAAACTGGTTTTCCCGCCTTTTGTATGGACCCGATACAAATTTTGAAGGGGCATATCTTTCGACTCGGGGCTCAAAATCCAAAAATATGACACCATTGGAAAGATCTCGGCCTCGTCTATGCCATGGAGATCTGAAATTTAAGTTTGGGGAGGTTAGGTGGGAGAAAAATGGAGAAACATCTTTAGGGCCATTAATGCAGGATCTATTTTGCCCCAACAACTAGATCAGATTCGATCTGATCCGCCGTTTCCTCCTCCTTCGAGGCACCGAATAAGAAATTGATGCAGTCAAGATAGATTTGGGGGCAGATTTTGTGGGAGGCATTAATAGTGGTGGTTGAGCTTGGAACTATTTTTTCCCACTTCTCTCTCTTTCTCCCCTTTGTGTTGAATCTATAAAAGCAGGGTTCGAAACTCATTGTAAAGGGTTGGACATTCTTTTGTTTTTGCAGGCTCCCCTTTCCTTCTAGAAAAGGAATTCATGGAGTTTAGACCTTCCATTTAAATTGCAATATGTTTCCTACCTTCTGGCCATTTGTAATGCATTGTATCAATCTGCAGAGCAATAAAACATGTTTGTGATTGATTTTAGATCCTTTCTTGTCTCCTTTTCTCTCATCTGGTCTTTCATTATAAATCTGGTTATCTGTGCTTGATTATTGTATGCATTTTGTTGGTTTGTGTCTATCAGCAAAACTAATGTTCATCATTCCTTTGGTGCATCACCTTGTAGCTTAGTTTTGATTTCTTGTATTCCTTTTATCCCTGTCTCCTTGGTAAAACTTAGATTAGGTTTAGGAATAGGTCCTCTGCAAGTTTCCACGCATGCACCTAAACAGAGGAATAGGAACCAACCTTTAATCTGGAGAGTTTTCCCATTTGTAAAGTCCCACACTTTGGGGAAAACTCAATGTTATGTGAATCACACCAAATGACTCTGCCTTAGAAAAGTAGATTTGACAACTCATTTGGGTTAATAGACAATTTGGTGGCTAATACTACACTCAACGAGTTATGTATATCAGTGTTTTATTGCTAGTTACATGAGCACAAAATACGATATTTTCCTCTTATGATTTGTATTAACTCCATCATCAAACCCTTGACTAAATGATGGAAATCCTGGAAAGGGATAGTGACGTCCATGGAAATTTGTCAAAATAAAACAATAACCATAATAATAGGAACAATAGGGTTCTCAATGTTAACTCTTAAGTGATGATGGCCTTCATCCTCACTAAGTCACCGCATTTTCCTTGTGTCACGTAGATTAACCTTGGCTCATTAGAGCCAAGCACTCCACAAGTAGTTAATGTTTATTTGAATCTACAAGAGACTCTAACTGCAATATTCTTTGCTAATGGAAAACATCCTTTCTTGTCGACCCCGAGGCCAAGGAAGATCCCTTTTTCCCAAGCAAACAAAATGTGTGCTAATTGTATACCCCTTCCCTATAAAGTTAGGAGGAAGAGGAAGAATATGTGAATGAAGAGAAATAAATAGTTTAACTTTGTGACTTTCTAGCCAAGATTCAACAATAATAAATTCTTAGAAAAATATTTACGGTGCTCGCAAACCATGATGGTGAGAAAAGAACCTAAAAAATTATACATTAATATTTTTTGATGGAATGTTTGTGGTTTATTTGACGTGACCCAAAATTATATGATGTTTCTTTCTTAATGATGAATCATGGGTGATGATTAAAAATGCATTGGATAAAAAATCTTGACATAATTTTATCTAAAAATCATATCTCAATTTTATGGACTATAGAAATATAAAAAACTCTAATATATGGTTAGAGTAAGTTATCAACAATTTTTTGATAAACATGTGTTGTTCTTGCAAGAAGTTATGATTACTGGTATTCAACTACAGTTGGTAGTGAAAATTATTTGGATTGATGCCACCTAACACATGCCATGCCATGAGTTTGGTCGAGGTAGTGTCATCACTTTAATAACCTTGTTATTTCATTCATTTATGAAAGAATGGGGGTGGACCCTTCCAACCATGTCATTTGGATGATTTTTAATCTAATATCAATGTTTGGTCCCTTGGCCTAGTTAACCTCTACACTTTCAAAAACATCATGGAACAAGTGTTGGTACAACAATGGCTAGCAAAGGAAATTCCCATTATAAACTAGATCTTTTGTGGGGATTTTAACATGGTTTATTCCTCAAAAGATAAGGAATATATTCTCATATTGTGTTGGTGTGAATGAAAGTGAGAGACTTCCTTTTTATATGTGAAAAAAAATTGGGTTGTATGACCACAACCCTCACCATAAGCACATGCTCTGCCACTTGATTTACTTGGTTAAATTTTCACTAAGATCTTGATTAGGTTCTCAAGTAATTGAATAGATTCATGCTTAGATAACAAGACACTTTTTATTTTTCCCATTTCTTTAATAGGTGGTTAGTGTCTTCTTTGATGTCCTTCTCTCAGACCATCAACCCAAAAAATTTCATACTGAGTGGTATACATCTCCCACGAGAGTCTTCAGAATCCAAAGTTATCTTAATACATCACATTTGAGGCATGAGTATACCCTTGTGCACATTTAAGGGGTTTGGATTCTTTCTCCTCGTCTTATTGGAGAAAGAGGTTGGATTTAATGGTGGGAGGCTATTATAGTACACACTTATACCTTTTCAACAAGCTTTAGAAAATAATTTTTTGTCTTTAGAAAATGAAGCAATGCCTCAATCTATAGATGGATCATGTACCTGATAAGGAATATTGAGGCGAGATATGCATGGATAGATTAGAATACCCCTATATGTATAAGGGGTACCCATTCCAGTATTAGGGAAATAAATATAATGCCTTAAGAGTTATAGATATTTTCCCTTGATAAATCCCCACAACTAGACATTACCATCTTGCACCATCGGATCATATTGGATGAGTTTCATCAAGTGTCTAGTGTTTAAATCCAAGCTAGAATTCATTGGATCAAATTTGGAGATATGGTCTATAAATAATTTTTCCAAAATTTCTTATTCAAACCTGCAACTTCCCAAATCAAGCCAGTTAAGGAAGCTTGAGATTGTCTTTCTAGTCTTTCAAATATCCTTCAATCCTTTGTTGGCCATTACAAGAAAGTTTTCCAAGTTCGTGCTTCACATGATAAGAGATAATTTGCCTTGCATACATGTATAAATATAGTGCCACAACAACATTTTGATCAATTCAAGTTGTACTTGGTGTTACACTTAAATTCACCTCTGTGTTGGGACGCTCCTTTTCAAATTTTGAATATTGAATTCAGATTTAAAGTCATATTAAAGTTTGATGAAGTTTTAAAGTGACATAACGTTAATGTTAGAGGGTGTGACACAAGAGTGATTTCATGGGGTGACGTTAGGGGATGGTGTTAAGGTGTCACCCAAGTGACTTTACATGTCTAACTTTAGGTAGTATTCTTTAATGTTGTGCATTAAGTCTAATGCAATAGTAGAGTGTTTTATTTGGGTAGAAAGAGTATCAATGAGAAGGATAGGAATATTTTTGTTGAGTATTTGGAGTGAATTGAGAAAAAATACATGATTATGTGAAAGGAAATGAAATTTGGCATTCAAGGTAGATTGAGGGTAAATTAGATTACTACATCCTTAACATATAACATGTATTGAGGTATGTATGTCCAAATTATGGTTAACATAATCTCTTAGCTTGTCATGACACATTTCTTTATGCTTTCATATTGTTAACAGGGTTGGCCTACAAAGCAACTATAGCCTAAGTAGGATATATATAGGAAGTAGTGATTATGTAATTGAACATCATATTTCATATTTTGATATTATTATAAGGTTGTGGAGATTTCCCCCTTGAGGTAGTTTACTCATATATTTCTAGTATTCTACTCTACTCTCAATCATATCGTGTGGATATGATCTAATCTACTCTTATAGTTGTGAATTGTTTTTATTGTCATGTTTTTGTGTGTTTTTATTTTATCTATCACTAAATCCATCTAATTAATTTCATTACAAGTGGTATTAAAACTTCAATCGTATCAATTTTTTTGGGTGGATTCTTTTTCCTTTCTAGCCAAACAACTATTCTAAGGGTCGTAAGATTGAAAAAACATAACTTGTCATCTAGAAGATTATTTTTTGTTAGTGCAGTATTGTTTGAGATTCCAAAGAAAAAAAATCTAGAAGTATTTCACATCCTTGCACAAAACATTGAAGTCATTGGATTCATCTCGCTGAGGCGGTCTCAATAAGATTAACTGTTGGTAACCCTATTTTTGTTATTTTTAACACTTTTATAATAAAAATCATTTTATCATTTTCAAATAGATTTTACTAACAATATAAGCCACTTGTTGTCTTATTTTCATCCCTAAAACTTGAATCCCTATCTTCAAACCTTAAAATCTAGACCCTAAACATGTAACCTTGAACACTAAACACTAAACTATAAACCCTAAACTATAAACCATAAATGCAAAATTTTGTACATTGGGAGGTCGCAAACTAGAGGCTCTATAAAAGGATTAGTCACTTTAAGAAGGATGCCAAACAAGGAAGATATGGAGTTGGAAACTTATGATATGAGGGTTTCAACCGAACTCCAAGTAAAGGTGCAAAACATGACTAAAAATAAGATTTAGATGTGATCCGCAATAGATTAGACATAATGAAAGTAAAAATCATTTACATAATTGCAACATAATTTGTAACACTCGTGGTGGTCTTACTACAAACATAGACATATTCCAATAGTTCTCGTATTGGTCACACAAGGTCTCCAAGCCAACACAACCTGAATAAAAATATGGAACTGCTTAGACCATGCCTTACCCCAATAAGGGTGTTCATAATATGCTACCAAAATTGGAGATAAACAATTTTTTTGTGAAGGATACAATCACATGGATCAATCAAATGAATAATTTCTTTGATTTATACCATACCCCTTATGCATAGAATGTGGTAATGAAATATTTGTATCCAGAACTAAAGTAATTCATTTGATATAGGTGATTATGTGAAGGGAACTACAATAGCCTAGTTAGTGTTTGATGATGAACTATAGAGGAACTAATGCAATATTGTGAAAGATAACTACTTCAACTAATTGGAAAAACTTTGAAAAGTAGGTCTTGTCAAGGATTATATTCAGTAACTTAAGAACCTATCCTTTCCCAAGGAAATCAGTATATAAGATAAAATAAATGACATTTTTTTTGTGGGCTCAAGGATAATATCCACTTAATGTTCACATGTTCAATCACCGTATCATATTAGATTCCTTTGTGTTTACTCATATGTAAAAGTAAAAATATTTGGTCTAATGGTGGTCATTCACTATTGGAAGGGATCACAATACTATGGTACAATCATTCCATTAGCTTGCCAAATTAAATTTTCAACAATCGAAGAGAAAATTTCAAAAGGATTGTGATTTAATTGTGATAGCAAGTATAATTGGGAACATAAATGTGTTGAGAATAATTTTTTCTGCATTTAAGGTCCTAATTTTGAATGAAGAAACAAGGGAGTAGTGGGTGATTATGAGGAGACACTTGAGGAAGAATTTGAAGAACCACAACTAGCTATTTCTTTGCACTTTCATGAGTCAAAACTCCATGAACCCTAAAGATGGTGGATTTTCTAAATAAATAGATGATGGTAGTGTTAACTAACTAGGTGATTACATTGTTAAAACTTCATCAAAATAAGTCTTCAGCATGCTTGAATTATCTTGTTTATCCAAAGCCAAAATTTCAAGTCATGAATGCATATGTGAGCACACTATGATGTTTAGGGTAAATACCATAGTATTAATATCTCCATGGGTGATTACATGTTAAACTCTCTTATATTTTCCATTCTAATGGGGGAAGTGAATATTGTTCTAGGATTCCAATGACATACAACCCGAGGAACAATTAAGCTACATTTCTAATATTTTTTCATGTGTTTTCATTTGAAATGCATGGGTTGCATGAAAACCCCCATAGCTAGTTATTTATCATATTGTGTAGAAAAATCTCAAAACGGGGGAGATGGGTTTGTAGCACATCTACTTTTGTTATAAGAAAAACTAACAAAGATGTTTATATTTCCAGACTTATAAGAAAATTTTTAATAAACAATTTTTATCATCTTTGGAGTGATGTTAAAAGTAATACTACCAAAAAAGAGATCATGACCATGTCATTAAATCGATAACAATGATTTAATCACCCACCATCTACCCTTACAGGTACCCATGTGTCTAGAAGAATGATATTAAGGAAGATGGTACATGAAATGTTGGAGGAAGATATTATCCAACATAGCCAAAAAGTGTATTCCTCTCTAGTAGTAATGGCGTGTAAGAAGGATATCATGTGTTAGATGTGCCTAGATTATAGAGAGCTCAACAGGTACACCGTCAAAGATAAGATACTCATTCTAGTAATTGATGATTTATTAGATGAGTTATAAGATGTTGTTTACTTTACTAAAATTGGTCTTTGCTTAGTTTCCCATCAAATATGAATCAAAGAGAGGATATACATAAGACAAAATATAGGACCCATAATGGCCACTATGAGTTTTTGGTGATGCCTTTTGGTCTCACAAATGCATCATTTATAGTTCAAAGTTTGATGAACATTGTTTTTGGCCCTTTCTATAGAAATTTGTCTTGGTATTTATTTATGTCATATTAATATACAAGACATGAAAATAATACTTGTAGCATGTATATCAAGTGTTAACAAAAATGAAATAACATAGCTTTACAAAAATCCTTCCAAATGATCATTTAGAGTGACAAAGGAGGAGCAATTGGGTCACATTATTTTGCACAAAGGTCTAAAAGAGTACTCCTAAAATATCA